>OY730195.1:107661443-108861443 GCA_963422505.1 Pseudognaphalium luteoalbum
TATTGGTCGATTTGTGGGACTGGTCTGGGTGAAATCAGAATCTGGGCTATGCATGGCCATTTATATTGTTTCTATATGAAGATGGGACTTAAAACTCTTAGGAAACATATGTTAGAGACTAGATACATAGAAGATCAGTTGGTAAAATTGGTGAGACTTGGTTTGGACCAGAAATATGTTAGACACATGGTGAAACAAACCGACAAAAGTCGAAAAGGTAAAATCTTGAATATTTGGGACTTTTATAAGAACCGACACTCTTGGTGAATTTGGACACGAACCGACAATATATTTGGACTCTATAAACTGATATTTGGGTTGGGTAAAAGTTTCGGGTCAAACCGAGAAGTTTGACCAAGTCAACAAAAGTGGCTCGATTTCGAAAAACTTACTATATTTGGAAAATGATAACAAAAATGGGTTTGGGTGACTTAGTTAGTAACTTGGACCAAAAACTAATTTGGAAAGTTTCCCGAATGAAAAACCGACACTTAGAGCACTTGGATTAAAAATCAAAATCTGATCAGGCACAAGTGCCGCCCTACCAGCGACACTTACCCAAGTAACGCCTATAGCGTCACTTACCCTTAGTGCCGCCTGAACCAAGTGTCGCCTATAGCATCACTACCCCAAGTGACGCTGCCACTTTAAAAATCACATTTAACGTCACTTGACCTAGTGCCGCTAACCAACCGAGTGTCGCCTATAGCGACACTTACTTGAGTGACGCCCCTAAGTGACGCACAGAGTGACGCCCTAAGTGACGCCTAAAACAGAAACTTTAAAACTAGATTTCACACTAAGTGTTGAACTTTATGTAACATCTAAACTTATACGATATAACTCAGTAACACATAAAACATGCTTTGTAAGCACACGATACAACATCATAATGATAATGTCTTAACGAATTATTATTACAATCTTTCACCAACGGGTCGTACGCGTTTTCGATAAACGAACTTGAACAACTTATTTGGACATAGGGGTTGATGAACTAGCTTTAGGTGGACATAAAACCCCCACCTACCCGATTGGCTTAAGTGGACATTAACCCCCACTTATACAATCGCTATAGATGGTCTTTTGAGACATCTACTTATACAACCTCATACGTTTAGGGCGTTAGGAGGTTGCACACGGGAACGAGAACACCCACTACTTGCTAATATTTGATATTGCTTGCTACCTGCTCAACTCTGGTGAGTTTCATAGCCCCTTTTTACTGTTTTTCACTGGGGTGAGAATACATACAACTGTTTTATAAATTGCTTTATGATCACAAGTACTGGAAACAACTTTTTGTACGGATTGCATGAGACCTGAATAATCCACTAAAGTCCTCTACTTATCATAGTCATTAAAATTTGTGCGTGAGTATTATTGGGTGGTACCATCAGGGTTTGACAAACCTCGTCCGGGCTAGTCGCGCTAGCCAACCCACGGGCGCAGTATTACTTGTGATTTAGAAGTGTATCGGATTAGTACACTTACCGGAGGCAAACAACGTTAAGCTTGACTATGAGACTCATGCAAATGGTATACTTATATTGTTGTATGCAATACTTTTATTTGTCGTTGGCTAACGATACTTTTACTTATCATTGACGAATGATGCAAAACTTGTGAAATCTTGTGGATCATTTTAGCAACTGATTACTTAACAAACCTATGAACTCACCAACTTTATGTTGACCTTTTAGTATGTATTTCTCAGGTAACCCGCCGCAATAGGAAGCTTATGGATAGTGTAACTCGAGTCGCATTGTTTTCAAACATCAAGGAACTAGATTGCATTTACTATATTTTAGAATCATAGTTATGTAATTCTACTTTTGTCATGCGAACTCCTATAACTTTTGTAAACATTTGAATTATTGTAATGTAACTATTTTTCAAACGTCTCATATAGAGGCCGTTTGCTTTAATTTTTGTGTTGTGATATTTGATTTGGTCGGCGCCCCCATGACACCTCCTACTTCCGCTGCCACGTATTTTGGGGGTGCGACAAATGAGGACACGGGTACGTTCATTCTCTGACAGACTAACTACTTCTGTATTACTTGTTTTATTGAAATTTCTTACTGCTCAGTGCTTCATACATTACCTTAGATCCTAAATAAGTAATAGGATTTAAATACGACAACCTACTCTTCATACAATACTGATACACGTGAGTTCGCTCTACGAATTGACAGGCAATTCTAAACTTTACGAACACTGTAGAAATTCAGGTTACTATAGGCTACTAGTACACATTGTATCTACACTCTGGAATCTGACTGACTAACCTTGTCCCTTGGACATAATGGTCAACATACATCGAAAAATCTCCTTCTCCATCCCTTTAGTTTCCAGTAGGGCACTAGTCTAACAAGGGGAGGAAGGCAACACGATATAGACGTTACATCACGCGATACAATCACACATACTACCACTTCGAATAAATTTCGGGATGAAATTCTCTTAACAAGGGGAGAATGTGACACCTGTAAAATTTTGACTTGTAATTAACTCCTAATCCTATTTTAATACGTGTAATTAAGACTATGATAGACTAATTATATATATCATTACGTATATCATTATATATACGCATTTATTCAATTAGATTAAACAATGTCATTTATATCGGTCGAATTTCGATCCATTAATATGGACGTTGGTGAACTCAAATTATTAAATATTATGAAATTATTTAATAAACATATTAGTTTCTAAATGTTATTTTTATAATATTTCATATGTAGTTCATACTGTATAAATAACTCATACGCGACCAAAATGAGTGACACGTGCCCAATAGTCAAAACATAGTAAAGTTATATTTAATTAACTCAAAACTAAGTATTTTGATAAAATACTTCATGTAAAAATAACGCGATTACACGCGTATAATTATAACGTTTAAAAATGTTACGCAATTTGTACAAACATGCGATTTTCAACCGACGACTAAACGAATACTTGAATATCATTTTAGTAACTAAATTATGTTACTTGAGTAGAAATTTTCATTCAAAATAATGTGTTTTAAAACGTTATCAAAAAATATTACATATAACATTATACGAATAAACTAACGACGAAACGATCGGGGAAAGAAACACTGCACGAAGCGCAAACTTGGGAAACAAGATTAGAGACAACCACACCTTGTAGGGACCCACATGGGTTGGTTTTTCCAGCCACAAACAAGATCCACATTTTGTGGATCTTGTTTCATAATTATTGAATACATATACATGAATATAGATACACATACTCTCATTTTTGTCTAGCTATCTCTCTCTCTTGATTCCCTCTCTCTCTCCATGAAAATCTGGAGAATTTCCAGCCACCCAACAACCACCCAAGACCACCATAAAGCCACCATAAAACCATCATCGACCGCCACATCATAATTCAAGAAAAACGCGAGGAAACGAGCACATCAACCTCTTCTTCTTCTTCTCGGTTGTACTAGCTTTGTAAGAACTTTAAAAACTATTTCATAATACTTGTAATATGTATATTAACATGTTATAGTGCTCACTCAACCATAATATGTCTAAATAATTAACCAAAACGCATTTTAAAACTCGAAATCTCTAAAAATATAATCTGTCCAGAAAGTTTAAATCAATTCAACGAATTTAATAAAAATCATTATTACACAAAATGATGCGTTTCTTGAATATATAATGTATCTCAAGATGTTAGATTTCTAATGACATTGATTTCGTAACATTTCGACTCCGTTTACTATTTTAGAATAATTATTCCGTTAGAGTGCGCGTTACTGTTCCGGCGGACAGAAACATCCGTCTCATTCTCGAGACCATATCTTGAATTCTAGACAACTCAAACGCATGAAACTTGAACCAAAATCTTCCCTAATATGTCTACTACAAAAAGTTCAGTTATATCCCGAGCTGAAAATTCTCAGATTTTGGCGTAGAAGTCGTTTTGTAAGAGATAGATAAATTTGGCCAAAACTAAGCTTAGGTACTTTGGGATTTTTATTAGATAACAAAACGAACTCTATAAATCATGAGAAAAAAAATTGGATAAACACTAGAGATATAGATGTTTAGGTGTGATTTTTCTTGCACTTAAATTGGACCACAACATAACCAAATCGAGCCTTGTATCTAGACGAAAATCTGAAACGTATACATAAGGGTTGTTTTCATATAATTGTGAAAATGACACTTTGGGCCAAACACTAAACATAAAGACATATTTCTTGGACCTTATAAACATATATAAGACTAATGTAAAAGTCTCAGGTCAAACCGAAGTTGTTGACCAAGTTTTCAAACGTAAAAACGTTTTCTAGACGGTCATGCGAACTGAGCTCAAACTCAGTTCGCAACACACCATTGTGTGTTGAAACCTTGAACCCTTTAGTCTTGTGAATTGACTTGTGCTAATTGACTTTTGAGAGTTGACCTTTGACTCGCGAGCTGACCATTCCAAGCTGAACCACTGATTGCGAATTGACTCTACTGTGGACTGCATTATCCTGCGAATTGACATGCCCTTACGAACCGAACTGACTGTTAGAAACTTAAGTTCTTTAAACAAGTATCGAATACGTATAACTACAAGTATACTTTATACAATAATACTCGAACATACGAATACATACACCTTATAAGTATATGATGATACTTATACATACAAACACTTATACCTTGAAAAGTATACACTACTACTTAGATACGAATGATCTGATACTCATGCTAATATGAGTTTACACTCACTACAGACTTATGAGATTACACTCACGACATACAAATGAGATTACACTCACACTTATACGAACATACATTCGAACAACGCTTTCACGTCGCGATACAAATAACAGACTTACAAATATACTTTACAAGTATACGACACAACGAAATACAGAATAATTATAATACTTGCATTATTATTACACGCTGTCACCACCGGGCAGTACACACAATTACAAACAAACTTTGAACATTAACTAGTTGAGTAGACAACTAGCATGGATAATCTTTAAGATATCCATTTGCTTAGGTGAGTATCACAGCCCTATTTTTACTGTTTTTACTCAGTGGTGAGATGCATTACTCGTTTTACTTGAACACATGTACAGACTTACTATTTTACCGACTTACAGACATACATACTTACAGACTTACTGATATACTGAATTGCATGAGTTACGATTAATCTACTGAAGGCCTCTGAATCATAGTTGTTAATTATCGGATAAGCGCGAGTTTTAGTATATGGATCCATATGGGACTTACAATCCCCGCCCGGGGTAGCACGCATTAGCACTACCATACGGTATGAACGGGCATTTCTTACTCGTTACACATGAGTGTTTTTGGATTAACACTCACGGGGGCAAATTACCTGGTACTTGGTTGTACCTTACAGACTTGTTAAGCTTCGACTATGATGCTCATGATGATGTATATCAACACGATTGCATTCGTGCAATCATTACTTATTACTTTATTGCGATGGTGCAATCACTTTTACTTCATGATGTGTTCAACTGATTATTTATTACAAACCTGTGAGATTCGCCAACCTTCTGGTTGACGCTTTTTAGTGATGCATTCTCAGGTACACAACAATAGAAGGATTGCCTCGTAGGATTTTCTTTCTAGCTCGAGTCGCATGCATTTACACACTTGGAGATTTTTATGCATTACTTTTGTAATA
Source organism: Pseudognaphalium luteoalbum (assembly GCA_963422505.1). Taxonomy (NCBI): domain Eukaryota; kingdom Viridiplantae; phylum Streptophyta; class Magnoliopsida; order Asterales; family Asteraceae; genus Pseudognaphalium; species Pseudognaphalium luteoalbum. Next base: position 107,667,135 of record OY730195.1, read on the forward strand.
GATGTTATATATTAGTTACTCTAGAATTTACTAGCGAACTCGACACTTATGTGTTTTTGAATACTTATGTAATGTACTACTTTTCGAACGTCTCATATAGAGTTGTTCACTGTATCCTTTGTGCTTGATTATTGATTAGTCACACCTAAATGATCGCTTCCGCAAATCATGAAATCGGAGGTGTGACATTAATCAACCGTATACTTTTAACAGTACAATCCACCAAGCTAGTTGATATATATGTAAAATCTACGCAATACATACATTATGTATTTATGTATCTAGCAAGACTCGAATCATAATCTGCTAGTTAATGGGACTTCCTACCGCTAAGCCAAATACCCTTTAATATTGAGGTTATTTTTAAAGTTGTACAAACGTGTCATAATCAAAACATGTCGCATGAATGAAGCTGGCGTGTTAAATTTATTTTTATCTTAATAGTTGCATGTTACAAAATTTACCACTTAAAATGCTTATTGATTTTAAGATTTAGTTGTATTGAATTATATTAATAGCAAAACCAATTGAATAGATTTGTTAAAATGAAAAGTGCCCAATTTTTTTTTCATATAAAATGTGTTTGCATTAAAGCAACTTCAATAAACTCGATTATTTGTAATTTTAAATTTGATAAATACATATTAAAAAATTACAATCACTTTAACCATGTTGAACATCTTGACTTCATCATAGGTTCACTTAGCGATGATATTTTTCTTTAACAGTTAAAATATTGTGTTACTTTCCAAGCATAAGATGAAACTATTAAAGATGAGTTCAAGTTAAAGTGCATTGAATACACTTGAATTATTAATTTTCTTATTTACTTGTAGCAATTATAATTTAATAGGTTCATTCATCTAGTATTTATAACTCTAAAAGTTAATAAAAAGTAGATTATTTGATTATTATTATTATTATTATTATTATTATTATTATTATTATTATTATTATTATTATTATTATTATTATTATTATTATTATTATTATTATTATTATTATTATTATTATTCACTTTTTAATTACTTGAATTGAAATTTATTACTATCATCTACCTCGTTTTTTTTTTCTATGACGAGTAACTTTTGTAACAATATTTAAGTGGATTCATGTAAATATTAATTTAACTCTTGGCCTTTTTTTATTTTCATTTACTAAAACTTAATAACACATTATACAAGTTTTAGGTTTTAACTTTTAATATTAATAAAAATATATAATAACATGATTTATATCTTATAATTATTCAAATATTTGATTTACTTAGATCATTTATTTTATAAACTTTAAAAATCATAAATTTATTTTATGTGACAATAATCTATTATAATAATAGAATTACAATTATTCATAATTAAAAGTTATAATAATTATGTAATAATTTTATTATTATATTCTAGAAAGTAGTTATTAATTGTTTAAAATGTATAGAAAGTAGTTATTAATTGTTTAAAATGTATTAATTACTACTATTAACATAGTTTTTTTTTTATAATAATTACCATTTTTCATCATCATTTATTATCCATCAAAATTTAAATTTATTATCATATTTTATCTTGAATTTTTTTCTTATCATATTGGACCTTTTTACCATCATTTAGTGTAATGATTAATCAACCACTATTACATCAAGACTCAAATTTATGGTTAAACAACTCCACTTTATTTATACAATTACATTATAACACTCGTTAAAATCTATATTTCCTTTTATTAAATATCTTAAACATTCAAATTAAACCACTAATTAAATAAAATTCTCATGTATCATATCATTTCATTAAACATAAAAGAATAAATCATCAATAAATATAACACACTCCAAATTCACAAGACTATTTTTGTATTAAAAAAAAACATAACGGAAGCGTTAATTTAATATTCACAACTTAGATTGCATAATTATATGAACCAAAAGAGCAATCTACCACATATGACTCAAACACCTAGTTTATCACAAACTTGTACAATCATTATGCCATAAGTGTTAAATCAAGTTAAATCCTTCTAATAGCCTATTAACACAATTGTTCCAAAACAGAGTAAGCATCGTCAAACAATCCATAAATCAAACCGACTTCTTGCTCACCCACATACAAAAGTCAACATGCAAGAAGTTAGGGGGAGGGATTAGTACAAAGCTAAGTGAATAAATCGATAACTATAAACCTAACTCAGATTAGCAATTGTTTACAGCTAAGCATCATAAACAACTAGCGTCAAAGAGGATCAGTGGTCCTTGAGGTACCCTACTGCCGCGGTGGCCCCCAAGCAACACTTACAATCACTGAAGGTCAATTCAGTGATCTAACCGATAGTTGGATACTATTACTTCTTACAACATTATTTCAATAAACAACACATGTACAAAGCACTAATGTTGTCCAAGTAATAGTATCACAATCCAATCGCAATTGACCTCTGAAAGAAATCACATAATTCATAATCATCATGACAATATGAAATTATAAACGGTAAAACCACATTTACCCGTTGTAACCAAATTGTTACAACTAACTTAGATTGTAAGTTATTGATCCACTCACCCTTGTCGACCACAGTCTCCACTCCAAGATCTTATTTTATTGAGTCTTCGGTTTATCTGAGAACACAATCAAAACCCGAGTTAAATTCTCATATTGATTTTATAACAATCTATTCATGTATATAATGTCAAATAAGAGCACCTAATATACTTCTAATACTATGTAATTAACATGAGTGCACAAGTCATAAGTTGTCAAATTTGCCAAGTTAAAGCTAGCAAACGCGATCCGGGTTAACGGTGGTAGGATCGCGTTCAGTTCAAAATATTATGTTACCGTTTTCCACTTGCAAACGCGATCCGGGCTAGGAGGCTGGATCGCGTTCCAAAGAACAAAATCAAAATGACTCGAAATAACATTGACTAACGCGATCCGGGTTAGGGGTGTTAGGATCGCGTTCCCAAGAACAAATCGTACTGTGACCAATTTGTTATGACTCCGTTGGGATCAAAGATGAGGGTCCCATTGGATCTGACAACCTCATGCTCAGGACGTTCTCTCCTTAAAGAATCCATGAAACCGAAGAAGCATAGATGTATGTCTTAATGATTTTCTGGGTTTCTTCTTAGTGTATGGATGGATTCTTGAATACCCTGGAGGAGCTGGTTTTGGTGACTGGAGTACGTGAGGTTAGAGTTCCTAAATGTCGCACCCCCAAAACACGTGGCAGCGGAAGTAGGAGGTGTGATGGGGGCGCTGACCAAATTAAATATCACAACACAAAAATTAAAGCAAACGACCTCTATATGAGACGTTAGAAAAATAGTTATATTACAATAATTCAAATGTTTACAAAATATATCTGGAGTTCGCATAAACCGTTTAGAGATTCCTAATACATTACTGAATTTACAAAAATACAGCTACATGCAATCTAATCTCTTGATGTTTTGAAAACAATGCGACTCGAGCTAAGCTTTCCAAAAGCTTCCTACTGCGGCAGGTTACATAAGAAATACATACTAAAAGGTCAACATAAAGTTGGTGAGTTCATATGTTTGTTAAGTAATCAGTTGCTAATATGATCCACAAGATTTCACAAGTTTGCATCATTCAACAATGATAAGTAAAAGTATCGTTAGCCAATGAAAAGTAAAAGTATTGCATATTGCAATATAAGTATACCATTTGCATGAGTCTCATAGTTCGAGCTTAACGTTGTTTGCCTCCGGTAAGTGTACTAATCCGATACACCTCTAATTCACAAATAATATTGCGCCCGTAGGTTGGCTAGCGCGACTAGCCCGGACGAGGTTTGTCAAACCCTGATAATACTATCCAATAATATTCACGCATATATTAACGAACTATGATAAGTAGAGGACTTTAGTGGATTATCATAAGGTCTCATGCAATCCGTACAAAAAGTTGTTTCCAGTACTTGTGATCATAAAACAGTTGTATGTATTCTCACCCCAGTGAAAAATAGTAAAAAGGGGCTATGAAACTCACCAGAGTTAAGTAGGTTGCAAGCAATATCAAATATTAGCAAGTAGTGGGTGTTCTCGTTCCCGTGTGCAACCTCCTAACGCCCTAAATGTATGAGATTGTATAAGTAGATGTCTCAAAAGACCATCTATAGAGATTGTATAAGTGGGGGTTAATGTCCACTTAAGCCAATCGGGTAGCTGGGGGTTTAGGTCCACTTAAAGCTAGTTCATCAACTAGTATGTCCAAATAGGTTGTTCAATTTCGTTTATCATAAACGTGTACGGCCCGTTGGTAAAAGTTTGTAATAATAATTCTTAAAAAGATATTATTATTAAGTTTGTGTCATTGTATACATTGTTATAGTATGTATCATGTGTGGTTATGAGTTGTTACCCAAGTTCAATACTTAGTGAAAAACAAGTTTCATGTTGTCTGCCTTTAGCGACACTAATAGCGACACTAGGGTCAGTGTCACAGGTCATGCGACACTAGGGTAAGTGTCGCAGTGTATGCGACATTAGGTTAAGTGTCGCAGTGAGTGTCGCAAGATAGCGAAACTAAGTCTTGTGTTGCAGGTTCAAATCAATTTTTAAATAAGTAGCGACATAGTTAGCGACACTTAGGTAGTGTCGCAGGTCATGCGACACTAAGGGTCTGGTCAGATTTCGATTTTTAGCCCAAGTGTTATCAAGTGTCATTTTTCATTCGGAAAACTTTCTAAATTTAGTTTTTGGTCCAAGTCACTAGCTAAGTTATCCAAACCCATTTTTGTTACCATTTTCCAAATATAGTAAGTTTTTAGAAATCGAGCCGCTTTTGTTGACTTGGTCGAACTTACTCGGTTTGACCCGAAACTTTCACCCAACCCATATTTCTGTTCATAGAGTCCAAATAATTTGTCGGTTCAAGTCGGAGTTTATCAAAAGTGTCGGTTTTTATATTGCAACTTACAACTTCAAGATTTCATATTTTCGACTTTTGTCGATTTGTTTCGCCATAGATCTTACTAACTTCCGGTCCAAATCATGTCTCACAAATTTTACCAACTGATCATCATGATTTCTAGTCTAACATATAACTTTTACAGCAACTATAGTGTCCATTTACATAGGTAATTAATTTTTCTAAGAAATCGAACTCGGTTTTCGAAAACTTTCAGACCAGGCTCAAAGATCCGGTTATATCTAAAAATCCGTATATTTCTGGAAAGAGACAAATAAGAACTTTTTGTAGATATTTTCAATATGCAACTTTTAAAAAACAATTCGTTGTCTAACTCTTCCTAGAACTCAAGTTATGGTCGATTTTGTAAGCTGTATTTTCTGAGACAGATTATGCGTGTTCTTGTATAATGTATAAAAATGATTTTTGACCATAGATTTGGACAAATTAGTGTTAGATGAACCTTATAACATGTAAATAAACAACATGAAATCATTTTTAGAAAGAGAAAGTGTTGGTATCCTTACAATGGAGGTGGTGAAAACAAAGGAAAATGAAGATGATGATGATGTTCTTGAGTTTAGCACCTTTTTCTTCTTTAAGCTCTCGATTTATCTTGATGAATAATGGTGTTAGGTGGAGAAGAGGGCTGGGATTCAACTAATTTTTGGGGGAGACAGAGTTGGGAAAATAGAGAGGAAAGGAGGTTGAGAGTTAGAGTGTAAAATGAGAGTGAATTGCATGTGGGTTGTGTGAAAGAGTAGGAGGGAATATCATCATGAGTTTTTGCATGTGATGTTAGTGGAGAGGGGGAGGGGTGGCCGGCCCCTAGGGGGGTCCCACAAGGGTATTTTAGTCATTTACCTATTTACCATATAATTTGTTATGTTTCCCGTTCGATTACCCGATTGTTTCGACGTTTATTTGTACGTAAAACGTTAATTGTACGTGTTAAATCAACGATTTAAATTTCAATATTTTCACTTGATATAAAGTTTTAAATACTTGGAAACATTTATAAAAAATGTTCCGTCTTTTGATCGGTCTCGATTTGCGTGCTCGTTGTAAGGAGGTTTAATCGTGTAACGTTTTAAATAGACGTTTGTATTGACGAATTATTATACGATATTTTTATGAATAATTTCATGCAAAGTAATATATTTTAAATTATAAAAATATATTTTGACTTTCGTTCAGTTGTGAGGTGCGTTTCGCACGTTTTCGTCGCGTCTATGTTACTTTATACGATATTAATGATTCGTTAAATATTATCACCATAATATTTGTAAGTTTTCGAGTTTATTAAATAATTTCATATTATTTAAAGTTTTGTTCACCAACGTCCGTATTTATACTGTGTCGGACTCCGTCCAGTTGTTTTGCACATTTCACCAAATTGCGTAAGCGTAATTACAACTGATTACGTAGCGTAATATAAATCAATTACGGGGGTGTATATTCACATAAATATACAAATAGTTACAAGTAATTACAAGTATTTAGCCTAATACTAAACTAAACACACGTAATTAGGGTTTCTAGCAGGTTAATCAGTAACCCTAAATCGTCGGGTGTCACACTAAAAATGTTTAAGATTCTGTAGTAGACTTCACGTAGACCGTCATGAAATAGTTGTCTGGATTCTTCTGGAAGAACATTACCAAAGATCTCTGAGAGACGTTCTGTGACAAAGTTTGCAGTGTTGACCTTTGTTCCATTTGGGATGGAAGAAGGGATGACACGCGTCCTTTCGTCCAAACTCACGTATTCAAGCCTCTCGATAATCTTGTGGGCGTGATGTTCAATTGTGCAGTCGATGTAAAACCTATGTGGTGAGGTATCATCAATATGGTCGTTACCGGATATGGAATCCATCAATCCTCTAAGATCATTCATCAGCTGAATGTCTACTTCCTCCTCAGGGTTCCCAGATGCATAGTCCAAATTGTACTTGTAAGAATGTAGCAAACTCATATGTTGGTTAGAATATGGAAATGCGGACCTGATTAGGGCTTCATAAACCTTGCCATATATGACTTTTTGTTCCTCGAAGAACTCTAGCTCGTCTGCAGCAGGTGTCTCATCAATATGGTGTTCTTCCAGAAGCTGACTTGCTAGATCTTCGGCGAAGGCATGAATGCGGTTTTGTAGAAATTGAGGACTCCTAGAGTTATTAGCATGATAGACCGTATACTCAGAGTTTATTTCCTCGATTAACTCTCTCTTTCTCGGAGTGTACTCATTAGTCGAGTCTCTAATGACAGCCATGATCGTACGAAAATCATCCTCAAATCTTTCGAGAGCACTGATCATCCCTTCATGGGTAGAGACGACCTGAACCTGGATGATCTCGAGAGGAGGATCAGGAATAACTGGAGATGCACGAAGGTGGATGGAGTGGACATCTATTGGAACATCTATAAAGACAACGTCATCCTCGTCACTGTCCGTCACTGGAGTGTCCGTGTTCTGAGAATCAGGGAACTCAACAGTATCGGATGGTGGCTGAGTCGCGTTGGTGATTTGTGATATAGGTTGAGAAGAATCCATTTCAATGTCCTTTTCTTTAGGGCAGGAGTGATCAATCAGTTGGCCTTCATCTGGATTGTCATCGGACAGAGTGATTGGAATATATTCAAGCTGCATGATCTCTTCTGTCGGGTGCTGAGAATCAGGGAAGTATTCGTGAGGTGGTGTGGATTGTTAAACGTCCGCCTCTTACTCTTCTAATTCTGGCTCATCCTCTTCTTGCTCCTCTTTAGATTCTTCTATCTCATTGTCTTCTGACTCTGAGTCTTCCATCTCTTCTGTCTCGGATTTAGATTCTTCTGTTGATGAGATGAGACAGGTATGGTCGTCGGGTACATATGTGTCTGAAGGACTTGATTCGGATGTATCATCATTGGATGTGACTCTGCTAGTGGATATGGTGTATATCTCAGCATGCTTTAGACGAGAACTATCAGCCTGATCAACTTGGAAGGATACAGTCTCTTCGTTGGCTCGAAGGCTTATAGTCTACGAGTATACATCTTTCATTGCGCAGGCAGTGTTCATGAAAGGGCTGCCTAGGATGATTGGTATATTGATATCTTCCTGTATACCCATCACAACGAAGTCAGTGGGAAAAAAGAATTTATCAACCTTAACCATTATATTTTCGGCTATTCCTCGTGGATATCGGATCGATTGATCGGCAAGTTGCATGCTCATCTTTGTAGGTTTAAGATTTCCTAATTCTAATCTGACGTATAGAGAGTAAGGCATGAGATTGATGCTGGCTCCAAGATCGGCCAAGGAGCGAATCACGTCTGACTGATAGATAGAACAGGGTAATGTAAAATGACCAGTATCTCCTAATTTTTCGGGCAGGTTGTTTACGACGGCTCAACATTCCGCGTTCAGCAGGATAGTAGATACGTCGGGTATCTTATCTTTGGTGGAAAGCATTCGCCTAATGTGCTTGGCACTGGTAGGAATTCTAGACACGGTGTCTAAGAATTTAGCATCGAGCTTGAAGGAATTAACCTTATACCTTTGCTTAAGAAGATTAGGGAATGAGATTCTCACTTCTCTAGCAGGAGTGGGTATGGATGGTGTCTCAACTGTCTTCGGGACAGGAGATTCTTTCTTCACCAGAGAAGAAGTATTAGGCTGGCTCGGTGCCACCTTTGGGTCCTTGGAGGTTACTTTTTTGGCCTCTTCCACATGTGGGTTGTGAATGGTATTGCTTGGAAGGGTTCCTTGGGGCCTAGTGTCAAGACGCTGAGCCAACTGACCGATTTGGTTCTCAAGGTTTTTAAGAACCGAGAGTTGGTTTCTAGGGAACAGGTCAGTCTGGTCTTGTCTGGCGGTGGTTCTCTGATTGAATTGTGTCTGACCCTCGATAAATTTGGTGAGATTATCATCTTGACTAGTGATAGGCACAATGGTTTTTGTGGTATCACTAGGTGGGCTGACATCTGGTGCGGTTAAGGATAAGGGTTGGTTGTAGGAAGGTTGGTTGGGTGTTTCGTGGAGGAAATTGAGTGCCTCGTGTCCTAGGTGGAGAAGTTCATGCGAAACCAGACGGATTTTGTGGTTGAGCTGGGAATTATGCGTAGTAGACCGTGCCGTCAGCTGGATCTTCATACTCAACTTGATATTCTTCCATGGGAAGGTGAGCACAGTTCTGGCAAGCCTGAACTTGGTGGATCTACTGCGGTTGCTTCTTTATCTCTCCTAGATGTTTTGTCAATGACTCAATCTGCTCACTCAAGGATTTGATTGTCTCAGGTTGGATTTGGTTGTAGGAGGATATAGGTAGTGATGAGGATTTCTCATCCATCTTCCAGTCGTGATGGTACATCGTCATATTCTCGATCAAGTTCCAAGCTTCTCCATCCGTGAGTTGCATGAAGTTGCCTTGAGCAGCGGTATCAAAGGTGATGCGGTGGTTTGGAACAAGACCATTGTAGAACGTGCATAACTGGACAATTTTTTCGAGTTGGTGGTTTGGACATTTCTTCAGAAGGATCTTGAATCGTTCCCATGCCGTATAGATAGATTCGTCACAAGCTTGGTGGAAGTTTGTAATGTCATTCTTAGACTTGGTTTGTTTGGACGGAGGGAAGTATCTGGTTAGGAATTTGGTAGCTATATCCGTCCATGAGGTGACTGAGTCGGTCTCAAGTCCCTCAAACCATGTCTGGGCATGTAGAGTGAGAGAATGGGGGAACAAGTATAAGCGGACTATATCCTGCTCAACCCCGTTCTACTTGTAAGAGTTAGAAATCTAAATGAATTTGTCGATGTGGGCGTTGGGGTCATCACGGGGTAAGCCATGGAATTGACAGTTGTCTTTGATGAGTTAAACGATGTGGTGTTTAAGTTCGAAAGATGCGCCTTCGATTACCGGATAGCTGATGGGTCCTCCTCGTCCTTCGATAGATGGTTTGGTGTGGTCGGCGAGAGTGATCCGTGCGGCTATCTATCGGAAGCGAGAGCGTCTTTCTTTGCGAATTGTTTGGATAATCGACTCAGGATCAGGTGTGAATACGAGTGGTTCAGTTCTGGATGATCTGGTCGATCGACGTTGTGTGTTGTGGTAAGGAATTTTTGGTTGGAACAAGGAAAAGAAAACAACGGGTATTTACAGGTGGAACTAAATAGAAAAGTTCGTCAAGATGCCTAAGAGTCTTACGATTGATTCCCCGGCAGCGGCGCCAAAAACCTGATCGGGTCCCAGATGGTCGGTCAAGGAATCGCTTCCTTGTCGTTGCTGACCTCCCAGTCGGGACCGCCCGATCGGACGGATGGTTTTATATTTATAGAGCGGGGGACTAAGTTTTACTATAGCTAAGGGTAGTTAGCGACAAGTAATGACTCAGGGTCATTCTTAAGATCAATCGTATTGTGAAACCAAGCAGTCAAGACGATCGATTCGATTTAGTAGGGTTTGTAAACAAGAAATTTGATGTTTGGTTTTTTACTTAGGTCCTAAATTAAACTAAATAAACAGCAAAATAAAATAATAGGTGATAATCAGTATGGAGAGGAGTGTTTGTTGTGATTTCATTAGCCTAAAGGGGAGATGATGTTTGGTTTTGATATTTTGAAAATGTTCTTTCTAAGTATTGGTGTTCTAACGTTTTAGGTACTTTATGGTGTCAACACTAGCACCCTACTATCTGATTCCTCAGATAGCATGTCACTGAATACTAGGTTGTCATGAGTCTGATCAGATCAGGATGCTCTACCCCCAACACTGTCTGTGAAGACTAATGACCCTCTTGGAGTTAACTCCCGGGCGCATGAATAAGGTAACAGACCGATATTTAATCTCTGACCGTTCTTTGATACCATAAAGTATTCTAATTCAAAATAGAGCATTTAAGAACTAATTCGGAAAGCATCTGTTAACTTTTCATCGAAGGCTTGTTAGGTTCAGAGCTGGTGGGTGACCCAGTGCTGCTCAGAATGTATACACCGATGTCCGTTCCATAGCTTGGATGTATGGGAACCGTTCCCAAAGGATGGTTCCGACACTTACACGAGGTACTAGAACGTTTTACGGCATTCCATGCCTTGCGCACTAATGCAAGTTAGGGTGTATACACCGACGACCGTTCCGTAGCTTCCATGCGTATGTACTACACCAGAGGTTGTTCCAGCACTATACTAAGTAATAGGTCATTTTACGGTACTCCACACATGTTGCACATTCGGGTCACTCTAAACCCTTTTAAACTCAGTTTGTATTAAAGCGTACCCATCTATGATATAAACCCAGCCCTCACTTAATATTACCCAATAAATCCCTGATTAATTCACGTTGTACTATACATTTGGTTTAGCAGTATTTCCAAAGCTTCGAAATCAGACCATGCATATATAGCACAGATAATTAATTACCCTCGGAACAAGGTTCGAGACTCCTTGTCTTTTAGGGTTTTAACCACGTTTATTGGAGGAAAGGCGATAGCTTGACGAAAAGTTTATAATCATAGATGAAAAGTTAAACAGACATAGTTTTCAGTTATATATTTAAGTTAACATCATCCCCCATTATAACGGATAACTACATCACAACAAACACACAAGCTAACTACATCACAACAAACACACTTGCTGCTATCGTATCTCGAGCAGTGGCCGATGCTTTGGCTGCTCGAGATTCACCTCGACACTCTCGAAGTAATGACGAAACCCCAGTCAATACCCATGTTATCAAGCCTTGTTCCTACAAGGATTTTCTCAGCTGCAAACCACTTTACTTCAAGGGCACGGAAGGTGCTATTGGTCTAATCAGGTGGATTGAACGTATGGAATCCGTCTTCAAACTCTGTAACTGTACGGAGGATAACAAAGCCAAGTTTGCTGCCTACGCCTTTCAGGAAGGTGCACTTACGTGGTGGAACACCCACGCAAACTTTGTGGGCATTGAGATAGCAAACCAACTTCCTTGGGCTGAACTGAAGAAAAAGCTTTCGGAAAAATACTGTCTCGAAGAAGAACTGCATCGTTTAGAGGAAGAATTCTGGCACTTGACAGTGTAGGGAACTGACATTGCTGGATATACCACCAAATTCCAGCAATTCGCTTTGTTATGCCCGGGTTTGGTTGATCCGGAGGAGAAGTGTATCAACAGATATATCTGCGGCCTCCCAGAGAATATCCAGGGGAACGTCGCCTCATCCAAGCCAACCACCGTGGAAAGTGCAATTCGGTTGGCGCATGAACTCATGGTCATGGTTGTTAGCCGTGAGACATCCAACACATCCTCCTCTAACAACAACAAACGCAAATAGTCTGAACACCACAACAACCAAAGCAAGAAACCAAACACCATCCAAGTTTACAACACCAATTCTGAGCCCAAACGTAACTACACTGGGGACAGGCCTTACTGTTCCAAGTGCAACTACCACCACGATGGTCCATGCAGTACTCCCTGCAACAACTGCAGGAGGTACGGGCACTTAACCCGAGATTGCCGAGCCCCCAAATCCAACAACAACACCTCTCGCAACAATTCTAACCAACCCAAATCCTGCTTTGGGTGTGGAGAAACGGGACACTTCATAAATGAATGTCCTAAAAACAAGAAACGGGGAAACAACAACAACGCAAGGGGAAGAGCGTTCGTACTCAACTCCGGGGATGCCCATCAGTACCCGAATGTGGTCACGGGTATGTTCCTCCTCAACAACTTATCTGCTTCTATTCTGTTTGATACTGGTGCCAATAGAAGCTTTATTTCTGATGAGTTTTGCCCTCTACTTGATATCGCACCTATTGCTCTAGATGTTAAGTACACCGTAGAACTTGCAAATGGTAAACTCATAGAAACCGATAGTGTGATACCTAATTGCACTTTAAACCAAGCCAACGAAATCTTTTCAATCGATCTTATGCATATTGAAATTGGAAGTTTCGACGTCATCATTGGTATGGACTGGTTATCCAAACACCGCGCTGAAATCATTTGTTACGATAAACTCATTCGTATTCCTCTCGCCGTCGGTAGAACCTTGGTCATATAGGGGGAGACCGGTGGGACGAGACTCAACATCATATCTTGCTTGAAAACTCGGAAGTTTCTAAGAAAAGGTTATCCAGCAATTCTCGCACACATCATGGAGAAAAAGTCGGAGGAGAAGCGACTTGAGGATGTGCCCATCGTTCGGGACTTTCCAGAAGTCTTTCCCGAGGAATTGCCTGGTCTACCACCACCAAGACAGGTTGAGTTCTCAATCGACCTCGTGCCAGGAGCCGCGCCGGTGGCCCGAGCACCATACCGCTTAGCCCCATCCGAACTTCAGGAGTTGTCCAACCAATTACAGGAACTCCTTGAGAGAGGATTCATTAGGCCGAGTTCTTCACTTTGGGGAGCTCCGGTCTTATTTGTGAAAAAGAAAGACGGTTCGTTCAGAATGTGTATCGACTACCGAGAGTTGAACAAGTTGACCGTCAAGAATCGATATCCACTTCCTCGTATTGATGACCTGTTTGACCAACAACAAGGGTCGAGTTATTATTCAAAGATCGATCTCCGGTCAGGTTATCACCAGCTACGTGTTCGCAACTCCGATATTCCGAAAACTGCTTTCAGAACCCGTTATCGACATTACGAATTTCAAGTGATGCCATTCGGTCTAACCAATGCACCGGCCGTGTTCATGGATCTTATGAACCGGGTGTGCAAGCCATACCTCGACAAGTTTGTCATTGTCTTCATTGATGACATTCTCATTTACTCGCGCAACGAACAGGAACATGCGCAACACCTCAGAACCATCCTAGAACTACTTAAGCACGAGGAGCTTTACGCCAAATTCTCTAAGTGTGAGTTCTGGATACAAACTGTTCAATTCCTTGGACACGTCATCGACAGTCAAGGAATCCATGTCGATCCATCAAAAATCGAAGCTATCAAAGACTGGCAGTCGCCAACCACTCCGATCGAGGTACGCCAATTCTTGGGATTGGCAGGGTATTATCGTTGGTTCATCGAAAATTTCTCGAAAATAGCTCAACCACTCATGACACTGACTCAGAAAGACAAAAAGTTCGATTGGACTGATAAACAAGAGTCAGCATTTCAACTTCTGAAACAAAAGCTTTGCAGTGCTCCGATTCTATCCTTTCCCAAAGGCACTGATGACTTCGTGGTATACTGCGATGCTTCTCACCAAGGTCTCGGTTGCGTGTTGATGCAACGGGACAAAGTAATTGCTTACGCTTCGAGACAACTCAAAATTCATGAAAAGAACTACACCACCCACGATCTCGAGCTAGGAGCTGTCGTCTTTGCCCTTAAAATCTGGAGATATTACCTCTATGGCACTAAATGCACAATCTTTACCGATCACAAAAGTCTCGAACACTTATTCGATCAGAAGGATCTCAACATGAGACAACGTCAGTGGGTCGAGTTGCTCACCGATGACGATTGCGAAATCAAATACCATCCGGGTAAAGCAAATGTTGTTGCCGATGCCCTTAGTCGAAAAGAACAAACAAAACCACTTCGAGTCCGAGCCCTCAGCATGACCATCCACAACGATCTAAACATTCAGATCCTCACTGCTCAACTTGAAGCTCTGAAACCCAATAACATCAAAAACGAAGCCTTGCGAGGCATGGATAGACAATTCAAAATCAAACCTAACGGAGTTAGGTACCTCTCTAACCGAATCTGGTTACCCAGTTTTGGAAACCTACGAGACTTGGTAATGGATGAAGCTCACAAGTCCAAATATTTTATCCATCCTGGATCCGACAAAATGTATCACGGCATCAAGGAATTTTATTGGTGGCCGAATATGAAAGCTGAAATCGCCACATACGTCGGCAAGTGCCTCACTTGCTCGAAAGTCAAGGCCGAATATCAAAAACCATCTGGTTTACTCCAACAGCCCAGCATCCCTGAATGGAAATGGGAACAAATTGCCATGGATTTCATAACCAAACTACCCAAGTCATCGAGCGGTTGCGTTACCATTTGGGTGATCGTCGATTGTCTCACGAAATCTGCTCATTTCCTGGCAATCAAGGAAACCGACAAAATGGAACGCCTCACACGAATCTATATCAAAGAGGTTGTTTCTCGACACGGTATTCCAATCTCGATTATCTCCGATAGGGATAGCCGTTTCACATCTCACTTTTGGTAGTCACTTCAAAAATCATTGGGTACCCGTCTTGATATGAGTACCGCATACCACCCTCAAACCGACAGCCAAAGTGAACGAACAATTCAAACACTGGAAGACATGCTACGAGCTTCCGTAGTTGACTTCGGTGTAAACTGGGAAAAACACCTACCATTGTGCGAGTTTTCGTACAACAACAGTTATCACACCAACATTAAGGCTGCACCCTTCGAGGCACTCTACGGTCGTAAGTGCCGCTCACCGATTTGTTGGACCGCAATGGGAGACAGTCAACTCACTGGTCCTGAGATCATTCACGAAACTACTGAAAAGATCTTCGAAATCCAAAACAAACTCAAAGCCGCACGTGATCGTCAGAAAATAGTTATGCTGACGTGAGACGCAAACCACTCGAGTTCCAGGTTGAGGATCGAGTGCTACTCAAAGTTTCACCTTGGAAAGGTGTTATCCGATTCGGTAAACGCGGGAAGTTAAATCCCAGATACATTGGACCATTCGAGATCCTCGATAGGATTGGTTCAGTGGCATATCGGTTGCAGCTGCCACCCGAACTCAGCAGTGTGCATCCCACTTTTCACATTTCAAATTTGAAAAAGTGTCTGTCTGATGAGACACTTATCATTCCACTAGATGAAATCCGAGTGGACGACAAGCTTCACTTTGTTGAAGAACCCGCTGAAATCATGGACCGTGAGGTCAAACAACTCAAACAAAGTCGTATTCCCATAGTCAAAGTCAGGTGGAATTCGCGGCGTGGGCCGGAATTCACCTGGGAACGGGAGGACCAAATGAGGCTCAAGTATCCTCAGTTATTCACTGATGCTACTTCAATCACAACTTCAAACTAAATTTCGGGACGAAATTCTCCTAACAGGGGGAGAATGTGACACCCATCAAATTAGGACTAGTAATTAGTGCCTAATCAAGTGTAATACATGTAATTAGTTTGATTTTAGGCTAATTAATGTATCAAAATATATATTGTTGAATATATACAAGTATGCGATTTGATTAAATCGTACAAGTTTTAAATCGAATGTAATTTGATTCAATTAATACGGACGTTGGTGAACACTTTTATTAAATAATACGACACTATTTAATAACTCTATTTTGTCCAAAATATTATTTAGATAATATTCCAACTTAAATTCGTATATTTAAACGTATATTTAAACGCGTACAAAATCAATTAAACGTTTAAACGATCGGAAAAATGAACACCGCCCGGAGCACAAACACGGGAAAAAAATATTGGGACACACCCACAAAGGGTGCCCCCCCCCCTAACCGGCCCAAGGGAGGGGGACATCACCCCCCCTCACCTCTTTCCCCCTCATTTCTTTCCCTCACTCTTTCTCTCTTCCATTTTCTTCTTCTTTTTTTTCTCTCATTTCACCACCACACCACCATCACCATAATCCCACAAAAACTACCATCAAACATCCTTGAATCATCTTGCTCGTTTGAAGAAAAAGAACCACCTCGCAACGATCTACATTTCTATCTTTCCGGATTCCTCTCGCGCGAAGTTGTAAGTTTCTGACAAATCCCGAAACTCTCCAATTTTACTCATTTTCACTTGTTTGCTGTTTGTGATAGCTTATAATGTCCATCTAAGGGTTGGGTAAAAGAATCGGACCAAACGGAAACCGGAAAACTCATTTTTGGCTCAAAATCCGTCGAACAGGCGTAAGTGTCGCATAGGCCAGTCCAGTATAGCGTCACTTCATGCGTCACTTAAGTGCCACATTAAGTGACGCATAAAATCCTAAATTTGAGTCACTTGCCCAAGTGCCGCACAAAACCCCTTTTTCCCGACACTCCAACCGTCACTTGCCTAGTGACGCCTAACACCTTTATCCGACACTTCTAGCGACACTTCCTAAGTGTCGCCAATGATCAGAAACCGACACTCAAACCCGACACACCCTAAGTGTCGCCCCCCTTTGCGTCACTTCTCCAAGTGACGCTAATAATTCAGAAACCGTCATTTTATGCGATACTTCCTAAGTGTCGCCCAAATTTTGAAAGTGACGCATCAAGTGTCGCTAAAAACAGAAAGTTTAAAACTCATATTTCACTAAGAATTGAGGCTCAAATTTGACACCCCGTTTTACCAGAATTCAAATCCCAAGTGCGTTTTCAATAAAGCAATGTAGTAGAAATAAAAAATTTCCAAGCTGACTTGGCAGCTCGACCCCAACCAGGGGCTCTGCCCTTTGGACCCCGCTAGGGGTTGCCACCCCTTGGACCCCGCTAACCAGGGGCGCTGCCCCCGGACCCCCATCATTAACGGGCTTTGCCCTTACCCTAGGGTCACGAGTAACAATGTTACATCTAAACTTTCACACCAAGTGTTAAACTTGTATAACATCAAATACGAATGCGATATGACTTCTAAAACGCATTGGAACATACTTTTTAAGTATAACACTTCAAAATCATAAAAATAGTAATGAGATTATTGATACAACCAATTCACCGATGGGCCGTACACATTTTCAAAACACAATCAAATCAACCAAGTCGTAGTAACTTGGACAATTCAATCAACTAAATCGTAGTAATTTGGACATTCTAAGTTGGACAAACAACTACAAGGGCAGTCTTTCGAGATGCCTACTCATGTTTTAACCATCATGTGTCTTGGACACCCTCAGGTTATAAGTCTTCGGACATCAATTCACCGCTAATCAATTCAAGTTTATTAAGTTAAACACTCAAGGCTCAGGTGAGTCTCATAGCCCCTATTTTACGGTTTTCATCAGGGGTGTGATTACATTGCTTGTTTTATTTTACAATATGAACGCAAGTACTATACAAATCAAATACTACATGAGTTGTTTTCACTAATCATTTCAAAGCCCTCCACAACATAGTTTGGTAATACATCTGTAGTGTGAATGTTAGTATATGATATCATATGGGATTGACAATCCTCGTCCGGGTTAGCATGCACTAACTGGTCAAACGGACGTATTAGCATTTGGGAAGACGAGTGTAGATTAGGCACTCGTAGGAGGCAACTCAGTTAGGTTTCCTTAATTTGACCTAACGCTCAAGTTAAGCTCAGACTATGTGTTCATGGCTGCATAACTTTTATTTTGCTTAATTGCATTTTAAATTCAATTAAATCTTGCGGTTCATACAAATATGTGTTGACATACAAACCTGTGAGCTCACCAGCGTTTCGCTGACCCCTTTTAGCATGTATCACAGGTACTCAGCAGTAGGTTGGCTGCCCAAACAGGAATCATTAGCTCGAGTCTGCATTCAAACAAATCAGAGATTTAATTGCATTATTATATTTTGTATAGATTAATTATGTGATGTAGATCTCTCAATCTCAAGTAACTAAGCTAATGTAAACAGTATTTTGACGTAAACTTTGGTTTTTATCAATACAATGTAAAATGACGCATTTAGTGGTCGTTCATTATATCTTATGTGCTGTGTATATTGATTAGTCGCGCCCCGACCCGATTCGCTTCCGCAATCCGAATTTGGGGGTGCGACAGCTGGATGTAGCGGGTTTATGGATATTCATTGTATATCAAAAGAATTGTTAAACATCGTGATATTTTTGACACAAATTGTTATAAATACATGTAATATATAGTTTTTACAAAACTCAAAACACTTATTTGTTATTTCTTGGTTTGATAGGCACACTTTGATTGTTGGTTTGTGACTTCCAATTGTATAGTATAATCAAAAATTACTTGTACGGTGTTTTATTTGGATAGGGATGTAGGAATTTTGACTTATCTATCTTATATATTATAAGAAAAATCTTGAAAGAATATTAGCCATTAGATTGAGATCAATAATTAAGATCTAACCCTTAACTAATTTAATGACATCATTAATTTTATGTGATTAAAAAACTACTATACCTTTCTAGATTTACAATATACACCCTTCAATATATACAATATAAATCATATATTTTTTCTTTAATTATAAATAATACTCAAAATATTTTATGAAAATTTAAATTTAATAACTACTTTAATATTTCTTTCATAATTCAAGTTCTTCCTAAAATCTTTTTTATTTTAAATTCTCTGCAAAAACCCCCCAACAAGTTATTTTTAATTCTAATAAAAATTAATTTTTTTTTATCATTTTCTAATTTACAATGCTTGGATTATGGATGCTAACGGTTCCGTTTTCGACGGGTTTTAGTGTATCTATACACATACCGGTTTATAATATTCATACTGATAGCCGGCTCAATACCCGTTGGGTACTCAATTAGTATGACCCATCGTTTCTTCATATTTATTCACGGGTTTTGGTTATCCTCATGTATGTAACTTTGGCGAAACAAAAAAATTTAATTATTGAAAATACAACACAAATTTGAAACACGAAAAAAACTATACCGAATTACAATATTTGAAATCTTAAAGCTAACAATTTAACCTTTTTTAATTAACTAATTAAAAGTTTCGGTATATAATATAGTATTATTATTAAAGAGCAATACAAATATAGAAAAGTAAGTGGCATCATGCACAATATTATCAATAATTGATTAATTAATTTACTCTTTTGCCATTAATTTCTCTATATCTCGATTTATATCCCTAAAATAATTAATTATTTAATTTTCTAAGGCTATGTTAACGTCATTCGGGTCAGTAGAGTCTCCATTTGAGTTGTCATGTTTTGTCATCTTTCGTAAAAGTTAAAAAGATAAAGTAATGCATTATGGGTTGTTGATTTAAATTATAGAGAGTAACTTAGATGGATGTAAACCACAAATGCACTGCAAACAACATTATTTTTTAGATACAAAATAGTATTTGCTTATTGAACCGGTAAATTTGCTTATTTGGAAAAACATATATGTAGAATTTTAAATAGTATACTATCATTAAATATTAATACAAATAACAGGGTGATATCATACACAATATTATCCATATTAATTAATTTATTTAGATTTATCAATCCAAAATCTATCACAATTCAAATCCTTAATACATTTTTCATTTAAAATTAAAACAATACAAACTGATGTACCGTACACCAACACTGCCAAAAAACTTATTACATCCATATAATACATATCATAAAGTCAACCAACAAATTTTGCGGGTCTTGAACTAGTTGAAATTATATGATGAAAATGACGAGTGAAAAATAAATATTTGTTATAAATTTTGATGTATAAGAATGATCCGTTTAAATAGTTATAAATATATAGAGTTAATATATTTATAGTGTATGTATATGTATATGCATATATGAATTTCGGGTGTAATAGGTGAATCTATGGATGATAAATTGTCATCCACATCCGATCCACTAATCATCCACATCCATATTCGGTATACATTCATTTAGATCATCCATATCCATTTAAATGGATGGATCGGATGGATGTTCACCGGGTTGGATGTCGATTGTCATCCATATGTTGAACTGAAAAATGAAGAAATAAGTAACGATTGGGCACTGGCAGATGTGTATAGAGGGAAGGGTATGCACTTGCATACCCTTGGAGCAATTTTACCGGTGTAAAAAAATTATTTTTCTTATTTTTCATGAAGTTTATAGAAGCTATCCACTAAATGCAACCCTAGATAAAAGTCATGCATAGCTTCTCAAAGTCTTGCATATCTCTTCTCCTTTATGAAGGAAAAGCTCACTTAAAAATAAGTAAAATATATAATATTTTCAATAATTACTTCTTATTATTTTTGCATTAGACTAGTTTGTTTTTAGTGTTTAATATATCACTATTATTAACTAATTCTATTGTTAAAAACCTTAAACATATCTACTTTATAGAATTCTGTATGAGATTTAATTTTAAGATTGAAATCAATATAATCTAAATAGCTATGAGAAGTATTAAATTAATGTTATAATATTTAAATTATAACAATTTAATTAATTCGTCGTGCTTTTGGTCTTTTAGATCTTATACACAT
The DNA here is from genome assembly GCA_963422505.1 of Pseudognaphalium luteoalbum. Taxonomy (NCBI): domain Eukaryota; kingdom Viridiplantae; phylum Streptophyta; class Magnoliopsida; order Asterales; family Asteraceae; genus Pseudognaphalium; species Pseudognaphalium luteoalbum. The sequence goes on from OY730195.1 coordinate 107,688,165, forward strand.
GTATAAGACTATATCTCTTTTTAATATATTAAAAGAAAAGTATAATTAGGTAAACATACTAAAAATAATTCAATTTAAAATAATCTTGACCTTCTGATAAGTAAGGGTAAATAATTTCAACCATTGATTTTCTTCTCCTAATTATGTCTACCTAATTAGCAAAGTCAACAAAAAGCAAAAGACTTTAATGCCCATGTATTTTATGACTAATTACACTTGATTAGTCTTCCTTTTTTATTTAATTACTTTAGATTCAACTATATTAACTATAAATTCATTAATAATTAACTATGTTTTTACCAATACCTTTTTAAAATAAAAGTAAACTATTATTTTTAACATAATATTTTTATACCATTAGTTAACAACATTTTGAATCTAAATAGTATTTCATATAAAAAAATCTTTTCTAATGCAGGGATTAATGGTCATTCAATTGATTTAAATTACATTTAAAAAAATATATTATTGATATAACATATTTACAATTAGATTATTTTTCAATTGTAATACGTTTCCAAAATGATATGATGTAAACATCTACTTAAAAGTATATTTAAGTTAATTGATTATATTATTATAGTCAATGTGTATAACAAAAATATATAATAAATTCAATTTCGAATTGTGTGTAACTATTTAATCAATTCAATTTCGAATAGGATACTGAATGTAAATATATTTACAGGAAATGGAACTTAGATAAAAAGGTTACCTAATCATAATGAAAGTGAATTAAGAAATATATACATCATATTTTGATTTTAATAAGTAAGATGTATGCATGAATATATATTAGAATATACCTACAATTCTACTACTCCGATTTTAATTGGATGAGTGAATATATTATATTTTATTACAATCTCTAATGAAAGTGTAATATTTTAATATGTTTTAGTTAATGTTAACAATGAAAATGTTAATGAGTAGTTATGCAATTGAAATATGCTCATTATTATATAAACGATGATAATGATTGATTTAGTACATGCTCAATTTAAACCGTTGATGATAATTATCACGATTTTTTCATGACTTTTTTATTATATCATAAATTTATGGTTGATACATATGTGGTGGAAAAGGTGTTTAAAGTTTATTATAAAATATCTTATGTGCATACATTGATATTAGTGTAGACTTACGTTAATGTTGGATATTTTAATTTTAATGTCCTTTATTTATTTGTGTAATTAATTTTGAACTTTCATGTTGATAATTTAGGATGGCATCCGTCCTAAATTTATAGTCCAGTATTCCATTTTGGGTTGTTCCAAATTAATTATTCACTTTCATAAATAGATAAAAATAATGTGATAAAATTCTTTTGTACCCCTAATTTATATATGTAAGATAAAAAAATAGGTAAAAAGTAAAGGGTAAAACAGTAATCTTATCAAAAAGTAAGAGAGAACTTGATATTTTCTTAAACTACGTGTTTTTTGTCTGGTGACAATTAAATTGGGACAGATGGAGTAATTTTTATTTTTATTAGATGTATACAAAATGTGTAGAATCTAATTTTTTTGATCATGAATAATTACCACTGAATATCTGATGTAAAATGTATACTTTTATAATTTTCTGTGTAACTAAATGTTAGACAGTGTATTAATATATCATATGATCTAAATATGTATTTATATTTTTAAATACAAGTTGTTGATAATTGTTATTATAATTTTGCTTTTTATTATATTTGAACCAGATTGACAATTAGTGATAGTATGTCACGATAAAATTATTTTGATTTATATATTAAATAAAAGTATTACTATATCTTTGCTTTTTAATTTTTGCAAAATCTACAACGAATTGAATAAGTTCAGTTAGTATGTTTACATTCACGATCAGAGAATAAGCATATATTGTACGTATATGAACCATATATTACTTGGTGATGTTAGTATTTAAAAGTGATTTATATACTATATATTTTGTATGCTGTTTTTTTATATATATATATTTTATATCTTTTATAGAGCATAATTTTATACAATAAAAGTTGACTCATAGAATACATATATTTGTTTTAAAAATCCATTAGACAAATGTCTTATACCTGAAATTTTTGCATTAGACTAGTTTGTTTTTAGTGTTTAATATATCACTATCACTATTATTAACTAATTCTATGGTTAAAAACCTTAAACATATCTACTTTATAGAATTCTGTATGAGATTTAATTTTAAGATTGAAATCAATGTAATCTAAATAGCTATGGGAAGTATTAAATTAATGTTATAGTGTTTAAACTATAACAATTTAATTAATTCGTCGTGCTTTTGGTCTTTTAGATATTATAGTGTTAAATAAACATGTATAAGACTATATTGTATTAATAGGATCTTAAGATTCCGACTTGTGAATACAAAAATGATCATAGGTAACATCTCAGCCTTGATAACCTTAATTTGGTTAGTTAATATGTAACCGTTTAAAAATACTAAATGAGTCGAGAAACCGACCCAAAAAAATTTGACCCGAAATAACAAGTACAATTTTTTTTCTTCTTATCGTGAATATATTATATTTTGCATTGATCGTGCATACCCGACACCGAATTGCTGAATCCGCCATTGCGGTTGGGAGTCCGATAACCTCTTTGGTAGACACGGAATAACACCCGATTAAAAAGTTTTGTTGAAATCGACCCGGCCCGATTTGAAATACGGGTATAATGAACCCACACGAGGGTTTATAATTTAGGGTAAAATTACCACAGCAGATACTTGTAGGTGTGCCGATCTCACCGTTTCATTTTCACTCTCCATTTCATTCATCGATCTAAAACCCTAATTAGGTCACAAACTCGCGAAAAATGGCGTTAGCGTTCGATGAATACGGACGGCCGTTCATCATACTGCGTGAACAAGAAAGCAAAAGTAGGTTAAGAGGTATAGATGCTCAAAAGGCTAACATCGCCGCCGGCGTTGCTGTTTCTCGCATCCTCCGTACTTCTCTCGGCCCTAAAGGCATGGACAAGATGCTTCAGAGTCCCGACGGCGATATCACCATCAGTATACATACTAATTCTTACTTATACTATCTCATACATATTCGTACAGTTATATGTATCTGTATCTGTTTATATTATGTATATATGTGATTAGAATGCTTTGATTTTTGTTTATGGGATAGTATTTCACTTGATTAGGGCTTGATCTGAGTTTGGATCTTATATTATTTTGATAGGGTTTTAGTGTGTTTAAGTGTTTATAATGTTACCTGAAAATCTGCTGTATGTCGTATAACTTAGTACTTGCTGTAGCATGTATCCAACTTTCAATTATTGTTGGTGTATGTATGTGGTCTCTTATGATTTTTAAAATGGCGTTTTGAAGATGAGGCAATGTTTATGGTTGCCAATTTGGGAAACAAAAAAAGCAACTATGTGATGAAAAGTCTCCAGATAGTTGTGATTATAATTGTAATTGTTATAAACTAATAAATGAAAGTTTGATCCCTACTATAGTATCAAAGTAGGATACATACCATAGATTCTCAGAGTAAGTTTTATACATTGGGAAACACTACATACTGTCCTATTTGAATCCATTAGGGTTTATGATCATGAGAGTGTATATATAATTTTAAAGTATTTCAATGCCATTGAATATAATTTTAACGTGTAAGCCATAATAGAGTACGGAAACATCTATTAGTTTAACCTCCCTCTCAGTTTTTTTTTCTTTCTTCTTTAGCAAATGATGGTGCAACAATATTGGAGCAAATGGATGTTGACAATCAAATTGGAAAACTTATGGTTGAACTGTCACGGAGTCAAGACTATGAGATTGGTGATGGAACAACTGGTGTAGTTGTTATGGCTGGTGCGCTATTAGAGCAAGCGGAGAAGCTGTTGGAACGTGGAATCCATCCGATCCGTGTTGCGGAGGGGTTTGAAATATCTTCAAGGATTGCTGTTGATCATTTAGAACGTATAGCAGATAAGTTTGATTTCAGTGGCACAAATATAGAACCTTTGGTTCAAACTTGCATGACTACCTTGTCCTCTAAAATGTAAGTTTGATTTCAGTGATGCAATTTTTCTGAAACATTATACTCAAATCTAATCTAGGTATATTTTCTCAGTGTTAATAGATGCAAGCGTAGCTTAGCTGAGATTGCTGTAAAGGCAGTCATGGCTGTTGCTGATCTAGAGAGGAAAGATGTCAATTTGGACCTTATTAAAGTGGAGGGGAAAGTTGGTGGCAAACTGGAGGATACCGAACTTATTTACGGAATTCTTGTTGATAAAGATATGAGTCACCCACAGATGCCAAAGGAAATAAATGATGCAAAAATTGCCATTTTGACTTGCCCATTTGAGCCTCCAAAACCTAAGACCAAGCATAAGGTTGACATTGATACTGTCGAAAAGTTCCAAACTTTACGTAAGCAAGAGCAGAAGTACTTTGATGACATGGTTCAGCAATGCAAGGTAAGTATACATTTATGATATCGAAGTATTATATTTAGATATTAGTCTGTGGTGGTTGATGCAATTTTTTTTTTCAGGATGTTGGGGCAACATTGGTGATTTGTCAATGGGGATTTGATGATGAAGCGAATCATTTATTGATGCACAGGAACTTGCCTGCTGTCAGATGGGTTGGTGGTGTCGAACTGGAGCTTATAGCTATAGCAACTGGTTTGTGCTTATTGATTATCTTTATAAAACAAAGATTGGTTTGTGCTTATCCCCACTTTTTTATTGTTTATATTTCTTGTCTTGTGCAGGTGGTAGAATTGTTCCGAGGTTCCAGGAACTTACACCTGACAAGTTAGGAAAGGTAATTTGCAGTTCAGGTTTTTTCATTCATTTACATACCATTATCGGAGCATATGCGTGTTCATGTTGTAACAAGTGATATCACTTTTACTTCACGTTTGAGTATTGACATTGATTATGGACAGGCTGGTTTGGTTAGAGAAAAGGCATTTGGTACCACAAAAGATAGGATGCTTTATATTGAGCATTGTGCGAACTCAAGGGCTGTAACCATATTTATTCGTGGGGGTAAGTTAGCATAATCTAACCTGGCGTTTGGATACGTTGTTTATAACTTATATATCCATTTGTACCCTTCAAACTATTGACTATGCTGGGTGTTATAACTTTGATCTTTCTTCATGGCATTCGGTACTTTCTGACGTTATTTAATGATTTCAGTCTATATTAATATCTAAAAATTTATTTCTGTAATGAATCAGGTAACAAGATGATGATAGAGGAGACTAAGCGTAGTCTTCATGATGCGTTGTGTGTCGCTAGGAATCTAATCCGCAATAACTCCATTGTATATGGTGGTGGTGCAGCAGAAATTTCATGTTCAATTGCTGTAGAAGCTGCTGCTGATAAATATCCAGGAGTTGAACAGGTACAGTTCTTAATTTCTGTGTGTGTATTCCTATCTCATATGAAGAAATGAAGATGTAAACGTTGGTCTCATATGCTTGGGTATATAGCTAGTGTCATTTTGTTGGTGGTATCTGCTTTGGAAGTTGCTCATCTTATCTTATGTAAATATTTACTGAAGACTTTTCTATTTTTGTCAACAGTATGCCATCAGGGCTTTCGCAGATGCTTTGGATGCTGTACCCATGGCGCTTGCAGAGAACAGTGGTCTGCAACCCATTGAAACACTATCTGCAGTGAAAGCTCAGCAAATCAAGGTAATAATGACACTAGTTAGTGTGGATTAAACTGGTTTGGTTTATTCACTGATTCTTGCTGTTTGTTCATATGAATATGAATTTTATAAAGCTGTAATGGATAAGAATATTATTTTAGGAGCTGTAATGATCCTTGCTGTATAAAAATATTATTTCAGGAGGTATTTTAATATAGTAAATCATCTTTTTTCTTAAGTAAATGAATTTGGAGTTTGAAGCATATGACCACACTTTTGGCAAGGTCAACCCTATTCGATACTTCTTTATTTTCTTCTCAAACCCATAAGAATCATGATTTAGCATGTGTTTTCTGCTTTTTGAGTAGAATGTTTTGTGGTCGCATTTGGTATGTATGTTTACATATTTGGTTTAATTTGTAGGAAAACAATCATTGCTGTGGTATAGACTGCAATGATACTGGTACCAATGATATGCGTGAGCAGAATGTTTTTGAAACCCTAATTGGAAAGCAACAGCAGATCTTGCTTGCCACACAAGTCGTGAAGATGATCTTGAAGATTGATGACGTGATCTCTCCATCTGAGTATTGACATCGAGCTACCTAGCCTCAAGTTTTGGTTTTATTGTGTAGAACATTGCAACCATTGATTGCTGGAAAACCTTTTTCATGCATAGTATGGTTGGTGTAGTCTCGTTTTGTTGTGTGGTCTTGTTGCTGTCAATTCTTTCTTGCTCATGTTTGTTTACTTTTGAGATTAGTACGCTTTAATGCTTATTTAGACACTTATTGACACTTTTCTCCTCTATGCTTTGGTTTGTCATGATCATGCATTTGCGTTTTGTGCTCAAGCTTGGATGTTAATGGATTGTGATAAAGAAAAACATATAGGATTGCATAGTCTAATAATCCATCATGCTTAGAATATTACATAGTTTGTACATGTCAGTTGTGTATCTAAATGACTAAATATGAAGATAAAGGTACAAAAAACAATGTGTATGTTTTTGCTGTGAAAGTAGTTATAGAAGACTATAATCTTATTTCAAAATTTGCTTTAAGATTTTGAAGTTAGCTGCATTTTAAGGTCAATGAGAGGCATACAGTTTCAGCAGTTAATTTTATTTATTTATTTATTAATTTATCTTAACACTATGTTTTAGATAAAATGCATTATTGTGAATTTGAACGTCGATTTACGGAAATCACCAGGTCGTCTGCCCATTCTTCTCAAAATCAATACATAATTGATTGCTTAAAAGTATAAGATCAATTCGTTTACCATTGAAACCATCATACTATAGTAAAAAATATTTGAAATAACGACATCTGTTAATATTTTTAAAATATTATGATGTATTGCACGGGTGCAATGCTAATGCTAATGTATGTCAAAATTAATCTTTAATGTTATTGTTAATGTTATTGTTTTCAAGGTGACATAGAGGTATAGATGATGAAACAAGGACACACTAGTACTTATGGACTTGCTACTTTTTGTCCCTAAAAAGAAAGCTTCCATTTATTTGACATATTTTAATTAATAATCTCAAAGTTCCATTTAATTCCAGGGACATACCAGAAGAGTCTTATTGTAAAAAGTCACATGGGGAAATATTCATGTCACTATAAGCAGATTCAAGTTGTGACAACTTGTACATTAAAAGCACTTGATTAAACAAGAAAAATAAAACTTTATTTAACCCGCATATATATTTTTTTGTTTTTTAATTTTACATAAACTTAATCGATCATATATTTCTATCCAATAGTTATACGTATTGTATCTTTTTAATGTAACATTAGTCAAATTTAGTTCACTTAACTCGACTCATTAGTCTTCTGATTTTTAATGTAACATTAGTCTTTTTAATGTAATATTAGTCAAATTTAACAGTCTTCTGAAATTTCCGACAAGAAAATATGTGATCCTCGTGTTTAATTTTGAACGAATTAAGTTGATTATTATTTTTTTGTTAGGTCCGAGTTTTAGGTCTATACATCAACGCTTGTTTGGAAATAAGAAAAATGAGGATAAATTTGTCTAATGAACATACATTTTATTGAACCATTTTCATGATTTAAGTGAAACAGAGTATGACTGTATGAGTAAGGATTTCATTTTATTATTTCGAATTGGATAAATATGATATTACTTTTATTTTATTTTTCTCATAAAGGATACATGTGATACTATTAAATGTAACATGCAATATTTGAGTTTATATAAACTTTTTATTACTATTATTAATTTATTTTTTTGATAAATTTTGAATGTGTATCTGAAATTAAAAGCACAAATGTTCGTCATTTTTGAAAAATCATAAAAAAATGTGTGTAATTTTTATCTCTAAACTTCGTATGAGGTGTTGTAATTATCCCTTTATTGATAAATTTTAAGTGAAAATCCGTTTAAATGTTTGCTTTTCTGTAAAATGTAAGTTTTTTTTTTAATCTATAGAAGGGAAAACAAATGAAGATTACGCATAAAACTGGAGTTTTTTAAATTTAATCTATAGAAGGGAAAACAAATGAAATTACCTATAAAACTAGAGTTTTTTAAAGTTTAGTTATGAACTGAAATTAATATTGCATTTTCTTTTATAAAAACATTTTTCATTTCTAAATTTACAGAGAATAAATGTGATGCGTTTCATGAAACCTATTAAAATTTTAAAAACAGGTTCACACATAAACCAAATTATACTTGCAAAGTTCAAGTTATAAAAGCGAAAACACGAATTTTTATTTCTCAGAAAAGCATCCCCGAGTTTGAACATTGTTTTTTTAGGTTTTAAGAGAACTTATTGAACAAGGTCGAGTTTTTCGTATCTAAACGTATAATATATTTTATAACTAAAGAACATTTTCCTATAAAAAAAAACTATATCTAAAAGCGTTTTTTATTCGTCAACCTTTTTTCTTTGCAAAGCAACTTCACTCGAATTTTTTTATAATATACATATATACAACTGACAAAATAATTCAAAGGGAAATTACTTTTAAATCAAATAAACCATAATTCACAAATGAAATTAATATTTACTCCTTCAGAAACCAATAAACGACATTTACTTCAAGCCCCCCAACATTTACCTAATGACACTTTCTACCCAACCTAGCAACATTCTTCACAAATCCTTCTTCTTTGTTTCTATGTACACAAATAAACATTTGAAGGAACAACTGACACCAAACTAAGAAAATAAAAACATAAACAATTTTGAGATTAGTAGTAGTAGTAATAAGTCATCATCATTAAACTTTGCTAACTGAGATCGAGTTCAACACGCTCCGGTGTTGGCCTTTCAGTCTGATTAGCGGAAAGTTCCATTCCTAGCTGCCCTTTGTCCCCAGCTCCAAACGCGTACAACTTTCCAGTTTCTGTAAGCGCAAATGTGTGCGCGTTCCAATATATTGAGTTTGTAAGACTGATTTGTACAACCCTTTCGTTTATTTGCTTCAACGATGTCACCATCTTTGGGCTCAACACATTAGCATGCCTATTTCCCTAGATATATCAAGCACGGAAAAAGTGTGTATACTCATTTCTCTTTCGCAAAATAGAATGCAAAATTCAATTTTTGCTAATAAGGAGTGCAAGATACAATTTCTGCAGTGAAAGATTCATATTTAAGCGAAATTTTTTGTGTAAAATTCTATCTTTCACCAAAAAGAAGCGAAAATTATTTTGTACGAACTGACAATTCATATAATGTTGATATCTTCTTCTACAAATTTGTTTATCTTTATAAACTGAACTTACACTCATTTCGTTAAATAACTAAATTTTATGCTGCCTGTTTAGGAGAGAAAAATCAGTCATTTCACTAATACTGAGGATAAAAGTTGCATCATGTCCTTTTTTATCGATGAATCAAAATTAAATGTAAGCAATAAAAAAAAATTCAAACCTGTGCATCAGGTTCTGCGTTATTATGCCCGAGACTCGATGATTCTCCACACCCAAATGAATAAACATCACCATCACTAGAAACTACAAATGTAGTATAATCACCTGTGGCAACATGTACAGCTTTTACATTGCTTAATGATTCTACCACTTTTGGGACAGAATCACAATCTTCATTTCCGTGGCCCAAACAACCATATCGACCCCAACCCCATGTACACACCCTGCCATCAGTCCCAACCACGGCTGCATGCCATGCACCGGCTGCAACCACCATAGGCTGCAAGTTCAAAGTCTGAAATTGTTGTATCAATCTTGGCTGTTTCTCATCTGTTTTGGTCCCGTGCCCTAATTTCCCTCCTAACCCACATCCAACCGAGTACACCGACCTGTCAACAACAAGTCAATCAGTGGCAGATTTAAGAATTCCGAGTCTAGAAATTTTGATTAAACTTTCACATGATGAACAGAATGTTGACCCAAACCCGTTTGACCTGCCATTCTGTCTTGACATGTCATCAATTACAAGTAAATACATAAATGGTCCTTGTGGTTTGTCATGTTTACAGACTACGTGCCTTATCGAAACCTTTTGCATGTTTGGTTTTGAAGCAATGTTTTGTAAGTACTTCCTTCCCATAGAATGACCAAAGGGTAGTTTAATCAATTTATGTGGAGGTAGGACCCCTCCTTGCAATGAAACAGATGTTTTAGGACCAAAAATGCCAAAGGTTTCATCCAGGGACGAAATCCTTAAGAAAACCACAAGGAACAATCTGTCAATTTATCTCAAACCAGTTTGAATAACAAATGGGTCAAATATATCTCAAACCCAAAACATATTAGACCAACTGACCAACAAGTTTTAGTGAAACTCACATGCCACTAGGTTGACAAGCCAATGCAAGAAGGTAGCAATAGCCAGCCGCAATTTGGACCACGGGTACGTTTTCAAGCGGACCCAATAACGGACGAGGTTCAAGATCAGTTGGTTCAGTTTGGTGACCGAGTTTGGACTCGTTACCCCAAGAGAAAGTGTATACTCTTCCTTCTCGTGATAATACAGCTGTAAAGAAGTTTCCAATTGCCGCTTGTACAACAAATATGTCTTTCAAAGATTCGACCAATTGCGGAGTGTTGACTTGTTTACTTCCTTGAACTGCATACTCAGCTTCCCCAAATGAGTCCTTTCCGAAGGCGTAAACCTGCCCAGAATCGCTAATTAGCATTGTTCGGCCTGCCCCTGCTGCTGCATGTATAATGCGAATGCCTTGCAAAGATCTGCACCGAACTCGAATCATCAACACAAAGAGAATGAGTAAAAAGTAGAGGACTTATTTGTTATTCTTCAGTGTGCTTTCGTCAATTTACAAATTCTATGGCATACATTTGGCCTAGAAAACTGTTATAATATCGTACTACCCTTTACTATTGTATGCATCCAACTTCGAAAACTCCTATTGAATGTATTCAAGTTTCAAAACCGTCTATTGTAGGCAAACTTAATGAGAAATTACAAGAAAACATCAATTAATGCAACCAAAAAATACAATAAACGATTATAAAACTTGAATACACACAATTGGAGGTTCTGAAATTGGATGCATACAATAGGTACACTCCTATACAATAAATAATGAATAATAATATAAAACTGTCATACATGTTTGATGCCCATTAAGTAACCAATCTACACATTTAGTAGAAACGGTACAAAGGTACACGAATCAAGAATGTAAACCTGAGTATGCGAGGCTGTGATTCCTCATCGGTGGTGCCATGACCTAGTTGGCCCAAACTATTAGATCCAAAAGTGTAAACAGAACCTTTTGAAGTCACTGCAATACTATGGCCCGGCCCTGCTATAGCCTGAGACTTTTCTCTTCTAGTGCATGTTTCTCCGGCCAACAAGAATCTCAAAACCAATTTCCAAGAACCCCCACATCGTAATTTCAGTTCTTCGCGTTTTTCTGAAGTCATTGGTTTAAAGATTGCTCTTTTTTGGCACATATCAAGAGCTGCAAGCTCGGGTAGACAGAGATCATGATCAGGGGCAAACTGGGCAGGTTGCCTAAAGAAAGAACATGTAGCCTGCAAAAACAACATTTTTCACACAGAAATCAGCAGCACCATCAATTCTAAATGTTGGGTTAAAAGCTTAATACTGTTTAAACATAAAAAGAATATGAACTTGCCTCTAATTTTGCTAAATCTTGAGGGTCTAGATTACAACCAGTGAGAACATGAAGAACAATGGAAGGGTTTGCCGATAATGGAAATTCTCCTGGTGTTGCATCTCCAAAACAATGTCGAGTTTGTCGATTAAATGACAGACTCGGTGACGTTACCATTGCAGGAATCGGTTGTTCGGGAATGTTGTGATATTGAATACTTGGTGTTCCACTCGTGGTGGCATCCATGGGCACTGCTCAATTCTGCAGTGCCCAAATTAACCAACTGTTAGAAATCACATAAAATATGTCAACAAATCATACACATTATATCATTTCTTGTTCATTTTTTCGGTCTATAAACTTGTTTAACCACATTATCCTCTAGTTTTTAGTACTAATCAAAGAAACATGCATTCCGCAAATGCACAGGCAAACACACTCTTTTAGTAAACGAAAACAATGCCATACCTTAAAGTATTGGTTAACTCGAAAACCCAAAATCCCAAAACTACAAAATCAACAAGAACATCATCAGAACACACTCAAATTGGCATCTAAAGATCACAACCAATAAATATAAAGTTCAGAAAGTGAATTAAATTGATTTAACTAAAAAACATTTCAATTGATCAGGCCAATATGATCTAATTGGATTAAAATTAAACAAATTTAGACACAGAAAACATAAGGAAAAATAACAAGTTATTGATGAAGAAATACTATTGCTTCAAGAAAGAATATTCCATTGTATATAAAAAAGTAAGCTTTCATCCAAAGGATCACATAAACAAAAATTATTGGATTCTTGGAAAAATCAAGAAATCATATACACTGAAGAATTAAAGAATCCAAACATAAAAAAACCCATGATCAACCACACATATAATTGTCTTGATCATCGGATAATACATAAGCAAAAAGTATAACTCATCAAATCATCAAGTAAAGTTGTAATTTTTAGACAAAGATATTAACAAACACAACATGGGTAACTTTGATCATCAATTGGGGTAGATAAAGATTGTACATTTATGATCACCAAAGATCAAGAATAGACAAAGAAAAGTAAAGTTGCAAAATTTAGAGTAATTATCAATATGGGTCATATAAATATTGTACATTTATGATGATCATGAATCAAGAAAACAAAAAGAATTACATGGAATCAAGATCTGTCGAAATCAAAGAAACATATAATCACTATCCTCAAGAACCCACCCAGAAAAACAGAATCTTTATTATCTGATCAACAACACCAATTTAGATAGAATTGTCGATAATTTTTTATCGGTGGAAATTGGATTGATGATTAAAAAAAGGTTAGGATATGGTTATTGTTAAATTAGAAGAATTCAGAGAGAAAATGAGTGATTTTTTTTTTTTTTTTTTATATATTGATGAGTGAATGAATGAAAGAAGAAGAATATAAGAAATAAAAAGGGGTGGAGGAAGATGAGATAAATGAGGGAGGAAGTTAGTGTATTTGTATTTATGTAAATCTGTATTTTGTGTATGTGTATGTGTATGTATATATCATCATCATCATGTATTTTGAGGTTGGGATGAATGAAATGGTGGGTCAAATCCGATTTTGGGGTTATTTTTGTATACGTTTCCTATGGATGATGACATGATGTGTTTCTTATTTCATGAAATCAAGATCACCACCTCCTAACTTATTTTATTTTATTTATTTTAAATTTAATAATAAAACAAATAAATAATGAATATTATAATATTAATGATTATGATTATGTGATATCATCAATTTTTAAAGAGTGTTTAGAATAATCATAAAACCATAATTTTCGGATAAAGGCATGGTTATGTAGACGGATAGATGCTTCTGATTTAACAAGAACCATAAGTCAGGCGTTTGAGACTTTGAGATGTGCAAATTTAAGTATTCCAATTTTTAATCCTTATGTTTAAGGAAGGTGTATATCTTAAATCTTAAACCCTTATTATGCATTTAGTCATTTTAACTTAATGTTTAAAATGGGTATATGAGAAATTCATTTATACCCTCTAACTAATTGGATAAAGAAAGAAGGTAACATAATCAAATCAATTAAAATCTATTTTCTTCTCTTAATAAATTAAAGTCAGTCATTTAACTAAATTTGTCCAATCAGATTTCGATGTATAATATAATTTTGAATTGTTTGTACATTAAGTAAAAACTCAAATTTAATAATCAAAATTATTTTCTATCACTATTAAAGTAATAATATTCATATCATAAATTTTATGATTCTACAAAGTATAAAGTAATTTGAAATATAGGCTAAAAAAAGAAAAAATTGGAATAATAACCCATGCTAATATAATTATTAATTAATCTTATGTCAACTATTATGGTCGACCACCATTATATTTTCTATCACTACCACTGCATTGCGCGAGTTACCGACTAGTATGTTATTGTCCATCCCTTTTTGTGTGTGTTAAATTTCATATATGTTACTAGCAATAGTAAAACACCAAATATCATATATGCCACTTACATAAGTTTTAAATGCATAAAGTACAATTATTTTTATTTATCTGTGGACAAATATGACATTTTGAAGTTTAAAAGTGACATATGAGAACTTCATCTTTTTATTTATCTATATCTATATATATATTTAAAAGAAAACCCTTGAACAAATCTCCCCCCTTGATTATGAGCTAATCCTTTATTAACCTACCATTAGATAAAACAATGACATCATTATACCAATTAATTGTGTAGTAAATTACTAAGATGCCCCTTATTCAAATTTAATCACCATCATCTACGATCTGTACGTGCTTAGCTTCCTTCAACCCTATCTCTGCATGTGTCCATCTTCTATGTAACTTCCAAAATCGAGGGGGATTTTTTGCTTCATCAATTTCGATTTCTTTCTATCACCAACGCCAGGTATCCTACACCATGTATGCGATCTGATATTAGGGTTTATAGAAATAAATATGATAGTGATTTTCACTATGTAGACGATCTGTATTGATGTTGATAATATGATACGGCTTGAATGAATAATTCCTCATCGATTATAATTTGTTGCTTCCATCAATGTCAATTTGTTCATCAATAAAACCAGGTATGCGAATTTGCTTAATTTTGATTTCTGAAATTAGGGTTTATAGGATGAATTCTGATAGTGTTTCTGATTTTGTTTACGATCTTTGTTGATGTTCTAAAGATGATACGGTTTGAATGAATGACATACGTAGCATCAGACATGGCTTTAATATGTAAGTTTTCTGATTGCTTATAAACATGTAAGTTTTCTAATTGCTCCACATAATCTCATCTTATATACTTAAGTTATGTTTATTTATAAAATGTTTTATATATGCTGGGAATCCTAACAGCTGCTGATGTTGCGTTGGAGTTGGGAAGCTCACATAGGAGCCATTGTAGGTGTAAATGGGTGACAAGATCTTATTTAACAACCGACATGTAGATATATCAAGTTATATGTTATATCAAACATCGTTTAATATATTATTGTGTATGTACTACTGATTTATAGTCAAATTTCTGTACATGTCTACCAAAAGGGCATTTACAGCAGCTATGTGACAAAAGGCCTTTTTGATGCAGTTTCAGGAAACACATCTTAAGGACATGGATCTTTATGCAATACTTAAAGTACTAAATTGTATTATATGGCATGGATATCTAAAATATGATTTAAAAAGTTGTGTGCATTACAAATCACCTTTGAAATCTGGGAGACCTTTGACCCATTCCCACTTGACCCGTTGGAGATCATAACCCAATCATCCTATAAATGAAACTGGTTGGCATTGCCACCTTTGTTTTAGTTGGATCATGGATCACAACTGATCTTAGCCAAATCCGAATCATTGACAGACCTAAAGTAATGTTAGGCCACTTAGAGATTTTGAAATATGTATTTGATTACATCTGTATCGGTAACTGCAGTGGTCAAGGTTTTTTAAATCTATTGCGGTTGTAAGTACTCTGTTATGCTTTTGTCCTCTTATATAGATTGCAGAATGATTGGGTTGAACTCTTTAATAGTGGTTATGAATTATGAAGCATGCATAATAATGGCTTTTATACGCTGAGTATAAATGACAGTCTTAGTCCTTTACTATTTGCGGCTACAAATCGATTTAATTGTATTAAACTAAAAAGAAAACATTTACATGGACAACTACTTATTAAGTGAAGATGGTCAAATTGTAGTTGCAAGCATACTACTGGTGTTGGATCAAACATTAACTGGTGGTGTTAGTAGCACATGGTATACCAATTTTTTTAGATTATTTGAAACATATTTTGTTGTTATATTTTATTTTAGTTCAATTAATGCTGATATAGGGCCCAAAGTTTTCATTAGAGGTGTCAAGATGGGCGTGTTAGGTGAGATGGGTAAACATTTTTATATATTGTAGATGATATCTTTTTAACAGCACAAGACTAAATCAGCAAGGTTCAAATTTCTCACGAATGTAAGCAAGTACAGGTGATGGCTTTTTTATACTTTAGTTACATCAAACTTCGTTTAATATATTATTGTGTATGTACTAATTTACAGTCAAATTTTTGTACAGGTTTATCAAAAGGGCATCTACAGCAGCCATGTGACAAAAGGCCTTGATGATGAAGTTTCAGGAAAGATGTCTTTAGGTCATGGATCTTTATGCAATACTTAAAGTATTTTATTGTATTATATGGCATGGATATCTAAAATATGATTTAAGAGGATGTGTGCACTACAAATTACCTTTGGAAACTGGGATACCTTCAACCCATTTGACCCATTCCCACTTGACCTGCTGGAGCTCATAACCCAAGCATCTGATCTACGAAACAGGTTGGCATTGCCACATTTGTTTTAGTTAGATCATGGATCACAACTGATCTTAGCCAAATTCGAACCATTGATAGACGTAGAGTAATGTTAGGCCACTTAAAGATTTTGAAATGTAAAAAAAGTCGTTGTAGTTGACAGCTCGAAGAAGATGCTTGGAACTTTTTGCCCTCAAGCTGCGCCTTACATACATGTAATAACGGAATAAACTACTCCTTCGGGTATATTTGCAAGAGGATCATATTCAGTAAAAACTAAGGTACTGACTAATTCAAATGATCTCAAGCTTAGCTAGTATGTTGGTGCCTCTAGGCGATGTTCACTTAAGTACTAGCATAGACCTAGTACTTGTAGAGCATATGTGTAGTCGTGTAGAGAGACCTATAGTCCCTAGAAGGTTGTACGTGCAATATGTCTAGGTACTTTTCAGCTCTAGTTAACTTAATACACATAGAGTATATTTGGAAACTTGATAATACGCAAAAAGTCATGTTTTTACGTGCATTAGTCTCACCTTTTTAGCCCAATATGTGACGAAGCTAATCAAAATAGATACTTTATCATTAAAACTCGTCACATGGGCCAAAATATAGACAATGTTTCAAAAGTCAACTAAAATGGTCGAAAAACACGATAAATCTAACGAATACGATCATAAGCATTCTCGTTCACTCGTTCTAGCACTTTTTGAGCCACACAAAGAATTATGACCTCTAACTTATGTCATTTTCTTCGTTAGGAAAATACGAACGCGTGAATATAAAGAACGCTCAAAACGGATAAACGACGAAGAAGTTACGCCCGAACGAAGAAACGAAGAACCGAAGAACCAGCATACGACTGAACCAAGCCGTATACGGCTGGTCCAGACCGTATACGGCTGGGCCTGGACCGTATACGGCCTGCACAGACCGTATACGGCCTGGTTCAGTCGTATTCACCCTGTGCTCAGCCGTATACGGTCCAGTTAGCCGTATACGGTCCAGCTCAGCCGTATCGTGCGTTTGGGTGATAAAAATCTGATTTTTATTCGCCTTTGCGATACGGTTGTGCGTTTGAAGGTTTGGATACGGTCTACGGATACGGCTGTGCAATGCCTATAAATACAATCACCTCCTCACCATTTTAAGACATGTTTTCTTAGAATTTCTCTCTTTCTCGCACTACTCTCTCTCTAAAAATTAGTTAGTTAGTTAATTAGGTTAATTAAGCTAGTAGATTAGTAGCTTACTTGTAACGGAGGTGCTCCGAGACTGCGGTGTCGCACGATTTGTAATAAACGCTTTGTCAGGTTCTATTATAATCTCTATCTTGTTATTTTAAATAATGTTGTGCTGTTGCTATACTTGTTTAGAATTACTTGCTAGGATTATTGCCATGCTTAGCTAGACAAATCTGTGTTTGCTATGATAGTTGCCATGCTAGGGTAGTTATACTTAAATCATGTTGTTACTCTGTCTATATGCTGTTGGATTATATTTGAATCTATGAATTGAATCTCAGATGTTTATCTATCCAACTTATGCTGTGGTTAGTAACATCCTTCTAGGCTTGGCCAATTGCTAGTTGTATGCCGCTAATTATTCTGTGTCTGATGATCGTTGAACTCGACATGGCCGGTGTTCTCCTGGTTGAAATATTACCGGAGGGAGACACGGAGCGTAGGATTAGAGATAGATTAGATTCAGGTCATTTAACAAGTGTCTTAGAGAGAACTTTCGGGACACTTGTGACTTAACCATGTACCCCATCACTCTGCAAAATTGATCCCTGCTATGTTGCCTTTCTGCATGTTCTTGTTTGATTGTTGCTTAGGGTTTGCATGCTAGTATCTGTTATGCTGATTAGTTACATGATTAGTGATATCGCGTAAAAAGTCATGTTTTTACCACCGATATCTCTCTCATTCTGGAGCAATATTTAGCACTTGGACTCAAATAATGCAAAAATCATTGATAAAATGCTAAGAAGATCAAAACAAGGTTGCACGAGAAAAATCAGGCAAAAAGGCCGAAAAACGAAGATTTCACGCACGTTTGAAGATTCAAGACATCAGAACGAGGATTCAAGACAAAAGAGCCCATCACCAACATCTATCTGACCCAAGATGTTCGTTTTCAAATTACGAATCCAACAGAAGAAGAATCAACTAAAACGGACGAAGAACGAAGATTCTACGCACTCCGGAA
Organism: Pseudognaphalium luteoalbum; assembly: GCA_963422505.1. Classification (NCBI taxonomy): domain Eukaryota; kingdom Viridiplantae; phylum Streptophyta; class Magnoliopsida; order Asterales; family Asteraceae; genus Pseudognaphalium; species Pseudognaphalium luteoalbum. The sequence goes on from OY730195.1 coordinate 107,706,918, forward strand.
GATCCAAACGATTCGTACGACACATCTAAAGTTCAGAGACATATTTTTGGGATTTCTTTTCATCAAAAGCTTCATTTTTGAATTACGAATCCAACGCAAAAAGAATCAACGCAAACGGACACGTAACGAAGAAAACACGCACGAATCGAGGAACGCAGCAACCGGCAGCAGGCCGGTGCCACTGGCAGCCAGCCGCCGCCGGCTGGCAGCCAGCCGCCGACTGCTGCCCGTCACCCGCACGGATTGCGCTTTTTCGTACTTTTTCATACCCGGTGCTAGACCTTTTCCTACTTTTCGTACCTGGTGCCACTACCTTTTTCGCCTTTTGTACCTGGTGCTACTACCTTTTCCACCTTTTGCTAATGTGTGCTTCCTTTGGCTAAAATGCACCAAAACTCCTCTATAAATAGAGGCATGGGTTCATTTGACACAACACACCTTAGAACTTGGAAACACCAAGTAACACTCAAAAATACCAACATATTTGTATTTTCTTTTCTTTTATTCTTCCTAGTTAATTAGGCTAGCTAATTGACTAGCTAAGGAAGATTTGTACGGAGGTGCTCCGGGACACATATTTTAGCTACGAGTTATTGTACTTCTTTTCAGGTGTCAATCTATCTTTAATATGTTTGTCCTTTAATAAACTTAAATATGTATGCTAGAATTGCCATGATTAGCTAAATAACTCAATTGTCTGCTATGATAGTCGTTTAGAAAAGTATTAAATATGTGACTATGTGGTATGTTTTGAGATTGCGGATGGTTTATATTACAAATGGATATAGGAATTAGATCTTTATCGTTTATCTGCCCAACTCATGTTATGACTAAAACTTTATCCAAAATGAACGTAGCTAACTCATAGGATACAGGTCACTTAGTTATACTATGTTAGATTGAATCGTTGAGCTCAGCATGGCCGGTGTTCTCTAGACCACAACAGGATCCAAGAGACACGGAACATGGGAGTAGAGGTAGATTAAGATTAAATTCATGTAGATGATATTTTTGAGACAACTTTCGGAATATCCTCAACTTAGATGATACTTTTGCATGCTTAAATTACACTGTCACCTTGATCGTCTTATTGCATGTTCTTGTTTGATTGTTGCCTTAGGATCATCATAATAGTAAAATTTAAATGGCATTAATCCTCGTGAAGTAATATGACGGCCCCTATTCGACTGTTCTTTGATATAGTACTGGAAACGCTTACGGCGGAGTACAAATGTATGGAAGTCAGAACAACCGAAGGTAGTTGTATTATGAATCGAATAGCAAACGTATTACCTAGGTCTCCGTTTGTGACACAAATCATCCCTGTCTTGTAACATCCCCAAGTAATGATGATAACTCGTACGAATAAGTGATGACATATTACCCGACCGTTTAGACCAGTTAGCCCAACCTATTCCGGTGAGGATAACCCTCGTTCATAAGATTGTTTATTCAACAAACTATGCCATGATTCGGGCATCTCTGACGACTGAGATTGGGGAATAGGATTCGAGGTTAACTGTTGGGTAATGTGGGTGTACATTTGAGAGAACTTTCGGTGTACACTTTAATATATTGTGCAATCCCCGTGACATTCTATTTGCCTGATTGTGGACACCTCCGCGTCAGCCCGATGGAAGGATTGTAGAATAGCTCACATCAACTTACGAACTTATCCTCATTAGAAATTTCCATATTTAACCACTGCTAAGCCACGTCATAGTAGACAATCGCTTTAATTGCTGAATACCCGAAGTAACCTCCACTTTTTATTTTAAGTTTAGTTTAAATTAGGATAAGAAAACCCAAAACCAAAACCAACTCTTTCAACCCCAGCTGAACACATAAAAGTTTCTAAACCCCCTAGTTTCAATTTGTCGTGCTTTGAAGAACGATCCTAGGTCATACTTGCCTTGTGCTAACCCTTTCAGCATAATAAGTAACCCTAGGCCCCAGCCTTATAAATTAAAAACACCCACCGTTGTGCTGTGTCACCATTAGAAATTCCAACGACCGGTGCGCAGCGCAACAAGTTTTTGGCGCCGCTGCCGGGGAGCGTCGGCAACCCATTTTAGGATTTAGCAACTTTAATGTTTAAGCGATCCTTTTGAAAGATTAGCATCAATCAAAACTTACCTTTTTGCCCGTAGGATTAGTTTCATTTTAGTAACCGCTTTTTAATTAATTATGACAACACAATTTGATTGGACCAACCCCACACCAAATGAGTCTGTGACCCAACTTTTAGCTGTTTCCTCACCTACAAACCACTTACCTTCCTCAAAACAATCTTTGTCAGAATTTATGTTTGAACAAAACGTTATAAACAAAAGAGTAACCGGATTTCAAGATAACATTGACGCCATGATAAAAATTTCAGAAAAATTAATATCTAACATGAAATCCATTTTGAAAAACTTAAGTTTTATTGAGGAAAGTACGTCGGTACTCACGAATGACACCACTCATCCGCCAAGTGATGATCTGTTAATCGTGACTAGAGGAGGAAAAGTGACCAAAGTTGATCCACCGCCACCAGATAACACTCCCGAAAACACTTCTTTGCCCACACCTACACCTAGTAAAAATGTGTCAATCGACATCCCTGTCACAATACCTGACCCATCACCAGCCAAAACTCCAGATAATGTACCTCGAACGAGAATACCTTATCCTGGCAGACTTAAAAAGGAAAAGCAAGAAGCCCAATTCAGTAAATATATGGAAATATTTAAAAGCCTACACTTAAATGTTAGATTATTAGATGCTTTAGTAGAAATGCCCTCGTGTGCTAAATTCTTTAAAGAACTCCTTTCAAACAAAGAAAAACTTAGGCAAATAGTTAGTTTACCCTTGGATGCTGAATGTTCATTAATTGTACAACGTGGTCTCCCACCTAAATTAGGCGATACTGGACGTTTTACTATACCCTGTTTTCTCCAAGGAATTCAAATTAGTAACGCCTTAGCAGACCTAGGTGCCAGTGTTAATCTTATGCCCTATTCCCTTTACAAGAAATTAGGATTAGATGACCTATTACCTACTCGTATGACTATCCAATTAGCTGACAGATCAGTAAAACTCCCCCGAGGAATTGCTGAAGATGTCATGGTCAAAGTCGATAAGTTCGTTTTTCCAGTAGACTTTATTGTCATGGACATAGAAGAAGACACACATATCCCACTCATCCTAGGCAGGCCATTCCTAAATGCTGCCAAGGCTGTAATTGATGTTAACGAAAAATCTTTAAAATTAAGAGTTGGGAAAGAGGAAGTCACCTTTAATGTCGATCGATTAATGAAGCAACCTCTGGAAGAGGACCTTGGTTTGTGTGATACCATGCAGGATATTTTTGATGAACATCTTCACGAAGTACTAGCACTATCCAGCCAGGATCCGATACCCAACACCATAATCACCATTCGAAAATTGTGTAATGAGGACCTTGGGCTACACTCTGCAATTGCTTCGCCAACAACATCCAACGAACTACTACTTCCGCTGTTTGAAAAAAAGTCTCCTTACATCGATGGCAAAACAATCCCTGTCCCATTAGGATGCGGTACACCGATACCTTGGCTAACGAGAGATAAACCCATATTCAATGAACCAAACCCATTTCCCTCAATCAGAGAGATCTTGGATTCATTCAAAGAAATGAGTATTGAGCCACCATCGTTTGAACTACAATTAGCCAATCAACCCGAATCACTACCATTTTCAAACCCTGAAATTACCATAAACCAATCTTCATCCGCTCAATTCCAAGAATTCCAATTCACTGACAATGGAGGGATCATCATCACCAAAAATGATGAGGTTTCCTCATCATCAGTCAACAAGTATGAGCTAAAGACAGACGAATTCTCAGATAAAACCGAGTGGGTTGAAATAGCATCAATCTCCATATCTGAACCTGAGGCAGACGAAGCACCATTCCAAGCTGAATATGAAAAACTGAATAGAGACGAGATAGCTAGAATGAAGCCGTCTATCGAAGAACCACCAAACCTAGAATTAAAAGAACTACCACCTCACCTTGAGTACGCTTACCTCCATGGAACATCACAACTCCCGGTGATAATATCAAAAGAGTTAAAACCCGAGGAGAAAGCTCAGCTCATTGATGTTCTGAAATCGCACAAGAAGGCAATTGCTTGGAAGATTTCCGACATACAAGGAATCAGTCCAAACTATTGCAGACACAAGATCCTCATGGAAAATGATTTCAAACCATCCGTACAAAGGCAGAGAAGGGTAAATCCTAAGATCCAAGACGTGGTCAAACAAGAGGTTATCAAACTCTTAGATGCTGGATTGATCTACCCAATATCCGACTCACCTTGGGTTAGCCCTGTTCAAGTAGTACCAAAGAAGGGAGGAATGACGGTCATTACAAACGAAGAAAATGAGCTTATACCAACTCGGACGGTTACCGGTTGGAGAGTCTGCATCGATTATCGGAAGTTAAACGAAGCAACTCGCAAAGATCACTTCCCGCTTCCGTTTATTGACCAAATGCTCGAAAGATTATCAGGAAACGAATTCTACTGTTTCCTCGATGGTTTTTCTGGGTATTTCCAAATCCCGCTCGATCCGAAGGACCAAGAGAAGACGACATTCACATGTCCCTACGGAACATTCGCATACCGACGAATGCCGTTTGGATTATGCAACGCACCTGCAACATTTCAGAGATGCATGGTTGCAATTTTCCACGACATGATTGAACAATGCATGGAAGTCTTTATGGACGATTTCTCTGTTTTTGGAGACTCCTTTGCATCATGTCTGTCCAACCTCGACAGAATGCTCACCAAGTGTGAAGAATCAAACCTCGTGTTAAATTGGGAAAAATGTCACTTTATGGTGAAGGAAGGAATAGTTTTAAGACATCGAATATCCAAGTCCAGAATTGAAGTAGACAAAGCAAAGGTCGAAACCATCGCCAAACTTCCACCACCAACCAACGTCAAGTCCATTAGAAGCTTTCTAGGACATGCTGGGTTCTACCGCCGATTTATCAAGGACTTCTCCAAGATTTCTCGACCTATCACCCACCTTCTAGGAAAAGACATCAAGTTTGTGTTTGACGAGAACTGCATGAAAGCTTTCAACTACCTGAAAAAGGAACTTACAAATGCACCAATCATGGTTGCTCCAGATTGGAACCTACCATTTGAAATCATGTGCGATGCTAGTGACTTCGCAGTTGGGGCAGTTCTGGGTCAAAGGAAGGATAATCACTTTCACCCAATCTACTACGCTAGCAAAACACTTACAGATGCTCAAGAAAACTATACCACCACAGAAAAAGAGCTGCTAGCCGTCGTATTTGCCTTCGACAAATTCAGATCCTACCTGATATTATCCAAAACAATAGTATATACGGATCACTCAGCTCTAAAATACCTCTTCAAAAAGCAAGACGCAAAGCCTAGATTGTTACGATGGATTTTACTCCTACAAGAATTCGACATAGAAATAAAAGATAAGAAAGGAGCAGAAAACGTCGCTGCAGATCATTTGAGTCGACTTGAAAATCCGTCGATGGAACAACTTGCAGAAAGAGATATTAAAGATCGATTTCCAGAAGAGCAGTTAATGAGTTTAGGAGAACAAGGTTCGCAATTCACTGACGATCCTTGGTTTGCAGACATTGCCAATTTTGTAGTTGGAGGGATCGCAAGAAAAGGAATGATCTCATCGCGAAGACAAAAGTTCTTCCGCGACGTCAAATATTACTTTTGGGATGATCCATATTTGTTCAAGGTCTGTCCCGACCAAATAGTAAGAAGATGTGTCGACGGGAAAGAAGCCGAACAAATACTCCACCAAAGCCATCACGGACCCACCGGAGGACATCATGCAGCTAATCTGACAGCAAAGAAAGTCTACGACTCAGGATTCTACTGGCCTACCATTTTCAGAGACGCACAAGACTTGGTGAAACGTTGCGATATTTGCCAAAGGTTTGGAAATATCACAACGCGTAACGAAATGCCGTTAACGAATATCTAAGCATGTGAAATATTTGACATATGGGGATTGGACTTCATGGGACCATTTCCGAAATCTTACGGAAAAGAATACATTCTAGTAGCTGTCGATTACGTATCAAGATGGGCCGAAGCCCAAGCCTTTCCAACAAATGATTCAAGGGTCGTAACAAAGTTCTTAAAACAGTTATTCTGTCGGTTTGGAACACCTCGAGCAATCATCAGCGATAGAGGGACGCACTTTTGCAATACTCAGTTTATGAAACTATTGCAACATTATGGGGTTACACACAAAACCTCTACGGCCTATCACACGCAGACGAATGGACAAGCAGAGATTACAAACCGTGCACTAAAAAGGATCTTGGAACGGACAATTGGTCAACACAAGGAAAGATGGGTAGACAAGCTAGACGATGCTTTATGGGCATTTAGGACAGCTTATAAAACGCCATTAGGAACAACTCCCTATAGGCTCGTGTATGGAAAGGCATGTCATCTCCCGATTGAACTAGAATACAAAGCTTACTGGGCACTGAAGAACTGTAGTTTAGATCCTACGATAACAGGAACTCACCGGAGAATGCAGCTAAATGAACTAGTAGAGTTGAGGGATCAAACTTACGAAAGTTCCTATAAATTTAAGGAACGAACCAAGTTACTCCATGATTCAAAGCTCCGCCCCACACGCTTCAATCCAGGTGATAAAGTTCTACTCTTTAACTCCCGATTTAAGAAATTTTCCGGTAAGTTCAAAACTCGATGGAGCGGCCCCTTCACAATCTCTAAAGTATTTCCCTATGGTGCCATCGAACTCGAAGCTCCAGATGGAAATTTCAAGGTAAACGGTCACCGACTGAAACACTACGTAGAAGACTTTCCCTCAAATGAGGAAGTCTATAACTATGAACCTCCCTAAAATGGGTATAAAAAAGTCAAGCTACGAGACTCGATAAACAAAGCGCTCTTGGGAGGCACCCCAAGCCTATCTTACTTTTCAGCATTAATTTTTCTTTACTATTATGTTTAAACTAATCAAATTTTTATGCAGTGACTCGCCTTACAAAAGACTAATAATCTTAGACTATTAACCTTTCGTATTTTGCAGGATGAGTTCGCAGTCAGACAGAGCACGAGCCCCCAGTCAGAGACGCTCGCGTGCCATGCACCACTCCCGGAGTTCATCACCGGGTGGTAGCATGAGGACTGTCAGAGGATCCCAGTCACCACCTCCTAGGTTGGATGAGATATCGGCAGACTCGGTGGAGGTGTACGTTCAGGAGTCATTCCTGTTACGTCCCATCCATACCATGTTACCTTCATCTCACCGACCAGCGGGACAGACCGCAGGGACCTCCAGAGTACCCACCTTTGAGTATGGGGTTACTACTGCGGACCCTGCTGTCACTTGGTCTATACTAAGAGCCCTCGAGGTCCAGCACACCGCCATCTCTGAGATCCACACTGCCCTAGGCCTTACCTCCACACCTGTGTGCCCCTTTCAGATGGGACCTGATCCCGCTCCGCACATTCCACCGTGGGACTTATTTCCACCTTGGAGATTGACTGCGCAGGACCATCCCACTTTCATGGACTCACTGGAGGAGGAGACTGCTGCCCTAGATGCTTGGATTCAGGATCCAGAGGATGGCACGACATCTCCTGTCTATACCATCGAGGAGTCAACATCTCCTACATCGATCGTGGAAAACACGATCTTTATGGATGATGACTTCACCGATTGGGAGTCGCTCTATCCTGACACGGATTAGCTTTTAGTAGTTATTTTATGTTTAGTATTAACTTGTATTAACACTTGTGTTTTCTGAAGGATGTGTACTATGCAGAATTCAAAGTAGAATTTGTGGAACAAGTTCATTTTTAATGAGCCTGGTCCATTTCTAGCAAATTCACACACTTGAGCCTGGTCCATAAAATCCAATGGCAACTCACGCAGCACAAGGAAGTATCTCTTCTAACCTTATTTTGCTCAATCTAACACGCTAAAATTCTAAGTAAAACTCTAAGTGTGGGATTACAACTCGCAAATAGAGAATGATTTCGAAAATATTGACCCCTATTCAAAAATCTAAGTGTGGGATTAACCTAACTTAGAAATAGAACATTAGGGACAATGTTATTTTAAGTGTGGGATAGCAGTAGTATTGGCTACTGTAATGCAACTTTTAATCAAACTTTTTAGCAAAACTCAGATTTTCATTTTCAGCAAAATTTTCAAAATTTGTGAATCAAAATCAAAAAGGGTAGGTATTTCTGGTCAACAAAAGTTCAAAAGGTTTGGTAAAACGAATATGACAAGCAAAACTCTTTGATAAACTTTCAAACCAAGTTTCAAAACAAGCGATCGCATGACTAGGCACAAAACTACCCAAAAATGAGTGAGGAATCTTGAGCCATATAAAAGCATTCATCTTTAATGCTTCACTTTTAATTGTGAGTGTGCCGATGTATGCTCTCTAGGATCAGAACTTGTTCAAAGAATACATTTCGAGATTACAAAAGTGGGCGTCATACGTGACGAAGGTGCAATCAGAAAACCTCGACATTCCCTAGGATAAGAACCCTCTCATTAAACCCTCACTTTCAAACCCAACCAAGTGCTCACCTTCAGCGGAAAACATGCTGAGCCTTAGCCTTTTCAAAAACTTCACTTCCTTATTTCATCTTTTGGCCCATAGCCTAAGTTTCTGTGCTGACAAAATAATTATCAAACAAGTACGGAGCGTTCCCCAAAGGATGTACACCATCCTTAAAAGGAGCTCCAAGAAAAAGAAAATCCAGTAAGAAAGCAAGGAGCGTTCCCCAAAGGATGTACACCATCCGTAAAAGGAGCTCCAAGAAAAAGAAAATCCAGCAAAAGCACAGAGCGTTCCCCAAAGGATGAACACCATCCGTAAAAGGAGCTCCAAGAAAAAGAAAAAAAAAAAATCAGCAAAGCTGTCAGAAGGAACCTAAAAGCCCAAGGATCATTTAAAGCCAAGGGAAAGGTTCATCAAAAGAAAACTTGAAAGGAAGAGACGCAAAAGAAGGCTCTCAAGGAGAAAAGTCCAGAAAGGAGCACTACTAAGCCCCAAAGATAAGTCATCATCAACATCTCTTAGGCTATACTAAACCCCCAAATAAACCACCTACAAAACCCTTCATCCATATACACCACTTCCACCATCTTGCGAACTCTAGGGATGATTAGCACCGTCCCCATTTAAGTATTGTTGATTTGATTCTCGATCAAGCTTATGACAACAGAAAAGCTACATGACTGGCCCCTGAGTGAATTAGAAATTAGGAAACCCGATACACTTGAGTGAATTGAGTGACCACCTGTGAGGGCCCCAGTCATGTATATCTTACATTATGAAGATTGAAAAGAAAGCTTGTTAGAACCAAAGGTTTGGAAAATCATCAAAGGATGGAACCTTGTCCGAAATCTTTTTACCAATTTTGCAGGAACCAAGAGCTCGCCGGAATACAAAACACCTCTCATCACAATCTTATGAAGATTTGCTTGAGGACAAGCAAAACTCTAAGTGTGGGATACTTGATATCGCGTAAAAAGTCATGTTTTTACCACCGATATCTCTCTCATTCTGGAGCAATATTTAGCACTTGGACTCAAATAATGCAAAAATCATTGATAAAATGCTAAGAAGATCAAAACAAGGTTGCACGAGAAAAATCAGGCAAAAAGGCCGAAAAACGAAGATTTCACGCACGTTTGAAGATTCAATACATCAGAACGAGGATTCAAGACAAAAGAGCCCATCACCAACATCTATCTGATCCAAGATGTTCGTTTTCAAATTACGAATCCAACAAAAGAAGAATCAACTAAAACGGACGAAGAACGAAGATTCTACGCACTCTGGAAGATCCAAAAGATTCGTACGACACATCTAATGTTCAAAGACATATTTTTGGGATTTCTTTTCATCAAAAGCTTCGTTTTTGAATTACGAATCCAACGCAAAAAGAATCAACGCAAACGGACGCGTAACGAAGAAAACACGCACGAATCGAGGAACGCAGCAATCGGCAGCAGGCCGGTGCCACTGGCAGCCAGCCGCCGCCGCCAGGCAGCCAGCCGCCGTCGGCTGGCAGCCAGCCGCCGACTGCTGCCCGTCACCCGCACGGATTGCGCTTTTTCGTACTTTTGCGTACCCGGTGCTAGACCTTTTCCTACTTTTCGTACCTAGTGCCACTACCTTTTTCGCCTTTTGTACCTGGTGCTACTACCTTTTCCACCTTTTGCTAATGTGTGCTTCCTTTGGCTAAAATGCACCAAAACTCCTCTATAAATAGAGGCATGGGTTCATTTGACACAACACACCTTAGAACTTGGAAACACCAAGTAACACTCAAAAATACCAACATATTTGTATTTTCTTTTCTTTTATTCTTCCTAGTTAATTAGGCTAGCTAATTGACTAGCTAAGGAAGATTTGTACGGAGGTGCTCCGGGACACATATTTTAGCTACGAGTTATTGTACTTCTTTTCAGGTGTCAATCTATCTTTAATATGTTTGTCCTTTAATAAACTTAAATATGTATGCTAGAATTGCCATGATTAGCTAAATAACTCAATTGTCTGCTATGATAGTCGTTTAGAAAAGTATTAAATATGTGACTATGTGGTATGTTTTGAGATTGCGGATGGTTTATATTACAAATGGATATAGGAATTAGATCTTTATCGTTTATCTGCCCAACTCATGTTATGACTAAAACTTTATCCAAAATGAACGTAGCTAACTCATAGGATACAGGTCACTTAGTTATACTATGTTAGATTGAATCGTTGAGCTCAGCATGGCCGGTGTTCTCTAGACCACAACAGGATCCAAGAGACACGGAACATGGGAGTAGAGGTAGATTAAGATTAAATTCATATAGATGATATTTTTGAGACAACTTTCGGAATATCCTCAACTTAGATGATACTTTTGCATGCTTAAATTACACTGTCACCTTGATCGTCTTATTGCATGTTCTTGTTTGATTGTTGCCTTAGGATCATCATAATAGTAAAATTTAAATGGCATTAATCCTCGTGAAGTAATATGACGGCCCCTATTCGACTGTTCTTTGATATAGTACTGGAAACGCTTACGGCGGAGTACAAATGTATGGAAGTCAGAACAACCGAAGGTAGTTGTATTATGAATCGAATAGCAAACGTATTACCTAGGTCTCCATTTGTGACACAAATCATCCCTGTCTTGTAACATCCCCAAGTAATGATGATAACTCGTACGAATAAGTGATGACATATTACCCGACCGTTTAGACCAGTTAGCCCAACCTATTCCGGTGAGGATAACCCTCGTTCATAAGATTGTTTATTCAACAAACTATGCCATGATTCGGGCATCTCTGACGATTGAGATTGGGGAATAGGATTCGAGGTTAACTGTTGGGTAATGTGGGTGTACATTTGAGAGAACTTTCGGTGTACACTTTAATATATTGTGCAATCCCCGTGACATTCTATTTGCCTGATTGTGGACACCTCCGCGTCAGCCCGATGGAAGGATTGTAGAATAGCTCACATCAACTTACGAACTTATCCTCATTAGAACTTTCCATATTTAACCACTGCTAAGCCACGTCATAGTAGACAATCGCTTTAATTGCTGAATACCCGAAGTAACCTCCACTTTTTATTTTAAGTTTAGTTTAAATTAGGATAAGAAAACCCAAAACCAAAACCAACTCTTTCAACCCCAGCTGAACACATAAAAGTTTCTAAACCCCCTAGTTTCAATTTGTCGTGCTTTGAAGAACGATCCTAGGTCATACTTGCCTTGTGCTAACCCTTTCAGCATAATAAGTAACCCTAGGCCCCAGCCTTATAAATTAAAAACATCCACCGTTGTGTTGTGTCACCATTAGAAATTTCAACGACCGGTGCGCAGCGCAACAATTAGGTTTTCGAATATTTATCAATTGCATACACCACTTTAACATGCATAGAATAGTTAAAATGATTTATATGAAATAATGATGAACAATTTAATCAGCCGTTAGACCAGACCATCCCAACTTGTCCCGGTAGGAAACCCCTGTTCATGTTTTTGTTTATTCAACAATTCATGCCATGATTCGGATATCTCAAATGTCCGAGATTGGGGAACATGACTCGAGGATGGTTGTTGGTTAAATTGGTTGCTACATTTAGGACAACTTCCGGTGTAGTTTACATTCCATAACTGTTATCCACGTGACATGTTATTTATCTGATTACGGACAACTCTACGTTAGATAGATAATAGGCTAGGAGTTATGGCTCATTAGGAAATATTGCTGTCATCTTAACTAAGGCTTTATCCCATTAACTACCCCTAAATAGCATGAGTAATTATCATAGTAAACACTCGCTTCACCTATAAGTTCTCGTTGCCACCTCACCTCCACTTTACTTTATTTTAATTTAATTTTAGATAATTAGTAGTTAGTTAAAATCAAAACAAACCAAAACCTCTTTTAAACCCTAGCTAAATCCCCATAGATAACTAAAGTCCTAGATCCCATGCCCGTTGTAGTTTGAAGAACGACCCTAGGTCATACCTATCGCTGTACTTACCCATAGCTTTAGTATACTTAGGCCCAACAAAAACAAATTTTAAAACCCATTGATCCAGCCAAGCGGGAGGCCCGCAACGACAGGAAGCAATTCCTAAAAGACTGACCGTTCGGCTGGCATCAAAACTCATTGATGTTAAAATATAACATGTTTATCATAATGCCAATTAAACGATTTGTATTCATTAAACAATAAAAAGCGAGTAAAACGAGAGCTTGCATTCTCACCCCAGAATCGATAAAACAGTTAAAATGTGAGGCTATGAACTCACCTGTGGTGCTAGCGATTCTAAGATACGTGTGTTGTCCCAACACTAACCTCCTGACGTCCTAAAAATACGAGGTTATATAAGTGAGTGACTAATCTGTGACACCCGCCAAATTAGGACTAGTAATTAGTGCCTAATCAACTGTTAATACATGTAATTAGTTCTGTGTTAGGCTAATTAATGTATCGAAATATATATTGTTGAATATATACAATTATGCGATTTGATTAAATCGTACGCAATTCAAATCGAATGTAATTCGATTCAATTAATACGGACGTTGGTGAACAATTTTATTAAATATTATAACATTATTTAATAATGCTATTATATCACAAATATTATTTTGATAATATTTCAATTCAAATTCGTATCGTACAAACAATGGCTACGCGATTAAAGTGTTAAACGCGCAACCAAACGAAACAATTTAAGATACATTTTACAACTCAACTACAAAGTATTTAGTAAAATACTTCCACAAAAATATTGAATAATTATTCATGTTTTAAAACTTATATTTAAAGGTATAAAATAATTATTTAACGTTCAAACGATCGGAAAAATGAACACCACACGGAACACAAACACGGAAGTTAAAATGGGAACCAACCACACTTCGGTGGGACCCAAGTGGGCCGTCCCCCCATATCACCACCATCACCATCACCTTCTTCATTTTATCATCTTTCACTCTCTCTCTTCTTCTTTCTTTTCTCTCAAAGAACTTCCACCACCACCACCTTAATTCACAAAATAACACCCTCAAACGACCTCGGATTTCAAGACTCATTTGGTGAAAAAGAATCATCGCTTCACGATCTACGTTTCTACCTTTTTGGAATTCTCCGGCGTTAACTCGTAAGTTTTCGACATAACTCGAAAACACTCCAATTTCGTTTATTTTTACATAAATGTTGTTTCTATAAACTTAAACTGTCCAAATATATGTTGGGTGAAAGTTTCAAGTCAAACGGAAACCGGAAAACACATTTTCGGCTCAAAAATTCGGTCAACAGACGTAAGTGTCGCATAGACCAGTGCAGCGTAGCGTCACTTGATGCGTCACTTAAGTGACGCACTGAGTGTCGCTTAAAATCCTAATTTTAGGTCAGTTGCCTAAGTGCCGCATAAAACCCCTTTTTCCCGACACTTTCCTAAGTGTCGCAAATTCAATACCCGACACTCCTAACCAACACTTCTAGCGACACTTGTCTAAGTGTCGCCTGTAATTGAAATCTGATTTGATCCGTCACTTGCCTAGTGACGCTTAACACCCTTATCTGACATTTGCATCCGACACTTGCTTAAGTGTCGCCCTTGATGCGTCACTTCCTCAAGTGACGCTATTGATATAGAATCCACAATTTTATGCGACACTTCCTGAGTGACGCATAAACCCTAAGTGTCGCTATAAGTGACGCTAAAAACAGAATGTTTACAAACCATTTTTATACTAAGTGTCAAACTTGTATAACTTCAAACACTTATACGATACGACTTATGAAACACATCGGGATACGTTTTTGAACTTAACCCTTCAAAATCATAATAATAATAATGAGATTATTATTACAACAAATCACCAACGGGCCGTATACGTTTCCAAATATATAGTCAAATCAACTAAATCGTAGTAATTTGGACATTCTAGTTGGACGAACAACTACAAAGGTAGTCTTTATAGATACCTACTCACGTTTATAACCATCGCGTGTCGTGGACACCCTCAGGTTACCAGTCTTCGGACAAGACATTTAGGCTAATCAACTCAAGTTTATTAATTTAAACTCTCAAGACTCAGGTGAGTCTCATAGCCCCTAATTTACTATTTTTACTCAGGGGTGTGATATCATTGCTCGTTTTATTTTAACTATATGAACGCAAGTACGGAAACCAACAATTACTACATCAGTGATCTCACTAATCTTTCAAAGCCCTCCTCAGCATAGTTTGGTAATACGTTGTAGCGTGAATATTAGTATATGGTACCATATAGGATTGACCCTCCTCATCCGGGTTAGCATGCACTAACTGGGTAAACGGATGTACTAATATTTGTTCAGACGAGTGTAGATTAGGCACTCGTTGGAGGCACCTCGATTAGGATACCTTAAATGTGGACCTGACACCTCGAGTTAAGCTCAGACTATGTGCTCATGGCTGTAAAACATTTATTTTGCTTAATTGCAATTTAAATTCAATTAAATCTTGCAGTTCATACAATATGTGTTGACATACAAACCTGTGAGCTCAGCAGCGTTTCGCTGACCCATTTTAGCATGTATCACAGTTACTCAGCAGTAGGTTGGACTACCCTCAGGAACCATTAGCTCATTTCAGCATGCAAACATTCAGAGATTTAGCTGCATTATTATATTTTGTATAAATTAATTATGTATGTAAATCTCTCAATTTCAACTGAGCTAATGTAAACTATATTTTGTTGTAAACTTTGATTTTATCAATACAAGTTGTAAAATGACGCATATAGAGTCGTTCATTATATCTTTGTGCTGTGATTATTGATTAGTCGCGCCCCGACCCGATTCGCTTCCGCAACCCGAATTTGGGGGTGCGACAGATTGATATCAGAGCCTAAGGTTATAGTCAACTAGGTTGCATTTAGTGGGCCTAGACTATGACCGTTAGGCAGTATTCCTCATTAAGTATGATTAGGTTCAGTGACTACATTGTATTGGTTTAATTTAACATAGCCTGATCAACTATGTACAATTAAAAGAACATGATGTGAGATCTGAAAGGAGTCGTGACTGAACAGGATACACTAGTTGACTCTAACCTCGAGAGAACCGGGACTCAAACATGTCTGTGCTAGACACTCACTAGGCTATTATATATATATATATATATATATATATATATATATATATATATATATATATATATATTTATATATACATAGATAGACCTCTCTATGAATCTTAGGCTATATTATATATATACAAATATAAGCCTCATTCTTCCTACGCTTTATCTCAGAAATGGCAAACACACCACCCAATTCGTCTCGCTCTCACCCGTATGGATCACGAAACTCAAGGGTAGCTAGGAGGAACACTGGGTTGCCTCGATGTGACACCCGCCGATTTAGGGTTACTGATTTCCTACTGAAAACCCTAATTACATGTGTTTAGTTTAGTATTAGGATAAATACTTGTAATTACTTGTAACTATTTGTATATTATGTGAATATACACTCCCGTAATTGTTTTATATTACGCATACGTAATTAGTTGTATTACGCGAAACAACCGGATGATGTCCGACAGACTATACGACGTTGGTGAAAACTTTTCCATAAATAACCTAAATCTATTTTTAGAAGTCATTTATCATATATTATCATTTTGAAATAATAATACACGAAAAACCTAGACGTTTTTGTTAAAAACGTAACAAATGCGGTTAAAACGTGCAACTGAGCCCGACAACCAAACGAAACCCTAATTAATATTTTGACAACTAAAATTTAAGTATTTTAACAATACTTCAATGTAAAAATATCTCAAATCAATCGTTAGTAAAAAACGATGCAAATAAACGTTAGGCGATGTAACGTATTAACACGAATAACGAGTAAACAACCAAAATACGTAACACAGTCTGAAAACAACAATTAAATCACATAAACTCAGATGGGACCCCCATGGGGCCAGCCACCTCTCCTTTCCCCAATGATTTTACATGTAATCTCTTTTCCTTTTACTTCTACCCATACATGCATTCATCATTTCCCACTTCACACTTCACTAGATTTGCTCTCCCTTCTCTCTAACTTTCTCCCTCTCTCACTAAAATCTGAAGATTTCCAGCCCTCACACCACCATTGACCACCATATCACCACCTTTGACCACCATACAACCACCAACACCCACCACTTCAAATCTTCATCTTTTTACAAGGAATCAAGTTCAAGACTTCATCTCTGCCCTTCTCATCTCATTCCCATTGTGAGGACTCTTTTTTATGCTTCATATTACTCTCATAACATGATATAAAGTTCACTCATCAAGTATTATAACAAAATCTTACTTAAAAACCACTTTTCCTAACAAAGAATGTCACAAAAATGCAACTTTTGTTTCTGTCCTGAAAGTTTCATCTACTTCTATGAATTTTATATAATTAATATCTCCATGAAAATGGACGTGTTTATAGTCAAAACTTAAGTTCAAGAAGTTAGCTTTCAAATCCCGCAAACCTCATATCTTTTTGAGCTGATTTACTATTTTTATTAATTTATATAAAAACACATACACAAACTGCTCTAAAAAGTCAGAAACTTTGTTCATATGGTTTTGACCATATCTTGAACTACACAACTCCAAATGACTTGAAACCACCGCCAAAAGCTTAGAAATTTGATTATCTACAAAAGTTGTACTGATAGAGTTTTCTTGAAAAGTTGTATATTTTTCTCAAAAACTCGATCTTCATGCATGTATCCAGATTGGTCAACTGTTGGACGTCAGAGGACACATGCAATTTTGATAAATACTTAGAATACTCTAAAATTGATTGAAAAATTATTGAAAGTGGATAACATGTGGGGGAATAACCGGTATTTTTCGTGAATATTAATTCGGAGTAGAATTATTTTTAATAAATACAGTAATGAGATGTATTTTCTGGAAATGGTAAAAAGTGGACTGATTTTGATAACTTTTAAAAACCGACACCTATGGACCTACTATAAAGAGAAAGACTAACTTTTTGTGATCTATGAACATAACTAAGGGTTGGGTAAAAATTTCGGGTCAAACCGAGTAGGTTTGACCAAGTCAACAAAAACGGAACTCGGTTCCTAAAAATGACAAACTTACTATTTTTGGCAAAATGGTAACAAAATAGGGTTGGGTGAGTTAATTAATGACTTTGACCAACTTTGACTAAGTTTGACCAGGTTTGACCAACTTTGACCAGCTTTGACCAACGAGTTGCCCAACTTTGACCTACGGTTTAAGGTTTTTACGAACTAAATAATCTGTTTGCAACATACGATATGTACTAATAAATAATATACAACAAAACAAACTTAATAATAATATCTAAATGAATTATTATTACAAACTTTCACCAACGGGTCGTACACGTATTTAATAAACAAACTTGAACAACTTACTTGGACATACTAGTTGAGTGAACTAGCTTTAGGTGGAGATAAACCCCCTACCTACCCGATTGGCTTAAGTGAACATAAACCCTCACTTATACAATCGCTATAGACGATCTTTCAAGACATCTACTCATACAACCTTATACGTTTAGGACGTTAGAAGGTTGCACATTGGATCACACTTTACTTGCTATTTGACACTGCTTGCTTACTATTTGCTAGAACTCATGTGAGTTTCATAGCCCCTTTTTAATTGTTTTAAATTGTTTTGGGGGAGAATACATACTACAACTGCTTTACACAACTACTTTTACTTGAACACATGTACAAACTTGCTATCTTACAGACTATTAATGTACATAATACATACACACATGTTTATATAATTTCTTTTACCTGAACACATGTACAGACTTGCTATTTTATAGACTTATAGACTATTGATATACTGATTTGCATGAGTTACGATCAATCCACTGAAGGCCTCTGAATCATAGTTGTTAATTATCGACTTAAGCGCGAGTTTTAGTAAATGGATCCATTTGGGAATGACCATCCCTGCCCGGGGTAGCACGCACTACCACGAACCGTACTGTATAAACGGGCATTTCTTACTCGTTTCACATGAGTGTTTTTGGATTAGCACTCACGGGGGCAAATTTTCGGGTACTTGATTGTACTTTACAGACGTGTTAAGATTCGACTATGATGCTCATGACAATTGTATATTCACTACATTGCACTCGTGCAATATTTTAACTTGATTGTGTTCACAACTGTTTATTTACTGCAAATCTATGAACTCACCAACTTTATGTTGACCTTTTAGTATGTATTCTCAGGTTTACAGACGCCATAGGACTACCCACAGGAAATCAAGACAGTATGATGCTTTTGGATAGCTTAGTTCGAGTCGCATTGTTTTCAAACATCAAGGAAATTGAATTGCATTTATTATATTACTAGTTATAATTATGTAATTCTACTTTTATTATGCAAACTCCAAATACTTTTGTAAACTTTTGAATTATTGTAATGTATATATTTTCAAACGTCTCATATAGAGGTCATTTTCTTTAATCTTTGTGTTATGATATTTGATTTGGTCGGCGCCCCCGTGACACCTCATACTTCCGCTGCCACGTGTTTTAGGGGTGCGACACTCGAGCTAACCCATATCCCACTCAAAACCAACTCAATAACCACCCTCAAAGGCAGACAACAACGAACCAATGGCAATGGTTATCAGACCGACTCGATACTTGGAGGGACGAGGAAGGAATCCAACTCCCCGCAACTAATGGAGGGTTTTCCAGCATGGAAGTCTCTCCCTATAACCAAGAACCTACTCACTACACTGTTCCCGTGTTAGCTGCTCGAGTGCACCGCCACGAAAGCAGGCTACACAACATGTAAATCGAACAACGCAATATTCACTCTAACTGGATGGAGCAAACTCAAGATGGTATCGCCCAGTTATACATAGGTCAAGCGGACATCTCTGAAACCTTGGCCCGAACTCACGTTTAAATGGAGGATACAACACAAACCATGAATATCGTTCATAACCAAGTAATCAGTAACCGAAATGAGATCTCTGTTTTACAATCGAGGTTGCAAGAATGTGAGACGCGCCTGCGGGAAACCGAGGAGTCTCTCAGAATGGTTAGCAGACTTGCAGAGTCTGTGGAACATCTCACCTCACTGCTTCCACAACTCAATCTACACCGAGATTAGTGTAGTAACTATCTAGTAATTTATTGTACTTCTGTAGGATCTATGTAATTCGACCGGATGTAACAATTCTCGACATCTTTTGCAAACTACCTAAGTCTGTAACTTTTGAAACTCGTAACTCGAAATTGTCTGTAATCATTTAACTCTATAATATCAATTGACAATTTCTCTCTATGACTCGACACTATTGGTCTTTAGATTGTGATGTGTATATTATCGCATTTATATATACATCTACCTCAATTATCATTCTGGTAAAAAGTCTCATGTACCACTTGTTTCTTTCTTGAAGAATCATGCTGCCAAAGAAGAAAAGTTACAGCGATGCTGAAACTGCTGCTCTCGTTTCCCGAGCTGTTGCCGAAGCCGTGGCTACTCGGGAATCACCCCGAACCTCTAGGAGAAGTGATGACACCGCTGACAATACTCCTGTCATCAAACCTTGCTCTTACAAGGATTTTCTTAGCTGCAAACCGCTCTACTTCAAAGGCACGGAAGGTGCTATCGTACTAATAAGGTGGATTGAACGTATGGACTCCGTCTTCAACCTCTGCAACTATACTGAGGATAACAAAGTCAAGTTTGCTGCCTACACCTTTCAGGAAGGTGCACTTACGTGGTGGAACACCCAAGCAAACTCTGTGGGCATCAAGATAGCAAACCAGCTTCCTTGGGCTGAACTGAAGAAAAAGCCTAGGCAAAAATACTGTCCCGAAGAAGAACTGCACCGTCTGGAGGAAGAATTCTGGCACTTGACAGTGCAGGGAACTGACATTGCTAGATATACCACCAAATTCCAGCAATTTGCTTTGTTATGCCAGGGTTTGGTTTATCCGGAGGAGAATTGCATCAAGAGATACATCCGCGGCCTCCCGGAGAATATCCAGGGGAACATCGCCTCATCTAAACCAACCACTGTTGAAAGTGCAATCCGGTTAGCTCATGAACTCATGGCAATGGTCGTCAGCAGTGAGACACCACTCCCATCCCCCAGCAACAAATGCAAATCCTCTAAACACCACGACCAACCAAACAAGAAACCCAACGCCATCCAAGCCTACACCTCCAACACTGAACCCAAACGCGGGTATACTGGGAGCAAAACGTATTGTTCCAAATGTAATCGCCACCACGAGGGTCAATGCAATACCCCTTGCAACAACTGCAGGATGTACGGACATATGACCAAAGATTGCCGAGCTCCCAAATCCAACAACAATACCTCCAATAACAACAACACCAGGCCATCAAGAGCCTGCTTCGAATGTGGGAACACCGGGCATTTCAGGAATGAATGCCCAAAGCTGAAGAACAACAACAACAACAACAACAACGCTAGAGGTAGAGCCTTCGTACTCAACTCTAGGGACGCCCGCGAAGACCCTAATGTGGTCTCGGGTATGTTCCTCCTCAACAACTTAACTGCTTCTATTCTATTTGATACTGGTGCCGATAGAAGCTTTATTTCTGATGAATTTTATCCATTGCTTGACATCACCCCTGTTGCTCTAGATGTTAAGTACACAGTAGAACTAGCGAATGGTAAACTCATAGAAACCGATAGTGTGATACCTAATTACACTTTAAACCTAGCCAATGAAACCTTTTCAATCGATCTTATGCCTGTTGAAATTGGAAGCTTCGACAGCATCATAGGAATGGACTGGTTGTCCATACACTGAGCCGAAATCATTTGTTATGATAAGGTTGTTCGCATCCCTCTTGCCACCGGTAGAACCTTGGTCATACAGGGGAAGACCGGTGGGACGAGACTAAACATCATCTCTTGTCTGAAAACCCGAAAATTTATGAGAAAAGGGTATTCGGCAATCCTCGCACACATCATGGAGAAAAATTCGGAGGAGAAGCGACTTGAGGATGTGCCCATCGTTCGAGACTTTCCAGAAGTCTTTCCCGAAGAACTGCCTAGTCTACCACTGCCAAGATAGGTTGAGTTCTCAATCGATGTCGTGCCAGGTGCTGCGCCTGTTGCCCGAGCACCATACCGATTAGCCCCATCGAAACTTCAGGAGCTGTCCACCCAGTTACAGGAACTCCTGGATAGAGGATTCATTAGACCGAGTTCTTCACACTGGGGAGCTCCGGTCTTATTCGTGAAAAAGAAAGACGGTTCTTTCAGGATGTGTATCGATTACCGATAATTGAACAATTTGACCGTCAAGAACCGATACCCACTCCCGCGTATCGATGACCTGTTTGACCAACTTCAAAGGTCTAGTATTTATTCAAAGATCGATCTTCGGTCAGGTTATCACCAACTTCGAGTTCGCGACACCGATATCCCAAAAACTGCTTTCCGAACTCGCTACGGGCATTATGAATTTCAGGTAATGCCTTTCGGTTTAACAAACGCACCATCCGTATTCATGGATCTTATGAATCGGGTGTGCAAACCCTACCTCGATAAGTTTGTCATTGTCTTCATCGATGACATCCTCATTTATTCGCGCGACAAACGTGAACATGCGCAACATCTCAGAACCATCCTAGAACTACTCAGACACGAGGAGTTATATGCCAATTCTCCAAGTGTAAGTTCTGGATACAATCCGTTCAATTCCTTGGACATATTGTTAATAGTCAAGGAATCTATGTTGATCCATTAAAAATCAAGGCTATCAAGTGCTGGCAAGCACCAACAACTCCAACCGAAGTACGCCAATTCTTGGGTCTTGCTGGGTACTATCGGCGATTCATTGAAAATTTTTCAAAAATAGCCCAACCACTCACGACACTGACTCAGAAAGACAAAAAGTTCGATTGGACTGATAAACAAGAGTCAACATTTCAACTTCTGAAACAAAAGCTTTGCAGTGCCCCGATTCTATCATTACCCAAATGCACTGATGACTTCGTGGTATACTGCAATGCTTCTAATCAAGGTCTTGGTTGCGTATTAATGCAACGGGACAAAGTCATAGCTTACGCTTCATGATGGCACCCGAAAGCGTCGGTGTCATTGATGGTAACAAATCGGGCGCCAACAGGGGTTTTAAAATTTATATTTAGTGGGGCTTAAATTATATGTACTACCTACTCTGGTTAGTAAGTGGTAAGTATAATCTAAGATCGTTCTATGAATCCAAACGTGTGGGCAATCAAAGTTGGCACTTTCGGTAGGGAAGTATCTAGGATGGAATAAAGTAGGTAGGTTTGGGGGTTTTAAACTAAAGACAAGTAATTAAAATGCAGGAATTTAAAGTACAGAAAAGCAGATAAAGATAAATGTGTGATTGTTGAGATTTCGACAATTAATATTTCGGGATAACAGAATAAATAAGGTGATACTAATGTGGCTACCAAACTACTAGGTGTAAACTCTAGAACCCTACCAACTCAATTTCCCATTGGCATGTCACTAGGAACTAGGTTATCATGATTCTGATAAGAGCAATACGCAAACTTCCAATACTTATCTGGTTGAAAGATAAGCAACCTATTTTGGTTTTATAACGAGGTTCATTAATCAGTAGCGTATCGTCTCATAGGTCCGACCTTTCTTAACTCCTAAAGCTAGTTTACTGCTCGATTAGCACATAAATTAATAACTTCGTAAGTCTAGACTGCCGATTTTGTAAGACTTGGTGTTTTAAGGATTCTAGGTCAGTACGACTTTAATCTTATTCCGAAGTTCTTTTATCATTCATTTAAGCTCTAGTTACTTCGACTTATGATTCAAATCTCTCCTTTTCAAACAGTTATACATCCCCGGATTATTCGCAATTTGTTAAAACGTGTTTCATATGCGGACCATGCCTTTCAATGATAGACAGTGTACTTTACATAGTAGTTCCACGGTTTCTCATATCAACATGCGGTCGAGAATAATTGACAGTGAAAGTGACACTCTATCTAACTAAATGTATAGCAGTGCAGAAATGTAATCCTAATATATACAACGAGTGGTTTCAATGTGTCTTACTTATT
Source organism: Pseudognaphalium luteoalbum (assembly GCA_963422505.1). Lineage (NCBI taxonomy): Eukaryota > Viridiplantae > Streptophyta > Magnoliopsida > Asterales > Asteraceae > Pseudognaphalium > Pseudognaphalium luteoalbum. Next base: position 107,730,613 of record OY730195.1, read on the forward strand.
GCATGTCATGGGCACAGATAACTACTTACCATAATTAAGGTTGATCAGGTCCTAATTACTAGGTTGCAGTCACGTGGATAACCAGAAAGGGTAATTCATAAATTAAACTTGAATTCATAAAGTCTTAACGCTACAAGGGTTGCTAATTCCTATTTTATCTGAACGTATATTACAAATATCATTTTATAGTGTTTTGACTTTCGTAGGATATACCAGTTAGTTGTGAAGTTGTATTGCCCTTTCGGGATTCCAACTATTAAACCAGAGCTGATTCCAGAGATATAACTACCTTTGGTCGTTTACCGACTTCCATACATTTGTACTTCGCCTTAAAGCGTTTCCAGTACTATATCGGATAAACAGTCGAATAGGGACCGTCATATCTCTTTACGATTGTCGTGCATTAATTATATAATGTCATCCTTACTCATAATTATCTATATCATCAACAATAACAATAATAAACTACTTGCAATTCATGGCAACAAATATATCACATACCAAGCAATAACACATAATTAAAATATGGAATAAAGCAAGTATGATAAAGGTTTAGATATCACATACAAAGATGAATCTTCAAACCCCCTAACATAATGTAAAGCAGTGCAGAAATGGAATAAAGCAAGTATGATTGACAACTCGTTTACACGTACTCCTTACTCATAATTATCTATATCATCAACAATCACAATAATAAACTACTTGCAATTCATGGCAACAAATATATCACATACCAAGCAATAACACATAATTAAAATATGGAATAAAGCAAGTATGATAAAGGTTTAGATATCACATACAAAGATGAATCTTCAAACCCCCTAACATAATGTAAAGCAGTGCAGAAATGGAATAAAGCAAGTATGATTGACAACTCGTTTACACGTACTCCTTACTCATAATTATCTATATCATCAAAAATCACAATAATAAACTACTTGCAATTCATGGCAACAAATATATCACATACCAAGCAATAACACATAATTAAAATATGGAATAAAGCAAGTATGATAAAGGTTTAGATATCACATACAAAGATGAATCTTCAAACCGCCTAACGTAATGTAAAGCAATGCAGAAATGGAATAAAGAAAGTATGATTGACAACTCGTTTACACGTAAAAAGATGAAATTTCAAACCCCTAACTTTTGTTCTAGCTGCTATACTAATCCGAAGATTAATTACAATAATCCTAGACTATAAGAGAATTTCTAGAATGAGAAAGTGGAAATGGAAAAGGAGTATGTAAGAATGTGTGAGTGTATTAGAATGTAAGAGTGTGTCTTCAAATGAGGTCTAAGGGCTACTATTTATAGGTGAAAAGTGGCTCACGTTAGCATCCCTAGGCTCATATTAGAAAAAGAGTGAAAGGTGGTGCACCGGGTACGGAAAAGTAGCAAAAGGTGGTGCACCGGGTACACGCAAGGACAGAAAAGCGGAAAAGAGATGGGGGGAGGGAGGGCAGCGCCGCCCACCACCTGGCCAGCGGCGGCTGGTGGCTGGCCGGCGGCTACTGGCTGCCACCCGCCCCGGTCCGTCGTCTTTCTCTGCGTTGCTTAATTCGTGTGTATCTTCTTCGTTATACGTCCATTTGCATTGATTCTTTTTGCGTTGGATTCATAATTTAAAAACGAAGACTTTGATGTAAAGATATCCCAAAATATGTCTCCTATCTCCAGATATTGCGTACGAATCATTTGGATCTTTCGGCGGGCGTAGAATCTTCATTCTTTGTCCGTTTTTGTTGATTCTTCTTCTTTTGGATTCGTAATTTGAAAACGAACATCTTGGATGAGATGGATGTTGATGATGGGCACTTTTGTCTTGAAATCTCATTTTGATGCCTTGAATCTTCAAACGTGCGTGGAATCTTCGTTTTTCATCCGTTTTGCTTGATTTTTGTTGTGCAACCTTGTTTTGACCATCTTGGCACAATATCACTGATTTGTATTGTTTCTTAGTTTAAATGTCAAGAATCATTCCAGAATGAGAGGGATATCGGCAGTAAAAACATGACTTTTTACGCGATATCAAGTATCCCACACTTAGAACTTTGCTTGTCCTCAAGCAAACTCATTCTTAAAAAGCTTCTGGAAGGATTCTAATCGCATTAGTTTTTAGAGATACCATTTTCAAAGAATATAAAGTTACAGTATGAAAGAGTTTTTACCGGAAACTAAGGGTTTATAGAATTTTGATACCTTCTTCGAGCAACATATATGATGATCATGACTACTTAAATCCTCACAAGTGGGTCACTCAAATCACTCAAGTGTTTAGGGTTTCCTACTTACTAGTGTCAATCATTCAGATAGCCGGTCATGCAACATTCTCGTCATAGGCTTGATCGAGAATCAAATCTCCATCACTTTTGATGAGGACGGTACTAACCTTTCGAGATATCTTGGAAGGAATCGGGTGTTTGGTTTGAAGAAAGTGTGATGGTTTTCCTTGTAAGTTCTTGAAACTTTTCTTGAGAGAGTTTCTTTGGAATTTCTTAGATTTTGAAAGGACTACATAGCCTTTTTCTTCCCTTTTCTTTGGAAATTTTCTTTTCTTGGCCCTTTTCTTGGTTGTGTCGGCATAATCTTTTTGATTTCTTTTTCTTTTGTTTTCTTTTCCTATGCCGACCCTACCGATATATTTTATGGCCTGGAAGATTCCTAATGGTATTGGGTTGCAAAAGTCTTGGGAAATCAAGAGTGTCTTTGAGAATTTGTTGGAAGATGAAACTTCTGTAGGTTCGGGACGAATAATAGGAGGTTTTTATTGAGTGTGAAGAGTGAATGTTGAGTGGGCGGATGTTTAATAGTGGAAGGGTGTTTGGATTCCTTAGAATTTATCAAGATGGGTTGTACCTATGCCACGTATGGCACTCATCGGTGTGATCTCGAAATGCATTACAAGAGCAAGTTTTAATTCAAATGCATACATCGGCGCACACATGAAACGAAAAGTGAAGCTTTTTAGAGATGAATGCTAATGATGGGCTCAATCCTCACGAATCGAATGTTTTGGTCAATGTGTGCCTAGCCATGTGTTGCTTTTTTCGTCCGTATCTTATTCTAAAATATTTTTGTTTCGTTGTCAAAACTCGTTTCTTGCTGTAATTTATAATTTTGAAAGATAGGATTTCTAAAGAACGATGTTTTTGAATCTAATTTTTTTGAAATTTTATCCATTTTTAGCCTTTTAATGAAAATATTGTTTGACTTACGGACAAGAGGTAAAAACTTGTGGTTGAAGGCCGTATATCCCACACTTAGAGGAACATTGTCCCTAATGTTCGAATCCATTTGTTGAGTACCTCTTGTTGAAGTATCCCACACTTAGAGATTCTACTTATTTTCGGATTGTTTCGTAAGTGTAGTGTGGTTTTGATGATCCCACACTTTGCTTTTTGGAATATCGGATGAGATAATCAATTCTTTAAACGGGTAGAGGGTTTTGGAATGGTGTACCGCTTTTGCTGTGCACGTTGTTGGTTACTCGTTAGAAGTCTTCTAGTCCGCGGCTTGTAGCTTATGGCTCTCGGCATTCATCGTGTGGTCCACAGCTTCCCTTGCCTTGGTCTTCTATAGATAGTTTTTCAAACAAACCACTCAATTCAATCAGGCAATAGCTGTTGATAAGAAAAGTAAAGTAATAATAAAGTAATAACTGGATAGATGTGATGTCTATGCATCCCCAGTACATCAAATACACATAATAATAAAGTCTTGATAGAAAATAGAAAGGAGTCAGAAAGCGGAGCAATCTATTGCTCGGCTGGTGGTGATACTGCAACTGAAGATACTATAGGTCCAGGAGATGTCTCATCTGATGAAGAATCATCATGCTGATAGTGGGTGCCTTTGTTTGATGCATCTCGATCAGCCTCTGCATCTGGTATACCTATGGTGAATACTCCATCCTGTATCAAATGATCAACAAATTCCCCTGCGGGCATGTCAAAGCTGTCAAGTGGAATCTCAGGTGTCCTCTACTGAGAGTGTCCTCTGAATAAATCAGTCTGTCTATGAGAGGATACTGGATCAATCGGTGCAGCTGCAGGGTTGGTGCTCCTGAGAATCCTGTGACTCTGAACAATGGTGGCTCGTGTAGGGATTATGGATATCCTACTGCCTCTCGAAGTCTGCCCTCTAGCCGAACCGACAACTGAAGGAACATGCTGTCTCTGAATAGGAACCTGTGCTGGTGGTGCTTGTGGCCTAGGTGGAACTATGCAAGGTGGTAAACCGTGGCCACGGTCACGAACTGGATTTCGGTGAGGTGCTGGAGTAGGAACTGCAGGGGGATATAAGTGTGGTGGTGCTCGGCCCAATCTACAGGGTAAGTCAGGAAGTGGGCTCACTGGTATCCCTGCTGTTCGCTGTCTCATAGCCCTATAACATCGGACCTACATCTGCATCAGCCAGTACCAATAGTCTGGCCCTGGTGGTGTCCCATAATGGTATATGTAAGGGGGCACCTTAGATCTAGGAGCTGGGGTGGAAGGTCCTGCCCTAGTAGGCTGTGGTACTACTGGTGGTGGTGCAACTGGGTCATCATAATCATCCTTATCTTCGTCTGAATCTGAGTTATTTTTCTCTTTTGGTTGTTTCCTCTTTCTTCCCTCTCTTGGTAAAACTAGACCTTGTTGGGATCTGAGCTTATTTGATAAGTATTGAAGTGATAGCCACTGTTCGCTTTAATGATAGCCACTGCTAGAAGGATTGAAGATCTAGCCACTGCTAGTGTAACTATAGAAGCAGTGCCACTGTTAGTGTAATTATACTTGTGTCTGTAATGGGAAATTACTACCACTGTTAGTATAAAGTAAGTTACTCCCACTGTTGATGTTTATAAGTCGGTTAGAGTTATTTATGGGATAGATTTGAATTCCATAATAACTAGAGATTGTATAGGACTTTATGTATTATAAATAGAGATCCTTAGACCTAGATTAGGTTAAGATTAGTTTTACGCAGCTTCAAGGTTTTCTGTAACCCTAATACTTAAGTGTATTCGTCTTATATCATTAATAAGATTGAAGCTTTTGATAATCAATTGTGAATTACATATTATTTAATTCTTGATCTTCTTAATATTATTGAGTGTGATTCCGCAACTTCTCAATAATAATTCAACGCTTATAGAATTGTTTATTAGATAATTCTGGGTTTAACAAGTGGTATCAGAGCATTGGTTAAGCTTTGAATACAAGAAGATCTAGTATTACTGTTTGATTGATTTTCAAATTGTTTATTGAATCAATGGCAACAGAAGGTAATGAAGGAATCCAGGCAACTAAGATCCCCATGCTTAGACCTGATGAGTTTGATCTTTGGAAGAACAGGATCAAACAATACATGCTTCTCACAGATTATCAGATGTGGGAAGTAGTGGTTAATGGTCCTGCTGTAACCCGTGATAGTGATGGTGTTGAACAGCCTAGAGCACCACCAACTTCTGAAGCAGAAAGAAAGGTTAGATCTATAGAGTATAAAGCACTAAGTACTCTGTTGTTGTCTATTCCCAACGAATATCAAAGAAGGTTTGTAGCATGTCAAGATGCTAAAGTTCTTATGGAGGCTATTGAAAAGAGATTTGGTCGTAATGAAAGCACTAAAAGGAATAAAAGATCTCTACTGGAACAGCAATATGAGAACTTCAACTCTGCAAAGTCAGAAACTTTGACTCAAACCTTTGACAGGTTTACAAAGTTAGTAGGAGATTTGGAGAATCATCAAGTGAAAATTGATAAGGATGATTTAAACAGAAAGTTTTTGAGGTCATTGGGAGAGGAATGGACAATCTACACAGTAGGGACAAAGTGTAGATTTGGAGTCAAAAGAACTTGAAGATATCTATAATGATCTTAGAAACTTTGAAATTGAAGTGGAAAGCAAGAAGCAGGGTTCTGGAAACATCAACAACAATGCAGCTTTCATGTATGTGGATGGAACTAAAGCAGAGTCAAGTCACAAAGGCTCTACTTATGTTTCAGGAGGATATGGATCATCATCAAACTGCTCGAATGATCAGATATTGGAATCTTTCTTTGCTAGCAATGTGAACTCTTCACTTACTAATGAAGATTTAGAACAATTTGATGAAGATGATCTTGAAGAGATGGATATCAAATTGCAAATTGCTTTAATCACTCAGAGGGCAAAATGATTTATGCAAAGAACTGGGAGGAACAACTTTGCATATAAAAGGAATGATGCTAGTTGGTTTGATAAGAGCAAGATTGAATGCTTCAACTATCATAAGATGGGGTACTTTGCTAGGGAATGTAGAAGTCCAAAGAATGAACAGAATGGTAGTGGCAATGGACAAAGAACTGGAAGCAATGTGGTTCAAACAAAGAATGTACCAATCCAGAGTGCTTCATCAAATGCGTTTGTTTCTGTGGATGGATGTGGATGGGACTGGAGCGACGAAGAAGAGCATGAAGTAAAGAATCAGTGCTTCATGGCAATTGCTGAATCTGACAAGAAGTCAGAAATTCCTTATGAGGTACAAAACAAATTATGTTCTGCTGTTTGTAAACAAACTGTTAAACATTACAGGGATCATAATCAGAAAGTGTGTGATGAACAAAAACAATGGGAAATCAAAAGTAAACACACTATATTAGCAATTGAAAATCTTGTAAAACAGATAATTGCACATGAAGTCAATGAAACACAGTTTAAATATGATATTGCATATGCTAAGTGGGAAAGAGACACTTTTAAAGATAAGGCAGATTTGTTAACTAAGAAACTTGCTGAAGTCACATGTGAGAGAGATAGCATAACACTTAATGTAAGTAACTTAGAAAATGCATCTAAAAGTGTCAATAAACTTATCAATTTACAGATCCATGATATGCTTAAGACTGGATTAGGATACAGTAATGTACCTCCTCCTTATAACAACAACTACTTTCCTTCCAAAACTGATATTGATATCAATTCTCTTAAAGAAGGAATGAATGATGATGTTAAAAAGGCTGATCCAGTTAAGAGTTTAGAAGAAGATTTGAATTTTGATAAAGTTGAAATAAGAGAGTGGTGTGAGGAAGATGATCAGAGTGATAGTACATCTGAAAGTTTTGAATCATCTAATTCATCAAGTGAAGGTAGCAGAAAGGTTACTGGTCTAGTTTCTGAACTAAATGTTGATAAACTAGAAGAGGGTAAAAGATTGTTTCAACAAAAGGCCAAACAACAGATAAAGCAAGTGATCAATACTAATAAGTCTAGAAAGGGTCTAGGATTTGTTAGTAAAACAGTTAAGCAGGAGTCAAAATCTGTGACACATGTGAATGATAAATGTATTAACTGTGATTGCAAAACAAGACTTTCTTCACCAAAACCTTTTACTAAACCTGCACCAAGAGGCAATCAAAGAAACTGGAACCAAATGGTTTCACAAAGATTAGGGCAGAATTTTCAAGTGGTAAAAGAAAAGTCTTGTTATATCAGTGGAAAAACTAATCATCTTCAACATGATTGTTATCACAATTCTAAGAATTTCACTAAGGTTGTGAAACCATTATGGACAACAACGAACATGATTAATAAACAAAATTTCAAATCAAAAGTTAATCATGTTGCCACTGTCAAGAGGATGAAGAATACAGCTAACAGTGGTACAACTGCAGCATACTTCTAATGCTGCAGTGATACCACCAAATAAAGCCAACAAAGGAAAGAAGACTAATACAGTGGGAAGTGTTACCACTGTTAAGCATGCAGCCACTGCTAGTGTTAAAAATTCCAAAAGAATGTTTACACCAAGTATGGCTACCACTGCTAGAATTATTAACACAAGCCTAAGGGTTACCACTGTTAGGCCAATTCCCACTGTTAAGTCTGAAATTAGTTGAGTTTGGAAACCAAAGAACACTGTTGCATCCAAAGTTTCCAAATCTAACAGTGCATCAAAATCAATTGTCTTCCAGAGAGTTGATTTTAATGATGCACACGGGAAACCCAAGACCAAATTGGTTTGGGTTCCCAAGAGAAACTAATTCTCTTTTTGATATTTGTGCAGGGCAAGCCAAAGAGCTTATGGCATGTTGATAGTGGCTGCTCAAGGCACATGACTGGAGACAAAGGAAAGCTACAGGATTTCAAATCATTTGATGGAGGGTATGTAGCATTTGGAAGTAATCCCAAAGGTGGGAAAATTACGGGCAAAGGAACAGTGCAAAGTGATAAGATAAGTTTTCATGATGTGTATTTTGTGGAACAGTTGAGGTACAATTTGCTAAGTGTGAGTCAAATCACAGATAAAAAGAATCCAGTCTATTTTACTGACACTGAATGCCTTATCTTGTCCAAGGAATTTAAGATACCAGAAAACATGATTTTAATGAGAATTCCAAGGAAAGAGAATGTATATAAGTGTGACTTAGCAAACATGTCATCTCAATCTGAGTTAAACTGTCTTATTTCAAAAGCAAGTTTGAATGAATCTGAATTGTGGCATAGAAGGATGTGTCACATGAATTATAAAACCATTAATAAACTTGTCAAAAACAAGCTTGTTAGAGGTTTGCCTGAAAAGGTATATTCATGTGATGATCATTGTGTTTCTTGTCTAAAGGGAAAGCAACACAAAACTTCTTTTAAGTCCAAATCTGTGAATACCAACTGCACACCCTTACACTTATTGTATGTGGACTTATTTGGACCAACCAATATAAGTAGTATGGGGAAAAGGTCTTACTGTCTTGTCATTATTGATGATTACACTAGATTTACATGGGTTTTCTTTCTTAGAACAAAAGATGAGACATGTGAAATACTTAGATCATTTATAACTAAGATGGAAAATCAATTGGATAAAAAGGTTAAATCATCAGGAGTGATAATGGAACAGAGTTTAAAAATCATGAGATGGATAAATTCCATGAAGTTAAAGGTATTAAGAGAGAGTTTAGTGCACCTAGAACTCCTCAACAAAATGGAGTAGCAGAGAGACGAAATAGGATATTAATTGAGGCTGCTAGAACTATGTTATCTGATGCAAAATTGCCTATGTCCTTCTGGGCAGAGGCAGTTAGCACAGCTTGCTATGTTCAGAATAGGGTACTTGTTGTTAAGCCTCATAACAAAACACCATATGAACTGCTGTTTAAGAACAAACCATTGTTTAGTTTCCTAAAATCTTTTGGATGTCCTTGTACCATTTTAAATACCAAAGATCACTTAGGAAAATTTGAAAGCAAGGTAGATGAGGGTGTTTTTGTTGGTTACTCCATTCAAAGTAAGGCTTATAGGGTATTCAATCAAAGGACCAGGGTGATTGAAGAATCAATGAACATCACTTTTAATGAAAATATCACTAATTCAGATGGAAAAGGTCCAAAGTCTTTGTTTGATATTGATGCCCTTAATTCTGCTTTTAGATATACAACTGTAGACTCTAGTGCAGATACAAGTGCAGGTACAAGTGCAGGTACAAGTGCAGGTACAAGTAATGAATGTGGTACATCTGAATCAGGAATGTTATCTGGAAAGAAGAAAGATTTAGTGGAATACATTGTATTTCCAATATGGTCTCCTGATCCCCCAGAAGTGTTTGAAGCTGATCACTCAAAGTCAACACAGAGTTTAGAGTCAGAAGAATCAGATGAACCATCCATTAAACTTGTTGAATCTGACAGTCAAAGCATGGAAGACAGTGAAGAAGAAAGTGAGATGAGTCCAACACAACAACTTGATAAGGAGAAGGAGAAGATAGATTATCTGAATTATATGAGTTCTACTCCTTTGTCTAAAAGGATCTCAAGAGAGGCATCAAGTGAAAGGTCTGGACAAGATGGTAATTATACCAATTTGGAATCTGAGATACCTGAAACACCTACATCTAAATACACTGTTCATACAGATCATCCTCTTGAACAAGTAATTGGTGATGTTGGTTCTACTGTGCAAACTAGACAGCAGACCAAGGTCAATGAAGAGGAACTCCATACCTCTTTATATGTATGTTTCTTATCTCAAACTGAGCCAAAGAAGGCAGTGGAAGCTCTTAAAGATCCCAGTTGGATTGAAGCAATGCCGGAGGAATTGCTACAGTTTAAGATACAGAATGTGTGGACCTTAGTTGATCTACCAAAGGGAAAAAGAGCTATAAGCACAAAATGGATCTTTAAGAACAAAAAGGATGAAAGGGGTATTGTAATAAAGAACAAGGAAAGGTTGGTGGCACATGGGTATACACAGGAAGAAGGTATTGATTATGATGATGTGTTTGCTCCTGTTGCAAGAATAGAAGCAATCAGGTTATTCTTGGCATATGCTTCATTTCATGGATTTAAAGTTTATTAAATGGATGTCAAGAGTGCCTTTCTATATGGGGCTATTGATGATGAAGTTTATGTTTGTCAACCACCTAGATTTGAAGACCCCAAGTATCCAGATAGAGTACGCAGATTGGGTAAGGCTCTATATGGCTTGCATCAAGCACCTAGAGCCTGGTATGAAACTCTATCTGTTTACTTATTGGAGAATGGTTTTAAAAGAGGTACCATTGACAAAACACTGTTCACCAAGAAGGTTCACAATGATATTCTGTTGGTGCAAGTGTATGTTGATGATATTATTTTTGGTTGTACTAATGATATACTGTGCAAGGAGTTTGAGAAGTTAATGCATCAGAAGTTCAAGATGAGTTCTATGGGAGAACTTACTTTCTTTTTGGGACTTCAAGTCAAGCAGAGGACTGATGGCATTTTCATCAACCAAAGCAAGTATGTTAAAGACATTCTGGACAGATTTGGTTACTCAGATGCTAAAATAGCTAGCACACCAATGGAGACACATAAGGCATTACATGTCGATCTTGAGGGGGAGGATGTAGATGTACATCTCTACAGATCTATGATTGGATCCCTCATGTATCTCACCTCATCTAGACCAGACATTATGTTTGGTGTGTGTGTGTGCTAGATATCAAGCCAATGCCAAGCAATCACATTTGTATGCAGTAAAGAGGATCTTTAGATATTTAAAGGGTCAACCACAATTGGGCCTTTGGTATCCTAAGAGTTCTTCCTTTGAGCTTATGGCATTCACAGATAGTGATTATGGTGGTGAGAATCTGGACAGGAAGTCTACATCAGGGGGTTGTCAATTTCTAGGAGAAAGATTGGTGTCATGGCAATGCAAGAAGCAGACCACTGTATCCACTTCAACAGCAGAAATAGAGTATGTTGCTGCATCAAGCTGTTGTGCACAAGTGCTTTGGATTCAGAATCAAATGCTGGATTATGGTCTGACTTTCCTAAATACTCCTATTTATATTGATAATAACTCTGCAATTAGTATCATTAATAATCCTGTTAAGCATTCTAAGACCAAACATATTGAAATTCGATATCATTTCATAAGAGATTGCAATGAAAAGAGATTGATCCAAATCTTTAAAATTCATACTGATAATCAATATGCAGATCTTTTCACAAAGGCTTTCAATGTGGGAAGGTTTACATTTTTGGTCACCAGTATTGGAATGATCAATCTAACTTATACTATGTTTGGTATTAGAATAGATACTAACAGTGGTTCTTTATACAGAACAGTGCTTTATGTTCCAAGTGGTTACCACTGTTAGCTTTCAGTTGCTCAGTTGGTACCACTGTTAGAACATTCTAGCCACTGCTCCTTAGAAAGTTTCCACTGCTTGTAAACTTGTGTATATTACTGCCACTGTTTTTGTTTTCTAGCTAACCACTGTGCAGGTTCCTAGCTACTGTCAGAAGACATTGCTACTGCTGGAACTAACATTTTATTTGTTTTGTTTTGTTTTATTTAGTTTGTGATAAAAAAAAAAAATTATGCTTAAAAAGCTAAGTGCTTGGCACTGCTAGTACTAAGCTTTGGTTACCTTGGTCGGTTGCCACTACTAGTGCTACTAGCTGCTGTTAGCTTTCTAAGTACTTTAAGTATTTGAAAAATTGAATGTTTGCCACTGTTAAGGTATTTTATCATACCTTTCTACTGTTAGTTATGTTGGGCAATGCCACTGCTAGTTATTTTTCTAGGGCTTGGCTCTGTTCTTATGACTAACAGTATATAAACTTTGAACACTTCAATTTTTCATTACGCTTTCTTATTTTCACACCTAACCACTGCGATTAAACTTCAAATCAAACCCTCACTTCTACTACAATCGATTTAACCATCATGGCTTCTTCTTCAATTGATCTTACACTAAATGTTTATGAAGAACACAATATGATTGCTTTCTTGATGAAACCCTCATCGGCGCAAAATTTCACACAAATTGTGGATTTTCTGCGTTCGAGTTATATCTTTCATGCGCTTACCGTATCTCCAAGGGTTTCACGGGGTCATATGAACGAATTCTGGAAGAATGCCAGATTAGAAGTGATTGAAGGCAACAATCAAGTGGTTTCTACGGTTTAAGGAACCAAAGTGGTGATATCAGAGGATTCTCTTCGAGAAGTACTTCTTCTTGATGACGCAACAGGTATATCCTCTATTGATGACAGAGATTTGTATGCTAATCTTAGATTAATGGGGTATGAGGGTGATTACACACGTTTTACATTTTTTAAATAACTCTTCAGTCCTCAATGAAAATTTTTAATACATACACTTCTCCACTGCTTGTCATCAAAAAGAACTGTTTTTAATGAATTTGGTACTCAAATAGCCTATGCACTTGTGTGTTTGGCTAAGGGTCAAAAATTTAATTTTTCTAAATACATTCTTGAAGGCATGATCAGAAATATAACAAAAGGGAAAAAGGATATGAGTATTATGTATCCTAGATTTGTGCAACTTGTTTTAAATAAACAAAATTCTGATTTAGTTGCACAAGAACTTATTATTGGTGTTAGTACTCTTTCTGCTAGAACTTTTACAGAGATGAGTAAGAATACCAATAAGAAGTTTTCTGGGAAGGAAACAACATTGTTTTCTACAATGCTTCCTGCTCCTTCCACCACAGATGTAGTACCACCAACTACATCTGAACCAATTGGTGACAGGCCAGTAGTACCAACTGAGTCTGAACACACACTAATTGGGGTTACAAAAAGAAAACAAGGAACCAAGCAACCTACCCACTTACAACCAAAGAAAAAGAAAAGAAAACAGGCAAGTGAGGTTCCTGCTGCTCACTTGTCTCAGCCATCAATTTCACAACAGCAAGTGACCCCACAGGAGATGGGTGGTCATTCTGGAAGGGTTGCCACTACTCCTACTAGTCCACTGACAGAGGAGGGCAGTGGTAACATAAATAAGACCCAACTAGAGGCAACTTCTAATGCTGAACCTACGGGTAATGAAGCAGGTGAAGGTCCCAGTACCAAGAAAAAGGGAACTTCTGTTGACCATGCTAGGCATGAGGCAGAAGATGCTTTTGTCAATGATTCATCTAGGAGGTCACACTCTAATGATGATGAGACTAGACCTCACATTGAATTGACGAATGTACAATTGACAGAGGTAGTTGATTTACTTTGGTAGAAATTGGTGAAGGAGAAAAGGGTTAATAAAGCTCAAGATGTTAAAATTGCAGAGCAAGCTGCTAAGATTGATGAGCAGGGGAAAGAAATTGATGAACTCAAAGAAAGGCTTGCTGTGTTAGAAGCTTTCTTGGTGAAGAACACTTCCAACAAGGGGGATAATATTGCAGAGGAAGAGTTCAATGATAATGTTTTTTTGTATGATCATGAGGATGAGGTTGTGGGTGAAACAAATGCTATGTCTTATGCTAACACTGAAGTCTTGGAAGATGATATGCAGACTGAAATTGTTGAAAGTGTTATGCAAAAGACTGGGGAAAGGGTTGATGGTGAGACAGAGGTAATTATTGATGTAGAAGATGGTGAAGAGGTGGTACAACCAGTGGATGATTTGGTGAGTATGGAAACTGAACAGATGGAAGGTGATGGTGATGATGCAAAGGCAGAGGGGGAGTCAAAGCCAAAATCAGATCCTAAACTTACATATGGAAGGAAGAAATCTGTACCATTGTTCAGTATAAAAGCTAAAAAGATGGAAGAGATCAGAAAATCAAAGTGAAGTAGCCCCACTGCTAAAGTGGCTACCACTGCTACAACTGCTACTACTCCCACTGTTAAAACAAAATCAACCACTGCCAGAACACCTGAAGTACCTTTTAAGATCAAAGAGCCTACCAATTTGCCTAATCCTGATTCCAAACTACCAAAGATTGATCCAAAAGATAAAGGCAAGGGTAAATTAGAGGAAAAGCCAAAGTTGAAGAAGGTGACACAGAATGTTGAGCATGACTTGGAGTATGCTATGAGGTTGCAGGCTGAATTGGATGAACATGACAGACTTGAAACTGAAAAGAGAGCTGCTAAATCTCAAAAGTCTGTGCCAGTTAAGATGAAAGAATTAGATGTGGATGAGGTGGATGTATTGCTTAGCTCTGGACATATTGTAAAAATGACTAAAGAAGCCAGCAGAGTGTATGCAGATATGAAAGCAAAGGGGTTAAATGATGATACTGTGTATCAAGCTTATGAAGAAAAGAAAAAGGGAAATCCTCTGCAGATGGCTTTGAAGAAGAAAATTAAAAAGGAAAAGAAAGAAAAACATGATAGAGAGGTTGCTAGGAGGAGAGCAAAGAAACCAACCAAAGCTGAATTGAAAAATGATCTGGTATGTAAATTAAGAGGAGATAGGATTCCTACAGGTCAATTAAGGAAAATGTCTCTGGAACAATTGCAAAAGATGTATGATAATAATCCTTATGTCAATCCTGAAGCAAAGAAAAGGTTAGAAAAGAAAAGGAAAGATGATGCAGAAATTCAAAGAAGATTACAGGAAAGATATGATCTGATTGATGAAGAGCTTGAGAAGGAAAAGGAATTGAAATTGAAGATTGAAGGAGTTAGAAGGTCATTTGCTAAATTTCAAGAGATGGATGATAATGTTTGTGATTTGGATAGGGATGAGGAGATATTAGAAAAGATGATTGTAGTTAAGCCTGACAGATCAGAAAACATCAATTTGGATGGTGAAGAATACTCAGAATTTATCAAATGGGAAGCAGTGTTGATAGCAACTGAAGAAATTGCTTATGAAATTAGAATTGAAAGGAAAAATGGTGTTAGTTTTCATAAGTCAATGCAAGATATTCTGAAGAGAGTAAACAGGTTTGATGTATATGATATGTATAAGATTGGCTTAGAAAAGGATTTGAAAAATGTTAAAGCTAGTCTTGAAAGGCATGTGTGGGAATGGATACAAATGATGTTTGAGCCTGAGCTGTATGGAGATTTGTTTTTATGTGCTGAAGCAGTAGGTAATTGGAGACATTTTGTCAAGGCAGGTGTACAGTTCATAGCTCTCAGAAATGGAAGATTTATCTATATGCTGGATGAGAGAGACTACTTTCTTAGTGTAGCACTGTTGAAGCAGTTGATTGCAAAGAAATTGCAAGTAGCTGTGAAGAACACCAAAAGCAAAGATATAGTCTACAGAATTATGAATCAATACAATAAGAGAGATAAATAGAGATTCAACAAGTTCCAAAGCTCCTACAAAAGAATGAAGCTGAATGCAGAAACTTAATGCAATGCAAGATTGATCAAGTTTAGGGGGAGATTGTTGGGATCTGAGCTTATTTGATAAGTATTGAAGTGATAGCCACTGTTCACTTTAATGATAGCCACTACTAGAAGGATTGAAGATCTAGCCACTGCTAGTGTAATTATTGAAGCAGTGCCACTGTTAGTGTAATTATACTTGTGTCTGTAATGGGAAATTACTACCACTGTTGGTATAAAGTAAGTTACTCCCACTGTTGATGTTTATAAGTCGGTTAGAGTTATTTATGGGATAGATTTGAATTCCATAATAACTAGAGATTGTATAGGACTCTATGTATTATAAATAGAGATCCTTAGACCTAGATTAGGTTAAGATTAGTTTTACGCAGCTTCAAGGTTTTCTGTAACCCTAATACTTAAGTGTATTCGTCTTATATCATTAATAAGATTGAAGCTTTTGATAATCAATTGTGAATTACATATTATTTAATTCTTAATCTTCTTAATATTATTGAGTATGATTCCGCAACTTCTCAATAATAATTCAACGCTTATAGAATTGTTTATTAGATAATTCTGGGTTTAACAGACTTGGTACCAATTCATCCATACGATCTGTGTCTAATGATCGTGCCCTGATGTAAACGGTGCCGTCTCTCATAATCTTGAGTATATCCATGCTCATAAGGAATTCATAATCTATCGGGTGGGCACTCCATACTGGCAGGCTTTTGAATTTTTCTACCTCTGTCGTCTTAAGCAATCCCATTCTACGAATCAGCCTTGTAATTACTGGACCCATATATGATCTCCTTGCACCAAAATCCTTTTCTTCCAGAATCCGCTGGGCAACTAAATGGGCAACCTGAATATTCCTCCTCTCGAGGATGCACGTCATCATAGCAATATCAAATCTGGCAACTCGACCGCTTGTCGTGTATTTTCTGTCAAATGAATAAGCTATCAGCTTGTGTAGGATTTGTAAGATTGGATCTCTGAGTCTGGTAGCTTTTATACCCGAGAAATATCTTGCTGATGATAACTTACTCCATGCCTTGGATGGTGTGATCGAGATGGATATCGAAGTGGCTCCATCGGTAAACAGAGGGGAATGTATTTCCTCTGGTGTGTATAGATCCAAGTGTTGTGCGAACTGAGCCAGTGACAAGGTGTATGAACTTCCCATGTATCGAAATGTGATCAAACTGTCTCCAACTCTACTCCCTGTCTCAAATGTGTATGTGGTCATGAACTCGGTAACCATTTCCATGTATACCGGTTCATCTATATAACAGTCTCTTGAAGAACTCGAACTGCTGACCCTCAACTGGATAACTGAGTAGGTTCTCTAGTCTTTGTCTGAATCCTAATACTTGTAACTTTTCCCAGTCCACATATCTAAATCGCCCGAACTTTTTGTCTCTCCAAATGCGTGCCATCTGGTCGTGATCGGGTGATGCACTAAGATAGGCGAGAGATCCTGTAAGTGGTCGTGATGTGTTTAGTTTTTTCTTCTTCGGCGACATAGTACCTGAGAACATGAGAGATTTAAAGTAATGGATTCTTAAGAAGGAGAAAATTTAAAGCACTTATTGAAATTTTCAATGGAAGATTTGAAATGAGGGCTTTAAATTTTTGACAGTCCAAAGATTACAGTAAATATCAAATTTTCCCAAGTGACCAATAATTAGTTTAAACAAACAATAAGGAAATCATTAATATGTGAAAAATATATAGTCATGAAATGGCAATAGGTTTATTGTGAAGCAATGTAATTTACAAAGTTTGGTGTTACCCAATTTTGAAATGTCATTATTTCACAATTTATAATTATCGGTAGGTTTTGATTTTTTAAAAGTTCAAGTTGAAGTAAGGTTTAAAATTTCAATTGATTTGATTTAAGAATGCAATACTTCAAGTTGACTTTTTAGGTCAAAGCTTACTTCAAATGATAACTTCGTATGCCAAAATTATATCCTATGCATATAACCCAAACTATTTCAAGCATTTCCTAATTGGTAAACAAGATATGTCATGCAATAAGAGTTGTGTCATCCATGTGTTTGATTTTATTCAAGACTTTTATTCTCACAATCATGATTTTCTAGTTATTTTGCTTACTTTGACTAGTCAAGCAAGTACAAGATTCTAGTGAGCAAGAATTTTCAAGTGATCTTAATTTACTATTCTATTCAAGCAAGCTAGCTAATCTTTTGTAGACTTTCAAAAGTCAAATTGCTAATCCTAATTCATTTGCATTGTGCAATTAACATAGAGTAATCATTCAAATCACCATGATCATTTAAATACCTAACAACTACACTTAATCAAGCAAAATCATAGACTTAATTAATTGGTCAAAGTTCATCCTTTTAATAAAGTCAAACATGTGTGAATCAGCATGGGTAAGTGGTAGTAGTATGTAATTTCTAAGCATTTAACCAAGAAAAGTAGTAATTCCTAGTTACTAACTTAGCTAATTTCATAAAATAGGATATTCAAAGTTCAAAGTAGGTTTATCATGATCATACCTTTATTGTAGTGCGTAAAACTTCAAAACAAATGTACAACCGAGAATAATATGCAACGAGGAGTTCAAAAAGACGCAAAACTATAGAGTTTGATGGAGATTTAATGGTGGTTCATGGTGGTGTGGGGAGGGTGTGGAGGTGGCTGGCCATGGGGGATCAAAGGGGAGGAAGAAAGTGTTTTTGTTTTTGAATTATGAGAGTGCATGGAAGTTTAAATGGTCCCCTTGAAATATATGTCCTAGGTCCAAGTACCATATTCCTTACATGGTCCCTAATGTACTTCTAAGCTAATAATCTAAGTTAAGTTCTAATGTCCTATTAACAATGACTCGTTACTTGTTAGTTTCTTGTCACGTTATAAATAATTTAGGGAACACGTAAATTTTTACGGGACGATTATAATCAACCTAAAATATTAAACTTAAGTTATTTATTATATATATATATATATATATATATATATATATATATATATATATATATGTTTTTCTTAACAGAAACTTTCAAAAATTATATATTAAAAATAAGTTCATTTAAAGTTGCGAGCCTCGACCTTTTAGGAAAGAATTGTTTTATGATTCGTTCCGATCTCTCCGTAGGGAAAGGGTCAAGATTTGTTCCCTTAGACGAATGTTTTTAGGCACAAAACATTTTGAAAGCTCCCAGGGTTTTTCTTTCTTAATATCCTAAATTGACAAGATCACTAATTAACTTATTATATGCCTTTCTTATCTTCTTAGGGTTTGACAATCCGTTGCGAGCTCCTTGATCTTTGTAATTTAGATCGTGATTGAGTTTATCCATGATCTCCAGGAATGCTTTATCTTCTTGCGAATCAGGTTCTCCGGTTGTAGAATTGACTATTCTTACGAGTCTACTGATTAGGGCTTTTTGTGTGGAAGTGAAGGGGTATTTGGTGAAAGCGAAGATTTGAACAAGCTTAATGTGAAGGTCCTCGTTTAGCGAAGAAAGCGGTGTCAGGTCTTTTGGTGAAATCAGGAAAAACGTCTCGCAATTTTGAGATCAAGTAAGAAGCGGGGTCAACAAAGAATGGAATTTTACCAGGGATGATCATAGGAATCATCGGGTCCCGTTCTACCCAGAACTCAAGTTTATTGATCATTGCAGCAAAATTATGATTGATTAATATCATAGATATTGGATGGGAATCCATGTTGGCAAGTGATTCAAAAAGTAGATCCAAATCCGCTATAAACTTTAGTTCTTGGTCTCTGAAATTGGTGGAAGTGCTTTCGCATTCATGATTTGACAGGAGAGATAAGAATTTGAGTTGTTCGTCAAGATTGGAAATCTTTTCTCGTTGGTCATATGAAAAGGGAAAATCAGAGGAGTCTAATTTCCTAACGAATGCCCTATAAACATCTATTCTGCAAAAAGGATTAAAGGATGTGCCGAGGTGGCGTTCTTCAGAACAAGGTTTTTCTGGATTGACTGATCGAACTTTATCCACCACTCGATAGATGGTGTATTTGCGTTCTTGTGAAAGGAATGGAAAGATGCCGTCATTACGAGAATTTGACAGAGTATTGCCATACACTGACGTTTCAGGAATGAGGGTGATTAAGTCACATAATTTCGAAGGTTTCTCTTCATAATCTTCTTCGGAAGGACTACTGAAGTGGACAGAATTTGGTATTTGAGGCGAATGCAAAGTTGGAAAGTGATCTTCTGGAGATGATGCCAGGTCATGCAACTGATCCGTGTCATCAAAGTCCAGGCAATGTTTTGGAATAGAAAGTGAGGTCCTAAATTCTTCTAGGGTTTCGGAGGTTTCTTTAGCTTTAGAGGAAGAGGGTGAAAAGAAATCAGATCCTATTTCTCCTACTAAGTAGTCAAAGAATTCCGTATCGTCCATTGCCGTCAGTTTGTCTTTTGAAATGAGGTAAGAAGTGGGTTTTCGATTTGTCATTTTAAACTAATACTATCCTAATTAACTAATACTTAAATTAATTATTAATACTAAATTACTCAAATTAACTTTCGAAAGATACCTGGAAAGGTTTCGTTCGGAAGGATCTCCTAGATACTACTACTTAAGGTGGCTTTAAATTGTACGTTTGTGATTCCCCGGCAGCGGTGCCAAAAACTTGATGGCACCCGAAATCGTCGGTGTCGTTGATGGTAACTAATCGGGCGCCAACAAGGGTTTTAAAATTTATATTTAGCGGGGCTTAAATTATATGTATTACCTACTCTGGTTAGTAAGTAGTATAACCTAAGATCGTTCTATGAATCCAAACGTGTGGGCAATTAAAGTTGGCACTTTCGGTAGGGAAGTATCTAGGATGGAACAAAGTAGGTAGGTTTGGGGGTTTTAAACTAAAGACAAGTAATTAAAATGCAGGAATTTAAAGTACAGAAAAGCAGATAAAGATAAATGTGTGATTGTTGAGATTTCGACAATTAATATTTCGGGATGACAGAATAAATAGGGGTGATACTAATGTGGCTACCAAACTACTAGGTGTAAAATCTAGAACCCTACCAACTCAATTTCCCATTGGCATGTCACTAGGAACTAGGTTATCATGATTCTAATCAGAGCAATACACAAACTTCCAATACTTATCTGGTTGAAAGATAAGCAACCTATTTTGGTTTTATAACGAGGTTCATGAATCAGTAGCGTATCGTCTCATAGGTCCGACCTTTCTTAACTCCTAAAGATAGTTTACTGCTCGATTAGCACATAAATTAATAACTTCGTAAGTCTAGACCGCCGATTTTGTAAGACTTGGTGTTTTAAGGATTCTAGGTCAGTACGACTTTAATCTTATTCCGAAGTCCTGTTATCATTCATTTAAGCTCTAGTTACTTCGACTTATGATTCAAATCTCTCCTTTTCAAACAGTTATACATCCCCGGATTATTCGCAATTTGTTAAAACGTGTTTCATATGCGGACCATGCCTTTCAATGATAGACAGTGTACTTTATGTAGTAGTTCCACGGTTTCTCATATCAACATGCGGTCGAGAATAATTGACAATGAAAGTGACACTCTATCTAACTAAATGTATAGCAGTGCAGAAATATAAACCTAATATATACAACGAGTGGTTTCAATGTGTCTTACTTATTGCATGTCATGGGCACAGATAACTACTTACCATAATTAAGGTTGATCAGGTCCTAATTACTAGGTTGCAGTCACGTGGATAACCAGAAAGGGTAATCCATAAATTAAATTTGAATTCATAAAGTCTTAACGCTACAAGGGTTGCTAATTCCTATTTTATCTGAACGTATATTACGAACATCATTTTATAGTGTTTTGACTTTCGTAGGATATACCAGTTAGTTGTGAAGTTGTATTGCCCTTTCGGGATTCCAACTATTAAACCAGAGCTGATTCCAGAGATATAACTACCTTTGGTCGTTTACCGACTTCCATACATTTGTACTTCGCCTTAAAGCGTTTCCAGTACTATATCGGATAAACAGTCGAATAGGGGCCGTCATATCTCTTTACGATTGTTGTGCATTAATTATATAATGTCATCCTTACTCATAATTATCTATATCATCAACAATCACAATAATAAACTACTCGCAATTCATGGAAACAAATATATCACATACCAAGCAATAATACATAACTAAAATATGGAATAAAGCAAGTATGATAAAGGTTTAGATATCACCTTGAAATAAATGCGCAACAACATATTATTATGATTGACAAATAGTTTAATCGTACAAAGATGAATCTTCAAACCCCCTAACTTTCATTCTAGCCTCTATACTAATCCGAAGATTAATTACAATTATCCTAGACTATAAGAGAATTTCTAGAATTAGAAAGTGGAAATGGAAAAGGAGTATGTAAGAATGTGTGAGTGTATTGGAATGTAAGAGTGTGTCTTCAAATGAGGTTTAAAGGCTGCTATTTGTAGGTGAAAAGTGGCTAACGTTAGCATCCCTAGGCTCACATTAGAAAAAGAGTGAAAGGTGGTGCACCGGGTACGAAAAAGTAGCGAAAGGTGGTGCACCGGGTACGGAAAAGTAGCGAAAGGTGGTGCACCGGGTACACGCAAGGAAGGAAAAGCAGAAAATAGACGGGGGGAGGGAGGGCGGCGCCGCCCACCACCTGGCCGGAGGCGGCTGGTGGCTGGCCGGCGGCGGCTGGCTGTCACCCGCCCCGGTCCATCGTCTTTCGTTGCGTTGCTTAGTTCGTGCGTATCTTCTTTGTTATACGTCCGTTTGCGTTGATTCTTTTTGCGTTGGATTTGTAATTTAAAAGCAAAGACTTTGATGTAAAGATATCCCAAAAATATGTTTCTTATCTCCAGATATTGCGTACGAATCATTTAGATCTTCCGGCGGGCATAGAATCTTCATTCTTTGTCCGTTTTTGTTGATTCTTCTTCTGTTGGATTCGTAATTTGAAAACGAACATCTTGGATGAGATGGATGTTGATGATGGGAAATTTTGTCTTGAAATATCATTTTGATGCCTTGAATCTTCAAACGTGCGTGGAATCTTCGTTTTTCATCCGTTTTGCTTGATTTTTGTCGTGCAACCTTGTTTTGACCATCTTGGCATAATATCACTTATTTGTATTGTTTTTTTGTTTAAAATGCCAAGAATCGTTCCAGAATGAGAGGGATATCGGTAGTAAAAACATGACTTTTTACGCGATATATCTTCACGACAACTCATAATTCATGAAAAGAACTACACCACCCACGATCTTGAACTCGGAGCTGTCTTTTTTGCTCTTAAAATCTGGAGACATTATCTCTACAGCACTAAGTGCACAATCTTTACCGACCACAAAAGTCTCCAACATATATTCGATCAAAAAGATCTCAACATGAGGCAACGTCGATATTGTCGAGTTACTCACCGATTACGATTGCGAAATCAAATACCATTCGGGTAAGGCAAATGTTGTTGCCGATGCCCTCAGTCGAAAAGAACGAACAAAAGCACTTCGAGTCTGAGCCCTCAGTATGACCATTCACAATGATCTAAACATTTAGATTCTCGCTGCTCAACTCGAAGCTCTAAAACCCGACAATGTCAAAAATGAAGCCTTGCGAGGCATGGATAAACAATTCGAAATCATACCTAACGGAGTTAGGTACCTCTCTAACCGAATCTGGTTGCCTAGTTTTGGCAACCTGCAAGACTTAGTGATGGATGAAGCTCACAAATCCAAATACTCTATCCACCCGGGATCCGACAAAATGTATCACGGCATCAAGGAATTTTATTGGTGGCCGAATATGAAGGCTGAAATCGCCACATACGTCAGCAAGTGTCTTACTTGCTCGAAGGTCAAAGCTGAGTATCAGAAACCTTCTGGTTTACTCCAACAACCCGAAATTCCTGAATGGAAATGGGAGCAAATCCCCATGGATTTCATAACCAAACTTCCTAAGTCATCGAGCGGTTGCGATATTATTTGGGTGATCGTCGATCATCTCACAAAATCTGCCCATTTCCTTCCGATCGAGGAAACCGACAAAATGGAACGCCTCACACGAATCTACATCAAAGAAATTGTTTCTCGACACGGCATTCCAATCTCGATTATCTCAGATAGGGATAGTCATTTCACATCTCACTTCTGACAATCACTTCAGAAATCATTGGGTACCTGTCTTGATATGAGTACTACATACCACCCTCAAACCGACGGCCAAAGTACACGAACGATTCAGACAATGGAAGACATGCTACGAGCCTGCGTGTTTGACTTCGGTGTAAATTGGGAAAAACACCTACCATTGTGCGAGTTTTCGTACAACAACAGTTATCACTCCAGCATTAAGGGTGCACCTTTCGAGGCACTGTACGGTCATAAGTGCCGATCACCTATCTGTTGGACCGAAGTGGGAGACAGCCAACTCACTGGTCCTGAACTCATTCATGAACAACCCAAAAGATCTTCGAGATCCAAAATAAACTCAAAGCCGCACGTGATCATTAGAAAAGTTATGCTGACGTGAGACGCAAACCACTCAAGTTCCAGGTTGGGGATCGAGTACTACTCAAAGTTTCACCTTGGAAAGGTGTCATTCGTTTCGGCAAGCGTGGAAAGTTAAATCCCAGGTACATTGGACCATTCGAGATCCTCGAAAGGATTGGTCCAGTGGCATATCTATTGCAGCTGCCACCCGAGCTCAGCAACGTGCATCCCACTTTTCACATTTCCAACCTGAAGAAATGCCTGTCCGATGAGACACTTATTATCCCACTCGATGAGATTCGAGTCGATGACAAACTTCACTTTGTTCTGAAATCATGGACCATGAGGTTAAACAACTCAAACAAAGTCGTATTCCCATCTTCAAGGTCAGGTGGAATTCGCGGCGTGGGCTGAAATTCACTTGGGAATGGGAAGACTAAATGCGACTCAAGTACCTTCAGTTATTCACTGAAGCTACTTCCAATACGACTACGAACTAAATTTCGGGACGAAATTCTTCTAACGGGGGAAGAATGTGACACCCGACAAATTAGGACTAGTAATTAGTGCCTAATCAACTGTTAATACATGTAATTAGTTATGTGTTAGGCTAATTAATGTATTGAAATATATATTATTGAATATATACAATTATGCGATTTGATTAAATCGTACGCAATTCAAATCGAATGTAATTCGATTCAATTAATACGGACGTTGGTGAACAACTTTATTAAATAATATAACATTATTTAATAATGCTATTATATCACAAATATTATTTTGATATTATTTCAATTCAAATTCGTATCGTACAAACAATGGCTACGCGATTAAAGTGTTAAACGCGCAAACAAACGAAACAATTTAAGATACATTTTACAACTAAACTACAAAGTATTTGGTAAAATACTTCCACAAAAATATTGAATAATTATTCGTGTTTTAAAACTTATATTTAAACGTATAAAATAATTATTTAACGTTCAAATGATCGGGAAAACGAACACCACACAGAGTGCAAACACGGAGAGTTAAAATGGGAACCAACCACACTTCAGTGGGGCCCAAGTGGACCGACCCCATATCACCACCATCACCATCACCTTCTTCATTTTATCATCTTTCACTCTCTCTCTTTTTCTCTCTTTTCTCTCAAAGAACTTCCACCACCACCACCACCACCACCACCTTAATTCACAAAATAACACCCTCAAACAACCTCGGATTTCATGACTCGTTTGGTGAAAAAGAATCACCGCTTCACGATCTACGTTTCTACCTTTTTGGAATTCTCCGGCGTTAACTCGTAAGTTTCCGACAAAACTCGAAAACACTCCGATTTCTTTTATTTTTACATAAATGTGGTTTCTATAAACTTAAAATGTCCAAATATGGGTTGGGTAAAAGTTTCTAACGGAAACCGGAAAACACATCTTCGGCTCAAAAATCCAGCCAACAGACGTAAGTGTCGCATAGACTAGTGCAGCGTAGCGTCACTTGATGCGTCACTTAAGTGACGCACTGAGTGTCGCTTAAAACCCTAATTTTAGGTCAGTTGCCTAAGTGCCGCATAAAACCCCTTTTTCCCGACACTTGCCTAAGTTTCGCAAATTCAATACCTGACACTCCTAACCAACACTTCTAGCGACACTTCTAGCGACACTTGTCTAAGTGTTGCCTATAATTGAAATCTAGTTTGATCCGTCACTTGCCTAGTGACGCTTAACACCCTTATCCGACATTTGCATCCGACACTTGCTTAAGTGTCGCCCTTGATGCGTCACTTCCTCAAGTGACGCTATTGATATAGAATCCACAATTTTATGCGACACTTCCTGAGTGACGCATAAACCCTAAGTGTTGCTATAAGTGACGCTAAAAACAGAATGTTTACAAACCATTTTTATACTAAGTGTCAAACTTGTATAACTTCAAACACTTATACGATACAACTTTTGAAACACATCGGGATACGTTTTTGAACTTAACCCTTCAAAATCATAATAATAATAATGAGATTATTATTACAACAAATCACCAACGGGTCGTACACATTTTCAAAACATAGTCAAATCAACCAAATCGTAGTAATTTGGACATTCTAGTTGGACGAAAAACTACAAAGGTAGTCTTTATAGATACCTACTCACGTTTATAACCATCGCGTGTTGTGGACACCCTTAGGTTACCAGTCTTCGGACAACACATTTCGGCTAATCAACTCAAGTTTATTAATTTAAACTCTCAAGACTCAGGTGAGTCTCATAGCCCCTAATTTACTATTTTTACTCAGGGGTGTGATATCATTGCTCGTTTTATTTTAACTATATGAACGCAAGTATGAAAACCAACAATTACTACATGAGTTATCTCACTAATCTTTCAAAGCCCTCCTCAGCATAGTTTGGTAATACGTTGTAGTAAGAATATTAGTATATGGTATCATATAGGATTGACCCTCCTCGTCTGGGTTAGCATGTACTAACTGGGTAAACGGATGTACTAATATTTGTTCAGACGAGTGTAGATTAGGCACTCGTGGAAGGCACCTGAATCAGGATACCTTAAATGTGGACCTGACACCTCAAGTTAAGCTCAGACTATGTGCTCATGACTGTAAAACTTTTATTTTGCTTAATTGCAATTTAAATTCAATTAAATCTTGCGGTTCATACAATATGTGTTGACATACAAACCTGTTAGCTCAGCAGTGTTTCGCTGACCCATTTTAGCATGTATCACAGGTACTCAGCAGTAGGTTGGACTGCCCTCAGGAACCATTAGCTCGTGTCAGCATGCAAACATTCAGAGATTTAGCTGCATTATTATATTTTGTATAAATTAATTATGTATGTAAATCTCTCGATTTCAACTGAGCTAATGTAAACTATATTTTGATGTAAACTTTGATTTTATCAATACAAGTTGTAAAACTAGTTGTTCATTATATCTTTGTGCTGTGATTAATGATTAGTCGTGCCCTGACCCGATTCGCTTCCGCAATCCGAATTTGGGGGTGCGACATAATCGGTCATCTAAACTAGTTGTTCGAGTATTCGCTTGTTGGTTAAGTTTAGAAATCTTGTATGACTCATTGGTGAAGGTTTGTAATAATAATCTCTAAAAACATTATTATCACGTTTCTCTCATTGTGTTTTTATAAAGTATAAAACTATGTACGGGGGTCTAGGGGCAATGCCCCTGGTAGCGGGGTGCAAGGGGTAGCAACCCCTGGTGGGTTCCAAGGGGCAGAGCCCCTGGCAACCCCTTGCGTCACTAGGTGCGACACTAGATGCGACATTGGTTTGGTGCGACATAATCAGTGTCGTAATATGCGACATTATTGGTAAATTTTTAGCGACACAAGGTGTTGTGTCACTAGTTTGGAGACATTAAGGTTACCTGCCTGATTCGGCTTTACCATCCGGGTAACCTCACTTTTGACACAATACGTGATCGGGTGGAGTAATCCACGCAATCGGGTGGAAGTATGATATGCGATCAGGTAAGGCTGCATACCCGATCGGGTGAGGTTGCATGCGTGACTGGGTGGGGATGTATACTCGATCGGGTATCTTCGGATCCGTGCGATCTCGGGTCTGTTCATGCAATCAGTCCGCAAATAAGTTTTGATTCGATTTTTAGGTGTAATCTTGTTAATGAAACGCTAAAATATGATGATATAAGCTTTTCAAACATGAAAATTTAAAGAAAAGTGAAGGGGTTTCTTACTGAGCTTAAAATTGACGGATCGAGATGATGATGGTGATGCTTGGTTTGTACCCGTGATTTTGAAGTAAAAAGAAGCTAGATGATGAAGATGATGATTATTCAGGTCAAAAATTACAATAAGTAATTGAGTGATCAAATTTAAAAAAGTGAGGTATAGTGCTCGAAATTATTTTCAAGATAATTACGTAGAAACACGATTATCTATATTAGTAAATAAGAATTTTGAATGAAAATTGTGCTTTAAAATGGTAGATCCTTGTTGAACAAATATTTAATGAGAATCCTCAAGAATAGATTAAGGATAATGCAATTCAAACAATGAAAATGTATTCGATTACAAAAACAAGTGTTTGTAAATGGGATTTAAGGTTATATTTCAAGTAAAATACGAGGATAATGCAGATTATATGTTTACAATATCAATTGAACAATATAAGAGTAAAATTGACACAATGATATACGAGGAAAGCCCTTGATCAAGGTTGATCGCCGGCACAAAACCTTGGGAAGGATCAAATGATCCTTGCCTTTGTTAATCTTATTAAAATGAAAATAATGAATTACAAACTAAGAGCACAAGGATGATCGGCTAAGTGATTGTGTGTATGGAAATTAACGAAGCTTGCTAAGTGTTGATGAAACGAATGTGAACGAGAGTAAAAGCAGAGTGTTTATGTGTTTTTGCAGGTGAAAATAGTAAGTATGCGTTAACCTAATCGATCATCCATGCCTTATTTATATACTAAGCGCGTATAACAACTATCCCAAGAATCTCGGGATCCTCCGATAAAGGATGAAGACTTCCAAGGTGTAACACCCATTCCTCGTGTCTGGTAGTATTTTAATATTTTCCGACTTGAGATATTATTTAGTATGTCAGAAATTAGTTTTGGTATGTTTTAGTCATCTAAATGAGGAAAAGAGTCAAATAATTTATTGTGACTGGTAAGTTATTAATTGTTTTAAATTAATATAGTTGACGGTAAAATAAAATAGTTTTTCCTCGCAAATGGTTTTTAAGTTCCAGACAATAGATATTAAAGGGGACAAAACTAGTACACATATTATCTATTATATGTGTAAAATACATATGAAAATTCACAAACCTTCCAGTAACTACGATTGAGAGCTAGAGAAAGATTGAAACCCTAAACACAAACCCTAACCATCAAATTATTGTAAAAAAATCATTTCCTACCTCTCTTGATTTTGGTCTGGCCGTACGAACCACGCACAAGGGCGATATCAAGATTTTCAAAACAAGGTCTAAGATCAAATTAAGCTTATAGAACTTCAATTCAACTCCCAAAAGCTTGAACAATCACTTTTATCATCCTTCTAATTCCTTTGTAAGTCTTGATTCTTTGATTTTCATGAACCTAGAAAATGGGTTTTGAGTATTTGATTGAACTAGCATGATTAATATTGAATTAAGACTTGTAATGACTATATAATTGTTAGTTGATAGTTAATTCATGAATTGTAACTAAACCCTAACTTAGAATTGAAAGAAATAGTATTTGATCATGAGAAAAGTTATGAGTTTAGTTAATTATTTGTATATTAAAGCTTGTAGTCATGCCAAAAGTGTTAGTTAGTGCTTAATTCATGATTTGTAGTTAGAACCTAACTTAGAAATGAAGAAATTGATGAATGTTCATGAAGAAAAGCATGAACATAATATGTGTATTAAGAATTGAAGCTTCTAAGCTTAGAGTAATGATGTATGATTGATAATTGCTGTTAATAAGATGGTTAGTGACCTTAATCCAACCTAAAATTGTATTAATCAAGCTATATGAGTTGTAATCAAGTTGATTATGTAAAGGTTAATTGATAGAATTAAAAATAATCATATGAAGAATAAGGTTATATATGTGTATAGTTTGATTCAAGGTCAAACTTGGTCAACCCAAAATGGTGATTGGTTGATAATATTGATTAATTAATGTTAATGATTATTAGTTAGTAATTATTTGGTTTTATTACTAATGTATAGCTACTATGTATTGAGATATTGATGTACCCATAAAATGAGTTGTTATAACTTGGTGATTATTTGTAGTTTGATATAAAATAAATTAAATGAGTTATGTGTTATGGATTACTTACTAACTCATTATTTATATTGTATTTTCAGATATAGAGAAGACTCAGTGACATTAGACTACTGAGTGGACAACTGAGGTATTTGGTGAGTGGATCTTTAATACATTATTTATATTGTATTCTCAGATATGGAGAAGACTCAGTGACATTAGACTACTGAGTGGACAACTGAGGTATTTGGTGAGTGGATCTTTAATCCTCAGTGTGATTTAGTTGTAACAGGTTTGGTTACAATGGGTAAACGTATTATTACTGCTTTTGGTTTGCCATGATGATTTTGGTTTAATAGTAATAATACTGTTGATAGACTATTTAGTCTGATATGTTGACTTGATTGAGTATGTAAATATGTGATCACTTGATATTTGGCCTTCGGGCATCATTGTATTGGGGTCAACCTTATGGTTGGGTTTGGTTACTATTGTAAGACGACAGGAATTTCCTTGTACTCATCGTTAATAGGAAATTAGGTTGTATGAGATTAGTACCAAACTATCGGTCTCGTCCGTTATGGCCATACGGATATGTACGGTAAGTGTTCTTGGAGAATCCCCGGGTATTATAATATCTCAAGAACCACCGGTCCTCATTGTATTGAGATGTTATCTCATTGATATTATGTGATATTGGTTGTGTAATCTTGGCTGAAGGTTTCTCCAAGAACCAAGTATTTCACGCAAGATTGTGTGTTTACGATACTTGGCTGTAAACAGAGTTGTTATGCTAGGTTGTGCTATTGATTATTTATTCACTTACTTAGCGTTGAGCTAATCCCCACATCTATACTCCTTGCAGGTCATGATTCGTTAATAGGCTGGGCAAGGCATTGACACGGGAAAGGAATGTTTGACAAACAAGCGTAAACTCTGATATATATTTGATAAGAAAATGATGAAAGTATATAACACATCGTTGTGGTATTATTATTGTTATAATAGATTTTGAAATGTTGTGTATCAAGTTTTGGAAACAAGTTATGTATATTTTATATGATATATATTTTAAATTTACGCTTCCGAGTCAAATCATTATTATAATGGTTTGATAAAAGGAGGGGTGTTATACAACGTTTCTCTTGACTTCGTTTAACACGTGCAGTGGACTTCGTCTTCATAGAATCATATCAAAGCCTTGCCATGCAATCCGGAGCATATCTCATTAATGCATTCCATCCATGACCTAGTCAATATTAATTATCTTGTTTATCCATTATCCTGCACAATTATGTTAGAAAAATATATCCTGACTTGGATCCTGCAAGATAAACAATGAAAGCACTTCCAGGATCCTTAACTATAACTGTGATCCTGAAAGCATACTTACAAACTATTATTATCATGTTATGTAAATATAAATCATAAATGCTTTTCATGCCTGTGAGTCGAGACTATGATGGTAATCAGGATCCTGCAAAGTTAGATAAAAATCTACCTACAACAATTGCCCCCGAAGTTATAACGTTTTTCAGGATCCTTAAATGTTATAACTTCATCCAAAGCATGCTTCAAATATAAAGTTAGGTGAGATATTTACGTGTATTGAAAATCGCGCCCGCGTATGAATCTCTTCTGATAACTATCACATCAAACTGTCATTATACTTTCACATAACTCCTTTTATCTCTAATCCTTCCTCTTCGCTACTTTGGCTTAAAACTATTTCATAATTCACTCTTATAGCGAATTCCCACAGAAAGTTATCACCGATAGTCACCGGAGCAATCAAAAGAAAATCCAACCATGTCAGGTAATTTTCCTCTTTTTCCATTCACAATTTCATTCTCCACGTTTTTAATTTCTTCATGATTTCCCAGTGCACTTTACTTTGTACGACGTTGATCTAGAAATTCCACCCCAAAAGGAAGTGATTAGGATCGATGGTTCAGGCTTCAAGCTTTTCTCGACACACTTTCTTTCCAAAAAGAGAAAAGTTGAGGAATTGTATGATCTTGACAATCCCGCTTCCAATCTTCTTATGGTAAGGCCTTCTAATCCTGGTTTCTTTTTAATAAAAGTTTTAACATCACTTCCTTCATTAGGCTGCAGATATTATGATAGACAAGTACACAGAGAAAGTTGAGACAATCGATGATCTGATCGCTAACCATAAGAAGAACTCTCTTAAACTGGAAAAAGCCAAACAGAAAATTGAAGTTCTCAAAGCCATGCTTGCCAAAAAACTCTGGTCATGCCAACGACGAGGGATCAGATGCAAATAACACCCTAATGGAAGAAGTAAAGAAAGATGCCACTATTACCGTGCTGGAATCCAAAATCCTAATGGCCATGGAAGCTATCAAATACGGACAAGATACCAGCATGTGGGACATCAAGGGATGGAGGGATAAGTTAGCAAGAATGAAAGAAGACCATGCCCCAAACTCATTTTTCATTGGTCTTAGAGGATCCAAAGCTCCAAAAAGGAAAGCTACCAAGGCACCCAAGATGAGGGTCACCAACACAGTGATCAAGGGCGAAGCGTCTAATTCCAAAGATGATGAAGATATGGCAGTAGCTGATGATGCAGTTGATAGCGAAGAAATCTCGGGCAAGGATGGCATATGACTAGCCGGAGCCTGATTTTTATTTTGATGCTCGTTTATTTACTAAGGGTTGTGCTGTAATCAAACTATTTTATTCGGGGTGTGGATGGCCTGGAATGGCCAACCACAGTGGTGTTATGTGATTTATGTTGGCCACAAGACAATTTTATTTTCTGCATTTCTTTTGAACTCATTCTAAGGATCACTGAATCCTTAGTCTTTTGAATGATATTAGGTTATTATCTACATCTTGGGTCTTCAGGATATTGAGGAGATTCCCTCAGCATATATATATATATATATATATATATATATATATATATATATATATATATATATATATTTGCTTGATAGTTGTTTAGAAACAAGATCCTGAGGATATTCCCTCAGGATATATCCAAGATAGTTTGGATCTCAGGATAATGAGAAGATTCTCTCAATATCCATCCACCAGTATAAGCTTTAAGGATCCTTAATCGGATCTAAGATAAGCTTGAGTTTAGGATCCTAAGATTTTAGGATCCTAAAATATTCTATAGATAACAACGAATCCTGATGAATATCTCCTGTAACATAAAAATATTGATAATTTGTCAAGCAATTGTGAAAACAATTTCATTTATTTTTTGAAAAAATGTTGTGATCTTAAAAAGATTTTATGATCCTTAGATCAAAATAATTTTGAAAACATTAGAGCTAATAAATTTACTTATTAGACTTAACCAATGAAAACTTTGATAATGTGAAAATATTATAACCATTAGATAGTTTAAGAAAACTATATCAGTGGCATGTGAATGCTAAACCATTCGGTAATGTGAATACATTACAAATCATTTGATTTTTGGGCCAATCCATTTGAGACATGAAAATGCATAACCAATTGGTAATGTGAAAACATTACAAACCTTAGAGTGACGTGAAAATGACACAAACCTTAGTTCGACACGTCTAGTGCACATCAGTGTCGACATTCGGAAGCGTTTGATCTATAGGTCAATGGTCATGAAATTGTCGGGTACCAGAGGAATCACCGGTCCCATAACCTTGATTTTATAATCAAACATCGTGCGCACCTATCGGGGTGTCAAAACCCTATTAGTAGAGAGGTGTTTATCCGTATGATAACCTCTAAACCTTAGAGAATCGCTGGGATCCTTAACGGAGGAGAGGTGACCAAACCTCTAATCTTCATTCCATGATCCTTATGTGCAAAATCTACAACAAATACAAAATCTTGGGTAAAGGTGGGTGTTAGTTTGCCTAACACCCCTCCAATGCTTAAGTCAGTACAGTATTCAATGAGAATAATGACATAAAAATTTCCACACACATATTAATACATAATTACCATACACACATACATATATATTAAAGTTTTCAATAAAAAGTTAAGGATCATAGGAGTACCTTTTTACGTTGAATACAAACACTCAACTTACACATGATAGAGTTTCAAATGAATGACATTCCAGGATCTTGGAAGTAGTTCTCCGTCCATATTGGCCAACCAATATGCCCCCTTTCTAGCATCCGAATCAATCAAATATGGTCCTAACCATTTTGGCGCTAGCTTTCCTTCCGCCGGATTTCTAGTATTTTTAAATACTTTCCTTAGTACCAAATTTCCTACTCGAAATCTTCTTATCCTAACATTTTTGTTGTAGGATCTTGAAATCCTCTGTTGATATGCTGAAATCCTGAATTTAGCACGATCCCTTATCTCATCCACAGTGTCTAGATCTTGAATTAATGCTTCTTTGTTTGCTTCTAAAGTCTGCATCCGGGATCTTGCCGTTGGGATTACCATTTCTGTTGGGATCATAGCTTCGGATCCAAACACCAAAGAAAAATGAGTTTGCTTAGTTGCTTCCTTTTCAGTGGTCCTATCAGCTGATAGAACAAAAGGCAATTCTTCAGCTCATCTTCCTTTCTTAGCATCCAGCCTTTTCTTGAGATTGTTGATTATGATCTTGTTGCTGGATTCTGCCTGAACATTGGCTTGAGGATGAACTGGTGTTGTGTCACACCCCCAAATTCGTTAATTATGATTAGCGGAAGCATTTGGATAAGTAGGGGGTGTCGACGTTAACGTAGAACAAACATGCATATTAGAGCGTATGATTACAACAGAACATGTATATTTAGATGCCAATAGTAATAGTTACAAGTTTTACAATTCATCACATTGTACAAATGTAAAAGTAGTTATGTTTATAAAAGTAGATTTCGTAAATGTGACTAAAACAGCTTTAGTTATATAAAAGAATCCGTATGATTCAAAAGTTGGCATCCTAAAGCTTCGAGGGTCGCCTATGTTCCATATGTGCAGGCGGTCCTTACGTGTGCTGCTGATTCCCTGAAAAACATAGTAAAAAGTCAACAACGAGGTTGAGTGAATTCACAGGTTTTAAATTTACAAGTACAGTTCGTTAAACTAAGTACGTTCGTAATCAGTTGTTGCCATAATAGTTAAGTAAACGTGTTGTGAAATGTTATCCAAATATAGTTCGGTTGGGATGTTGCCCAAAATACAATTTACGTGGGATGTTACCCAAAATACAGTTTACGTGAGATGTTACCCAAAACACAGTTTGAAATACGTTACTGGTCGTTCTCCAGCGTTTCCAAAACAGTACCGGTCGTTCTCCGGTCTAAAGACGCACGGGTCGTTCTCCCGTCCAACTCTGCCAGTCATTCTCTGGAACTAAACACTGCTGGTCGTTCTCCAGCGAAACACAGTACCGGTCATTCTCCGTTCTAAACACGCACGTGTCGTTCTCCCGTTCAACTTGGCCAGTCGTTCTCTGGCACTAAAATACGTTGTCGGTCATTCTCCAGCATTTACATAAAAAGTACCGGTCGTTCTCCGGTTTACCAAACAAAGTTTAACAAGTTTATAGTATGAAAATGTTATTACATAACTACCAGTTTTGTGTAAGAGTTCAACAATTTAAAGTACTCTAATCGTTCGAATAAAACAAGTATACAATCATGTAAGTAAAAGCAGTTATGGCAATCAATAAAGCAGTTGACTATGTTTCTCACCCCAAGTTGAAAGTGGTAAAATAGTTAAACATGGGGCTTTGAACTCACCTTGTGAGCTAAGTATGTTCGAGTGCTAGCAAAACCTAAGCCCGGGTAGTCTTTAACGTCCTGAACATATGAGGTTATAAGTATAAATGTGTGGATATCTTAGTTTGACCATCCATGCTAGTGTCCACGCAACTAGATTATGACCAAAGTGTTTGTTTGTCGTTTTGAGTTTGTAAGTTTAGATTTGTATACGACTTGTTGGTAACTATTTGTAATAGTAATCTCTGTAAACATTTTTATATTCGCTTCATTGTGGTTCATATATTATGAAATTGCGTACGGGGGTCTGGCGGCAGCGCCCCTGGTAGCGGGGTCCAAGGGGTGGCAACCCCTGGCGGGGTCCAAGGGGCAGAGTCCCTGGCTGGGGTCCAGGTCAGCTTGGAAAATTTTTATTTATGTATATATTGCTTTAATGAAAACGCATATAAAATTTCAATTCGTTAGTTTCAGCTCAAAAATTTCGATCCGCAAATGTCAGTTCGCAAGGTCAACTCGCAGGTGTGTTCGCAGTTCAATTCGGCTCGCAAGTTGTTCGGCTCGCGAGTCAGTTCAGTCCGCGACTCGGTTCGGCTCACAAGCCTCGACTCGCGGTCGGATCGCAGGTCAATTCGCAAGTCAGTTCGCTTCGCAGTTTGACTTCGCGAGTTCAGGGTTTTCGGTTCGCTGGTTTCGGTTCGGTTCACTTTTTGGCTTCGCGAGTCGAGATCTCGGTTCGCCTCGCAGGACGAACTAAAATCTGGGATCTCAACTCGCAGGACGAACTGCTCGTATTTTAGGTTTTAAAAATGCATTTTTGTGCCATTTTTGGACATAATCTCGTTGGGTAAATGTTCTAGCATGCAAATATACGATTTCTAATACCTTTAAAAGAGTTATAACATTTCGTACCACTAAATCAAGAATGAAGGAGATGAAGATGATGATGAACAAGATGAATCGGAGGTGATGATGATGATGTTCCTTTTCCTGCTTCCTCTCTTATGGTGGTGATGATGATTCTAAAAATGATGATGAATGTGGTGGTGTTTTTGGTGGTTTTTAGAGAGAGAGATTTGTGAGGGAGGTGGGTGTATGTGTGTGTGAAATGAGATGAAGCGAAGAAGAAAATGAGAGAAAAGGGGGAAGATAGGTGGGTCAGTTTGGGTTCGCGGGTTTGGGCCAACCCGTTCGGGTCTCGGGTTCGCGTGTTCTTGTTTCCCAATTGTTTCGTTTCGAGCCCCGTTCGTTTAGTCGCGTAATATCTTTGAAACATAAATTTGAAATTATGAAGTCATATATATATTTAGTTGAAACATTTTATAAAATAATTTAGTTGAGTTACAAATTATGAATTCTTTTTAATTTAGTTTGACGGATATGTTTCGAGTTGTTTTAGTTCACAAAATACTTGTTAAATATTATCAAAATAATATTTAATAAACGTTAATGTTATCTAATAATCTCATATTATTAAATCATTTTGTTCACCAACTGTCGTATATTTTTGTCGTGTTTGTTCCAATAGTTACAAAACGTTTAAAACTACGCGTAATAACTAGTTGGGCTTTGCTAGACTTACCTCTAAAATGTGTTGTGAATTCACTCTTAGTCAGGGAATTAGCCTAGAAATGCGTGCAATTACTGTTTACAACTATGTCAAAATTGCGGGGTGTTACATTCTCCCCATGTTAGAGAAATCTCGTCCCGAGATTTAAAAATCGTGTCAGAACGCCCGTCACGTATGTATTCCGAAAAGACGTGTTGTCACCAATTGTGACGTCGTAAGTTACCACGTAACTCGAAACTATTCTTGTAAACTCGTTGTGTAACTCAATAAGTTGTGTGTTCGTAAGTGTTTAAAGTTTTCCAAGTGTTAGGTTCGAATCGACATTCGAATAGTGTAGCGTTAAAGCATAATAATAGTTGGCTAAAACGTACCAATGTTAGCGTGGGGATCCTCAGGTGCATCTCGAGCACGAAGGATGTATGCGCGTCCACGAGTTGGTGGAAGGTGTGCAATGGGGTTGTTGTTGTTCCCGGGTTTGTTCTGGTTGTTGTTGGTGTTGTTGAGTTGTGGGCATTGGTTTCGGTAGTGCCCTGGTTCACCACACTCGAAGCACCCATTGTTTGTTGGAGTGGGAGGGTTGGTGTAACACCCCCAAAATCACTGTTCAGCGGAAGCAAGCTTTGGGGTGCTACTAATCAAATATCACAACACAAAAGTAAAGTAAACGACATCTATATGCAACGTTTGTAAAATAGTTACATTTCCATACATTAAATGTTTGGAAACATAGAGTTTCTGGTTACAAAATGAAGTTCCCTAGAGTCCGCGCGTATAGCGGGAGATTCTATTACATAATCATAATAAATACAAAAGATAATGCTAAGAATCTCCGTTAAATGCAGTGTAGAAATCATGCGACTCTAGCTAGTATCCTGAGGGAATCCTACTCCGTCTGTGTACCTGAGATACAAAGCTAAAAAGGTCAACACGAATGTTGGTGAATCTCACAGGTTTGTAAATAATATAAGTATTTGAACACAAGATTTCATAAGTAATGCCCGCAGGCGTAAATCAGGTATTTGCAACCCCGCAAATGTAAAGTAAGTAAGTTATACCGTTGCCATGAGGCTCATAATCGAAGCTTAACCCGTAAGTAATAAGTTGCTCCCGTGACATGCTCGTAACTGAGCAAGCATAAGTAACGAATAATAGTCGCCCGTTTATACAGAACGGTTCGTGGTAGCGCTACTACCCCGGGCGGGAAGGGTCATTTCCCTAATGGATCCATTAACTAGTGTTCGCGCTTAAGTACATAACTAACGATATATGATGAGGAGGCTTCCCCAAATAAATGGTGAGAAAACTCATGCAATTCCGTTTGGTAAACATGTAAATCAGTACTCGTGTTCATAAAAATAAGCAATGTATCTCACCCCGTAAGTAAAATAGTAAAACAGTAAAACAGTAAAAGTGGGGCTATGAGACTCACCTGAGTCTAATAAGTATGAAGGTGTAATCAAGTAAGTAAAGTGGATGTAACTCCGTACGTAGTTCTCCGAACCCTGCAACCCTCTGGCGTCCAAAACGCACAAGGTTGTAAGTAAGCAAGTAATCAATTAAGTAGGTATCTCAAAAGATCACCAATGCTAGTTGTCCACCCAACTAGGAAATGTCCAAGTGTTTGTTTAGTATTTCGTTTGTAGTTTTGAAAAACAAGTATGACCCGTTGGTGACGGTTTGTAATAATAAGCCAAAAGTGTTATTATTATATGTATTGTTGTATCAGATTTCATTATCTGTAAGTGTTTGACACTTAGTGTGAAAAGTATTTATAAGTTCCTGGATGACGGGGGTCTGGGGGCAGCGCCCCTGGTAGCGGGGTCCAAGGGGCAGAGCCCCTGGTTGGGGTCGAGTGATAAAACGCACCTGGACTCGAATTTGGGTGAAATCGAGTGATAAAATTTTAGGTCTCGACACTTAGTAAAATCTGTGTTTTCTTGGTTCTGTTTCATGCGACACAAAGGTCAGGTATGCGACACAAGGGTTGTGTCGCATAAGCTTTCGGTGCTAAATCAATAGCGACATAAGGGTTGTGTCGTATAGGGTATACGACACAAGGTGCGACATAATCGTTGTGTCGCAAAATCTACGATACAAGGGTTGATGCGACATAAAATGCGACGTCAATGGGTTTATGCGACACAACCTTGCGACACAAGGCTTGTGTCGCAAAGATGAACACCAGCCCAGAAACAGCGCCTGTCGCGCTTTTCCGACCCAAATCACAAACCTAACTCATTTCTAGGCTGCAAAATCGTGTTTTCTTCATACATTTGGACAATACTAAGTTGTGTAAACATTATAACACCGAAATAATACACCAAAATGAGTGGATCTAAATATTTAGAGAATTTCTTACAATTGCAAATCGAGACAAAACGAGGAAGAAAACGAGGGTGGTGCCTTTGTTAATCTTGTTCCTCTCTTGATGGTGATTCCGAAAATGTAACCTTTGTTGTTGGTTATGCTAGATCCGAAAATTTGGTGGTGATGGGTTTGAGAGTGTTTAGTGGTGTGTGTGTGTTTTAGTTGAAATGGAAATGAAAGAAAGAGGGAAAGAGGGGTGGGGTGTAGGTGAAAGCCTCACCTTTTTCAGTCCCCGCAATCGCGCACCGTGCGGTGTTCGTTCTCCCGTTCGTTTAAACGTTAAATGTTTATTTTATACGTTTAAATATACGTTTTAAAATACGAATAATTACCCAATATTTTTGTTGAAGTATTTTACCAATACTTAATGGTTGCGTTATAAAATATAACTTTAACTTGTTCCGATTTGTTTGCGCGTTTAATAATCTAATCGTGTAGTCCTTGTTTGTACGATACGAATTTGAATTGAAATATTATCTAAATAATATTTTGGATATAATTGTGTTATTAAATAATATTATATTATTTAACAAAATTATTCACCAACGTCCGTATTAATTGAACCGAATCACATTCGATGTGAAACTTGTACGATTTAATCAATCGCATGATTGTATATATTCAACAATATATATTACTTGATACATTAATTAGCCTAACACAGAACTAATTACATGTATTATAACTGATTAGGCACTAATCACTAGTACTAATTTGGCGGGTGTCACATTCTCCCCCTGTTAGAAGAATTTCGTCCCGAAATTTAGGTTGAAGTCGTGTTTGATTTTGAGTCAGTGAAGAGTTGAGGATACTTGAGTCGCATTTGGTCCTCCCGTTCCCAGGTAAATTCCGGACCACGCCGCGAATTTCACCTGACCTTGATGATGGGAATGCGACTTTGTTTGAGTTGTTTGACCTCACGGTCCAAGATTTCGGTGGGTTCTTCAACAAAGTGAAGCTTGTCGTCAACTCGAATTTCATCGAGTGGAATGATAAGTGTTTCATCTGACAGACACTTCTTCAAATTTGAAATATGAAAAGTGGGGTGCACACTGCTGAGCTCGGATGGCAGCTGCAATCGATATGCCACTGGACCAATTCTCTCGAGAATTTCAAATGGTCCAATGTACCTTTTAGTTTACCTCGTTTTCCGAATCGAATGACACCCTTCCATGGTGCCACTTTAAGAAGTACCTTGTCCCCAACCTGGAACTCAAGGTGTTTTCGTCTCACGTCGGCGTAACTTTTCTGACGATCACGTGCAGCTTTCAGCCGGTTTTGGATACCAATGATCTTCTCGGTGGTTTCGTGGATAATTTCTGGACCAGTGAGTTGGGTATCTCCCACCTCAGTCCAACAGATAGGTGATCGACACTTACGTCCATAGAGTGCCTCGAAAGGTGCAGTCTTAATGCTGGTATGGTAGCTGTTATTGTATGAGAACTCACACAGTGGTAAGTGGTTTTCCCAAGAATTTCCAAAGTCAATTAGGCATGCACGTAACATATCCTCCAGGGTTTGAATAGTTCGTTCGCTCTGGCCATCAGTTTGCGGGTGGTAAGCAGTACTCATATCCAGACGAGTACCGAGAGATTTTTGTAATGATTGCCAGAAGTTGGAGGTAAAATGACTGTCCCTATCCGAGATAATCGAGATAGGTACACCGTGTCGTGAAACAATTTCTTTGATGTAGATGCGAGCCAGACGCTCCATCTTGTCAGTTTCTTTGATGGCGAGGAAATGGGCAGATTTTGTGAGACGGTCCACAATCACCCAAATGGTGTCGCAACCGTTTGAAGTTTTTGGTAGTTTGGTAATAAAGTCCATGGAGATTTGCTCCCATTTCCATTGAGGAATTTCAGGTTGTTGGAGCAATCCTGAGGGTCTTTGGTGTTCGGCCTTGACCTTGGAACAAGTTAAGCATTTACTGACGTACAAGGCGATGTCAGCTTTCATGTTAGGCCACCAATACAATCCTTTGATGTCGTGATACATCTTGTCAGAACCAGGATGTATAGAGTATCGAGATTTGTGAGCTTCAGCCATCACCAAATCTCGCAAGTTTCCGAATTTGGGCAACCATACCCGGTTAGAGAAGTACCGAGTTTCATCAGGTTTGATTTCAAATTGTTTATCCATGCCCTGCAAGGCTTCAGGGATGATGTTTTCAGGTTTGAGTGCTTCAAGTTGAGCGGCAAGAACTTGGGTGATGAGGTCGTTATGGATGGTAATACTGAGAGCTCGGACTCGAAGGGGTTTCACTCGTTCTTTTCGGCTCAAGGCATCGGCAACTACGTTCGCCTTGCCTGGATGGTATTTGATTTCGCAATTGTAGTCACTAAGTAACTCGACCCAACGACGTTGCCTCATGTTTAGATCCTTCTGATCGAATATGTGTTGGAGGCTTTTGTGATCGGTAAAGATAGTACTTTTCGTACTGTAGAGGTAATGTCTCCAGATTTTCAACGCGAATACCACGGCACCTAATTCTAGGTCGTGTGTCGTATAGTTTTTCTCATGAATTTTCAGTTGTCGTGAGGCATAGGCAATGACTTTTTCTCGTTGCATTAACACACAACCAAGTCCTTGGTGTGAGGCATCGCAGTGAACTACGAAGTCATCGGTACCTTCGGGTAAGGACAAGATCGGTGCACTACAAAGTTTGTGTCTCAGTAGTTGGAAGGCTGACTCTTGTTTGTCGGTCCAGTCGAATTTCTTATCTTTCTGAGTCAGTGTCGTTAAAGGGACAACTATTTTTGAAAAGTTCTCAATGAATCGACGGTAATACCCAGCGAGACCTAAGAATTGTCTCACTTCGGTTGGAGTGGTCGGTGACTCCCAGCCCTTGATTGCTTCAATCTTGGCGGGATCAACATGGATTCCCTGGTGATCAATGACGTGCCCAAGGAATTGAACGGTTTGGATCCAGAACTCACACTTAGAGAATTTGGCATATAACTCTTCGTGTTTGAGAAGTTCCAGAACGGTTTTCAGATGCTGAGCATGTTCCTGCTCGTTGGCCCCATTTGGCAGGTGTCATAGTTGGTTTTACATGAATGGCTCGGTGGCCCCATTGGCTACATTTGCCACAAAGGAAACATTCACCCTCGTGGTGCCTTCCGCACTTATTACATTTTGGTTTGTTGCCAAGGTAGGGTTTTGATCCAGTTGCGGTGGTGGTAACGTACGCCCTAGAGTTCCCCGAAGGTTTCTTACTTGGTTGGTTCTGGTGGTCATTTCCCTCACTGTTCCATTTTCGTTTGTGACCTCCGTACCCAACAATTTCAGCACGGGCTGGTTCGCTTTTCCCCATAGCAGCTTTCAGGGTTCCAATTAGGACCGCATCAGTCAAGCTTTGAGCCAGGTCAACGACACTCCTAAAGGTAGTCGGTTTGGAGGAGATAACCATGCCTCTGATCTGGGGTGCCAAACCCCTGGTGTATCGTTCGATGCGCTTACTTTCGGGGTTACCATGTGGGGTACAAGGCGTGCAAGCTCTTGAAACCGGGTCGTGTATCCAGTAATATTAGCACCGATCATCTGGATGTTCCATAATTCGGTTTCAAGTTTTTGATGCTCACTGTGAGAGCAAAACTCTTCCATCATCATCTGCTTCAATGTCTCCCACGAGATGGAGTAAGCGGTTGTGCATCCAAGAATTTGGATTTGAGCGTTCCACCATGTTAACGCTTTGTCAGCTAGGGTACACGTGGCGTATATCACCATGTTGTCAGTGGCGCAGTCGCTGATGTCAAGGACCGATTCCATTTTCTCGATCCAGTGGACTAGGTCGATGGCCCCTTCAGTCCCGGTGAAGCTGTTTGGTTTGCAAGCTTGAAAGGTTTTGTATGAACACCCTCATTGGGTATTCGTTGGTGTTTCACTGTTGACGGGGGTGGCTCCACTTTTGTTCACCATGTTTTTGCGGTTGTCACTGGCCTTGTATTGGGCAATTGCTTCTGCCACACGGCGCTCGATAATTTGTTTGGTGGTTTCGTTGACAGGAGGTGTATCTGTTCGGAGATTGTTTCGGGTCTTTCTTTGTTTGGGGGGCATGATGACGTTCTGCGATGAAGGAAATGCAGAAGTCAATGCCAATGAAAAGGATGTGAAAACTACCCCATTTCATAAATGGCCATGGTGAGATAATCAGATGCATCAGTTATGCTGGTTGATGATGGATGTTCTCATGCCTTTGACAAGCATCACATTTGCGAGCATAATCCATGGAATCCTTCTTCATAGTAGGCCAAAAATATCATGTTCTTAAGGTTTTTGAAAATAATGCTCTGCCCCCGTAATGATTCCCGCAGTTCCCTTCATGTATATCCTTAAGTACTGCTTGTGCTTCAGGATCCTCAAGACATAGCAAT
This sequence comes from Pseudognaphalium luteoalbum, assembly GCA_963422505.1. Taxonomy (NCBI): domain Eukaryota; kingdom Viridiplantae; phylum Streptophyta; class Magnoliopsida; order Asterales; family Asteraceae; genus Pseudognaphalium; species Pseudognaphalium luteoalbum. The sequence continues at coordinate 107,774,395 of OY730195.1, forward strand.
AATGGTCCTGCAAGTGATTTTCGATACAGTATACCATTTTCAATAGTAAAACGGGATACCTTTAATCTGAAGGCTTTAGGATTATTCTCATCGTCAGGGATCACGTTGTGTTGTAGATACCCCATGATTGGTTGCATCCATGATCCCGACTTGCCCCCAGAACCTGGTGGATTTGAATTATCTCCGAACTGAGGATCATTGACATCGCATACTTGCTTTTCATTGTTATCCTTATCAGCAATGGCGGGCGCTGTAATGTGTATGATTGGTATTTTAACATCTGGTGGAATCCTTAGACTTGATCCCAGGTTAGCCAAAACATCCGCCTTAGTATTATCCTCACGTGGTACCTGTTGAATATCGAAGATCTCGAAGCTACCTGCAAGATCCTTAACAATCTCAAAATACAAAGCTAATCTAATTACCTTTACAGTATATGTTCCATTATAATGATTAGCAATTAACAACTAATCATTATATACATTCAAGTATTTTATGCCAATATTCTTAGCCAATTGTAATCATGCAATTAATGCTTCATACTCCGCCTCATTATTTGTATCCTGAAATTCACATCTTATAGCTTGAGGCATAATATCGCCTTGATGTGATTTTAATATAATCCCTAATCCAGTTCCTTTTATATTAGAAGCGCCATCGGTATATAATGTCCATTTTTCACTTATTTTATTTAGTTCTTACACTTCTAAGTCTACTTCATTTTGAAGATCACTAGTAAAATCAGCAATAAAGTCTGCTAAAGCTTGGGATTTAATTGCATTCCTAGGTTCATAGATCAAGTTATATGCACTTAATTTAATAGACCATTTAGCTAGGCATCCTGACATTTCTGGTTTTCTCAAAACATTCTTAATGGGATAATTAGTTCTTACATGAATAGGGTGTGTCTCGAAATAATGCCTAAGTTTAGTAGATGCCATAACCAATGCGAGTATAAGTTTTTCGAGATGAGAATACCTGGTTTCAGCATCTATTAGACTTTTACTTACATAGTAAACAAGATGTTGTTGCCCTTCATGATCCTTCACCAGTACCGCACTTACACCACCTTGGGATACTGAGAGATAGAGGAATAATGGCTCACCATTCTCAGTCTTCGTCAATAAAGGAGCTGATGATAAATAATTTTTTAGTTCTTGGAACGCAGCTTCATGTTTTTCTCCCCATTCAAACTTTTTGTTCTTTTTTAGGATATCATAGAATTCTTTGCATCTATCTGAGGATTTTGAAATAAAACAATTCAAAGCCGCTATCCTTCCTGTCAACCTTTGTATATCCTTAAGACTTGATGGAGATTTCAAATTTAGAATAGCTTCGATCTGCTCTGGGCTAGCTTCTATCCCTCTCTTGGTCACCATATACCCCAAGAATTTTCCTGCCCCCACTCCAAAGTGGCATTTTGCAGGATTAAGCTTCATATTGTATTGATCCAGAATGTCGAAGGCCACCCTAAGATCCTGAAGATGATCCTCAGCTTTCTTTGACTTTACCACCATATCATTGATGTACACTTCCATCGTGCTTCCCAGTTGGTCTTTTGTCGCACCCCCAAATTCGGGTTACGGAAGCGAATCAGGTCGGGGCGCGACTAATCAATATACACCGCGCATAAGATGTAATGAACGACCACTAAATGCGTCGTTTTATATTATATTGATAAAACCAAAGTTTACATCTAAATATTGTTTACATTAGCTCAGTTCCTTGAAATTGAGAGATTTACATTACATAATTACTTTATACAAAATATAATAATGCAACTAAATCTCTGATTTGTTTGAATGCAGACTCGAGCTAATGTTTCCTGATTGTGCAGCCAACGAATTGCTGAGTACCTGTGATACATGCTAAAATGGGTCAACGAGACGCTGGTGAGCTAACAGGTTTGTATGTCAACACATATTTGTATAAACCGCAAGATTTAATTGAATTTAAAATTCAATTAAGCAAAATAAAAGTTATACAACCATGAGCACATAGTCTGAGCTTAACTTGAGCATCAGGTCCAATTAAGCAAACCTAACTGAGTTGCCTTCTACGAGTGCCTAATCTACACTCGTCTTCCCAAATGCTAATACGTCCGTTTGAACAGTTAGTGCGTGCTAACCCGGACGAGGATTGTCAATCCTATATGATATCATATACTAACATTCACGCTACAAATGTATTACCAAACTATGTTATGGAGGGCTTTCAAATGATTAGTGAAAACAACTCATGTAGTATTTGATTTCTATTGTACTTGCGTTCATATTGTAAAATAAAACGAGCAATGTAATCACACCCCCGATGAAAACCGTAAAATAGGGGCTATGAGACTCACCTGAGCCTTGAAAAGTTTAACTTAATAAACTTGTTTGATTAGCCATGAATTGATGTCCGAAGACTTGTAACCTGAGGGTGTCCAAGACACGCGATGGTTATAAACATGAGTAGGTATCTCAAAAGACTACCTTTGTAGTTGTTCGTCCAACAAGAATGTCCAAATTACCATGATTTGGTTGTTTAACTTGTCCAAGTTACTACGACTTGGTTGATTTGATAATCCAAATTACTACGATTTGGTTGTTTACGTTGTCCAAGTTACTACGACTTGGTTGATTGAACTGTGTTTTGAAAATGTGTACGGGCCGTTGGTGATTGGTTGGTAATAATAATCTCAATATTATTATTATGATTTCGAGTGTTCATGTTCATAAACGTATTCCGATGTGTTTAAAAAGTCGTATCGTATAAGTGTTTGAAATTACATAAGTTTGGCACTTAGTAAAAATCCTTGTTTTCAAGTTTCTGATTTATGCGACATAGTGTGCGAACATACGGCTTTGTGTGCTACGTGCGACATAATCTGTTGTGTCGCAGATCATGTCTGCGACATAAGGGCTTGTGTCGCTAAGCGCGATATCCGTAATTTAATGCGACATAAGGCGTTGTGTCGCTATATGCGACGGGAATAAGTTTTGCAACATAGTGTTTTGTGTCGCTATATACGACGTCCGTGATTAGTGCGACATAGTGGCTTATGTCGCTATATGCGACATAAGACCTGATTTAGCGACATAAGGGCTTATGTCGCAGGTGGCCTGGAGCCTCTACGACATAACACGCTTTTGGCCGGAAAATGAGCCGAAAAGGTGTTTTCCGGTTTCTGTTTGACTTGAAACTTTTACCCAACCCATACTTGGACATTTTAAGCTTAAATAACCCATAAATAAGTAAAAATAAGTGAAATCGGAGTGTTTCGGGCTTGGTCGGAAACTTACAAACTTAACGTCGGAGAAATCCGGAAAGATGGAAATGTAGATAGTGTCGCGGTGAACGTTTTCTCCCAAACAAGTGAAGTTGTTCGAGTGAGTTTGGTGGTGATTTTTGATGGTGATAAGTGCTGGTGGTGATGGTGAGTAATTTTTGAAAGAAAAAGAGAGAAAAGAAGAAGGAGAGAGAGAAAGAAAGTGAGAAATGAGGAGGGGAGGGAGGGGTAAAGGGGCAGATTTTTGGTGAGGGAGGAGAGGAAATCTCCCAAATTTTAATACCCCGCGTTTGCGCTCCGTGAGGTGTTCGTTTCCCTAATCGTTTGAACGTTTAAATAATTATTTTAAAATACGAATATTTACTGAGGTTTTTGTTGAAGTATTCCATCAAATACTTTACTTGAGTTATAAAATATAACTTATTCTTGTTTCTATTGTTCGCGCTTTTAACATTTTAATCGCGTAACTGTTGTTTGTACGATACGAATTTGAGTTGAAATACTATCTAAATAATATTTTGTATAAAATAGATTTATTAAACAATGTTATATTATTTAATAAAATTTTTCACCAATGTCCGTATTAGTTGAATCGAATTGAATTCGATTTGAAACTTGTACGATTTAATCAAATTGCATACTTGTATATATTCAACAATATATATTGATACATTAATTAGCCTAACATAGAACTAATTACATGTATTACACTTGATTAAGTACTAATTACTAGTCCTAATTTGGTGGGTGTCACATCTTTGAACATCATATTGACTAGTCTTTGATATGTTGCACCTGCATTTTTAAGACCAAAAGGCATAGCAATATAACAATATATACCTGTGGGGGTTATGAAGGCTGTATCTTCATGATCTGATGGTTCCATCTGAATTTGCTGAAATCCTGACGATGCATCCATGAAGGTCAGGATCTCGTGTCCAGCTATCGCATCCACCATCGAATCAATGTGAGGTAATGGGGAAGGATCCTTTGGACAGGCAAATTAAGATCAGTGTAGTCCATGCACACTTTCCATTTCCCATTCTTCTTCTGTACTACCACCATGTTTGCTAACCATTTTGGAAATTTCACTTCCAAGCAAAAGTTGACTTTCTCTGATTCAAGAATTTCATCAGATCCTGTTCAAGATCTTCTGACATCCCTGATCCTATAAGCACTTTTTCTTCATGATCCTCAGAATCTAGCGGCATTTCTTTGACATCCTGTTCTCTTGTATCTAGGACATCCCATGCCTTCTTCTTTAATTGCTATGCTGACGGAGGCTTGGTAGTAGACTTCATTGAAGTTGTATAACAATCATTTGCTTCTTGTTGGTCACTGCTAATCTTAACCACTCCCCAAGGAGTTGGTAACTTGACACATCGATGATACGTTGATGGTACTGCTTACTGCTTTCATATCATGTAACCAGGGTCTACCTAGGATAATATTATAGCTTGACAAACAATCCATAACACAAAACTTTTGAATCGAGTTTACCCCTTCGATGTAAATTGGCAACCTGATATCACCAACTGTATTCTTCGCTTCTCCACTGAACCCTACCAATACAGTAGATCTGGAGGTGATTTCTGATTCTGGAATACCCATCCTCTTCAAGGTTTCTAAGCGATTGATGTTAACCGAGCTTCCCCCGTCAATCAGGATCCTGTGCACGAAATGATTAGCAACATAGAGAGTAATAACAAAACCATCGTGGTGAGGATCCTGGACATCTTCCAAATCGTCCTCATCAAATGCTATAACTTTCTCGTCTTTCTTCATGGAAGTCCTTGTTGGTTTATATGGCTTTTCTGACTTGGATTCCCTTGCGTGCCTCTTTGATGCAGAATAAGAAGTACCACATATATCAGAGCCACCAGAAATAAAATTGATTACCTTGGCATCTGAAGGTGGGGATCCTGCTCTGATAGAGATCCTGTGATTATCCTAAACTTCAGGATCCTGAACTCTATCATGATTCTTCGGGTGATCCTTATTTTTTCCAAGTATATCCTTCAAGTATCCTTTGTTTAGTAGATGACTGATCTCTTTCTGGAGGGATATGCAATTTTCAGTTATATGACCAAAATCCTCATGGTATGCACACCACATAGATTTATCTTGCCAGGCATAAGATTTATCATTCTTCTTTGGCCACCTTGCTTTATCTCCGAGATCCTACATAGCACATAATATACCTGTTGTATCAATAGAAAAATTATAGTCAGTTAGTTTAGGATACTCTTCCACCTGACTTTGACAATGAGAATACAACTTTGTTTGAGTTGTTTGACCTCACGGTCCATGATTTCAGCGGGTTCTTCAAAGAAGTGAAGTTTGTCATCGACGCGAATCTCGTCGATTGGAATAATGAGTGTCTCATCCGACAGGCATTTCTTCAAGTTAGAAATGTGAAAGTGGGATGCACGCTACTGAGTTCGGGTGGCAGCTGCAATCGATATGCCACTGAACCAATCCTCTAGAGGATCTCGAATGGTCCAATGTATCTGGGATTTAACTTCCCGCGTTTACTGAATCGGATAACGCCTTTTGTTGATGCATATCAGTTTGTCTGTCAGTTGGTCTATTGAGTTGTAAAAGTGTCGTTAGTCGTTTAATAGAAATATAGATTTTGTATGATGCGACACTTAAGTTTTAGTTTAGGCGACACTTGCCTAAGTGACGCATATCGACACTTAGGTAAGTGACACATGAAGGCGGCCACATGCGTCACTGGCCAAGTGACGCATGTCTGCCGATTGTGTTTTAGTATAAATAGAACCTACGGGTTTTTGGCTAGGGTTGACGAAACCCTAGCACCATTTGTCGACTAAACTCAATTGTAATCAGTTCTATTATGTTATTGAAGCTAATAAACTCGTTCACTTTGTTTAAATCAATCGTTTCGGTTTGTGTTTATTAGTGATTTGTGCAATTGATTGTTTCCGCCATTCAATTGCTGTCGATCATTATTTAGGTCCATCGTTTAGGGCATTCACAACTGGTATCAGAGCCACTAGGTGATTAGATTGACGTTTTGAAGATGTTTTGGATTGATTTCGGTTTCGTTCGGATAAAGAATCGAGAATAACTACGGATTTCGAGTTGATAAGGTGCTTTCCAGACGATTTTCATCATCTACTACAGGTTTCGTTCGTTAGGGTTTGAGGAATTTTCGTTAGGTTTATGAAAATTCAATTTTTAGGGTTTTTGGGATTTTACAGCCGTTTCTGCGACACTCGCTGCGTCACTTGAACTCGTCACTTAGAGCGGCACTTCATAATTCCAAATTAGGGTTTTACCGTCACTTGACCGCGTCACTTGGAGCGTCATTTGGGGTTCATACGACACTTAACTTAAGTGTCGTTTATTTTAATCCACCGTCACTCACGTGCGTCACTTTAGCACGTCACTTGAGTGCCAAGCGTCACTTCTGCTAGTGACGTCTATTTGATTTTTTGCGTAACTTCTGTTAGTGACACCTTTTGATTTATAGCATCACTTTTACTAGTGACGCCTATTTGTTTTATTGCGTCACTCAAGTACGACACTTGAGTGCATCACTTTCTAGATTGAGCGACACTTGCTTACAGTGTCATCAGTCACTTCATCCGTCACTCGATAGCGTCACTTACCAAGTGCCGCTAGTCGTTGCGACACTTGAGTGCGTCACTTACCAAGTGACGCCTTTGGTACTAATTAGTTTGCAAGTTTTTGTTTGAGTTAATTTTCAGGATAATCTTTAATGGTTGATGTTGCTGATAAAGAAGATATTAGGGGAATCAGGGATATGATTAAACAAAATCATGATGTTGGTTCTAATAATAAACCTCCTCTATTCACGACTGATATGGATTACGCATATTGGCGTGATCGATTTGAACAGTACGCAGATTTCCACTGTCCGGAGCTCTGGGGTCCGCTCAGAGAAAGATATGAAGCTCCAGTAGCTGAGGGAGACTATCGTGGTATCCCTCTATCCAAAACTTACAAAGCCATGTCTCCTGAAGAGAAGAAAGAGTATGATATTGAAAGAAAGGCTCATTCGGCCATCTGTATGTGCCTTACTAAAGATGTCTTACGCCTCTTCAAAACACATGACATAACATACGATCTTTGGAAGGCTATTGAGACAAGATGTGGTGGAAATCAGAAGTACAAGGAGGCTAAATTAGAACTGATCAAGAAACAGTATGATCTGTTTGATTCTCTTCCTAATGAAACAGCTTCGGGTGTGTTTACAAGATACTCACAGTTAGTTAGTGAGTTGACCGAGGGAGGCTACAATTTCCCTCGTATTGAAATAAATAAGAAGCTGTTGGACGTTCTACCTAGCAGTTGAGACGTTAAAGTGCAATTTCTGAAAGAGAGCCAAGAGTTAGCAACGATGAACTTAGATGAGCTAATTGGCGTTCTTCAAGCTCATGCGATGGTGTTGAAGAAGAAGGAATGTAAATCGGGTGGTTTTGTTCAAGACCCGACACTATATGGAGGAAAAGTCAACACCGGAAAGACTTATGGTGGAATGACTTTCGTTTCTTCTACAAGTTCTCCATTACAACCCTCATTGCAATCTACCAGTGTTCATCATCCGGTGTATGCTTCTGGACCCTCACAAGGGTCACAACAGCAAGTTCCTTTTTCCCCTGCTATTCAAGAACAGACTGCTATCTATACAACCTTTCTTAGCTCCTACAAGGATTTGGTTTCACAACCGAATTCTACTTTAGAACTTTCTAAAGAAGATTATGCTCAACTAGATGACGATGATCTTGAGCAAATGGACTTAAACTGGAATATTGCCATGATCTCAAGGAGAGTTCAGAAATTCTTGCAACGGACTGGTTGCAAGAGTTTGGAAGGAGATGGCAAAACCAGTCTTGGTTTTGATAAGAGCAAGGTTCGCTGTTATAACTGTCAGAATTTGGGACATTTTGCGAGAGAGTGTGAAAAACCCAAAGTTCCTCCATCGGGTTTCACGAAGCCTGATGCTCCCAGAACTCCAGAGAAAGATTAAGTGAAGCAAGCGACAGCTGATGCTCTAGTTGTCTTTGAGCCTACCAACACCGACTGGAGCATGTATGCTGATAAGTATCAACAGTGTCTCATGGCTCACATTTCTAATGAGGTATGCAATGAACCAGAAGAACCTTTAAACTGTATTTCGTGCATTAAGTTAACTGAATCTTTAAAGTGCTTTCAAGAAGATAACGTAGACTTAAGAAAAAAGGTTGAAAAACTTAATGAGTCAAATAAGTACCTAAAGGCCAATGAACAATTGTATGATAAGAAAATTGAGGCTTATCAACAGGACATTCTTAGGTATAAATCTAAGGTTTTTAGTCAACAGGATGCTATTAATAGCTATCTTGCTGAAATAGAACTTTTGAGAAAGGAACTATCTGAACTGAAAGTTGAATATGACAAATATAAAAGTAAGATTCTAGGTTCCTCTTCTTCTACGGTTGCCTTCAACGAAATCCTTAACAAGCAAAGGACAGATAATAAAACTAAGACAGGACTAGATTATACTGTAGTCCCGCCTCCCACTGAATACTGTCCTATGCCAGTTAAGGAAGGCACCGAAGAGATTCCAGTTGACTATGCACTGTTATATGGGGTCAAGTCTAAGGTCAATAATAAAAAAAACAGGAAAAGGAGAAAACCAAACGGCCAGAGTATCCTTCGCCTCAGTTTGTTAAGTCTAGATGTGAATCTCCAGTTAGTGTTGAGGAGATTGTTGAGATTGAGGATATTACTGATCAGGAGTATCCTGAATTTAAAAAGAAGGTTGAAGTAAAATCTGAAAAAGTGGTTTTAAAGGTTGAACCTACAATTAAGGTTCAACCTAAAAAGGAAAAGGACAAGGTTTTAAATACAAAATCTCAAACTTTACAGTCACCTGTAAAGATTTTGCAACATAAAGCTACACGTGCAAACGATTTTTGTGATAAACCTTCCAATTCAACCTCTCAACCAAAACAAGCATCTTCTAAGACATGCACGCAATGTTCATGTTCTAGAAATGCTTCTCCTACTCCTGTGGTAAGTCCCCATCCTCAACCATTTGTTGAGACCCGCTCATGTTTTTATTGTAAAAGACAAGGACATTTAATTCGTGAATGTCCCAAACTGTCTCATCAGCACTATGGGAGAGAGATGCCTAGGACATCAGTTTACAGAAATTCTTTTTCAAAATCTCCACCTAGGCACTATTCGATCTCTCCCAAGCCTGCTGAAAAGCCAAGTAATGTTGGGAAAAACCTTTGCCAAAACAAAAGCCCAACATTACTCCCAAACCAATTTCCGAACAAACTAAAGTTTGGAAACGAAAGGAGTCTGTTAGTGACACTTCTGTCATCAACAATAACACATTAGATGAAAATACTGATTTGTTAAAAAATAAAGTTCTGTCCGATGTGATTATTGTTGATGACCTTGGTAGACCTAAGTCTGTAAAGGCTTGGGTCACTGTTTCTCACTAATCTCCTTACTTAATGTGTTGCAGCAGTCAGAACGCGTTAAAGATAGTGAATGGTTTATGGATAGTGGCTGTTCGCGACACATGACTGGCGATGTGTCTCTTTTGACGGATGTTAAACCACATGCCGGAGGACATGTTGCTTTTGCTGGAGATACAGGAGGAACTATTACGGAAAAGGGAACGCTAACTAACGGGAAAGTTAGCTTCGAGAATGTGAACTATGTGTCTCAACTTACTCACAACTTGCTGAGTGTTTCACAAGTCTGTGATAAGGATTTTACCACTGCTTTCACGAAGACGGAATGTGTGATACTGAAGCCTGGTTTCATTATCCCTGAAGAATGGGTGATTATGAGGGCGCCACGGAGAAACGACACCTATGTAATGAATATGCGAACTGTGGAGACTACAGATGAGTACACCTGTCTCCTGTCAAAGGCTTCGGAAAAGGAATCACTACTGTGGCATAGACAAATGGGACACATCCATTTTCGCAAAATGAATTTTCTAATAAACAATGATTTGGTAAATGGAGTTCCAAAACAGTCATTCGCCCTAAAAGATGACTGCATTGCATGCCATAAAGGGAAACTCCACAAGAAGTCCCATAAGTCGAAGGTAGTGAATTCCATTGCTGCACCACTAGAGCTCTTACATATGGATCTGTTTGGTCCTATTTCAACTAAGAGCATCGGTGGTAGATCTTACTGCTTAGTAGTCACCGATGACTACTCGAGATTTTCGTGGGTATATTTTCTAGGTGCGAAAAGTGAAACACCAGATATCTTGGTGTATCTGTTGGATAAGTTGGCAAATCTGTGCAACTTAAAGGTGAAGAGACTGAGAAGTGACAATGGAACTGAATTCAAGAACTCAACTCTTGAGTTATACTGTGCCATGAAAGGTATTGATCATCAGTTCAGTTCCCCAAGAACTCCTCAACAGAATGGAGTTGCAGAGCGTAAGAATAGGACTATTATCGAGACAGCTCGGACTATGCTGGCCGATTCTAAGCTTCCTATTATATTTTGGGCAGAAGCAGACAGTACTTCTTGTTACGTTCTGAATCGCGTGCTCACGGTTAAGAAAAAGAACAAGACCAGTTATGAATATTTCAATAACCGTAAGCCCACTTTGCAGTTTCTAGAGCCATTTGGGTGTCCGTGTTTGATTATGATCTCAAAAGAAAAGGTCTCGAAGTTTGGAGCTAAAGCTATTGAAGGAATTTTCCTTGGCTATTCAGTCAACTCTCCGAACAAAAGAGTCTACATTAAATCAACACACCAGGTGGAAGAGCATTTTGAGGTAAAATGCCTGCGTTACACGGATCCTCCTCAAGGAACGGGTCCAGAATGGTTATTCAACTATAAGGATGTGTTTAATTCATTTGACATACCGGAAGAAGATGATGAAGAGGAGGAGTTAGTTACCTTACTTCATGACATCAGTATGTGTCAAGACACATCTACCTCAAAACCTACATCCACACCTACTCCAACACCCACACCATCACCTCCAACACCTACTCCAACACCCACACCACTACCTACTACATCTACACCATCTCCTACTATCCTACCTTCGGATGTTCCTTCGACTTCAGGAACGACTAATGCAACAGATATCCTGATGATCCCAACATGCCATCTTTAGAGGAAGACGAGGAAAAAGAAGAATTGGTTCATTCTCACCTCTTCTCTAATGAAGATGATACGGAACTTCAACTACCAGTGCAATCTGAAAGTTCTACTGCTCCTGTGATTAACACTGTTCCCGTTACTGAAGGGGATATGAACAATTTGGAATTAGTACTTGCACCGGATTTAATCCCAGTCACACGTGTACACAGGGATCACCCCATCGATAATATTATCGGTGATCCTAATGCTGCTGTTCAAACAAGGCAACAAGTGAAGAAAAATCCAAATCAAGAAATGTTAAATTTGGTTGCTCAGATAAATTCTTGTCATTTATCCCAAATTAAACCTAAGAAAGTTGATGAGGCCTTAAAAGATCCATCCTGGGTCGAGGCCATGCAAGAAGAGTTGCAGCAGTTCAACAAGCTGCATGTGTGGGATATAGTTCCGTTACCCAAAGGTGCTCATTTAACAGGAACTCGATGGATATTTAAAAATAAGATGGATGATCGAGGTATTGTGATTCGGAATAAAGCTTGATTAGTTGTTCAAGGTTTTAGTCAGATCGAGGGCTTGGATTATGATGAAGTCTTCGCTCCTGTGGCAAGACTTGAGTCTATTCGGATCTTTCTTGCGTTCGCTTCTTTCAAAGAGTTTCATGTTAACCAACTCGATGTTAAAAGCGCCTTTCTATATGGACAAGTGGACACGGATGTATATGTTAAACAGCCTCCAGGTTTTGAAGACCCTGAGCATCCAGAATACGTCTGCAAGCTGAACAAGGCGTTATATGGTCTTCATCAAGCTCCGCGGCTTTGGTATGAGAGGCTTACTACCCACTTAATCAAACATGGTTTTGTTCGTGGGAATATCGATAGTACTCTGTTCATCGGTAAAGAATGAACTGGCGATCGAGAAGATATGTTACTTGTGCAAGTGTATGTGGACGACATTATCTTTGGCTCTACAAATGAAGCAATGTGTAAGCATTTTGAGGAGATTATGAAATCTGAGTTTGAGATGAGTGCGATGGGGGAGCTCAAATTCTTTTTAGGTGTACAAGTTGAGCAGTCTCAAAAAGGTATTTATATTCATCAGTCAAAGTATGTCAATGACATGTTGACTCGATATGACTTGCTCAATTGTAAAACCTATGGGACTCCTATCGAACTTAATCACAATCTTAGACTTGCTGAAGATGAGGAAGATTGCAAAGAAAAGGACTATCGATCAATGATAGGTTCTTTGATGTATTTGACTGCCTCTCGACCGGATATTGTGTTTGCGGTATCCGTCTGCTCACGCTTTCAAGCCAAACCCAAGGTGTCTCACATGAAGGCGGTAAAGCGAATCTTTGGTTATCTCAAACATAGACCCAATCTTGGTCTATGGTATTCAAATGAGAAATCATTCGCTCTCTCTGCCTACTCGGATTCGGATCATGGCGGCTGCAGCATAGACAAGAAATCTACCACTGGTGGATGCCAATTCCTAGGATCTCGATTGGTCTCATGGCAATGCAAGAAACAGGCTACAGTTTCTCTTTCAACGGCAGAAGCTGAGTATGTTGCTGCTGCGAGTTGCTGCTCTCAGGTTCTATGGATTCAGCATCTACTGCGTGATTACAGGTTACTTCTTTCTATGACTCCTATTCACATAGATAATACTGCTGCTATTTCTATCACACGTAATCCTGTATAGCACTCTAAGACTAAACACATTGAACTTAGGTTCCATTTTATACGGGATTGCTATGAAAAACACCTGATAGACCTTGTCCACATAGACACCCTAAAGCAGAATGCCGACCTTTTCACAAAAGCTTTTTCGCGTACTCGATTTGATGAACTAATCAACATGATTGGTTTAAGGTTCTTTATCGCCAAAAAGTAATTTGTAACTTGGAACGTACTTAATTTCTTTTTATGAGTGTTAAAAAAAAAAAAAAAAAAAACGCAACAGCCACTCTTTATACTTTTTAGTATTAAAGAAATGCACAGTTGCTACATTTTAAAATAGACGTTGAAGTTGTGTCTGTAAACAACTTGGGATATGATAGTACATCGGGTGACATGCATAAAATGGAATTTTAAGATTTATCTTGGATGTGTCAGTAGATTTATTTGACGTGTTAACAACAGTTTTTATAAACATTGTCTTCATCATACGATATATTAGTAGGCATGTTATGCAAAACCCTTTGAGATCTCTTAAGAATCCTAATAGTTAATTGTCTATTTCAAGTGGTACAACATCATTAGATGTATGACAAAAGTCTTAATTTCTTACTTATACTAGACATGTTTTCGTTGAAAGAAGTTTATTTGATATCATTTCGGGATATATATTGACAGTTTCCTCTATTATACGTAAGTATAGACCTGGTTTCTGTTAATATATACTTAAAAATTAAGCAAACACAAGTCAAAGTACTTGCAAAGTCTTTAAAATTAAGATACCTTACAAGGTCGCCAAAATGGTTTGACCAAGTCTGGTTTTGCTTAAACCTGAATCAAGCTATGTCGCTCTATTGTACGTAAGTACAGACCTGTCACCGCTGACTTGATTCTTAAATTTGATTTTGTTATATTCTATCTGTAAATAGAAACATAGTCTATGTCTTAAGTTAAGATGTATATCTATGGTGGGGACCACAGCGAAATGTACATACCAATAATAATAAAATTAGCTCCTAGATGTGAGTGTAACATGTTTAAAGTGGACATATATACTAATAATCTTTTTGAAATAATTTTTATAAAAAGTGTTCTTAGCATGTCAAGTAAATTTAAAGTAGACAAATATACTGATGATCGAAATAACCTTTACTATTCCTAATAAATGCATGTTACTCCGATATGATCCCTAACCAGATTATATCAACTCCATCACCAAAAAGAATGTGTTAATTTTCTATTTGTAAATTTACATTCCTTTATGTGTTCTTATTTTTCTCTAAGTTAGTTTAATTTTCTGATTTTATCCAAGTTACAGTTACCTTTTCAAATTTGAGTACCGAAATCACAACGCAAAAATCGATAAAATCGCAAACTTTTCACTAAAAGTGACCTGTTGCGTCACTTTCATAAGTGACGCTACCAGTGACGCATACGATATTGCGTCACTTCCACTAGTGACGCTTTAAGTGTCGGGATAAGCTACGCTATAAGTGCCGGGTTGAGTAACGCATACTAGGGTTTTCGTATAAATACCCTTTCCAACGACACTCAACCTCACCACTTTTCAAATTCACATAGCGTCACTTTCTCTGACATACCGTCACTTGCTGTGTCTCTGCGTCACTTATTCTGTGCGATTTTCTTCGATCCGTTTGTCGTTTCTCGAGCTTGGTTGCACATTCCAGTGTGATATTCGTGTTCTTCTCATTCCTACGACTCGATTGGTACTAGCTTTAACCTTTATCTTTCTGTATTCATGTTTGAATTATGTATTAGGGTTACGGGTTTTGGTTTTCTTTGAAATCATAAAATTTGGGGCTTGATTTGTTAATGTTTTATGTTATTAAATGGTGTGTTTCACTCGTTTTTATCATGTGTACGTTGTGATAACTTCGATTTTCAAAACCCCCAAATTTGATTTCTGGGTATGAACAGTGACACGATGATCTTCATCGTTGCGTCACTTCATGCGTCACTTACCTCAAGTAACGCTACTTGGTAATTTCGAACCCATACCATCACTTCATCAGTGTCGCTTATTATTGCGTCACTTCCTAAGTGACTCTCGTAGTGACGCATGTACTTGTATTATCTGTTAGTCCATCACTCATCTTAGTGACGCCCACTTATGCGTCACTCTCTTAAGTGACTGACTTAGTGATGCTTTTGTCTATAACGTCACTTATACCGTCACTTCCTAAGTGACTCACTTAGGATACCGTCACTCTGTTAAATGCCGCATGCTATTGACCCGACACTTCTTAAGTGTCGTATATAATGATGCATGATTTGGCAACGTCACTTACACCAGTGACGCAGGATAGCGTCACTTACCATAAGTGACGTTATACTTAATTTCTGATTTTGAGCACTGTTTTCTGCAACACTTCCTAAGTGTCGGTAGTGGTTATGCGTCACTTCCTAAGTGACGCCTAAATCAGAATTTCGTTTTTAAGGCTATGTGTGTTCGTGCTAATTCTATAACGTTTTTGGTTATTTTTGTTTCGTATTTTAGCTTACAGATGGTTAATTCTATCGTCGCACCAACACACGTCACAATATCACGGCGTTCTTGGAGTCAACACACGCCAACTCGGCTCCTTTCCGGCCTATGATCGAGTTCCTCCACCGATCAAGGATTCATTATGCTATATCTGCATCTACTCCGGTTTATATGAATCAGGTTGAGGAGTTTTACGATCATGCTTTCATTCGGACTCAGGGTGATGTCCCGAGGATTGTCTCAAAGATGTTTGGTGAGGAAATTGAGATCACCGAGAACTCTATTCGACGGGTTCTCCAGTTCAATGACAATGATACGATGCCGACTATGTTCCCTACAACGTTTATCTACGGGGGACTTCAACGCATGGGCTATCCGGCGAATCAGCTTTCTGATTTTCGCAAGCAATATCTCTGCAGGGTTTGGAGGTATTTATGTCATATTGTAATTGTTTGCTTATCTCCGAGGAAGGGAGGATACGACGCCGCCAGTCATCTGACGTTATCTCTTATGTTGGCCCTAATCTACAACAAGCCGTATAACTTCAGCGGTTATATATTTGGCAACATGGTTGAGAATATCCGAGCTGGTAAGGATAAGTGGCTGCAATATCCAAGGTTTGTGCAGCTATTATTAAATGATTTGAATCTCGAGATTGCCCCTGATCAACGTTCCCTCTTGGTGCCAACACCAATGCTTCTTCGAGTCTTCAACGACTGCAAACTAGCGCGAAAGGGTGAACAAATTTTGGCTGACCGTGAACTATTCGGGCACATAGTCAATGAAAACTATGTTGCGCCGATCAATGATGGTTTTGAGGATGATGTGATTCCTCCGGTCAATGAGGATGACCTGGTTGACACTGAGATAGCTCAGGATTTGGACGACATTGATCGTGTTGACCGGGTTGATGATGATTCTGATGATGGTGGGCCCACTCCACCCGATTCTGAGCGTGACGTGCCCCCACAAACTGCTTTGGATGGGATTCAACTGGCTGATCCTCGACGCTTTAAGCGTATCTTGAGACGGATTTCTGCTGGCAGGGTCCACGTCCCGAGGAATCCAGGAAAACGTCCTGCTGGGTCTACTCCTTCGTATGCTGATTTACCTCTTCGAAGACGCCAGAGGACTACTGTTGTGATCGAGGAACCTACTCTGCATACTTCTCAGCGACCACAACCTCCACCACAGACTGACTTGCCATCGATTCAGATGCTACTTGCTCAGATGGAGCTTTTGTCGAAACGATTTGACGACCAACAGGCTATTATTGCAGCCCAGGCCTCCCAGATAAAGGATTTGGAGCTCAAAGCTGCTGAGGTTGACAATCTCCAGCTTCAAGTGACTAATCTGTCGTCTAGGGTTTTAGAATTGGAGTCAGTCACAATTGTTTCGGGGGAGGATATTCCCAGGGAGTTAGAAACAAATGTAACTCCTCCCCCAGAACCAGAAAATGTACAATCTTCAGATATTAATGAAAATATTGCTTTAGATTACTTCGTTGATGTTCCGGGACAACCAACTCCGATTGCAGCCGATTATTCAAATGTCAATCTGACATATCTGCAGAGTTTGGTTAATCAATTTGATGAAGTAGATAGATCTTTTGATCCCGATGATATAGAAATGGACGTAGAGGTTCCAGGGTCGGATGAGGAATATATGGATAATCCAAATCAAGAACCGGCGCCTGAACGTGAACCGGAGCCAGTGTTACGATAACCTGCTCAAGCATATAATTTTGATGCTCCGGTTATTGAGACAGATTCTTCTGAGGATGAGGCAGAACCTGCAATGGAACAACCTACTGATGAATCAGTTCCTGTGTCTACATCTTCAGGAAGTTCAAAACCACAAGTGGTATACAAATCAATTGCACCTGACTTGAAGATTTGTAAAACTTATCTAGTTAAAGGTGAATTGAATGGTTTGATCAGAAGCTGGAAATTTGATGTTGATAACTTTCTTATTTTGATCAAGAGAAGTGATGGCGTGCAATACTTCAAGCCTAGATTCAATCATTTCAGCACATTGCCAAAGGTCGAACTTAATCGTCTTGCTCAGTTAAATATTGTAAATCATTCTGAAGATACTCGAGGAGTTCTCTTTCAGAAAATTTTGAGAAAAGAAATCTACAGCAAGAAATATATGTGGATTAGACCAGAGCTGGGAGTTCGATATTCGTACAAGAAAAAGATTGATCTGAGAACTCAACAACCGATTGTGAAATATCATTATCCACCAGCTGCTAGTCTCAAGACTGTTCCCTTACAAGAGTTACCACTGGATTTCTTACGAGATTTAAAGTATTGGTGGTTTGACTCTGTCACTCAAGAAGCTGTAATTGAATATTCTACCAAGACTGTTGTGATATAAACACATGATAAATGGAGAGAATGGCCGATTAAGGAATATGTGGGAAAGTCTGTTCGAGTTTTTGATCCGATCAGCCTAATAAATTTGACAAAGAAAAATTTGAAAGCTCTCTACAAGAATAAACTTCAGTATAATCAAGTTGATTTAGAGGAAGCTTCAAAGTTTACAAGGGTGGTCGAGATTTGTTTGAAAGTGGGAATACATGCTGGAGGAACATTCCCAGAAGGTTGGTGCTGAGTAAAGTTTTGTAGTTTAAAGATTTTGAAGACCAAGCTGAAGACATGGGGGAGTTTGTTGATGCATATCAGTTTGTCTGTCAGTTGGTCTATTGAGTTGTAAAAGTGTCATTAGTCATTTAATAGAAATATAGATTTTGTATGATGCGACACTTAAGTTTTAGTTTAGGCGACACTTGCCTAAGTGACGCATAGCGACACTTAGGTAAGTGACGCATGAAGGCGGCCACATGCGTCACTGGCCAAGTGACGCATGTCTGCCGATTGTGTTTTAGTATAAATAGAACCTACGGGTTTTTGGCTAGGGTTGACGAAACCCTAGCACCATTTGTCGACTAAACTCAATTGTAATCAGTTCTATTACGTTATTGAAGCTAATAAACTCGTTCACTTTGTTTAAATCAATCGTTTCGGTTTGTGATTATTAGTGATTTATGCAATTGATTGTTTCCGCCATTCAATTGTTGTCGATCATCATTTAGGTCCATCATTTAGGGCATTCACACCTTTCCAAGGTGAAACTTTGAGTAGCACTCGATCCCCAACCTGGAACTCGAGTGGTTTGCGTCTCACGTCAGCATAACTTTTCTGACGATCTCGTGCGGCTTTAAATTTGTTTTGGATTTCGAAGATCATTTCAATAGTTTCGTGAATGATCTTAGGACTAGTGAGTAGACTGTCTCCCACTATGGTCCAACAAATCGGTGAGCGGCACTTACGACCGTAGAGTGCCTCGAAAGGTGCAACCTTAATGCTGGTGTGATAACTGTTGTTGTATGAAAACTCGCACAACGGTAGATGTTTTTCCCAGTTTACACCGAAATCAACTACGCAAGCTCGTAGCATGTCTTCCAGTGTTTGAATTGTTCATTCACTTTGGCCGTCGGTTTGAGGGTGGTATGCGGTACTCATATCAAGACGGGTACCCAATGATTTTTGAAGTGATTGCCAAAAGTGAGATGTGAAATGACTATCCCTAACGGAGATAATCGAGACTGGAACACCATGTCGAGAAACAACCTCTTTGATGTAGATTCGTGTGAGGCGTTCCATTTTGTCAGTTTCCTTGATTGCTTGAAAATGAGCAGATTTCATGAGACGATCGACGATCACCCAAATGGTATCGCAACCTCTCGATGACTTGGGTAGTTTGGTTATGAAATCCATGGCAATTTGTTCCCATTTCCATTCAGGAATGCTGGGCTGTTGGAGTAAACCAGAAGGTTTTTGATATTCAGCTTTGACTTTCGAGCAAGTAAGACACTTGCTGATGTATGTAGCAATTTCAACTTTCATATTCGGCCACCAATAAAATTCCTTGATGCCGTGATACATTTTTTCGAATCCAGGATGGATAGGATATTTGGACTTGTGAGCTTCATCCATCACCAAGTCTCGCAGGTTCCCAAAACTAGGCAACCAGATTCAGTTTGAGAAGTACCTAACTCCGTTAGGTTTGATTTCGAATTATTTATCCATGCCTCGCAAGGCTTCGTTTTTGATGTTATTAGATTTCAGAGCTTCGAGTTGAGCAGTGAGGATCTGAATGTTTAGATCATTGTGAATAGTCATACTGAGGGCTCGGACTTGAAGTGGTTTCGTTCGTTCCTTTCGACTGAGGGCGTCGACAACAACATTTGCCTTACCCGGATGGTATTTGATTTCTCAATCGTAATCGGTGAGCAACTCGACCCATTGACGTTGTCTCATGTTGAGATCCTTCTGATCGAATATATGTTGGAGACTTTTGTGGTCGGTAAAGATTGTGCACTTATTGCGGTAGAGATAATGTCTCCAGATTTTGAGAGCAAAAACGACAGCTCCTAGCTCGAGATCGTGGGTGGTGTAGTTCTTTTCATGGATTTTGAGCTGTTTCGAAGCGTAAGCAATGACTTTGTCTCGTTGCATCAGCAAGCAATCGAGACCTTGATGAGAAGCATTGCAGTATACCACGAAGTCATTGGTGCCTTCGGGTAATGATAGAATCGGAGCACTGCAAAGCTTTTGTTTCAGAAGTTGAAATGCTGACTCTTGTTTATCAGTCCAATCGAACTTTTTGTCTTTCTGAGTCAGTGTTGTGAGTGGTTGAGCTATTGTGGAGAAATTTTCGATGAAGCGCCGATAGTACCCTGCCAATCCCAGGAATTGGCGTACCTCGGTCAGAGTAGTTGGCGATTTCCAGTCTTTGATAGCCTCAATTTTTGATGGATCGACATGGATTCCTTGACTATCGATAACATGTCCAAGGAATTGAACAGTTTGCATCTAGAACTCACACTTAGAGAATTTTACGGAAAGCTCCTCGTGCTTAAGTAGTTCTAGGATGGTTTTGAGGTGTTGCGCATGTTCGTGTTCATTCCGCGAGTATATGAGAATGTCGTCAATGAAGACAATGACGAACCTGTCGAGGTATGGCTTGCACACCCGATTCATAAGATCCATGAATACGGCTAGTGCGTTGGTTAGACCGAATGGAATCACTTGGAATTCGTAATGCCCATACCGTGTTCTGAAAGTAGTTTACGGAATATCGGAGTTACGAACACGTAGTTGGTGATAACCTGATCGGAGATCGATCTTTGAATAAAAATTCGACCCTTGTAGTTGGTCAAACATGTCATCAATACGAGGAAGTGGATATCGGTACTTGACGGTTAGCTTGTTCAACTCCCGATAGTCGATACACATTCGGAAAGAACCGTTTTTTTTTTTGAAAATTAGGACCGGAGCTCCCCAAGGTGAAGAACTCGGCCTAATGAATCCTCTTTCTAGGAGTTCCTGTAATTGATTGGATAACTCCTGAAGTTCGGATGGGGCTAAGCGGTATGGTGCTCGGGCCACAGGCGCGACACCTGGCATGAGGTCGATCGAGAACTCAACATGTCTTGGTGGTGGTAGACCAGGTAGTTCCTCGGGAAAGACTTCTGGAAAGTCTTGAACGATGGGTACATCCTCAAGTCGCTTCTCCTCTGACTTTTTCTCCATGATGTGTGCGAGGATTGCTGGATAACCCTTTCTCAGAAATTTCTGGGTTTTCAAACAGGAAATGATGTTGAGTCTCGTCCCACCGGTCTCCCCCTGTATGACCAAGGTTCTACCGACGGCGAGAGGAATACGAACGATTTTATCGTAACAAATGATTTCGGCACGATGCTTGGACAACCAGTCCATACCAACGATAACATCGAAACTTCCGATTTCAACAGGCATAAGGTCGATTGAGAAAGTCTCGTCAGCTAGGTTTAAGGTGCAATTAGGTATCACACTATCGGTTTCCACGAGTTTACCATTTGCAAGTTCTACTGTGTACTTAATATCTAGAGCAATAGGTGCGATATCAAGTAGAGGGCAAAACTCATCAGAAATAAAGCTTCTCTCGGCACCAGTATCAAACAGAATAGAAGCAGATAAGTTGTTGAGAAGGAACATACCCGTGACCTCATTTGGGTCCTGACGGGCATCCCCGGAGTTGAGTACGATTGATCTTCCCCTTGCATTGTTGTTATTGTTGCTCTTGTTCTTGTTTTTAGGACATACGTTTCTGAAGTGTCCCATTTCTCCACACCCAAAGCAGGATTTGGGTTGGTTGGAATTGTTGTGAGAGGTGTTGTTGTTGGATTTGGGGGCTTGGCAATCTTTGGTCAAGTGTCCGTACCTCCTGCAGTTGTTGCAGAGAGTACTGCATGGACCATCGTGGTGGTAGTTACACTTGGAGCAGTATGGCCTATCCCCAGTGTATCCACGCTTAGGCTCAGAATTTGTGTTGTAAACTTGGATGGCATTGGATTTCTTGTTGTGGTTGTTGTGGTGTTTAGACGATTTGCATTTGTTGTTGTTGGAGCAGGATGTGTTGGATGTCTCACGGCTGACAACCATGGCCATGAGTTCATGAGCTAATTGGATTGCACTGTCAACAGTGGTTGGTTTAGATGAGGCCACATTCCCCTCGATATTCTCCGGGAGGCCGCGAATGTATCTTTTGATGCATTTTTCTTCCGGATCAACTAAACCCGAGCATAACAAAGCGAATTGCTGGAATTTGGTGGTATATCCAGCAATGTCATTTCCCTGCACTGTCAAGTGCCAGAATTCTTCCCCTAGACGGTGCAGTTCTTCTTCGGGACAGTATTTCCCCTGAGCTTTTTCTTCAATTCAGCCCAAGGAAGTCGGTTTGCTATCTCATTTCCCACAGAGTTTGCGTGGGTGTTCCACCACGTAAGTGCACCTTCCTGAAAGGTGTAGGCAGCAAACTTGACCTTGTTATCCTCTGTACAGTTACAGAGGTTGAAGATGGATTCCATACATTCAATCCATCTGATTAGGCCAATGGCACTTTCCGTGCCTTTGAAGTAGAGTGGTTTGCAGCTAAGGAAATCCTTGTAAGAGCAAGGTTTGATAACAGGAGTATTGACTGGGGTTTCGTCATTGCTTCGAGAGTTTCGAGGTGAATCCTGAGCAGCCAAAGCATCGGCCACTGCTCGAAATACAACTACAGCAAGTTCGGCATCACTGTAACTTTTCTTCTTTGGCGGTATGATTCTTCAAGAGAGAAATAAAAGGTACATGAGAGGTGGTACCAGAATAATAAGAACGATAGATGTATATATATAAAAGTGGTAATATAAAACATCACAGGGTAAAATTAGAATGTAGTAATAATGGGAGAAACTGTCAATTCATATTACGAAGTCGTATGTTTACAGACAATTTCTAGTTAGGAGTTTCAAAAGTCACCGACTTAGAAGTTTTACAAAAGTGCCGGGAATTATTACATTCGGTCAAATTACATGGGTCCTACGAAAGTATGATAAAGTACAGATTTAGCCTAAGCTAATCCTGACGTAGATTGAGTTGTGGCAGCAGTGCGGTGAGATGGTCCACAGATTCTTCAAGTCTGCTAACCATTCGGAGAGCGTCCTCGGTTTCCCTTAGACGTGTCTCGCACTGATTTACCCTTGATTGTAGGATAGAGATTTCGTTTCGGTTGCCAATCACTTGGTTCTGGATAACTTCCATAGTTTCGAGTGTTTCACCCAGACGGTTGTCAAGGGTGTCCATGTGGTTGATGGTATTTTCGTGATCTTCGGAGACTTGATTGATACGTTCGAGTGATGTGAGTCTCCAGTTTTCGTTGGTTTCTTGGAGTTCGATATCCATAGTGTTGAGTCGTTTCTCGTGTCGGTGTAGCCTAGTGGCTAAGTCCGACAAAGTGAAATGAGTGGGGTGTGGGTCAGCTCAAGGAAACCTGGTGTTCCTCCTAGCCACCCTCGGGTTTCGTGATCCATACGGATGAGAGCGTGATGAATTGGGTGGTGTGTTTTCCATTCTGAGACAAAGCGTTAGAAAGAATGAGGTCTATATTCCTATAATACATATATAATATAGCCTAAGATATTGAGCGAGAGCGAGGCCTATCTATGTACATATATATATATATATATATATATATATATATATATATATATATATATATATATTTCACATAATAGCCTAGAGTGTCTAACAAAGACATGTTTGAGTCCCGGTTTCTCTCATGGTCAGAGTCAACTAGTGTATCCTTTTCAGTCATGACTCCTTTCAGATTTCACATCATATTCTTTTAATTGTACATAGTTGATCAGGCTATGTTAAATTAAACCAATACCACGTAGTCACTGTACCTAATCATACTTAATAAGGAATACTGTCTAACGGTCATAGTCTAGGCCCACTAAATGCAACCTAGTTCACTATAACCTTAGGCTCTGATACCAATCTGTCGCACCCCCAAATTCGGGTTGCGGAAGTGAATCGGGTCAGTGCGCGACTAATCAATATACACCGCGCATAAGATATAATGAACGACCACTAAATGCGTCTTTTTACATTGTATTGATAAAACCTAAGTTTACATCAAAATATTGTTTACATTAGCTCAGTTCCTTGAAATTGAGAGATTTACATTAGAAAATTACTTTATACAAAATATAATAATGCAACTAAATCTCTGATTTGTTTGAATGCAGACTCGAGCTAATGTTTCCTGATTGTGCAGCCAACCTACTGCTGAGTACCTGTGATACATGCTAAAATGGGTCAGCGAAATGTTGGTGAGCTCACAGGTTTGTATGTCAACACATATTTTTATGAACCGCAAGATTTAATTGAATTTAAAATGAAATTAAGCAAAATAAAAGTTATACAACCATGAGCATATAGTCTGAGCTTAACTTGAGCGTCATGTCCAATTAAGGAAACCTAACTGAGTTGCCTCCTACGAGTGTCTAATCTACACTCGTCTTCCCAAATGCTAATACGTCCGTTTGAACAGTTAGTACGTGCTAACCCGGACGAGGATTATCAATCCTATATGATATCATATACTAACATTCACGCTACAGATGTATTACCAAACTATGTTATGGAGGGCATTGAAATGATTAGTAAAAACAACTCATGTAGTATTTGATTTGTATTGTACTTGCGTTCATATTGTAAAATAAAACGAGAAATTTAATCACACCCCCGATGAAAACCGTAAAATAGGGGCTATGAAACTCACCTGAGCCTTGAAAAGTTTAACTTAATAAACTTGTTTGATTAGCCATGAATTGATGTCCGAAGACTTGTAACCTGAGGGTGTCCAAGACACGCGATGGTTATAAACATGAGTAGGTATCTCGAAAGACTACCTTTGTAGTTGTTCGTCCAACAAGAATGTCCAAATTACCATGATTTGGTTGTTTAACTTGTCCAAGTTACTACGACTTGGTTGATTTGATTATCCAAATTACTACGATTTGGTTGTTTACATTGTCCAAGTTACTACGACTTGGTTGATTGAACTGTGTTTTGAAAACGTGTACGGGCCGTTGGTGATTGGTTGTAATAATAATCTCAATATTATTATTATGATTTTGAGTGTTCATATTCATAAACGTATTCCGATGTGTTTAAAAAGTCGTCTTGTATAAATGTTTGAAATTACATAAGTCTGACACTTAGTAAAAATCATTGTTTTCAAGTTTCTGATTTATGCGACATAGTGTGCGACATACGGCTTTGTGTCGCTATGTGCGACATAGTCTGTTGTGTCGCAGATCATGTCTGCGACATAAGGGCTTGTGTCGCTAAGTGTGAAATCCGTAATTTAATGCGACATAAGGCGTTGTGTCGCTATATGCGACGGGAATAAGTTTTGCGACATAGTGTTTTGTATCGCTATATGCGACGTCCGTGATTAGTGCGAAATAGTGTCTTATGTTGCTATATGCGACATAAGACTTGATTTAGCGACATAAGGGCTTATGTCGCAGGTGGCCTGGAGCCTCTGCGACATAACGCGCCGTTGGCCAGAAAATGAGCCGAAAAGGTATCTTTCGATTTCCGTTTGACTTGACACTTTTACCCAACCCATACTTGGACATTTTAAGCTTAAATAACCCATAAACAAGTAAAAATAAGTGAAATCGGAGTGTTTCGGGTTTTGTCAAAAACTTACAAACTTAACGTCGGAGAAATCCAGAAAGATGGAAATGTAGATCGTGTCGCGGTGAACGTTTTCTCCCAAACAAGTGAAGTGATTCGAGTGAGTTTATTGGTGATTTTTGATGGTGATAAGTGGTGGTGAGTAATTTTTGAGAGAAAAAAGAGAGAAAAGAAGAAGGAGAGAGAGAAAGAAAGTGAGAAATGAGGAGTGGAGGGAGGGGTAAAGGGGCAGATTTTTGGTGAGGGAGGTGAGGAAATCTCCCAAATTTTAATCCTCCGCATTTGCGCTCCGTGCACGGTGTTCGTTTCCCCGATCGTTTGAACGTTTAAATATTTATTTTAAAATACGAATATTTACTGAGGTTTTTGTTGAAGTATTTCATCAAATACTTTACTTGAGTTATATAATATAACTTATTCTTGTTTATATTGTTCGCGCGTTTAACATTTTAATCGCGTAACTGTTGTTTGTACGATACGAATTTGAGTTGAAATACTATCTAAATAATATTTTGGATAAAATAGATTTATTAAACAATGTTATATTATTTAATAAAATTGTTCACCAATGTCCGTATTAATTGAATCAAATTGAATTCGATTTGAAACTTGTACGATTTAATCAAATCGCATACTTGTATATATTCAACAATATATATTGATACATTAATTAGCCTAACATAGAACTAATTACATGTATTACACTTGTGTTGATACATATTAGGTGTCTGTCAGTTGGTCTTTCGAGTTGTAATGAGTGTTGTTAGTTACTTAATAGAAATATAATTTTTATTATATGCGACACTCGTGTTTTAGGTTAGGCGTCACTTGCCTTAGTGACGCATAGCGTCACTTAGGTAAGTGACGCATGAAGGCGGCCACATGCGACACTTCCACAAGTGACGCATGTCGGCTGACTTTTTAGTATAAATAGAAACCTATGGGTTTTCGGCTAGGGTTGACGAAACCCTAGCACTATTTGTCGACTAAACCTTATTGTAATCGTTCCCAATCAGATATACAGGCTAATATACACGTTTACATTGTTAAACTTCTTGTGTTCGGTTTGTGATTTGTTAGCTATACAAGCAATTGTTTGATTCCGCCTTACGATTGCTGTCAATTGACATCTAGGTCCACGACAAGGGGCACTCTCAACTGGTATCAGAGCATCTAGGTGAATACATTGATGTTTAGATTCGATTTTGGGTTGATTTCGACTTTGTTCGAATAATTAATTGAGATTACATACGGTTTTGGAGTAGCTAAGGTGATTTACAGTCAAGATTCTTCATAATCTACAGGTTTCGTCCATTAGGGTTCAAGGAATTTTCGTTTGGTTTACGAAAATTCGACATTTTTAGGGTTTTGAGATTTTTCAGCCGTTTTACGACACTCGATCCGTCACTTGGACGCGTCACTTATAGCGGCACTAGCTAATCCCAAAATTAGGGTTTTACCGTCACTTAGACGCGTCACTTGAAGCGTCAGTTGAGATTATACGACATTTAACTTAAGTGTCGTCTACCCTAATACACCGTCACTCAAGTGCGTCACTGTTGCACGTCACTTGATCCTTAAGCGTCACTTCTGTTAGTGACGCCTGTTTGATTTATAGCGTCACTTTTACTAGTGACGCCTATTTGATTTAGCACGACACTCAAGTACGACACTTGAGTGCGTCACTTGCTTAACTGACCGACACTTACTGATAGTGTCATCCGTCACTTTGTACGTCACTCGATAGCGTCACTTTCCTAGTGTCGCTATTCGCTGCGACACTTGAGTGCGTCACTTACCAAGTGACGCCTTTGGTACTAATTACTTTGCAAGTTCTTGTTTTTGCGTACCATTTCAGGTAGATCTTCAATGGCTTCTATTGCTGATAAAGACGATATTAGAGGACTAAGAGATATGTTAAAACAGAATCATGATGTTGGCTCTAATAACAAACCTCCTCTGTTTACAGCCGATATGGATTACGTATATTGGCGTGCTCGATTTGAACAATACATCAACTTTCACTGTCCGGAGCTCTGGGGTCCACTCATCGAGAAATATGAAGCTCCTCTAGCTGAAGGAGTTTTTCCTACTATGAATATGCCTCCGAAAAAGTTGTACAGGTCCATGACTCCAGAGGAAAAGAAAGATTACGATATGGAGAAAAAGGCACATGCGGCTATTTGTATGTGCCTATCTAAAGATGTATTGCGAATGTTCAAATCACATGAAACCACATATGAGCTGTGGAATGCAATAGAAACTAGATGTGGTGGAAATCAAAGGTACAAAGCAAACAAGTTGGAACTCATTAAGAAACAGTACGATCTGTTTGATTCCTTGCCAAATGAGACAACTGCAGGAGTTTTTACTAGATACTCACAACTGGTGAGTGAGTTAACGGAGGGAGGTTACGATTTTCCTCCACTTGAAGTAAACAAGAAATTACTGGATGTTTTGCCTAGCTCTTGGGATGTTAAAGTACAGCTTCTCAAGGAAAGTCATGAATTAGCTACCATGAAATTGGATGAGCTAATTGGCGTTCTTCAAGCTCATGCAATGGAGATGAAGAAGAAAGAATGCAAGACAGGTGGTTTTGTTCAAGATCCATCCCTATATGGAGGACAAGTTAACACGAGTAAAACATATGGGGGAATGGCTTTTGTTTCTTCTACAAGCTCTCCACTTCAGACTCCTTTGTACTCTACTGGTGTTTCTCATCCAGTATATTCTTCTGGACCCTCTCAGGGGTCAAAACAGTAGGTCCCCGTCTCTCCTGCAATTCAAGAGCAGGCTGCTATCTATACAGCCTTTCTAAGCTCTTACAAGGATTTGGTCTCACAACCAAATGCCACTTTGGAATTGGCCAAGGAAGACTATGCTCAACTTGATGATGATGATCTTGAACAGATGGATCTTAACTGGAACATTGCTATGATATCCAGGCGTGTTCAGAAATTCTTGCAATGAACTGGTCGCAAGAGTTTGGAGGGAGATGGCAAAACCAGCTTCGGTTTTGATAAAAGCAAAGTAAAATGTTACAATTGTCAGAATTTGGGACACTTTGCAAGAGAATGTGAGAAGCCTAAGGTTCCTCCGTCTGGTTTCACTAAGCCTGATGCTCCTAGAACTCCGGAGAAGGATCAAATA
Organism: Pseudognaphalium luteoalbum; assembly: GCA_963422505.1. Taxonomy (NCBI): domain Eukaryota; kingdom Viridiplantae; phylum Streptophyta; class Magnoliopsida; order Asterales; family Asteraceae; genus Pseudognaphalium; species Pseudognaphalium luteoalbum. The sequence goes on from OY730195.1 coordinate 107,803,204, forward strand.
AAGCAAGCAACAGCAGATGCACTAGTGGTTTTTGAGCCAACCAATACGGATTGGAGTATATATGCTGAGAACTATCAGCAGTGTCTTATGGCTCACATCTCGAATGAGGTATGTAATGAAACTGAAGAACCCTTAAACTGTGTATCATGCATTAAGTTAACCGAATCCTTGAGGTGCTTTCAGGTAGACAATGTAGACTTAAGATGAAAGGTCGAAAAACTTAATGACTCAAACAAATACCTAAAAGCAAATGAACAATTGTATGATAAGAAAATAGAGGCTTATCAACAGGACACACTTAGGTATAAGTCAAAAGTTTTTAGTCAACAGGATGCTATTGATAGCTATCTTGCAGAAATTGACCGTCTGAACAAGGAATTCTCTAATCTTAAAGTAGAATATGACAACTATAAGAGTAAGATTTTAAGTTCCTCTTCGTCTACTGTTGCCTTTAATGATATACTTACTAAGCAAAGGACAGATCACAAAACGAAGACGGGACTAGGCTATAGTGTAGTCCTGCCTCCTACTGAATACTGTCCTATGCCGGTTAAGGAAGGCACCGAAGAGATTCCGGTTGATTATGCATTGTTATACGGTGTCAAATCTAAGGTTGATAAGGTTAACAAACAGGTGAAGGAGAAAACTAAACGGTCAGAGTACCCTTCACCTCAGTTTGTTAAATCAAAGTGTGAATCTCCTGTTAATGTTGAGGAGATAGTTGAGATTGAGGATATTACCGATGAGGAGTATCCTGACTTTAAAAAGGTTGAGGTAAAATGTGAAAAGGTGTTAAAGGTTGAACCTCCAATTAAAGTTCAATCTAACAAAGAAAAGAATAAGGTTTTAAGTACAAAATCTAAAACTTTACAGTCACCTGTAAAGATTTTGCAAAACAAATCTAAATCTGCAAATGATGTTTGTAACAAACCTTCTACGTCAACCACTCAACCGAAACAAGAACATTCTAAGACATGCACGAAATGTGCATGTTCTAGAAATGTTTCTTCAACTCCGGCGGTAAAACCTCAGTTTCAACCAGTTGTTGAAAATCGATCATGCTTTTACTGCAAGAGACAGGGACATCTAATTCGTGATTGTCCCAAACTGTCTCATCAGAATTACGGGAGGGAAATGCCTAGGATTTCTGTTTATCGCAATTCTCTTTCAAAACCTCCTCCTAGGTGTTACTCTGTCTCTCCCAAACCTGCTACTAAAACAAGTAATGTTGGGCAAAAACCTTTGCCAAAACAAGAACCCAACATTACTCCAAAGCAAATTTCCAAACCATCTACTGTTTGGAAAATAAAGGAGTCTACTGCAGACTCCAATGTCATCAATAATAACACATCAGATGCAAAATCTGATCTGTTTAAAAATAAAGTCTTGTCTGATGTGATTATTGTTGATGACTGTGGTCGACCTAAGTCTGTAAAGGCTTGGGTCACCGTTTCTCACTAATCTCCTACTTTTGTGTTGCAGCAGTCAGATCGCGTTAAAGACAGCGAGTGGTTTGTCGATAGTGGCTGTTCGCGACACATGACAGGTGATGTGTCCCTTTTGACGGATGTTAAACCACATTTTGGAGGACATGTTGCGTTTGCTGGAGATACAGGAGGAACCATTTCTGGGAAAGGTACGCTAACTAACGGGAAAGTTAGCTTCGAAAATGTGAACTACGTGGCTCAATTGACTCACAACTTGCTGAGTGTATCACAAGTCTGTGATAAGGATTATACAACAGCGTTCACAAAGACAGAGTGTGTGATTCTGAAGCCGGGTTTCGTTATCCCCGAGGAATGGGTGCTTTTAAGGGCACCTAGGAGAAATGATACCTACATCATGAATATGCGTACTGTTGAGACTAAGGATGAATATACATGTCTCCTATCTAAGGCTTCAGAAAAGGAATCACTATTGTGGCATCGACGAATGGGACACATCCATTTTCGTAAGATGAACTTCTTGATAAACAATGACTTGGTAAATGGAGTCCCTAAACAGTCATTTGCGCTAAAAGACGAATGCGTCGCCTGCCATAAAGGGAAACTTCATAAGAAACCCCACAAACCAAAATTAGTGAATTCCATTGCGGCACCATGGGAGTTATTGCATATGGACCTATTTGGTCCTATTTCTACCAAGAGCATCGGTGGAAGATCGTATTGCTTAGTAGTCACCGACGACTACTCGAGATTTTCATGGGTGTACTTTCTGGGTGCGAAGAGTGAAACACCAGACATTCTGGTGTATTTGTTAGATAAGTTGGCAAACTTATGCAACTTAAAGGTGAAAAGACTGCGAAGTGATAACGGGACTGAATTCAAGAACTCTACTCTTGAGTTATACTGTGCCTCAAAAGGCATTGATCATCAGTTCAGTGCCCCTCGAACTCCTCAACAGAATGGAGTTGCTGAGCGTAAAAATAGGACTATTATCGAGACAGCTCGGACTATGCTGGCTGATTCTAAGCTTCCTATAATCTTTTGGGCAGAAGCAGTCAGTACTGCTTGCTATGTGTTGAACCGAGTGCTCACGGTTAAGAAGAAAAATAAGACATGTTATGAACTCTTTAATAACCGTAAGCCCACCTTGCAGTTTCTGGAACCTTTCGGGTGTCCATGTCTGATTATGGTCTCTAAAGACAAAGTCTCGAAGTTTGGAGCTAAAGCAGTTGAAGGAATTTTCCTTGGTTATTCCGTCAACTCTCCAAATAAACGAGTCTACATCAAGTCGACTCATCAAGTGGAAGAGCATTTTGAGGTGAAATGCTTACGATACACGGATCCTCCTCAAGGAACGGGTCCGGATTGGTTATTCAATTACAAGGATGTGTTCAACTCATTCGACATACCAGAAGGAACTTCTGATGAGGACGAAATTGTCACTCTACTTCATGGTATTAGTTTGTGTCAGGACAATTCTACCTTGACACCGGCATCCCCACCTACAGCAACACCCATACCGTCACCTCCACCACCTACTACTACACCAATATCTACCACATCCACACCTTTGCCTATGGTTCCACCTTCGGATGTTCCTTCGACTTCAGGAACATCTAAAACAACAGAATATCCCGATGACCCCAACATGCCACCATTGGAGGAGGACGAGGATGATGACATGGTCCACTCTCATCTTTTCTCTAATGAAGATGATATGGAAATTCCAGTGCAACCAGAAAGTACTACCGTTCCTGCATCTAACACTGTTCCCATCACTGAAGGGGACATGAATAATTTGGAGTTAGTACTTGCACCCGATCGAATCCCAGTCACACGTGTACACAGGGATCACCCCATTGATAACATTATCGGTGATCCTGAAGCTGCTGTTCGTACAAGGCATCAAGTGCAGCAAAATCCAAATCAGGAAATGTTGAATTTGATCGCCCGGATAAATTCCTGTCATTTATCCCAAATTGAACCGAAGAAAGTTGATGAAGCCTTGAAAGATCCATCTTGGGTCGAGGCTATGCAAGAAGAGTTGCAGCAGTTCAACAAGCTGCACGTGTGGGATATAGTTCCATTACCCAAAGGTGCTCATTTAACTGGCACTCGATGGGTGTTTCGTAATAAAATGGATGATAGGGGTATTGTCATTCGGAATAAAGCCCGACTGGTAGTTCAAGGATTTTGTCAAATTGAGGGCTTGGATTATGATGAAGTCTTCGCTCCAGTGGCAAGACTTGAATCCATTCGGATCTTTCTCTCATTTGCGTCTTACAAAGAGTTTCGCGTTCACCAACTCGATGTCAAGAGTGCATTTTTATATGGGAAAGTGGACACTGATGTCTACGTGAAACAGCCTCCTGGCTTTGAAGACCCTGAGCATCCAGAATACGTCTGCAAGTTGAACAAGGATTATGGTACGAGAGGTTATCTAATCATTTAGTCAAGCATGGATTTGTTCGTGGAAATATCGACAGTACTTTGTTCATTCGCAAAGAACGGTCTGGCGATCGAGAGGATATGCTACTTGTGCAAGTGTATGTGGACGACATTATTTTTGGCTCTACCAATGAAGCAATGTGCAAGCATTTTGAAGAAATCATGAAAGCTGAGTTTGAGATGAGTGCGATGGGGGAGCTAAAATTCTTTTTAGGTGTGCAAGTTGAGCAGTCTTCAAAGGGTATTTATATTCATCAGTCAAAGTATGTCAAAGACATGTTGACTCGATACGATCTGCTCAATTGTAAAACCTATGGGACTCCCATCGAGCTTAATCACAATCTCCGACTTGCTGAGGATGAAGAAGATTGCAAAGAAAAGGACTATCGATCAATGATAGGTTCTTTGATGTACTTGACAGCTTCTCGACCGGATATTGTCTTTGCGGTATCCGTATGCTCTCGTTTTCAAGCCAAACCAAAGGTGTCTCATATGAGGGCAGTAAAGCGAATCTTTGGTTATCTCAAACATAGACCCAATCTTGGTCTATGGTATTCAAATGAGAAATCCTTCGCTCTCTCTGCCTACTCGGATTCAGATCATGGCGGCTGCAGCATAGATAAGAAGTCAACCACTGGTGGATGTCAATTCCTAGGAACTCGTCTAGTGTCATGGCAGTGCAAGAAACAGACTACAGTTTCTCTTTCAACTGCGGAAGCTGAGTACGTTGCTGCTGCAAGTTGCTGCTGCAAGTTGCTGCTGCAAGTTGCTGCTCTCAGGTTCTATGGATACAACATCAACTGCGTGATTACGGGTTACTTCTTTCTATGAATCCTATTCATATTGATAATACTACTGCTATATCTATCACGCGCAATCCCGTACAGCACTCTAAAACTAAACACATTGAACTTAGGTTCCATTTTATACGGGATTGTTATGAAAAACACCTAATTGACCTTGTCCAGATAGACACCTTAAAGCAGAATGCCGACCTTTTCACTAAAGCCTTTACGCGTACTCGATTTGACGAACTAATCAACATGATTGGTTTAAGATTCTTTCTTGCTAAAAAGTAATTCGTGACTTGGATTGTTTTTATAGTAATGTTTTAAAAAAAAAAAAAAATGCAACCTACGCAACTGCCACTCATTATACTTTCTAGTATTAATGAAAAGCAAGGTTGCTACATTTTAAAATAGACGTTGAAGTTGTGTCCGTAAACAACTTGGGATATGATAGTACATTGGGTGACATGCATAAAAATGGAAATTTAAGGTTTATCTTGGATGTGTCAGTAGATTTATTTGACGTATTGAAAACAGTTTTTATAAACATTGTCTTCATCATACGATGTATTAGTAGGCATGATATACAAAACTCTTAGAGAAGTCTTAAGAAGCTTAATCATTAACTGTCTATTTCAAGTGGTATAACACCATTAGATGTATGACAAAAGTCTTAAATTTCTTCCTTATACTAGACATGCTTTCGTGAAAGATGTTTATTTGATATCATTTGGGGGTATATATTGATAGTTTCCTCTGTTATACGTAAGTATAGACCTGGCTTCTATTAATATATACTTTAAACTTAAGCAAACACAAGTCAAAGAACTTGAAAAGTCTTTCAAAGTAAGATACCTTACAAGGTCGCCAAAATGGTTTGACCAAGTCTGGTTTTGCTTAAACCTGAGTCAAGCTATGTCGCTCTGTTGTACGTCAGTACAGACCTGTCACCGCTGACTTGATTCTTAACATTTATTTTCTTATATTTCATCTGTAAATGGAAACATGGTCTATGTCTTAAGTTAAGATGTATATCTATGGTGGAAACTACAGCGAAATGCACATACCAATAATAATAAAATACTTCCTAGATGTGAGTATAACATGTTTAAATGGATAAACATACTAATAATCGTTTTTGAAATAATTTTTATAAAAAGTGCTTTTAGTATGTCAAGTAAATTTAAAGCGGACAAATATACTGATGATCGAAATAACACTTATTGTTCCTAATAAATGCATGTTATTCCAATATAATCCCTAACCAGACTTTATCAACTCCGTCACCAAAAAGAATGTGTTAATTCTCTAGTTGTCAATTTACATTTTCTTGTATACGTTTTATTTTATCTAGGTTAGTGTAATTTTAGTTATTATCCAAGTTACAGTTATTTTTTAATTCAAGTACCGAAATCATAAACGCAAAAATCGATACAATCGCAATTTTTTTCACTAAAAGTGAACTACGCGTTACTTTCATAAGTGACGCTGCCAGTGACGCATACGATATAGCGTCACTCACTTTAGTGACGCAGTGAGTGCCGGTGTAAGCTACGCGTTAAGTGTCGGGTTGAGTGACGCATACAAGGGTCGGTACATAAATACCCCTTCCCACGACACTCAACCTCACCACTTTTCAAATACTTATACCGACACTTGCTCTGACATACCGTCACTTAGACTGTCTCTGCGTCACTCGTACTGTGCGATTTTCTGTGATCCGTTTGTGCTTTCTACGGCTATCTTGTGCATTCTAGTGCTTTATTCTTGTTCTACTCCTTCACACGAACACTTTGGTACTAATCTTACCCTTTATCGTTTAATATTCATGCTGTAATTTAGATTTAGGGTTACGGGATTTTGGGTAATCTGAAATCGCTTGATTTAATGCATGTTTAGATAATGTTTTCATGTAATAAAGGGTGTGTTATACTCGTTTTTATCTTGCGCACCCTCTGGTACACTCGATTTTGAAAACCCCTAAATTTGAATTCTGGGCATGAACAGTGACACGATGATCTTCATCGTTGCGTCACTTCGTGCGTCACTTCCCTTAAGTGACGCTATTTGGTAATTTTGAAAAACATACCGTCACTTAATAAGTGACGCTTGATTTTGCGTCACTTCTTAAGTGACTCATGTAGTGACGCATATAATTGTTGTACTTGTTCAGACCGTCACTCTTCCTAGTGACGCCTTTACATGCGTCACTACCCTAAGTGACTGTCTAAGTGACGCTTAGTTCTAAACGTCACTTATACCGTCACTTCTTAAGTGACTGTCTTCGTATAACGTCACTATGTTAAATGTCGCATGTTCTTCACCCGTCACTTTGCAAGTGTCGTATAACTTAAATCACCAAATACAAACGTCACTTACATCAGTGACGCATGATAGCGTCACTTCCAGCAAGTGACGCTATAATTTGATTTTAATTTTAACTACTGTGCAATACGACACTCACTAAGTGACGGTAGTGGCCATGCGTCACTTATCATAAGTGACGCCTAAAGTAAAAATTCGTTTTCTAACCCTTCTGTGTTCGGGCTAACGCTATAACGCTTTCGGTTATTTTTCTTTGTATTTTTAGCTTCCAAATGGCTGAGTTACAGAATTATTACCGCCGCACCAACACTCGTCACAACATAACGGCGTTCTTGGAGTCAACACACGCCAACTCGGCTCCATTCCGGCCTATGATCGAGTTTCTCCGCCGATCAAGGATTTATTACGCCATCACCGCATCGACCCCGGTATATATGAACCAAATAGAGGAATTTTATGATCATGCGGTGATCAGGGTTCAGGGTGATGTTCCCCGCATTGTTTCGAATCTGTTTGGGGAGGAAATCGAGATTACCGAGAACTCGATTAGGCGGGTTTTACAGTTCACCGACAACTCAACGATGCCCACTATCTTCCCAACGACGTTTATCTATGGGGGACTTCAGAGAATGGGTTATCCAGCTAATCAGCTGTCGGATTTTCGCAAGCAGTTTCTGTGCCGTGTCTGGAGGTATCTCTGCCACATTATTATTGTATGTTTATCGCCGAGGAAAGGGGGGTATGATGCGGCAAGTCATTTGACTTTGTCACTTATGTTAGCCCTAGTGTATAATAAGCCCTATAACTTTAGCGGCTATATTTTTGGGAATATGGTGGAAAACATCAGGGCTGGGAAGGACAAATGGTTGCAGTATCCTCGTTTTGTCCAGTTATTGTTAAATGATCTGCACCTGGATATCGCACCTGACCAGCGTTCTCTTTTGGTGCCAACACCGATGCTTCTACGAGTCTTTAATGACTGTAAGCTGGCACCGAAAGGTGAACAAATTTTGGCTGACCGAGAGTTATTCGGGCACATAGTTAACGAGAACTATGTTGCGCCGATTGATCATGGTTTTGAAGATAATGTCATCCCTCCGGTCAATGAGGATGACTTGGTCGACACTGACATTGCTCAGGACCTCGATGATATTGATCGTGTCGACCGGGTCGATGAGGATTCTGACGACGGTGGGCCCACTCCTCCTGATTCTGAGGGTGACGTGCCACCTCAATCAGTTTTAGAAGGGATTCAACTAGCTGATCCCCAACGCTTTAAGCGTATTTTGCGCAGGATTTCTGCTGGCCGGGTACATATCCCGAGGAATCCTGGCAAACGTCCTGCTGGGTCTTCACCCTCCTATGCTGATCTACCTCTTCGTAGACGCCAGCGGACGACAGTGGTTATTGAGGAACCAACTTCCCAACGACAACAACCACCGCCAACGTCTGACACGCCTTCTCTTCAAGTGGTTTTGGCTCAAATGGAGCTTCTGGCGAAGCGTTTTGATGATCAGAAGGCTATAATTGAAGCTCAAGCCTCTCAGATCAGGGAATTGGAAGCTCGCGCTGCTACGGTTGACTCTCTATAGTCTCAAGTGACGAATCTGTCATCTAGGTTGTTAGAGTTGGAATCCGTTACACATGTTTCGGGGGAGGTAGGTCCTAGTGAGTTAGAAACAAATGTAACTCCTTCCCCGGAACCAGAAAATGTACTTCCCTCTTCCACTATAAATGAAAATATCAGTTTGGATTATTTTGTTGAGGTTCAAGGTCAGGCAAGACCTATTGCGGTTGATTATTCATTCGTAGATCTCACATATTTGCAAAACTTGATGAATGATAATAACGCGATGCATGAGGAAGAGGTAATGAATGATCATGTAGCAGCGGATTATTTCTTTGAAGAAAATGACAAAGTTGAGGTTGAGGGGGAGCAATTGCACAGTGATGAATGTTATGATGATGCTCCCATTATAGAATCGGATTCGTCTGAAGATGAATCGGAAAAAGAAACGAACGAGCCATCAACTTCTACAACAAAACCGGATATTGTGCTTAAACCGATTATAGAGGTACCGGTTACGTGTAAATGCTACAAAGTTAGATCTGATTACACGGGGTTGATTAAGAGTTGGAAATTTGATGAGAATAACTCTGTTTTTATGATAAAGAGAAGTGACGGCATTCAGTACTTCAATATGAAGTTTTATAAAATAAGTACTTTGCCGAAGTGTGAACTTCAAAGGTTAGCTCAGATACCCTTGATCAACCGATCACGAGATTCAAGAGCAGATTTCTTTCAGGTGATCATACGTCGTGAGATGAATAGTAAAAAGTATAATTTGATAAAGCCGACGTTGGGTATGAGGTATAAATTTAAGAAGAAGCTAGATCCGGTTACCCGACAACCTATTGTGAAGATGATCTATCCACCAGCAAAGTGTCTACAGAAGATACCTTTGGAGATCATACCACTAGATTTTTTGAATAGGTTGGTTTATTGGGAATATGATGATGTTACGGGTGAAGCTGTGATTGTATTCATTCCAAATTCTGAACCAGCAACAGACCCGGAGTCTTCTATTGCAGATACAGGAAATAACGAGATAACAGCTTGGGATGCTGTTCAGCCTACTAAGAGGTCGTTATGGGGTCTCAAGAGAAAAATGTTTTGTGTTTTTGACCCATTAAGTTTGATCAATCTTTCTGCTCAAGATATGAAAAGATTACATGAAAATAGAATTGAGTTCAAGACGAAAGATAGAGCTGAAGCGTTAAAATTTCAGAAGATCATGGATATCTGCGTCGCCAATGGAGTACACGCTGGTGGTGTATTTCCAGCTGGCTGGAAGTGAAGACTTGAAGATTTTTGAAGACCAAGCTGAAGACACAGGGGAGTTTGTTGATACATATTAGGTGTCTGTCAGTTGGTCTATCGAGTTGTAATGAGTGTTGTTAGTTACTTAATAGAAATATAATTTTTATTATAAGCGACACTCGTGTTTTAGGTTAGGCGTCACTTGCCTTAGTGACGCATAGCGTTACTTAGGTAAGTGACGCATGAAGGCGGCCACATGCGACACTTCCACAAGTGACGCATGTCGGCTGACTTTTTAGTATAAATAGAAACCTACGGGTTTTCGGCTAGGGTTGACGAAACCCTAGCACCATTTGTCGACTAAACCTTATTGTAATCGTTCCCAATCAGATATACAGGCTAATATACACGTTTACATTGTTAAACTTCTTGTGTTCGGTTTGTGATTTGTTAGCTATACAAGCAATTGTTTGATTCCGCCTTACGATTGCTGTCAATTGACATCTAGGTCCACGACAAGGGGCACTCTCAACTTGATTAGGTACTAATTACTAGTCCTAATTTGGCGGGTGTCACATCTTTGAACATCATATTGACTAGTCTTTGATATGTTGCACCTGCATTTTTAAGACCGAAAGGCATAGCAATATAACAATATATAACTGTGGCGGTTATGAAGGCTGTATCTTCTTGATCTGATTGTTCTATCTGAATTTGCTGAAATCCTGACGATGCATCCATGAAGGTCAGGATCTCGTGTCCAGCTATCGCATCCACCATCGAATCAATGTGAGGTAATGGGGAAGGATCCTTTGGACAGGCTTTGTTAAGATCAGTGTAGTCCATGCACACTCTCCATTTCCCATTCTTCTTCTGTACTACCACCACGTTTGCTAACCATTTTGGAAATTTCACTTCCAAGCAAACGTTGACTTTCTCTGATTCAAGAATTTCATCAGATCCTGTTCAAGATCTTCTGACATCCCTGATCCTATAAGCACTTTTTCTTCAGGATCCTCGAAATCTAGCGACATTTCTTTGACGTCCTGTTCTCTTGTATCTAGGACATCCCATGCCTTCTTCTTTAATTGCTATGTTGACGGAGGCTTGGTAGTAGACTTCATTGAAGTTATATAACAATCATTTGCTTCTTGTTGGTCACTGCTAGTCTTAACCACTCCCCAAGGAGTTGGTAACTTGACACATCGATGATACGCTGATGGTACTGCTTTCATATCATGTAACCAGGGTCTACCTAGGATAATATTATAGCTTGACAAACAATCCATAACACAAAAGTTTTGAATCGAGTTTACCCCTTCGATGTAAATTGGCAACTTGATATCACCAACTGTATTCTTCGCTTCTCCACTAAACCCTACCAATACAGTAGATCTGGAGGTGATTTCTGATTCTGGAATACCCATCCTCTTCAAGGTTTCCAAGCGAATGATGTAAACCGAGCTTCCCCCGTCAATCAGGATCCTGCGCACGAAGTGATTGGCAACATAGAGAGTAATAACCAAACCATCGTGGTGAGGATCCTGGACATCTTCCAAATCGTCCTCATTAAATGCTATAACTTTCTCGTCTTTCTTCATGGAAGTCCTTGTTGGTTTATATGGCTTTTCTAACTTGGATTCCCTTGCGTGCCTCTTTGATGCAGAATAAGAAGTACCACATATATCAGAGCCACTAGAAATAAAATTGATTACCTTGGCATCTGAAGGTGGGGATCCTGCTCTGATAGGGATCCTGTGATTATCCTAAACTTCAGGATCCTGAACTTTATCATGATTCTTCGGGTGATCCTTATTTTTTCCAAGTAAATCCTTCAAGTATCCTTTGTTGAGCAGATGACTGATCTCTATCCGGAGGGCTATGCAATTTTCAGTTATATGACCAAAATCCTCATGGTATGCACACCACTTAGATTTATCTTTCCAGGCATAAGATTTATCATTCTTCTTTGACCACCTTGTTTTATCTCCGAGATCCTGCATATCACATAATATACCTGTTGTATCAATAGTAAAATTATAGTCAGTTAGTTTAGGATACTTTTCCACCTGACTTTGACAATGGGAATACGACTTTGTTTGAGTTGTTTGACCTCACGGTCCATGATGTCAGAAGGTTCTTCAACGAAGTGAAGTTTGTCATCGACGCGGATCTCGTCGAGTGGAATAATGAGTGTCTCATCCGACAGGCATTTCTTCAAGTTAGAAATGTGAAAAGTGGATGCACGCTGCTGAGTTCGGGTGGCAGCTGCAATCGATATGCCACTGAACCAATCCTCTAGAGGATCTCGAATGGTCCAATGTATCTGGGATTTAACTTCCCGCGTTTACTGAATCGGATAACGCCTTTCCAAGGTGAAACTTTGAGTAGCACTCGATCCCCAACCTGGAACTCGAGTGGTTTGAGTCTCACATCAGCATAACTATTCTGACGATCACGTGCGGCGTTGAGTTTTTTTTTTATTTTGAAGATCTTTTCAGTAGTTTCGTGAATGATCTTAGGACCAGTGAGTTGACTGTCTCCCACTACGGTCCAACAAATCGCTGAGCGGCACTTACGACCGTAGAGTGCCTCAAAAATTGCAGCCATAATGCTGGTGTGATAACTGTTGTTGTATGAAAACTCGCACAACGGTAGATGTTTTTCCCAGTTTACACCGAAGTCAACTACGCAAGCTCGTAGCATGTCTTCCAGTGGTATGCGGTACTCATATCAAGACGGGTACCCAATGATTTTTGAAGTGATTGCCAAAAGTGAGATGTGAAACGACTATCCCTATCAGAGATAATCGAGACTGGAACACTGTGTCGAGAAACAACCTCTTTGATGTAGATTCGTGTGAGGCATTCCATTTTGTCAGTTTCCTTGATTGCTAGAAAATGAGCAGATTTCGTGAGACGATCGACGATCACCCAAATGGTATCGCAACCGCTCGATGACTTGGGTAGTTTGGTTATGAAATCCTGGCAATTTGTTCCTATTTCTATTCAGGAATGTTGGGCTGTTGGAGTAAACGAGAAGGTTTTTGATATTCAGCTTTGACTTTCGAGCAAGTAAGACACTTGCTGACGTATGTAGCGATTTCAGCTTTCATATTAGGCCACCAATAAAATTCCTTGATGTCGTGATACATTTTGTCGGATCCAGGATGGATAGAGTATTTGGACTTGTGAGCTTCATCCATCACCAAGTCTCGCAGGTTCCCAAAACTAGGCAACCAGATTCAGTTTGAGAAGTACCTAACTCCGTTAGGTTTGATTTCGAATTATTTATCCATTCCTCGCAAGGCTTCATTTTTGATGTTATTAGATTTTAGAGCTTCGAGTTGAGCAGTGTGGATCTGAATGTTTAGATCATTGTGAATAGTCATACTGAGGGCTCGGACTCGAAGTGGTTTCGTTCGTTCCTTTCGACTGAGGGCGTCGACAACAACATTTGCCTTACCCGGATGGTATTTGATTTCGCAATCGTAATCGGTGAGCAACTCGACCCACCGACGTTGTCTCATGTTGAGATCCTTCTGATCGAATATATGTTGGAGACTTTTGTGGTTGGTAAAGATTGTGCACTTAGTGCGGTAGGGATAATGTCTCCAGATTTTGGGAGCAAAAATGACAGCTCCTATCTCGAGATCGTGGGTGGTGTAGTTCTTTTCATGGATTTTGAGCTATCTTGAAGCGTAAGCAATGACTTTGTCTCGTTGCATCAGCACGCAACTGAGACCTTGATGAGAAGCATTGCAGTATACCACGAAGTCATCGGTGCCTTCGGGTAATGATAGAATCGGGGCACTGCAAAGCTTTTGTTTCAGAAGTTGAAATGCTGACTCTTGTTTATCAGTCCAATCGAACTTTTTTCCTTTCTGAGTCAGTGTTGTGAGTGGTTGAGCTATTGTGGAGAAATTTTCGATGAAGCGCCGATAGTACCCTGCCAATCCCAGGAATTGGCGTACCTCGGTCGGAGTAGTTGGCGATTGCCAGTCTTTGATAGCCTCAATTTTTGATGGATCGACATGGATTCCTTGACTATCGATAACATGTCCAAGGAATTGTACAGTTTGCATCCAGAACTCACACTTAGAGAATTTTGCGTAAAGCTCCTCGTGCTTAAGTAGTTTTAGGATGGTTTTGAGGTGTTGCGCATGTTCTTGTTCATTCCGCAAGTATATGAGAATGTCGTCAATGAAGACAATGACGAACCTGTCGAGGTATGGCTTGCACACCCGATTCATAAGATCCATGAATACGGCTGGTGCGTTGGTTAGACCGAATGGCATCACTTGGAATTCGTAATGCCCATACCAGGTTATGAAAGCAGTTTTTGGAATATCGGAGTTGCGAACACGTAGTTGGTGATAACCTGACCGGAGATCGATCTTTGAATAAAAACTCGACCCTTGTAGTTGGTCAAACAGGTCATCAATACGAGGAAGTGGATATCGGTTCTTGACGGTTAGCTTGTTCAACTCTCGATAGTCGATACACATTCGGAAAGAACCGTCTTTCTTTTTGAAAAATAGGACCGGAGCTCCCCAAGGTGAAGAACTCGGCCTAATGAATCCTCTTTCCAGGAGTTCCTGTAATTGATTGGATAACTCCCGAAGTTCGGATGGGGCTAAGCGGTATGGTGCTTGGGCCACAGGCGCAACACCTGGCACGAGGTCGATCGAGAACTCAACATGTCTTGGTGGTGGTAGACCAGGTAGTTCCTCGGGAAATACTTCTGGAAAGTCTTGAACGATGGGTACATCCTCAAGTCGCTTCTCCTCTGACTTTTTCTCCATGATGTGTGCGAGGATTGTTGGATAACCCTTTCTCAGAAATTTCCGGGTTTTCAAACAGGATATGATGTTGAGTCTCGTCCCACCGGTCTCCCCCTGTATGACCAAGGTTCTACCGACGGCGAGAGGAATACGAACGATTTTATCGTAACAAATGATTTCGGCACGATGCTTGGACAACCAGTCCATACCAACGATAACATCGAAACTTCCGATTTCAACAGGCATAAGGTCGATTGAGAAAGTCTCGTCAGCTAGGTTTAAGGTGCAATTAGGTATCACACTATCGGTTTCCACGAGTTTACCATTTGCAAGTTCTACGGTGTACTTAATATCTAGAGCAATAGGTGCGATATCAAGTAGAGGGCAAAACTCATCAGAAATAAAGCTTCTATCGGCACCAGTATCAAACAGAATACAAGAAGATAAGTTGTTGAGAAGGAACATACCCGTGACCTCATTCGGGTCCTGACGGGCATCCCCGGAGTTGAGTACGATTGCTCTTCCCCTTGCATTGTTGTTGTTGTTGCTCTTGTTCTTGTTTTTAGGACATTCGTTTCTGAAGTGTCCCATTTCTCCACACCCAAAGCAGGATTTGGGTTGGTTGGAATTGTTGTGAGAGGTGTTGTTGTTGGATTTGGGGGCTCGGCAATCTTTGGTCAAGTGCCCGTACCTCCTGCAGTTGTTGCAGAGAGTACTGCATGGACCATCGTGGTGGTAATTACACTTGGAGCAGTATGGCCTATCCCCAGTGTATCCACGCTTAGGCTCAGAATTTGTGTTGTAAACTTGGATGGCATTGGATTTCTTGTTGTGGTTGTTGTGGTGTTCAGACGATTTGCGTTTGTTGTTATTGGAGCAGGATGTGTTGGATGTCTCACGGCTGACAACCATGGCCCTGAGTTCATGAGCTAATTGGATTGCACTGTCAACAGTGGTTGGTTTAGATAAGGCCACATTCCCCTGGATATTCTCTGGGAGGCCGCAGATGTATCTTTTGATGCATTTTTCTTCCGGATCAACTAAACCCGGGCATAACAAAGCGAATTGCTGGAATTTGGTGGTATATCCAACAATGTCATTTCCCTGCACTATCAAGTGCCAGAATTCTTCTTCTAGACGGTGCAGTTCTTCTTCGGGACAGTATTTTCCCCTAAGCTTTTTCTTCAGTTCAGCCCAAGGAAGTCGGTTTGCTATCTCATTGCCCACAGAGTTTGCGTGGGTGTTCCACCACGTAAGTGCACCTTCCTGAAAGGTGTAGGCAGCAAACTTGACCTTGTTATCCTCTGTACAGTTACAGAGCTTGAAGACGGATTCCATACGTTCAATCCATCTGATTAGTCCAATGGCACTTTCCGTGCCTTTGAAGTAGAGTGGTTTGCAGCTAAGGAAATCCTTGTAAGAGCAAGGTTTGATAACAGGAGTATTGACTGGGGTTTCATCATTGCTTCGAGAGTTTCGAGGTGAATCCCGAGCAGCCAAAGCATTGGCCACTGCTGGAGATACAACTGCAGCAAGTTCGGCATGACTATAACTTTTCTTCTTTGGCGGTATGATTCTTCTAAGAGAGAAATAAAAGGTACATGAGAGGTGGTACCAGAATAATAAGCACGATAGATGTATATATAAAAAAAGTGGTAATATACAACATCACAGGGTAAAATCACAATGTAGAAATAACGGGAGAAATTGTCAATTCATATTACGAAGTCGAATGGTTACAGACAATTTCTAGTTAGGAGTTTCAAAAGTCACAGACTTAGAAGTTTTACAAAAGTTCCTGGAATTATTACATCCGGTCAAATTACATGGGTCCTACGAAAGCATGATAAAGTACAGATTTAGCCTAAGCTAATCCTGACGTAGATTGAGTTGTGGCAGCAGTGCGGTGAGATGGTCCACAGATTCTGCAAGTCTGCTAACCATTTGGAGAGCGTCCTCGGTTTCCCTTAGATGTGTCTCGCACTGATTCAACCTTGATTGTAGGATAGAGATTTCGTTTCGGTTGCCAATCACTTGGTTCTGGACAACCTCCATAGTTTCGATGGTTTCACCCAGACGGTTGTCAAGGGTGTCCATGTGGTTCACGGTATTTTCGTGATCTTCAGAGACTTGATTGATACGTTCGAGTGATGTGAGTCTCCTGTTTTGGTTGGTTTCATGGAGTTCGATATCCATAGTGTTGAGTCGTTGCTCGTGTCGGTGTAGCCTAGTGGCTAAGTCCGACAAAGTGAAATGAGTGGGGTATGGGTCAGCTCGAGGTAACCAGGTGTTCCTCCTAGCCACCCTTGGGTTTCATGATCCATACGGATGAGAGCGTGACGAATTGGGTGGTGTGTTTTCCATTATGAGACAAAGCGTTAGAAAGAATGAGGTCTATATTCATATAATACATATATTGTTAGGAAAATTATGTTGTCATAATTTCCCTACATATTAATTTGATGAGACAAATAGTAAAACTGAAAATAGAAGGGTTAAATTGTAATATTAGGGGATTTAGTTTCCTAATACAATTAGGTTTCCTTGTAAGTCTAGATGGACTCTATATATAAAGAGATCCGTAGACATTTTTTATGTGTGTTACCATTAGGGTAAAACCCGATCTCATAACTTGAGATCATTTCCCTCATGTACCCCTAAGGTTCTTTGTAATCCTGATACAAAGTTGTATCCGTCTTGTTGATTATATTAATAAGATTAGGGGTTTGGCTATTAAAATCTTCTTTGTGTTCTTCATATTGTTCTTTATCATGTATTAATCTTTTGCTTATTTTTTATTGGGACTACACAAGTGGTATCAGAGTGCGTCAAATCTATTCAAGATTTGTAAAGATCCAATTCAAGCAAGAGAAGCCATATCGAAGAAACCCTAGAAGATTGCAAGAAAAATTCGTAATTCGTCATGTTCTGCGCAGCGATGGTAAAAAATTTGGATCTCATTCATTAACTGTTCAATCGTCGTGAAATTTGAACTGTAGGTTTATAACACATAGACGCACAATCTGACTAGAGGAATTTTCGATCTGAGCTTTTGATTGAGAGATATATAAAGTCGAAATCTGCTGCTGAAAACGTATGGTTTTTCCGAATAGCTTCAGTAAATCGATTACTGTGTCTTCGTTATTCAACGAATATTCATGATTTTTGGATATGTTATTCAAGACATATGTTTCTACATCGTGTAAAAATTTCATTGTGATCGAATATTTCTACATAGAGATATTAAAATTCGAATCTGCTGCAGTACGTTTATGGTTTCTTTCGTGCAGCTGAAGTCAGAAAATTACTGTAGATTCGTTAACCATTGGATCGACTTGATTTTTGAATATGTGGTTAATGAAACATTGATGGACTCCGTGTTAAAATTTGAGCTTCATTGGATATGGCATCAAGGAGATATATAGTTACAAAGTTGCCACTGCTCAAACCCAACCACTGCTAGGTTTGTACCACTATTTGTACAACGTTGCCACTGCTAAAAGGTTTGTACCACTGTTAGTACAAGCTTACCGCTGTTAGTACAAGCTTCCCGCTGCTAGTACAATCTTACCACTGTTAGTACAAGCTTCCCACTGCTAGTACAAACTTGCCACTGCTAGTAGAGCTTGCCGCTGTTAATGTAATTTTGCCACTGCTTCTACAAGGTTACTACTGTTCAACCATTTTAATGATGCTCTTCATTGTTACTACTACTTAATATCAATTACCACTGTTAGACATTTTTCAAACACTAATGCGGAATTAGTGATGCTCGTCATGGATGGTACTACATGGTACTCGTTATTACTGTTGGTTAGTTATTTGTACAGCTTTTATGGTTGATTATATATTTTTTGGTAGTCAGATGTTTAATACAACTTCAAACTCATACAAAATCAGACCCAAAGGTTAGCTCAAGTCTACTCAACATTTATGACATCATTGATGAAGTTTTCAATTAAAAGGTTCGACATTTATACGTTCAGAGTGATGGGTTGATATTCTGGAACGGGTTTTCATGCTTATGTTCAAGATAGTTGAAGATTTTGCAATGGGTAATAAGTGTTGTTGAAGATAAGAGTTGTAAGAGCTAAAATTATGTTCAAACCAAATCATACAAACTTTCTTTTACAAGATTAGAGATTTTAGTAGATTTTTCTAAGGTTTTCTAACCCTGATACATAGAATTTGTATCTGTCTCATTAAAGAAGGGTACGGCGAAATAGGGGGAGAATCATTTGACATTGGGTTGCTGATATTGAGGGGGTGAATAAAAAGGTGAAGAGTTGTGAAGTTGAAGAAGAAAGAGTTGACGAATTATGCAAGATGTTATGAGCTGTCAAGGAGAAGATTTTACTTTTTGTTTAATCTATATGTATCATCTTGTAAGCAGTTTACTAGTTGTTTTGTCATCATCAAATAGGGGAGATTGTTAGGAAAATTATGTTTTCATAATTTCCCTACATATTAATTTGATGAGACAAATAGTAAAACTGAAATTAGAAGGGTTAAATTGTAATATTAGGGGATTTAGTTTCCTAATACAATTAGGTTTCCTTGTAAGTCTAGATGGACTCTATATATAAAGAGATCCGTAGACATTGTTTATGTGTGTTACCATTAGGGTAAAACCCGATCTCATAACTTGAGATCGTTTCCCCCATGTACCCCTAAGGTTCTTTGTAATCATGATACAAAGTTGTATCCGTCTTGTTGATTATATTAATAAGATTAGGGGTTTGACTATTAAAATCTTCTTTGT
Source organism: Pseudognaphalium luteoalbum (assembly GCA_963422505.1). Lineage (NCBI taxonomy): Eukaryota > Viridiplantae > Streptophyta > Magnoliopsida > Asterales > Asteraceae > Pseudognaphalium > Pseudognaphalium luteoalbum. The sequence goes on from OY730195.1 coordinate 107,822,576, forward strand.
GTTCTTCATATTGTTCTTTATCATGTATTAATCTTTTGCTTGATTTTTTATTGGGACTACACATATATAATATAGCCTAAGATATTGAGCAAGAGCGAGGCCTAACTATGTATGTGTATATATATATATATATATATATATATATATATATATATCACATAATAGCCTAGAGTGTCTAACAAAGACATGTTTGAGTCCCGGTTTCTCTCGTGGTCAGAGTCAACTAGTGTATCCTTTTCAGTCATGACTCCTTTCAGATCTCACATCATATTCTTTTAATTGTACATAGTTGATCAGGCTATGTTAAATTAAACCAATACCATGAAGTCACTAAACCTAATCATACTTAATAAGGAATATTGTCTAACGGTCATAGACTAGGCCTACTAAATGCAACCTAGTTCACTATAACCTTAGGCTCTGATACCAATCTGTCGCACCCCAAAATTCGGGTTGCGGAAGCGAATCGGGTCGGGGCGCGACTAATCAATATACACCGCGCATAAGATATAATGAACGACCACTAAATGCGTCATTTTACATTGTATTGATAAAACCAAAGTTTACATCAAAATATTGTTTACATTAGCTCAGTTCCTTGAAATTGAGAGATTTACATTACATAATTACTTTATACAAAATATAATAATGCAACTAAATCTCTGATTTGTTTGAATGCAGACTCGAGCTAATGTTTCCCGATTGTGCAGCCAACCTACTACTGAGTACCTGTGATACATGCTAAAATGGGTCAGCGAAACGCTGGTGAGCTCACAGGTTTATATGTCAACACGTATTTGTATGAACCGCAAGATTTAATTGAATTTAAAATGCAATTAAGAAAAATAAAAGTTATACAACCATGAGCACATAGTCTGAGCTTAACTTGAGCGTCAGGTCCAATTAAGGAAACCTAACTGAGTTGCCTCCTACGAGTGTCTAATCTACACTCGTCTTCCCAAATGCTAATACGTCCGTTTGAACAGTTAGTGCGTGCTAACCCGGACGAGGATTGTCAATCCTATATGATATCATATACTAACATTCACGCTACAGATATATTACCAAACTATGTTATGGAGGGCTTTGAAATGATTAGTGAAAACAACTCATGTAGTATTTGATTTGTATTGTACTTGCGTTCATATTGTAAAATAAAACGAGCAATGTAATCACACCCCCGATGAAAACCGTAAACTAGGGGATATGAGACTCGCCTGAGCCTTGAAAACTTTAACTTAATAAACTTGTTTGATTAGCCGTGAATGATGTCCGAAGACTTGTAACCTGAGGGTGTCAAAGACACACGATGGTTATAAACATGAGTAGGTATCTCAAAAGACTACCTTTGTAGTTGTTCGTCCAACTAGAATGTCCAAATTACCACGATTTGGTTGTTTAACTTGTCCAAGTTACTACGACTTGGTTGATTTGATTATCCAAATTACTACGATTTGGTTGTTTACATTGTCCAAGTTACTACGACTTGGTTGATTGAACTGTGTTTTGAAAATGTGTACGGGCCGTTGGTGATTGGTTGTAATAATAATCTCAATATTATTATTATGATTTTGAGTGTTCATATTCATAAACGTATTCCGATGTGTTTAAAAAGTCGTATCGTATTAGTGTTTGAAATTACATAAGTTTGACACTTAGTAAAAATCCTTGTTTTCAAGTTTCTGATTTATGCGACATAGTGTGGGACATACAGCTTTGTGTCGCTACGTGCGACATAGTCTGTTGTGTCGCAGATCATGTCTGCGACATAAGGGCTTGTGTCGCTAAGTGTGACATCCATCATTTAATGCGACATAAGGTGTTGTGTCGCTATATGCGATGGGAATAAGTTTTGTGACATAGTGTTTTGTGTCGCTATATGCGACGTCCGTGATTAGTGCGACATAGTGGCTTATGTCGCTATATGCGACATAAGACCTGATTTAGCGACATAAGGGCTTATGTCGTAGGTGGCCTGGAGCCTCTGCGACATAACGCGCTGTTGGCCGGGAAATGAGCTGAAAAGGTGATTTCCGGTTTCCGCTTGACTTGAAACTTTTACCCAACCTATATTTGGATATTTTAAGCTTAAATAACCCATAAAAAAGTAAAAATAAGTGAAATCGGAGTGTTTCGGGTTTTGTCAGAAACTTACAAACTTAACGTCGGAGAAATCCGGAAAGATGAAAATGTAGATCGTGCCGCGGTGAACGTTTTCTCCGAAACAAGTGAAGTGATTCAAGTGAGTTTGGTGGTGATTTTTGATTGTGATAAGTGGTGGTGGTGGTGGTGGTGAGTAATTTTTGAGAGAAAAAGAGAGAATAGAAGAAGGAGAGAGAGAAAGAAAGTGAGAAATGAGGAGGGGAGGGAGGGGTAAAGGGGCAGATTTTTGGTGAGGGAGGGGAGGAAATCTCCCAAATTTTAATCCCCCGTATTTGCGCTCCGTGCAGTGTTCGTTTCCCCGATCGTTTGAACATTTAAATATTTATTTTAAAATACGAATATTTACTGAGGTTTTTGTTGAAGTGTTTCATCAAATACTTTACTTGAGTTATAAAATATAACTTATTCTTGTTTCTATTGTTCGCGCGTTTAACATTTTAATCGCGTAACTGTTGTTTGTACGATAGGAATTTGAGTCGAAATACTATCTAAATAATATTTTGGATAAAATAGATTTATTAAACAATGTTATATTATTTAATAAAATTGTTCACCAACATCTGTATTAATTGAATCGAATTGAATTCGATTTGAAACTTGTACGATTCAATCAAATCGCATACTTGTATATATTCAACAATATATATATATTGATACATTAATTAGCCTAACATAGAACTAATTACATGTATTACACTTGATTAGGTACTAATTACTAGTACTAATTTTGCGCATGTCACATCTTTGAACATCATATTGACTAGTCTTTGATATGTTGCACCTGCATTTTTAAGACCGCAAGGCATAGCAATATAACAATATATACCTGTGGGGGTTATGAAGGCTTTATCATCTTGATCTGATGGTTCCATCTGAATTTGCTGAAATCCTGACGATGCATCCATGAAGGTCAGGATCTCATGTCCAGCTGTCGCATCCACCATCGAATCAATGTGAGGTAATGGCTAACCATTTTGGAAATTTCACTTCCAAGCAAAAGTTGACTTTCTCTGATTCAAGAATTTCATCAGATCCTGTTCAAGATCTTCTGACAACCCTGTTCCTATAAGCACTTTTTCTTCAGGATCCTCGGAATCTAGCGGTATTTCTTTGACGTACTTATCTCTTGTATCTAGGACATCCCATGCCTTCTTCTTTAATTGCTATGCTCACAGAGGCTTGGTAGTAGACTTCATTGAAGTTGTATAACAATCATTTGCTTTTTGTTGGTCACTGCTAATCTTAACCACTCCCCAAGGAGTTGTTAACTTGACACATCGATGATACGTTGATGGTACTGCTTTCATAACATGTAACCAGGGTCTACCTAGGATAATATTATAGCTTGACAAACAATCCATAACACAAAACTTTTGAATCGAGTTTACCCCTTCGATGTAAATTGGCAACTTGATATCACCAACTGTATTCTTCGCTTCTCCACTCAACCCTACCAATACAGTAGATCTGGAGGTGATTTTTGATTCTGGAATACCCATCCTCTTCAAGGTTTCCAAGCGAATGATGTTAACCGAGCTTCCCCCGTCAATCGGGATCATGGGCACGAAAGGATTGGCAACATAGAGAGTAATAACCAAACCATCGTGGTGAGGATCCTGGACATCTTCCAAATCGTCCTCATCAAATGCTATAACTTTCTCGTCTTTCTTCATGGAAGTCCTTGTTGGTTTTTATGGCTTTTCTAACTTGGATTCCCTTGCGTGCCTCTTTGCTGTAGAATAAGAAGTACTGCATATATCAGAGCCACCAGAAATAAAATTGATTACCTTGGCATCTGAAGGTGGGGATCCTGCTCTAATAGGGATCCTGTGATTACCCTAAACTTCAGGATCCTGAACTCTATCATGATTCTTCGGGTGATCCTTATTTTTTCCAAGTAAATCCTTCAAGTATCCTTTGTTGAGCAGATGGTTGATCTCTTTCAGGAGGGCTACGCAATTTTCAGTTATATGACCAAAATCCTCATGGTATGCACACCACTTAGATTTATCTTTCCATGCATAAGATTTATCATTCTTCTTTGGCCACCTTGCTTTATCTCCGAGATCCTGCATAGGACATAATATACCTATTGTATCAATAGAAAAATTATAGTCAGTTAGCTTAGGATACTCTTCCACCTGACTTTGTCAATGGGAATATGACTTTGTTTGAGTTGTTTGACCTCACGGTCCATGATTTCAGCGGGTTCTTCAACGAAGTGAAGTTTGTCATCGACGCGAATCTCATCGAGTGGAATAATGAGTGTCTCATCTGACAGGCATTTCTTCAAGTTAGAAATGTGAAAAGTGGGATGCACGCTGCTGAGTTCGGGTGGCAGTTGCAATCGATATGCCACTGAACCAATCCTCTAGAGGATCTCGAATGGTCCAATGTATCTGGGATTTAACTTCCCGCGTTTACTGAATCGGATAACGCCTTTCCAAGGTGAAACTTTCAGTAGTACTCGATCCCTAACCTGGAACTCAAGTGGTTTGCTTCTCACGTCAGCATAACTTTTCTGATGATCACGTGCGGCTTTGAGTTTGTTTTAGATTTTGAAGATCTTTTCAGTAGTTTCGTGAATGATCTTAGGACCAGTGAGTTGACTGTCTCTCACTTCGGTCCAACAAATTGGTGAGCGGCACTTATGACCGTAGAGTGCCTCGAAAGGTGCAGGCTTAATGCTGGTGTGATAACTGTTGTTGTATGAAAACTCGCACAACGGTAGATGTTTTTCCCAGTTTACACCGAAATCAACTACGCAAGCTCGTAGCATGTCTTCCAGTGTTTGAATTGTTCATTCACTTTGCCCTTCGGTTTGAGGGTGGTATGCGGTACTCATATCAAGACGGGTACCCAATGATTTTTGAAGTGATTGCCAAAAGTGAGATGTGAAACAACTATCCCTATCGGAGATAATCGAGACTGGAACACCGTGTCGAGAAACAACCTCTTTGATGTAGATTCGTGTGAGGCGTTCCATTGTGTCAGTTTCCTTGATTGCTAGAAAATGAGCAGATTTCGTGAGACGATCGACGATCACCCAAATGGTATCGCAACCGCTCGATGACATGGGTAGTTTGGTTATGAAATCCATGGCAATTTGTTCCCATTTCCATTCAGGAATGTTGGGCTGTTGGAGTAAACTAGAAGGTTTTTGATATTCAGCTTTGACTTTCGAGCAAGTAAGACACTTGCTGACGTATGTAGCAATTTCAGCTTTCATATTCGGCCACCAATAAAATTCCTTGATGTCGTGATACATTTTGTCGGATCCAGGATGGATAGAGTATTTAGACTGGTGAGCTTCATCCATCACCAAGTCTCGCAGGTTGCCAAAACTAGGCAACCAGATTCGGTTTGAGAAGTACCTAACTCCGTTAGGTTTGATTTCGAATTATTTATCCATGCCTCGCAAGGCTTCGTTTTTTATGTTATCGGATTTCAGAGCTTCGAGTTGATCAGTGAGGATCTGAATATTTAGATCATTGTGAATAGTCATACTGAGGGCTCGGACTCGAAGTGGTTTCGTTCGTTCCTTTCGACTGAGGGCGTCGGCAACAACATTTGCCTTACCCAGATGGTATTTGATTTCGCAATCGTAATCGGTGAGCAACTTGACCCAGATGGTATCTGATCGAATATATGTTGGAGACTTTTGTGGTCGGTAAAGATTGTGCACTTAGTGCGGTAGAGATAATGTCTCCGGATTTTGAGAGCAAAAACGACAACTCCTAGCTCGAGATCGTGGGTGGTGTAGTTCTTTTCATGGATTTTGAGCTGTCTCGAAGCGTAAGCAATGACTTTGTCTCATTGCATCAGCACGCAACCGAGACCTTGATGAGAAGCATTGCAGTATACCACGAAGTCATCGGTGCCTTCGGGTAATGATAGAATCGGGGCACTGCAAAGCTTTTATTTCAGAAGTTGAAATGCTAACTCTTGTTTATCAGTCCAATCGAACTTTTTGTCTTTCCGAGTCAGTGTTGTGAGTGGTTGAGCTATTGTAGAGAAATTTCCGGTAAAGCGCCGATGGTACCCTGCCAATCCCAAGAATTGGCGTACCTCGATCGGAGTGGTTGGCGATTGCCAGTCTTTGATAACCTTAATTTTTGATGGATCGACATGGATTCCTTGACTATCGATAACATGTCCAAGGAATTGAACAGTTTACATCCAGAACTCACACTTAGAAGATTTTGCGTAAAGCTCCTCGTGCTTAAGTAGTTCTAGGATGGTTTTGAGGTGTTGCGAATGTTCTTGTTCATTTCGTAAGTATATGAGAATGTCGTCAATGAAGACAATGACGAAGCTGTCGAGGTATGGCTTGCACACCCGATTCATAAGTTCCCTGAATATGGCTGGTGCGTTGGTTAGACCGAATGACATCACTTGGAATTCGTAATGCCCATACCGGGTTCTGAAAGCAGTTTTCGGAATATCGGAGATGCGAACACGTAGTTGGTGATAACCTGACCGGAGATCGATCTTTGAATAAAAACTCGACCCTTGTAGTTGGTCAAACAGGTCATCAATACGAGGAAGTGGAAATCAGTTCTTGACGGTTAGCTTGTTCAACTCTCGATAGTCGATACACATTCGGAAAGAACCATCTTTCTTTTTGAAAAATAGAACCGGAGCTCCCCAAGGTGAAGAACTCGGCCTAATGAATCCTCTTTCCAGGAGTTCCTGTAATTGATTGGATAACTCCTGAAGTTAGGATGGGGCTAAGCGGTATGGTGCGCGGGCCACAGGCGCGGCACCTGGCACGAGGTCGATCGAGAACTCAACATGTCTTGGTGGTGGTAGACCAGGTAGTTCCTCGGGAAAGACTTCTGGAAAGTCTCGAACGATGGGTACATCCTCAAGTCGCGTCTCCTCTGAATTTTTCTCCATGATGTGTGCGAGGATTGTTGGATAACCATTTCTCAGAAATTTCCGGATTTTCAAACAGGATATGACCAAGGTTCTACCAACGGCGAGAGGAATACGAACGATTTTATCGTAACAAATGATTTCAGCATGATGCTTGGACAACCAGTCCATACCAATGATAACATCGAAACTTCCGATTTCAACGGGCATAAGGTCGATTGAGAAAGTCTCGTCATCTAGGTTTAAGGTGCAATTAGGTATCACACTATCGGTTTCTATGAGTTTACCATTTGCAAGTTCTACGGTGTACTTAATATCTTGAGCAATAGGTGCGATATCAAGTAGAGGGCAAAACTCATAAGAAATTAAGCTTCTATCGGCACCAGTATCAAAAAGAATAGAAGCAGATGAGTTGTTGAGAAGGAACATACCCGTGACCACATTCGGGTCCTGACGGGCATCCCCGGAGTTGAGTACGAACGCTCTTCCCCTTGCATTGTTGTTGTTGTTGCTCTTGTTCTTGTTTTTAGGACATTCGTTTCTGAAGTGTCCCATTTCTCCACACCCAAAGCAGGATTTGGGTTGGTTGGAATTGTTGTGAGAGGTGTTGTTGTTGGATTTGGAATTCTCAAGGTATGCACACCACTTAGATTTATCTTTCCTGGCATAAGATTTATCATTCTTCTTTGGCCACCTTGCTTTATCTCCGAGATCCTGCATAGCACATAATATACATGTTGTATCAACAGAAAAATTATAGTCAGTAAGTTTAGGATACTCTTCATCATCCTCATCGATAGTGTTCACACGACGATCCTCATTTCTGGTCTAAGGTTTGCTTCTGCTCGATCTGAATGAAGATGAGTCTGATTTCCTGTTAGGTCTATCGTATGTTGATGAAGCATCCACCCTTTTTTGTATCATAGCATCTTCTTCTAGCCTGATAAATCTTAGGGCCCTATTTCTGACTTCAACTAGGTTCCTACAAGGATTCATAACAAGATCCTCATAGAATGGGGAATCTCTTTTGATCCCCATTTTAAAGGCTTGTACAGCAGTAGGCATATCCAAATTGGGTATATTCAAGGATTCTCTCCCGAATCTCCCTACAAAATCTCAAAGAGATTCATTAGTTTTTTGGACAATTCTGTATAAATCAGTTGTTAGTTTTTCGAATGTTCTACTTTAAGAAAATTGATTATTAAATAAATTAACTAAATGAGCAAATGAGGTAATAGAGTAGGGGGGAACGTTTAACAACCATTTCAATGTGGATCCTTTGAGAGTGGAGCCAAAGCCCTTGCATAAGCATGCTTCTTTAATATCAGAAAGAATTGGAATAATTTCCATCCTCTCCCTATATTGCGCAATATGCTCCTCAGGATCCGTCGTCTCATCATACAACTTCATATTTGGAGTTTGGAATCTTTTTGGGATCTCAACATCACAGATAGGTGGTGCAAATCTTGAGATCCTATGTGCCGTTGGAGAAACTTCAGGAATTGGTTGCACAACTCCAGGAACACTCGATATCATATCCTTCAATTTCTGTAATTCTCTCGCCATTACGGGGCTAACGCCAGAATCCTGAAAATTGTTAGTCCCAACAGTGTTATTAGAAGTATGATTGTTAAACATGTTACCACTGTTAGGAGTCCTATATGAGGATTATGGATGAGATTGTTGACCCCTGTAGCGTATATTGAATCTGGGATCCTAGTACTTCCTTGCATGGACACGAAATCTCTTTGATGTCCCGAAGATTGTGGTGTATCAAAATCAAGGATCCTACTCCGGATAGGAGTACTAACTCGAGTAGCAGGAGTATCATTCCTCGTCCTCATATTCTCCATATCCTTCTTCAAGATCTCGTTGCTCCTTTCCACTCGTTGAAGCTGCTCCTTCACCTGCGTGAACATAGATACAATATATCAGTTAGAAATCATAACAGGGTCTGGATCCGCTAAGAATCCAGCCCCCAAAGAAGTGGATCCGGCCGATGAAAGCTTTGCATAGACATTTTGTGGCCGTTTTGAGATGATGTGAGGGGTGGAGCAGGAGGAAGAGTGGTTGGCACGGATGATGATGATGATGATGATGATGGCATGGTGGATGATGTAGATCGTCCTTGGCTCGACATTCTTAACAGAAATTTTTGAAAAAGATGACTCAACAAGGATTATAACAAAAGTTTGATTAAACTAAGCACCACTTGCCCTACGGTGGGTGCCAAATTGTTTTGGTCAAAAATTACAATAAGAAATTAAGTGATCGAATTTAGAAAAGTCAGGTATAGTGCTCGAAATTACTTTTAAGATAATTATGTAGAAACACGATTATCTATACTAGTAAATAAGAATTTTGAATGAAAATTGTGCTTTAAAAGCGTAGATCCTTGTTGAACAAATATTTAATGAGAATCCTCAAGAATAGATTTAGGATAATGCAATTCAAACAATGAAAATGTATTCGATTACAAAAACAAGTGTTTGTAAATGGGATTTAAGGTTATATTTCAAGTAAAATATGAGGATAATGCAGCTTATATGTTAACAATACTAATTGAACAATATAAAAGTAAAATCGACACAATGATATACGAGGAAAGCCCTTGATCAAGGTTGATCGCCGACAAAAAACCTCGGGAAGGATCAAATGATCCTTGCCTTTGTTAATCTTATTAAAATGAAAATAATGTGTATGAAAATTACAAACTAAGAGTACAAGGATGATCGGCTAAGTGATTGTGTGTATGAAAATTAACGAAGCTAGCTAAGTGTTGATGAAACGAATGTGAACGAGAGTAAAAGCAGAGTGTTTATGAGTTTTTGCAGGTGAAAATAGTAAGTATGCGTTAACCTTATCAATCATCCATACTTCATTTATATACTAAGAGCGTACAACAACTATCCCAAGAATCTCGGGATCCTCCGATAAAGGATGAAGACTTCCAACGTTCCTCTTGACTTCGTTTAACACGTGCAGTGGACTTCGTCTTTATAGAATCATATCAAAGCCTTGCCATGCAATCCGGATCATATCTTATTAACGCGTTCTATCCATGTCCTGGTCAATATTAATTATCTTGTTTATCCATTATCCTGCACAATTATGTTAGAAAAATATATCCTGACTAGGATCCTGCAAGATAAACAATGAAAGCACTTCCAGGATCCTTAACTATAACTGTGATCCTGAAAGCATACTTACAAACTATTATTATCATGTTATGTAAATATAAATCATAAATGCTTTTCAAACCTGTGAGTCAAGACTATGATGCTAATCAGGATCCTGCAAAGTTAGATAAAAATCTACCCACAACAATGATGATACACAATGATGAAGATGATGATGGTGGTGGTGGGGGTGTGAACCGAGAGAGGAGAAAGAGATAAGATGGGTAGAAGTTTTTGGTGAGGAAATAAAACAAAATTAAGGAGTGGGGGATTTGGACCGGCTTATTAAATTGTCTACCACTCCCGTGTTCGTTTACCCGATCGTTTAATTGCGTAGTATTTTTAAAGTTTAGAATTTGTTAACATTTATTCGAGATGTTTTTAAATGAAGTACTTTATCAAAATACATTATTCGAGTTATAAGAATATAATTTTGTTTTAATTTAGTTCGTCGGGTACATTTCGTGTGTTTTCGTCTCGTACAATTACTTTTTGACAAAACGTAATATGTTTCTGAGTGATTTAATATAATCCGAGTAAATAATGTTTATTCTTAATAATATCACATTATTTATAAAAGTTTGGTCATCAACGTCCATATTATAAATTTCATACTTTATACGAGTTGTTATCGCGTGATTTTAAAATTAGTCACGTACGTGTGTATATATGTATGAATATATAAAATGAGTATATGTACTTAGTCCTATTTCTAACTAATACATATATTAACGATATAACTAGGTGTAATAATAATTGCCTAAAATGTCAGATGTCACATTACTCAAGTTTAGTACAAAATAAAATGGTGTAAACAATGATCAATAATGATCCATCTACGACAAGCCACCACCAACCTCCCATCTCTCTTCTCTCTCCTATGTTAATTACTTTTCTTAAACTTTAATAACATACTTTTAACACTTATTTAGAAAATAAAAGAAACTTAGATTATTGTTTCTAGGAAACACATTTTTTTAATATTATTTATCTTGAAAAATATAATCTATTGGTGTTTATGTGGTAGGCCTCTTTCTTATAATCGAAAAAGGAAGCTATGAACATATAAATTGGGATTTTCGGTGACGTACTAATGTGATTTGACTTTGCTAGTAAGCCAATGATATTTCTAACATTTAATTTGATAAATTCATCATTGACATGTATTAACAGTTTGTATTGTACAAACTATTAATGCATGTCAATGATGGATTTATCACCACCCTTACTAGTATGGTGTGACTTATAATACATGATACTATCAATATTGATAGTAATAGTATATATATAAACCAAATTCAAATTGACAAAGAATTAAAAGTTTAAATTAAGAAAGTAAAAAATTATTTTTGATACTCATAAAAACTTAAAATTAAATAATCGGGGAGGGTTTGCGGTACAAAAAACTGATTTAATATAAGCATCACTTTGAAAATCACATAGAAACCTCATTTTCATGTTTACGATGTTACTGAAATTGTGCCCCATTTTAAATTTTCTTATTTTATATCAACCTCCAAAAAAGAGTTTGAGTAAAAAATAACTCGAACAAAATTACTTGAAACAGACCACATCACTATCACGTCATAACAATGTGATCACATCGACGTGGTCAATGTACCTCGAACACCAAATGACTCCATATTATGTATCCTGCAATAAATTGATCACCACATAGATAATTTTAGAATACACATGATTATAAATATACAACGCTTATACACCAATAACCACATGTTATTAAAGTCACTATATACTATTCATATTTTGATCTAAGTGTACGATTTTAAATGTTCCAAATGAGCATACACATCTAAGATAATACAACAAAACCATAAATACATATGAGTTATGAACCATGTTATAAATATTCCATGTTATGAACCATGTTATGAAAAATACATATGCTATAAATACATATGAGTTGAATCAACTTGAATACGTATCTTATTGTAATAAATAAGTTAACAAATCGAAATGAATTAACGTATTCACATACCTTTCACGATGAAACTAAGCAACCGGATTTAATACGTGACAAAAGTCAACATGTCAAAAATATTCTATTTTTGGTTATTTTATTCCACAATGATTGGAAGTGAATATTTTCAATAACAGCCCTTTAACTCTTCACTTTTATACAATGATACTTTTTTCATTGTCATTAAAATCAGACAAGGGCCGATACAACAATACCCTTTTAGGGGAAATGTGAATATGGTGCCATGGCAAGCTTCAAAGTGAATAAAGGACGTCGTTTTAACCTTATATATAAAGAATAAAAATAAAAACAAAATAAAAAATACATAAACTTCATTATACTACTTTCACTGAATAATTTAATTAACCGTCTTCCTCATGTATTAATTTCTTTCATCTGATTAGTTATCATGATTGAGCACTTATGTAACTCTCCGCGTTGTCTTCCTGATCATACAAAACATAATTTTGAATGAAAATTTCATAACGCGAAAGATGAATCTTTAACATCTTTTTGTTGTCTTAATGTTAAAAAATATTACAAAGTAACACGATGACAAACAAACAAGGATTAAGACGGGTCCCAACCCATTTCTTAGGTTGGAACCAAAGAGAGGTTTCAAAAGAGACACGGTTGGCACGGGCTCTTCCTTTGCTTATTCGATTTGCTCTCTTCGGTTAACCGAAGAAAGTGAAAGGATGTAAATGTGAGGCTCAACTTATATTTATTATATTGTTATTTTTTGTTTAGTGTATGTAAATGTAGGTATATTAGTAAATATGGGATCCAAAAATTAAAGTGATGAAAGGAGAGTTGAAAGTGTTTAATTAGCTTTCATCAGTTGGGATATTCTGACGTGACACAAATAAAAAGCAAGTATAAAAGATGGGGTTGGGAGTGACCTTATATCAACATACAGCTAAAATATCAATAGGATTAAAATAAACATTATAATTAAACAAATTGGATCAATAATTTGGAAGTATGATGTTTTTAGACAGACTTGTTTGTACCTTTAAGTGAAATACCTTCAAGTTTGAGGGTACTATATGTTATTAGACTTACTTGTTCGTACGTGTTTGTAAAATCATTTTTTATTATTCAAATTAATAATCGCATAACAAGATGACCTATTTCATGTAAAATCATCCGTTTAATTCTTCGTAAAGCCTCAAAACGAATACTCCATGGGACTTGACGTAGACGCCAAACTCATCGAGGTACATTCACTTTTTCTAGTTAAACTAGTTTATTGACCCGTCATAATGTGGGGTCACACATTTAAATTTTAAAAGTTAACAATTTTATATAAAAGAAACAAAATATGCAAAATGTTACATGGAAAAAAATTTTAACTAATCAATGTTAATCAACTTATTGTAGAATGTTAGATCTTCACGTTGTTTGCTATTAAGCATATTAATTTTGATGAAAAATTTACATCTATAAAATTAAATAAGAAATGATAGACATGGTATTTTAATTAAAAAATTGAATAGTCAATTGTAGGTTAAGAAATCAGTTTTATATCAAGACCGAAATTATTTTTAGCAATGATTTAGACACAACTTGTAGAAAAATAAAACCTATGAATAAAAAAAAAAGAAGAAGAACAATGTTAATATAGTTGAAGATGACGTTTGTTTGTGTATTGTTTAATTCAATGTATATTGAGTATTAATTAAGGAATTATTTGTTACAAACCATAAAATATTTTAGTTACAGCTTTAATGTATTCATCATATATTAAGGTTGTATGGAAAATGGACGATCAATTTTTAGAGTAATGCTTTTGATAAAAAAATCGTGTTATTAATTAATAGGGAGTAGTTTACATGGGTACGGGAAAGGGAATGAGAGAGTATTTTTGCAAAGTAGGAGATACTATTTTGAAATTTTAATAAAAGTTATGGACCTGCTTAAAAAATCTCCCAAAAATTGCCAAAAAATCATTCAATTATAAAACTTGTTAATATGCAAGATTTAGTCAACAATGCTAACGAACGTAAAATGCAGTAACAAATTACATGATACAATAACAAAATGAAGTCGAATCTAAAAAGTAGATCTAGATCTAAAAAGTAGATCTGGATCTAAAAAGTAGATCTATTTTTCAGACTCACTTTTTAGATCTAGATTTACTAGTTTTTAGATCTAAATCTATATAATGATGGTGGTAGAGCGGCGTTGGTGGCGGTAAATGAGAGTAACGTTGGAGTGGTGGTTATGGTGGTGGACCAATGGTGGTGGGGATGGAACGACGGAAGGAGAAGGAGAAACGATCATGGTTGGTTACGTTCGGTGGAAGTGGGGTCACCAACGGTGGTGGTTCACATATCAACTCCCCGACCACAAAAATCCCCCGTCGTTTTCTTCGTTTTTTTTTGTCACAACGATGGTGACGGTGGTGGTGGTGGTGGTGGAGGCGGTGGAGTGGCAATGACAAATGTAGTGGACGGTGGTGGTGGTGTAGGCGGTGGAGAGAGAGAGAGAGAGAGAGTTGAAAGTGTTGTGTGTGTTGTAAGTCCCTAGTTCTAGGATCGATAACTTCATTTTCTGTAGTATTAAGGTGCGGAATCCCTTAATACGGTATTATCTTACTATAACGAATAAGTTTACATTTTGTTTAACTAATACTTAGCTTTAAATGATAAATCGTCAAAGCCTAGCCCTTAGAATATGTTTTCTCTGGATTATTGAATTCGCAGGTTGAATTAACGAATGGCAAAAGTTATTCTTAGGTTAAACCGAATCGAACATATATACTTTGATCAACTTGCAGCCACTGGGCCTGCGAATCCAGTTTGATTCGCACACAAACCCAAGCCCAGTTGACTTCGGTTCGCTGCTAACCTCGCGAGTTCATATCTCATCTCGCATCACAAATTTGTGACTTGAGATCTCGACTCGCTATACATATTTATTTCATTTTCAATATTCGTCTAACACTTTAATATACTAATATATTTAACGAACATTAATAACAAAATACACATTTATTTACAAATCTAAACCAATGTACAAACATGATAACAATTACACCAGTCCTATTTCAAGCTAGATCTGTTGTCACAAACTATGTCTCAACAGACTCCCCCTTGACAATAGCTCTAGCATCTTTATCTTCACGCTTGTCTTTTATCTTCATTTGTAAATTTTACTTCCTGTGTATATCTTCATTCTAATACAAGTTTTAACCATCATCTGATAATCTCGTGCTAAATCACCACATGCTTCTGTCATCAAGATTCTATTCTCATTTAACTTTAATAAATCTTTCTTTGACATGTTCATTAGGTGTCGATGGTCATAAACTCTGAAAATCGCACGTTCACCACCCTCAACTTCATCATCAGCTTCAACCATGACAGCCTCTCCAGTTTCTGAATCCACATGCCAACTTTTCATATTTCCCAGAATATCCTGTGACATTGTTTTCAGTGGAATCTGCTGAACACACTTGACAGCTGGATACACTTTCTTTCTCCTTCTCCTTCTAGTCCTTTGACTTCTCTCCTTTAACTTTATCGTTTTTCCATTCCTTGGCTTAATCTTTTCAAACTTCCCTGAACGAACCTCAGACTTGATTACATGTTCTACATATCCACCAACAAAATCATTATCTGGATTCTTCAAAGGTAATCGAGCCAAGTCTTGAATCTCATATTTAGGTAGAGAACTGAACACTGCAAGCTTTCGCTCAAAATATTGAACTCCGTCAAACCTTTTAATCGCAAAAAGCTTCAGGTCAGAGTTAAAATACCAACCGATAATCCCTCTACGCGCTTCACGTTTTCCTGTGATATCAACCTCCGAAACTCCAACCCTTTTCTTCTTCTTTTTCTCTAAAGGTCTGAACATCATATTGTCTTTATGCTTATCAGGAATCTCTTCTTCATAATCAGTTGAGTCATCGATATCTTCATCTACATCAACAACTTTAGGACCTTCTTCATCTTCAAACACAATCTCTGTTCTAGATGGGCTCACATGATGTTCATCTATATTTGCATCTGGATCTACACCCATGTCTAGCTCTATCTCTGAAACAGCAGTCTAACCTTCAGGTGGTTGAAATTCTCCTTCTTCCAAATCATAATTAATGTCTTCATCTATCTCATCAAGAAAATCATCTTCTGAATTGGATAGATCAAGCATTTTAATCCCTAGAAAACACAAACACAAATAACTATTAACAATCTAAATTCGTTCATTGATTTCCCTGAATCAATCTAAGAATTTCTTTATTAATCCTTTTGTATAATTAGTCCATAACATAAACTCAATTAATAACTTATAAATCTTTTATTGATTACCCTGAATCAATCTAAGATTTCTTAAAATTTTTATAAAACACTTAACAAATATTAATTAAACTTAAACTCTAATATTTTGTGAATAAACACCAAACATTTAAGTTTACAATTAATTAACTTATATAATTCAAAGACTTAATTGAACTGTTATCTTCCCAAAAACTTAACTTTCAATTATATCTTTAAATTATATATTTGTCTAGTTAAAGATATTACATATTAAACTTGTCAATTATAACAAACTCTCAAATCTAAAATATGTAAGTTATCATAGGAATTTGACCGCCAAAACTAATTGGAACACGCCGCTCGACTACTCAATGAGTCGGAAGACTTTCGATCACAATTATATATATCATATATAACTTAAATAATTTGTAATATATTTAACTTGTAATAATAATCTCAAGCCGAATATATTACCAAAAAAATATTAAGTTACAATTATTCAGTTACAATTATAATTTACAATCATAATTCAACTAAATCCTAAATACAAATAACTACACAAGTCTAAGATATCTTACCAGCTTCACTTGTATCAGCAGCACTTATACCAGCACCATCACCACTTGCACTCACCGGCTCCCCCTGAATCATAGTTTGCTCACTAATCTTTGAAGGACCAGTTAGCTCACCATCTTTCGGTGCACTGGGATCATCGTCTTTGTCATTATCTCTTTTCTTCCTTAGCTCATCTTGTTTGCAAGACTCTATATATACCATTATCTCCCCCTGAGCTGACTGTCCTGAATGCACTTTTAAAACTAAACGTTCTAAGGAATCAAGCTTCAGTCGTTGGGTAGTAAAATCTTGTAGCAATGTGGTATGAGTCTCCAGCAGTGTCCTGTAAGATGTACTCTATTCAGTAATCTGCTATGCAAAAAGAAGATTCTGAGCTACCAACTCTGGAATATTGGAAGTAAGTTTCTCTAACTCCTTAACCCGCAACTCTAAGGATGTAATCCTTTCAGCATCAGTTGTAGGGGTAATAAAGATAGTTGATGGTCCAGGTGGTGTAAGTGAAGAAATATGAGATGCGGTGTAAGTGGTGGAGTAGGTTGAGATAAAGCTGTCGTGAGTAGACTAGCAGCAAATCTACTGGCTTTACTAGTCGGAAATTGAACCGAACGTACTAAGTCAACAATCTCAGCCTGTCCATTTATATAAAATTAAATAAATAATTATTACAAATTACTCTGCCTCAATTTCTAATCAATTATATAACACATGTAGAACTAAACTTATATCCCTTACCTCAGTAGGTACATATATCAGTTCAGTAACCACCTGTTGTGACACCTGCTCATCCTGCAGTCTACCCCGAGCAGCTATCACAGATAAATATATCTTAGTTGATAACTCGTGATTAACTAACAAGATAATTAATGTCTAAAGATATATAAACTAACCTAGACTAATGGTCAATTGTCTAGTAGAAGCTCTAGCCCTTTTACGGCTCTGAGTTTCCAAAATCTCTTCTTCCTAATCAAGATCCTCATCTAATATGTTAAAATCAGGATCTAAATCATCAGCTGTACGTTTTCCTTTTAAGCTTGGATCCTATATATGTCCAGATCTATAAGGAATCATACTAGCAGGCGACGAAATAGGTCGAACATCATCAGAATCAGAATCTGATGTAGTTTCACCATCACGTCCACCTGACGGACCAGCCTCAGTATCCTATATATAAAGCATATTAAACATTAAGGATTAGCATAACGCTCTATCATACACGTTCTATATGTCAATAACATATAATACCTTAGAAGGTAGGACCACAGCCGAAGAACCTGTAGGTCTATCAACCTCTGGTTCCATATCCATCGGTTCCTAATTACAATAATATTAAAACTTTATGATTAGCTGTGCAGGTGCAGTATCAATATACTAATCAATCGCTTGAAGAAGTGGATTATTGGCATCATCATTTTGCCCTAACACCTCTTGCACTAGCTGTGCAGTAACCTGTGCATCAACCTGCTATTCCGGTTGATCAGCCTGAATAAGAACCTCTTCGAGCAGCTCCTGTGGCTCAGGTTGTGGAACCACATTAGCAGCAGGCTCGGGAATAACTGCAGCATCAGCATCAGCAGAAACAACATCCAACCAACCATTGTTCGGTGGCATAACATAAGCCGCATCAAGAGTATAGCCAAAAAGATCACGAATCTCAGGATTGACATATTCTTCCCGAAGAATAGTCTGCTGAAACATAGCATTGTATCCTCTGAGTGCAATAGTATCAACACGTAAGTGCGGCTCAGGAATAACAAGCTCCGGAAGATGCTGATGAATAATCATCATGCAAAACCTCGGGTAGATCAAAAATCTCGATCTAACAGTACCCAATATTTGGCGTACCATCTCACCAAAAATGAAATCACAAAAACTATATGGTTTGTTATAAACCAGTGACAGTATAGCCGATAATAAAGAAGGGCTCAGCTCATCGAAACCTCCTTTCTTCAGTCCAAAAACAGTAACGATAACATGCCATAAGAACCTCCATTCTCCGATAACGAGAGCTTTAAGGAACTAGCGTTCTCGTCTCTGACCGGTATATCCCATACGTCCTAGATCACCCTCAATAAAATCCATAGGATACTCCGTCGGACCATCCTCCTGGTCTACTGTACCCAGACATAAAATCTGACGTAAGTCAGTTGCAGCAAAACAACCGGTTGATTGTTGACCGTTGTGCGTATAACCGGAGGATTCACGGTCTCATCATACTGAATATTTGTCCAAAAATTGTTCAGTATACCTTGAGAGATCGGTGGAGACTCCGTAAGCGCATAACGAATGCGAGAACGTGCAAAGAATGTAAGCACTTGAGCTACTTTGTTAGTTCCACATGCACCGAGATCTAGATCAACAAGAATATTGTGACCTCTATCAAACGTATGTGCCATATCTGTATAAAACACAAATGACAAAAACAATTAATGCACATTAACAACATTAACTAAATTTTAAACTATAATGTATTATGAATCAAAATTCATCAAACATCTTAGGTCTAAATTTAGAATATATAACTTGTTACATAATTGTCTCAAGTCTTATATAAACGATATGTAACTTATTACTAAATAGTCATAAGTTAATGTTATATATATATATATATATATATATATATATATATATATATATATATATATATATGTTATTACGTATTAATATATAATTCGTACGTCAAAACATATATTAACAGTTGAAGTCACAAGATATATAAATATAGCTTATTACATCAAACATTTAAGTTACAAGTGACATTTAATTTTTAAAGTTTTATTTCAACTCGCTAAAATCAATGTCAACTCGCAACTGAACTCGCAAACTAGTCAACTCGCTAACCAAGTCAATCCGCAGCTTAGACTCGCAAGTCGATTCGCTAATCAACTCGGTCCGCAGGTCAACCAGTCCATGAACAAGTTGTTCAACTCGCAACTCAGGATCTGCGAATCGAATCTCAACTCGCTAATTGTGACATCCGCCAAATTAAGACTGTAATTAGTGCTTAAACTACTTAAAATTACGTGTACTTAGTTTTGTGGTAATCTAAATATACGTGATATTTTGTGTAAATATATACACGCATACGCGATTTGTTTAAATCGTACACTTATGAACCGGACGAGGTCCGACTTTATTTAATATGAACGTTGGTGATAAAACTTATAAATAATGGGGAATTATCCAAAAAATATTATTTACTATAATATATTACGATAACATATTATACACATTTTTCGGATATACTTTAACATATTAAAAAATCTTTAAAAGATTTCGCGATTAACCGACTACGAGACATAACACGATATTCGGAAATACAAACACGCGAGCCAGAGACCCAAGTTGGGTCGGCCTAGACCCGCGAACCCAACCCCAAACCGACCCATGACCCAACTCCTTTTAAACCCATTTCTTCCCCAAATTCTTCTCATTTCACACACACATCCACCTCGAATTCTCTCATCTCTCTCAACCTCACCTCCATCTCTCTCTAAAAAAAAAAAAAAAAAAAAAACTGAAACTCAGGAACATCAACATCACCACCATCAAAATCGTCCATCATCATCATCATCATCAAGAACAAGCTTAAGGATCATCACCATCTTCGTCTTCTTCATTTTCTATTTTG
This sequence comes from Pseudognaphalium luteoalbum, assembly GCA_963422505.1. Taxonomy (NCBI): domain Eukaryota; kingdom Viridiplantae; phylum Streptophyta; class Magnoliopsida; order Asterales; family Asteraceae; genus Pseudognaphalium; species Pseudognaphalium luteoalbum. Next base: position 107,843,246 of record OY730195.1, read on the forward strand.
GGGTATGAAAACTTTAAACTCTTTTAAATTACTTGTAAAGCTTAGATTTACATGCTAGAACATTTACCCAACAAGATTATGTCCGAAAACCTCATTAAAAACGCTTTTAAAATCGAAATCCACACAAAATTCGCAAACAGCTCGTTCTGCAAACCGAGATCCAACTCAGGTCGCAACCTTGATCTGCGAACTGAGTTTTGCGAGTTGACTTTGACTCGCGAAGTCAAACTGCGAACTGAACTGACTTGCGAGTCGACTTGCGAACTGACTTACGAGTCGACCTGCGAACTGACTTGCGAGTCGACCTGGGAACTGACCTGCGAGTCGAGTTTTTTGCGAGCCGAACCTTGTTCTGCGAACCGAACCCAACCCCAAACCGACCCATGACGTAACTCCTTTTAAACCCATTGCTTCCCCAAATTCTTCTCATTTCACACACACATCCACCTCGAATTCTCTCATCTCTCAACCTCACCTCCATCTCTCTCTAAAAAAAAAAAAAAACTGAAACTCAGGAACATCAACATCACCACCATCAAAATCGTCCATCATCATCATCATCAAGAACAAGCTTAAGGATCATCACCATCTTCGTCTTCTTCATTTTCCATTTTGGGGTATGAAAACTTTAAACTCTTTTAAATTACTTGTAAAGCTTAGATTTACATTCTAGAACATTTACCCAACTAGATTATGTCCGAAAACCTCATTAAAAACGCTTTTAAAATCGAAATCCACACAAAATTCGCAAACAGCTCGTTCTGCAAACCGAGATCCAACTCAGGTCGCAACCTTGATCTGCGAACTGAGTTTTGCGAGTTGACTTTGACTCGCGAAGTCAAACTGCGAACTGAACTGAACTGACTTGCGAGTCGACTTGCGAACTGACTTACGAGTCGACCTGCGAACTGACTTGTGAGTCGACCTGGGAACTGACCTGCGAGTCGAACCTTGTTCTGCGAACCGAACCCAACCCCAAACCGACCCATGACGTAACTCCTTTTAAACCCATTTCTTCCCCAAATTCTTCTCATTTCACACACACATCCACCTCGAATTCTCTCATCTCTCAACCTCACCTCCATCTCTCTCTAAAAAAAAAAAAAACTGAAACTCAGGAACATCAACATCACCACCATCAAAATCGTCCATCATCATCATCATCAAGAACAAGCTTAAGGATCATCACCATCTTCGTCTTCTTCATTTTCCATTTTGGGGTATGAAAACTTTAAACTCTTTTAAATTACTTGTAAAGCTTAGATTTACATTCTAGAACATTTACCCAACAAGATTATGTCCGAAAACCTCATTAAAAACGTTTTAAAAATCAAAATCCATACAAAATTCGCAAACAGCTCGTTCTGCAAACCGAGATCCAACTCAGTTCGCAACCTTGATCTGCGAACTGAGTTTTGCGAGTTGACTTTGACTCGCGAAGTCAAACTGCGAACTGAACTGAACTGACTTGCGAGTCGACTTGCGAACTGACTTACGAGTCGACCTGCGAACTGACTTGCGAGTCGACCTGGGAACTGACCTGCGAGTCGAGTTTTTTGCGAGCCGAACCTTGTTCTGCGAACCGAACTCGGTTCGTAGCTTACCCTGCTTTGCGAGCCCGAACTCAGCTCGCACCGCGAACTCAGTTCGCAACACCTTTTCAGCCCACAGCCAGACTAGGTCAATTTTCCCGATTTTAAATTCCAGATGCGATTTTTACCAAAGCTCGACCCCAGCTAGGGGCTCTGCCCCTTGAACCCCGCCAGGGGTTGCCGCCCCTTGGACCCCGCTACCAGGCGCGCAGCCCCCGGACACCCGTCATCCAGGAACTTGTAAATACTTTTCACACTAAGTGTTGAACACTTACAAATAATGAAACCTGATACAACGATACATATAATAATAACACTTTTGGATTATTATTACAAACTGTCACCAACGGGCCATACTTATTTTCAAATTACAAACGGAGTACTAAACAAACACTTGGACATTTTCTAGTTGAGTGGACAACTAGCATGGGTGATCTTTTAAGACACCAACTTATCTACTTGTTTACTTACAACCTTGTGCGTTTCGTACGCCAGAAGGTTGCAGGGTTCGGAGAACCAACATACGGGATTACACCCGACACCCTTACAGACTTACATCCGCTCTACTTGTTTGATTTCCCAAACATACTTGTTAGACTCAGGTGAGTCTTACAGCCCCACTTTTACTGTTTTTCTACCTTGGAGTGAGATACTTAGCAATTGTTTAACATATGAACACAATGTACTGAACTGATTACATTACTTTTTACACACATTGCATGAGTTACTTTTATCCACTGAAAGCCTCCTATCGTAAGTTGTTAGTTATGGACTTATTCGCGATTACTAGTAAATGGATCCATTTGGCACTGACAATCCCCGCCTGGGGTGGTAGCGCCACCACGGATAACACTCACGGGGGTACTTTATATGATTCTTAATTGATTCATACTTACACACTGTTAAGCTTCAACTTATAAGCTCATGGAAACTGTGCTGACTTACTGATTTACTTACTTGCTTGATATCAACACCGGTACATACTTGTGGTTCATAACAATTACTTATTACCAAACCTGTAAGATTCACCAACCTATTTGGTTGACACTTTTTAGCTTTGTATCTCAGGTACACAGACGGAGTAGGATTACTCCCTGGACACTAGCTAGAGTCGCATGATTTTCTACACTGCATTTAACGGAGATTCTTAGCACTATCTTTTGTATACTTTGATTTTGTAATAGAATCTCCCGCTACACGCGTGGACTCTAGGGAACTACATTTTTGTAACCGAAAACACTATGTTTTCAAACTTTGTATTTATGAAATGTAACTATTTTTCAAACGTTGCATATAGATGTCGTTTGCTTTATCTTTGTGCTATTGATATTTGATTAGTAGCACCCCAAAGTTTGCTTCTGCTAAACACAGAATTTGGGGGTGTTACACTAATTTGAATTTTGCAAGTTGAACTGGAACTCAATTCGCAACATGAACAGTAGCTGCGGATCCAAACTTGAATCGATTGATTTGTCAATTTAAACATAATCTATCGATGTATTTACGATCATTAAGGTTCATTTAACATTAATCCTAAGGATTCTTGTTCAATAACATCTCATAACTTCGTAAATAGTTCAAAATATAAACCGAAACCCTAAGTTGGTAAAAAATCCAATTTCGAGTTAGATATACGGTGAAATCTGTTGTATTATACCTCAATAGATGTGCAATGAGAAGATATATAAAAGCTACGGATTCAAAAACTCGTTCCTTGTAATCGAAATATCAAAATCAAAGGAAAACTGTATTCGTTTCGTTTCGTACACACTGGATTCGCACAAGTGAAGTGAACTTGCAAGTATAAGTAGGCTTGGTGACTTTGACTCGTTTGACTTCTCACCCTTTATACTTGTACTCGATTCGCAAATTTTGAACTCGATTCGCAGAGTTTGACATGAATTTGATTCGCAGAGTTTGACTAGTCAAACTCGTAAACTAATTAAAATGCGAATTTAATACTAAGTAAAAATTAAAAACGCATTTGTGTTTATATTTATCTCTGTAACTATTTAGCCTATATATAAAATGTTTAAAATTATTTACGTATATACCTTACGGTATTAAATCTATACACAAGTCCAAAATAAATAAATTATTTTTCGCTTGTATTTGTTACGATTGTTCAACATAGCTGAGAATATTTAGTATAATTTAATTCCAAAGGGTAATATTGATTAAAATTATATCTTAAATACCTTTATCATTTATCCATCTATATTCATAAAATTATATCTTAAATACCTTTATCCACATAACATAATTAATAATGTGACGCCCGGCATTTTAGGCCATCATTATTATGCCTAATCATATCATTAATATACGTATTAGTCAAAAATAGGACTAAGTACATATACCCATTTCGTATATTTATAAATACACACGAACATGATTTATTTAAAATCACGCGACAACAACTCGGATGGAATCTGAGTTCTACAATACGTACATTGGTGAAAAAACTTTTCTAAATTATGTGTTATTATTAAGAAGATATATTATTTACTTAGAATATATTAAATCATTTCAACTACCCGTCAACAAATTTTAAACTTTGAAAATATTACTCAATTATACGATCGGGTAAACGAACACGGGGTTTAACACCACTATTTTGGGAGACAATAAAACCCCAACCCATACCCTTTACTCCTCATTCTTGTTTCCATTTCATACCAAACACACCCTCCCTCCCTCTCTCTCGACTCGCAACCACAATCACCACCATCATCATCAAAATTGGGAATCATCATCATAATCAGAGAAAGGGAAGCAAGAAGAAAAAACACATCATCTTCATTTTCATCATCGCCATCTCCATCATCTCGATCTGTCATTTTGAGCTCGAAATCGACAGTTGGTAAGAACACCCGATTTTACACCTTCAAAACACTTGATTTATGTTTATTAACATGTTATTGAGTCCACACAACAAGAATATATCCAAGAAATCGGTTAAAAACGTTTTAAAAATCATAACCCACTTCAAAGATCGCATCAGTTCATCCTGCGAACTGAGATCCCAGATCCCAGTTCATCTTGCGAAGCGAACCGAAACCTGCGAGCCGAACTGACATGCGAGCCGACCCGAATTGCGAGTCGACTTTGACTTGCGATTCGAGATTCTTGCAAGTTGACTCTTGACTTGCGAACCGAACCTTATGCCGCGAACTGAACTCGTTTCGCAGCCTACCTTGCCTTGCGAGCCCAATCTCAACTCGCACTGCGAACTCAGTTGCACCGTAGTTTCAGCTCGCGGCCAGACTTGGTTAGTTTTTCCGAATTTAAATTTTCAGAAGCGTTTTTCACCAAATCAATGTAGTAGAAATACTATCAAATATATTAGAACTGGTTAGTTCTACCTACGCTGGACAACAACTAGGTTGTCACAGAATTAGTGTTCCTTTTAGGAACTAAGACTGCCTTTGCATTCCATTGTTACTAGAATGGATTTGCACTTAAATAAACATTAACCACGGATCTCAATATACTTGCTAGGCTGAGGCTAGAAGTATACGTTAGTAACGTATGTTAGTATATCCCTTTATACTAGTACAAAACAGCTTAGGTGATGGTTATACATACATAGGTTCCTTGTGCTACACTTAATATCTAAGTATTGTATATACATATCTAGATACACTAAACCACTTTCATGTGTTACATGATACCCCGTTAGATGTGTTGTTGACTAAGACTAATATATATATATATATATATATATATATACTTGTACACAATCTCTAGCACGTGGTGCTATCTACTATTTACTTATGTATATTGATATACATACACTCATACAAATGCAAATACTTAGTCGAGCATGTCGTAGTATTGTCAGCTTTCAATTACTTAGTCGGGCATGTCATAGTACTGTCGGCTCTCAATTACATGCATTGCTTGCGAGCAACACAGTTCGATGCCACGGTAAAGTGGGCACAAAATGATATCACGGTTAGAGTGATACAAAACGATATCGTGGTAAAGCGATACAAAACACGGAATCGGCGAGCTTACACTCGAGATTCGCACTCATCAACGGATCGGTGAGCTTACATTCGAGATCGTTGACTCATTATTTGGATAAATGCTTACTTATAGTTCTGCGGGACTATACTTACATGTTGCTGGAGGCAACACACTATGCCAGGTGGCATACTAGTCTATTACTTGTTATTGTAGATCCCTTGTGCCGGATCAAATCAGATCGTATAATCAATTGTAAGCGCGGAAATCAAATAATCAATCACAAACATTTTCTATAAGCTTTTTGTATATATTCACAATTGAATCATAAAGCTATACAATCACAAACTCGTTTCTCTCTTCTCTGTTCTCACAAAAACGGCTCTCCCACACTCTCTTAAATGTCTAACCCTAAAACTGAATTCGACTCCTCTATTTATACTAAATCTGCCCTACCTGTGACACTAGCCAAGTGTCGCAGGAGCCGACCCATGCGACACTAGCTAAGTGTCGCATACTGCGACACTGACCTAAGTGTCGCATGTCAACATTTGTGTATATTTTCTATTTCACTATTCGTTTACAGACTCGCATATACACACTAAACACTATACATATGTAGACTAATTGACTTTGACAATAACAAACATTTGATCAACTGACTGACACACAAAATGCACCAACAAACTCCCCCATGTCAGCAGCTTGGTCAAATAAGTTTCAATTAATCTTCATCAACAAATTCCTTCATGTCTTCAACAATCAGAAACTCCCCCATTGAGATAGCATGGTCTTCAAAAAAAAAACTTGATGTCCTGATTCATGTGACTGACACACATTTATCATACAATAAGATCTTCAAACTATGTGACCATCTCTCAATCATCAGCAGCTTCTCCAATAGAATTTATCTTCACAGTCTTTGGAGAATAACCAACATCCTTTACATCTTCAGTATTTGACTTTAACAAGATATGTCATGTTTGAAGAAAATAATATAGAAATAAAATCTTTTTGTATTTTCTTTATAAAGGAAAAGTAAAGAATAAAGATTAAAATAAATTTGGGAATAGGATTGTTTTACGTCTGCTTAGAGATCATATCAGGCCAACATGCAATTATTAGGAAATAGTAAGTGTTATTTCGATTATCAATATATTTGTCCACTTTAAATTTACTTAGCATACTTAAAGCACCTTTTATAAAAATTATTTCAAGACGATTACTGGTATTGTTTGTCTACTTAAACATGTTACATCCGGGTCTGTAAGTTAACATTTTATTGTTAGTATGAATATTTCTCCATAGTCCCCACCTATGACATACCCCTGAACCCAAACATGAGCATAGCTTCCAAATCCAGAGAGAATGTAAGAGTATCATTTTTAAGAATCAAGTCAGCGGTGACAGGTATGTACAAACGTACAACAAAGCGACATAACTTGATTCAGGTTTAAGCAAAACCAGACTTGGTCAAACCATTTTGGTGACCTTGTTAGGTATCTTATGATTTAAGACTTTTTCAAGTTCATTGACTTGCGTTTGCTTAACTTTTAAGCATATACTAATTGAGACCAGGTCTGTACTTACGTACAACAGAGGAAACAATCAGTATAGACCCCCAAATGATTTCAGATAAACCTCAGGTATAGAAATATGTCATGCTACGTTAAGAAATTAATACATTTAGTCGTACATCATATGGTGTTTACCACAAGATCATAGACACATATTAGAATTACTTCTTAAGAACCCAGAAACCGGTGTGTATCATGTCTACCAGTACATCATATTATGAAGCTAATGTTTATAAAATCTATTTTAAACATGCCAGATAAACCTACTAATACATCAAGGATAAACCTTAAAACTTCCATTTTGTGCATGTCATCTGATGTACAATCATTTCCCATGTTGTTTACAGACACAACCCAATATCTTTTTGAGGAATAAGAATCTTGTTGTTCACATTTCTGATCCAAACAATTAGAATACCACTTGTAGATCCCTTGTGCCGGATCAAATCAGATCGTATAATCAATTGTAAGCGCGGAAATCAAACAATCAATCACAAACATTTTCTATAAGCTTTTTGTATATATTCACAATTGAATCGTAAAGCTATACAATCACAAACTCATTTCTCTCCTCTCTGTTCTCACAAAAATGGCTCTCCCACACTCTCTCAAATGTCTAACCCTAAAACTGAATTCGACTCCTCTATTTATACTAAATCTGCCCTACCTGCGACACTTGCCAAGTGTCGCAGGAGCCGACCCATGCGACACTAGCTAAGTGTCGCATACTGCGACACTGACCTAAGTATTGCATGTCAACATTTGTGTATATTTTCTATCACTATTCGTTTACAGACTCGCATATACACACTAAACACTATACATATGCAGACTAATTGACTTTGACAATAACAAACGTTTGACCAACTGACTGACACACAAAATGCACCAACAGTTATCATAATACGTGGTCATACACTTACTCAATTCGTACTTAGGCATGTATTGCCTCACATTGGTAGATTTACTCATACCGGATAGGTATTCTAGGCAAGGATTGCCACACCCCCGATATGACATGGTCATACACTTACTCGATTGTACTTATGCATGTAGTGCCTCATGGTTGTAGACATACTTATACCTAATAGGTATCTAGGCATGGAATGCCATATTCTCGATGTACTTAGGTACACACCCCAAATACTTAGGTATGAGATACCTCGTTAGATGTATACACATTGGTGTTACAACACTATAACAATACAAATCAAAATTGTGGATTTTAAATTACTTTTCAAAACATACAAGGTTTATACTTTATGTTTTCAACTAACAATCCTATGAACTCACCAGCTTTATAGCTGACTCGTTTTAGCATGTGTTTTCAGGTGCCCAGCAGGACTTAGATTGCTACAAGATATGCTAGCTCAAGTCACATGATTTCAAACACTTGGATTTTCCTTGCATAACTTTTGTACTACAACTTATGTATTTGGAATTATTTTGCGAACTCGCAACTTGTATATACTTTTATTTTGGAAATGTAACAACTATTTGTGTCACACCCCCAAATTTGTTGATTTTGATTAGCGAAAGCATTTAGTTAAGTATGGTGTAATGACACCAACATTACATGCATACGTATCAGAGCATATGATTACAACAGAACATGTATAATAAGATGCCAAAAGTAATAGTTACAAAGTTTTACGATTCTTCGAATCGTACAAGCATAAAAATAGTTAAATTGTACAAAAGTGGATTTCGTAAATATGACTAAAACAAGTTAGTTATACAAAAGAAATCCATGTGTTTCAAAAAGTTGGCATCCTAAAGCTTCACGGGTCGCCTAGTTTCCATTTGTGCAGGAGGTAGTCTTACGTGCAGCTAATTCCCTGAAAAACAAAGTAAAAGTCAACAACAAGGTTGGATGAATTCACAGGTTTTAAGTTTGCAAGTAGAGTTCGTTTTCCCATAAACGTTCATAAATAGTTGTTGCCATAATTGTTAAATAAACGTTTTGTGGAATGTTATCCAAATATAGTTCGGTTGGGATGTTGCCCAACATACAGTTTACGTGGGATGTTACCCAAAATACAGTTCAAAATATGTTGCTGGTCGTTCTCCAGCGTTCCCAAAACAGTACCGGTCATTCTCCGGTCTAAAGACGCACGGGTCGTTCTCCCGTATAACTTGGCTAGTCGTTCTCTGGCACTAAAATACGTTCCTGGTCGTTCTCCAGCGTTTACATAAAAGTACTGGTTGTTCTCCGGTTTACCAAACAAAGTTTAACAAGTTTATAGTATGAAAATGTTGTTTCATAATACCAGTTTTGTGTAAGAGTTCAACAGTTTAACATACTCTAATCGTTCGAGTAAAACAAGTATACAATCATGTATGTAAAAACAGTTATGACAATCAATAAAGCAGTTGACTATGTTTCTCACCCCAAGTTGAAAGCGGTAAAACAGTTAAAAGTGGGGCTGTGAACTCACCTGTTGAGCTAAGTAAAGTTGCGAGCGCTAGCAAAGCCTAAATCTAAGTAGGTCACTAACGTCCTAAACCTAGGAATAATCATATAAGCGGTTTGCTAACAGTCTAACCATGTTACTCGTTTATTCATGAAAGATCCTTGTTTATTTTGTAAGTTCGACACGAGACGTTGGTGATATTTTGTGAAACATTTCAAGGTGTAATTTATTGTTTCATGGTGTTTCATAAGGTATGAAATTTTGTACGGGGGTCCGGGGGCAGCGCCCCTGGCAGCGGGGTCCAAGGGGTGGCAACCCCTGGCGGGGTCCTAGGGGCAGAGCCCCTAGCTGGGGTCGAGCTGTAGTGAAAACGCATCCGAATTCTAAATTCGGAGTAAAATCAAGTGGTAAAATCTGGTTCCGACACTTAGTGAAAAACATGTGTTTTTAAGGTTCTGAGTTTTGCGACATAAGTCTGTGTCGCTAAAAGGTTATGCGACACAAGGGTTTGTGTCGCCAAGTACGACATCCGTAATTTAATGCGACATACGGTGTTGTGTCGCTATGTGCGACATTGAGTAGTCTGCAACATAATGGCTTGTGTCGCTATGTACGATGTAGAAGTGGTACTGCGACACAAAAGCTTGTGTTGCACTACTGTTTTTGGCCCCGTGCGACACAACGGGCTGTTCGAATGAAATCTTAAATTTTGAACCCAAAAACGTTTAGATCTTTTATATAATGACTTGTAACATGATTGTAAGCTATAGTAATGAAGTAAAAGTGAAAAGAAAGTAGTTTTTCTTACTAATTTTGAGTGAAACCGAAAGTTAGGTGAAAATTGAAGATGGAAAAGAAAATGGTGGATCTTGAGCTTGGATCTTGAAGATAAAGTTGATGATGAGTTTTGTTGTTGTTGTTGGTCCGAAAATAAGAAGAAAATGGTGGTGATTTGGTGATTTTTGATGGGTGATTTTGAGAAAGAAATGGGTAGGTGTTTGTGTGTGTTTTTGATGAAATGAGATGAAAATGAAGAAATGGGATGGGGTGGTGGGTGTGGGCTGGTTTTTGGTCAACAAAAGGGAGGTGATTTGTCCCAATTTTTGTGGTATCTAACCCGTGTTCGTTTAACCGATCGTTAAATGTTAAAATATTTTAAAACGATAAATCTTTAAATACGTATTTATAACAATTTAAGACATGTAATAATACACGTATTAATTAGTTGGGCTTTGCTAGACTTACCTCTAAAATGCGTTGTAAATTCACTCAAAGTTAGGGAATTAGCCTAGTTATGCATGTAAATTATGTTTATAACTTTGACGAAATTGTGGGGTGTTGCAATTTTTCAAACGTCTCATTTAGAGTCGTTCATTATGTACCTTTGTGCTTGTGATATTTGATTTGGTAACACCCGACCCGACTGCTTTCGCAACCCGAGAATGAGGGTGTTACAGATTGGTATCAGATCCTAAGGTTATAGTGAACTAGGTTGCATTTAGTGGGCCTAGACTATGACCGTTAGGCAGTATTCCTCAGTAGGTATAACTGGTTCAGGGATTACATCATACGAGTTTAATTTAACATAGCGTAGCTAACTATGTACAATTAAATAAAGATGATTTGTATTTGAAAAGGGTTATACTGGATTAGGAACGCACTAGTTGACTCTGATTGTTACGTGCTAGACACCCTAGGCTATTATATGTACTGTAGGTATATATTAATAGGCCTTGCTTGTGTACTACTTCTATGTATCTATATATATACTGAGTATATATAACACAAATCCGCTGTACCATCACATACTCGTGAAGAGGCACATCGCCATCTTCCTCACCATCACGACTCAACACTCTCTCTATATGTACGCATAGGAGAATATCATACCTATCATTGAACCTCGAGAAGGAGGCATAAACATTACCAATTGGGATGGAAACTCACACATGCTAAAAGTTTATCGATGAGTTGTAATGATAGTTATACGTATGCAAATGTGTCTACTATCTACTCGAACTTCTCATATATACACTTCTCCCCGGACCCAACGCTACTTTACTCGAAATTTCGGGATGAAATTTTCTTAACGGGGGAGAATGTGACACCCGGCATTTTAGGCCATCATTATTATGCCTAATCATATCATTAATATACGTATTAGTCAGAAATAGGACTAAGTACATATACCCATTTCGTATATTTATATATACACATGAACATGATGTATTTAAAATCACGCGACAATAACTCGGATGGAATCCGAGTTCTACAATACGTACATTGGTGACAAAACTTTTTTAAATAATGTGTTATTATTAAGAATAGATATTATTACTTGGAATATATTAAATCATTTCAAATACCCGTCAAAAAATTTTAAACTTTGAAAATATTACTCAATTATACGATCGGGTAAACGAACACGGGGTTTAACGCCACTATTTGGGGAGACAATAAAACCCCAACCTGTAACACCCCCAAAATTCATTGATTGAGTTTAGCGGAAGCATTTAGTTAAGTATGGGGAGTGCCACAATACACAGTACATGCATACGTATCAGAGCTTATGATTACAACAGAACATAATATATTAAGATGCCAAACGTAATACTTACGAAGTTTACGATTCGTCAAATCGTACAAATGTAAAAGTTGTTAAGTTTACAAAAGTAGATTCGTAAATATGACTAAAATCACATTAGTTATACAAAAGAAATCGAAAAGTTTCAAAAGTTGGCATCCTAAAGCTTCGCGGGTCGCCCTAGTTCCGTGTGTGCAGGCGGTTCTTACGTGCGCAGCTAATTCCCTGAAAAATATAGTAAAAGTCAACAACAAGTTGAGTGAATTCACATGTTTTATGTTTGCAATAGTTGGATCAAGTTTGTAAGCACAGTTGTTGAAACAAATACGTTCACAATTAGTTATTGCCATAAAAGTTAAGTAAACATTTTGTGGGATGTTATCCAAATATAGTTCTGTTGGGATGTTGCCCAAAATACAGTTTGCATGGGATGTTACCCAAAATACCGTTTACATGGGATGTTACCCAAAACAGAGTTTGCAATACGTTGCTGGTTGTTCTCCAGCGTTTCCAAAACAGTACCGGTCGTTCTCCGATCTAAATACGCACGGGTCATTCTCCCGTCCAAACTCGTCCAGTCGTTCTCTGGCAATAAATACCGCTGGTTGTTCTCCAGCGAAATATAGTACTGGTCGTTCTCCGGTCAAAAGACGCACGGGTCGTTCTCCCGTCCACTTGGCCAGATGTTCACTGGCACTAAAATATGTTGCTAGTCATTCTCCAGCGTTTACATAAAAAGTACCGGTCGTTCTCCGGTTTACCAACCAAATTTGATCACGTTTATAGAATGAAAATGTTGTTTCATAAATACCAGTTTTGTTGTAAGGGTTCAACAGTTCAAAGTACTCAAATCGTGCGAGTAAACAAGTATGATAAACAATCATGTAAGCAAAAGCAGTTATGGCAATCAATAAAGCAGTTGACTATGTTTCTCACCCCAAGTTGAAAGCAGTAAAACATTTAAAAGTGGGGCTGTGAACTCACTTGTTGAGTTGAGTATGTTTGAGTGCTAGCAAAGCCTAAAGCCCAAGAAGTCTAGTCGAAATCTCCTCACGCCCTAAACGTATGAGATTTAATGAGTACGTGTGTAACTCCCCCAAATTTAATGTTGCGCGGAAGCAAGCTTTGGGTGTTACTAATCAATAATCAAGCACCAAAGTATAGCAAACGACTTCTAAATGAGACGTTTGTAAAATAGTTCCATACCATTATAAAATAGGGTTTGAAAACATAATGTTTTTGTTACAAAAGTAAGGTCCCCTAGAGTCCGCGTATGTAGCGGGAGATTCTATTACATAACCATAGTTACAAAAGATAATGCCAAAGAATCTCCGTTAAATGCAGTTTGGAAATCATGCGACTCTAGCTAGTAATCCTGGAGTAATCCTACTCCGTACGTGTACCTGAGAATACATGCTAAAAAGAGTCAACACGAATGTTGGTGAATCTCACAGGTTTGTAAGTAAGTAATAGTTTGAATACAAGATTTTTATCAGTTGTGCCCGCAGGCGTAAATCAAGTATCTGCAACCAAGCAAATAATAAGTAAATATGTATATACCGTTGTCATGAGCTCATAGTCGAAGTTTAACCCGTAAATCAGTGGTACAGCCAAGTACCATATAGTGCCCCCGCGAGTGCCCAATCCAAACACAAGTACGAAATAAATAAAAGTCGCCCGTTTATACATAACGGTTCGTGGTAGCGCTACTACCCCGGGCGGGGAGGGTCAGTCCCTAATGGATCCATTAACTAATATTCGCGCTTAAGTCCATAACTAACGAAACTATGATGGAGGGACTTCAGTGGATTAGTAAGTAACTCATGCAAGCCCGTATATGAGAAGTAAGTAATTTAGCACTTGTGTTCAAGAAAACGTAAGCAATGCATCTCACCCCATAAGTAAAACAGTAAAAGTGGGGTTGTAAAACTCGCCTGAGTCAAGTAAGCAAGCGTTTAACTTAATAAACATACAGTCTGAAAGCAGTAGTAATCCGTAGGTTCCGCGAACCCGCAACCTTCTAATGCCCTAAGCATATAAGGTTGTATGTATAAGTCAATGTCTCAAAGGACCATTCATGCTAGTTGTCCACTCAACTAGTTATGTCCAATTGTTTGTTTGTACTTTTGTAATTATTTTGTAAATAAATGTGGCCCGTTGGTGACGGAAGTGTAATAACAATTCAAATATTATTATGCGTTTTGCGGTGTTGTATACTTATTAATGTATTTGTTGTTGATTGTCCAATTATTGTACCTATGTATAAGGATTTTCGGAAATAAAAATTTATGCGACAATGGTATTACGACAATATGGTTTCATGCGACAATCGAAGGGGATAATCATCTGATAATCAATTCCGACAATAAGGTATTCACGGGCACTGTTCATGCGACAATAAGATATTCACGGACTTGGTTGTGTTAATGATACACGGAGTTTATTTATATGACAATATGTATTCACGGAGTTAATTTATACGACAATATGTATTCACGGAGTTTATTTATACGACAATATGTATTCACGGAGTTTATTTATACGACAATAGTATGTATTCATGGAATTTAGTTTTTATGCGACAATACATTCATGGATTATTTGTGATTTTTATCTAAAATAGTAAACATTATCAAATCCTTCTGAAATTTTAACACAAAGTTCCTACATATGTTATGTACTTTCTGTAATTTTTTTATGATTTTTGGAGGTCGTTTGATATTTTATAAAAATTCACAAAGTGTCTGTGTTCATTTTAATCCGAAATTAGACCACTTCTCACAAATCAAATTTTCTGGAGAAATGAGTGCATTTCTGGAATGAGCCAAAGAAGAATTTTTTGTATAGAACAAAATTACCAAGATTTCCCTAGTGGTCTCATACGTTTTTGAGTCTAGAACTCAAGATACGGTCTCAAGAAGGGGGTCATTGTCGGAGGTCATTGTCGGATTTTTACTATTGTCGGACCTATATTTCACCCGTGTTAAAACATCAACTTGGTCAAGTAAAACTTAATGAATCGTTATGAAATTTTTACACAAGGTTCTCCTATGTCTTAGCTTTCCGAAACATACTTTTTCATCGATTTTAACCAAGCACAACTCGAGATGAAAATTGTTAAATTGAAGTAAGTCCAGCAGATCGTTTTTGTGACATATGCTCAATAATCTGGTCATAAGTTAAGTTTTACAAAACTTCACAAGAAGTTCCAGTAGGATTTGGAAACCTAACAACATTTTTGATCTTTTCCCGTTGGTCTCAAGTTCTAATTCGTTCCATAGCCCAAGATATACTCATTTTGAATTGGTCAATATTCTGGTCAGATTCATCAGATCCGCTATGTACTTTTATTTCAGTAACTAAAAATAGCAAATGAACTTCAATTTTTGTGAGGCTTACAGATTATGAAAGTAGACTTCTTATACTTGATTTTAGGCTCAAGAAACGTCCATTTTAGTGTTGTAATGATTTTTATAAAATTCGGGGAAGTGGAAATAGAATCTGGACAGGAAGGTTAACTTCCTGTTTTCGAGTTTTAATTTGTGTTTCGACTTATCTTTTGGACATTAGCTAGTTGAATAAGCATATAGACATGTTAATAAGTAGTAACTAAGTAAATCTAAGAAAAGTTTAAGAGTCCTTACAAGGAAAATGGTGAAGAGAGGAAAGAAAGACGTTGTAGGCTCGTCTCCTCGCGAAATCTTGAAAATCAGCTTGGCAGTGTTATGATGGATGGATGGTGGATTATGGTGATGATCTAGGTGGTTTTGAGGGCTGGAAAATCAGTAGGATTTTCGTGGTGAGGGGGAGGGAGAGAGAGATTGAGGATGTGTGTGAAGAAAGGTGAAGGAAATGGAAATGGGGAGGGTGTTGGTTTGATTTGGAAGCAACAAGGCATGGTATGCCATGCTTCTTGCAGATTTTCTGCATAAAAGGTGTGGGTCCCACCCACACATGATGTCTAAATTGTTTTCTTCAATTTGTATTAAGTGGGGTGCTCGTTTACCCGTTCGTTTCGCGTTTTAAATTAATCGTATAACGTTTTATTCAGCGCGTTTCGTTAACGATTTAAAAGACGATATTTTACTTGAAGTATTTTATTAAAATACTTAATAATGTGACATAAGACATACTTTGCCTTTATTTCATCCGTCGGGCGCGTTCCACGCGTTTTCGTTGCGTAAAGTTACGTTTTAATAAAACGTATAATCGTATAATATATTAAAGTAAATAATGTTTGTTTGGATAAATCCACATTATTTTTGACAGTTTGTCACCAACGTCCATAGTAAATAGTGTCGGACCTCGTCCGATTCAAGTGTGTATGATTTAAACAAATCATATAACGTGTATGTAATTACACAGAAAGTTACATATATTTAGATTAATATAATACTAAATACATGTAATTACAAGTAGTTAGGCACTAATTAAAGTCCTAAATTAGCGGGTGTTACATTCTCCCCTTGTTAGGAGAATTTCATCCCGAAATTAGCTCAAAGTCGCGGTGTGAGTAGAGTCAGTGAACAAGTGTGGATGTTTCAGTCGCATTTGGTCTTCCCGTTCCCAAGTGAATTCAGGACCACGCCTCGAATTCCACTTGACTTTAACAATGGGAATACGACTCTGTTTTAGGCATTTGACCTCGCGGTCCATAATTTCCACGGGTTCCTCGACAAAGTGTAGTTTGTCATCAATATGTATTTCGTCAAGCGGTATGATTAGTGTCTCATCAGACAGACATTTCTTCAAGTTAGAAATGTGAAAGGTAGGGTGCACAATACTGAGTTCAGGAGGTAGCTGCAGTCTGTACGCCACTGGACCAATCCTTTCAAGGATTTCGAATGGCCCAATATACCTGGGATTCAGTTTCCCACGTTTTCCAAAACGAATAACGCCTTTCCAAGGTGACACTTTTAGGAGTACTCGATCCCCAACCTGGAACTCGAGATGTTTGCGTCTCACGTCAGCATAGCTTTTCTGACGATCACGCGCAGCTTTCAGTCGATTTTGTATGCCGATGATCTTTTCAGTTGTTTCATGTATGATTTCTGGACCGGTGAGTTGTGTTTCCCCCACCTCAGTCCAACAGATAGGCGACCGGTACTTACGATCGTACAGTGCCTCGAAGGGTGCAACTTTGATGCTGGTGTGATAACTGTTGTTGTAGGAAAACTCACACAAAGGTAAGTGATTTTCCCAGTTTTTACAGAAGTCAACTACGCAGGCTCGTAGCATATCCTCCAGTGTTTGCATAGTTCGTTCGCTCTGGCCGTCAGTTTGAGGATGATAAGCTGTACTCATATCTAGACGAGTACCAAGAGATTTTTGTAATGATTGCCAGAAGCGAGAAGTAAATCGAGCATCTCGGTCAGAGATAATCGAGATGGGAACACCGTGTCTTGACACGATCTCTTTCAGGTAAATCTGTGTCAAACGTTCCATCTTGTCAGTTTCCCTGATGGCTAGGAAATGAGCAGATTTAGTGAGTTGGTCTACGATCACCCAAATGGTATCGCAACCGCTAGAGGTTTTTGGGAGTTTGGTAATGAAATCCATGGTGATTTGCTCCCATTTCCATTCGGGGATTTCCGGTTGATGTAGTAAACCGGAAGGTTTCTGGTGTTCGGCTTTAACCTTAGAACAAGTAAGACACTTGCCAACGTAGGTAGCAATGTCAGCTTTCATGTTGGGCCACCAATACAACTCCTTGATGCCATGGTACATTTTGTCGACACCAGGGTGTATAGAGTACTTAGACTTGTGAGCTTCATCCATCACCAAGTCTCGTAGGTTCCCAAAATTTGGCAACCAGATTCGGTTTGAAAAGTATTTAGCTCCGTTGGATTTGGTTTCAAATTGTTTGTTCATGCCTCGCAAGGCCTCGTGTTTCACATTTTCAGCTTTGAGTGCTTCGAGTTGAGCGGTAAGAATTTGGGTTATCAAGTCGTTGTGTATAGTCATACTAAGTGCTCGGACCCGAAGGGGTTTCACTCGTTCCTTACGACTTAAGGCATCAGCAACAACGTTTGCCTTGCCTGGATGGTAACATATTTCGCAGTCGTAATCAGTAAGTAGTTCGACCCAACGGCGTTGTCTCATGTTTAGGTCTTTTTGGTCGAAGATGTGTTGGAGACTTTTGTGGTCGGTGAAAATTGTACACTTGGTACCGTATAAGTAGTGTCTCCAGATTTTTAGGGCGAATACCACTGCCCCCAACTCTAGGTCATGAGTGGTGTAATTCTTTTCGTGGACCTTGAGTTGTCGAGAGGCGTAAGCAATGACTTTGTCTCGTTGCATCAGCACGCAACCGAGACTTTGGTGTGAAGCGTCATAGTATACCACGAAGTCATCGTTGCCTTCGGGTAAAGATAAGATATGTGCACTGCAGAGTTTTTGTTTGAGCAGCTGGAAGGCTGACTCCTCCTTATCAGTCCAATCGAATTTCTTTTCCTTTTGGGTCAGTGCAGTGAGGGGTTGAGCTATTTTTGAAAAGTTCTCAATGAATCGCCTATAGTATCCGGCGAGTCCTAAGAATTGTCGTACCTCGGTGGGTGTAGTAGGTGCTTGCCAACCCTTGATGGCTTCGATTTTTGAAGGATCAACACGAATTCCTTGACTGTCAATCACGTGTCCAAGGAATTGTACAGTTTGCATCCAGAACTCACACTTGGAGAATTTGGCATATAACTCCTCGTGCTTGAGTAGTTCTAGAACGGTTTTCAGGTGTTGCGCGTGTTGTCGTTCATTACGCGAGTAAATCAGAATATCATCAATGAAGACGATGACAAACTTGTCGAGGTAAGGCTTACACACCCGATTCATAAGGTCCATGAATACTGCCGGTGCGTTGGTCAAGCCGAATGGCATCACTTGGAATTCGTAATGCCCGTAGCGAGTTCGGAAAGCTGTTTTAGGAATGTCGGTATCACGAACTCATAGTTGGTGATAACCTGACCGTAGATCAATCTTTGAGTAAACACTCGACCCTTGGAGTTGGTCAAACAGGTCATAAATGCGTGGTAGTGGGTAACGGTTCTTAACGGTTAATTTGTTGAGTTCACGGTAGTCGATGCACATGCGGAAAGAACCGTCTTTCTTTTTCACAAACAGGATCGGGGCTCCCCAAGGCGAGGAACTCGGTCGAATAAAGCCTTTATCCAGGAGTTCTTGCAGTTGAGTAGACAACTCCTGAAGTTCAGAGGGGGCTAAACGGTACGGTGCTCGTGCCACGGGTGCTGCGCCGGGCACAAGGTCAATAGAAAATTCGACTTGTCTAGTTGGCGGTAGGCCAGGAAAGTCTTCAGGAAAGACTTCTGGGAAGTCTCGAACAATAGGCACATCCTCAAGTCGCTTCTCCTCCGACTGTTTCTCTATAACGTGTGCGAGAATTGCCTGGTACCCTTTTCTCAAGTATTTCCGGGTTTTCATGCAAGAAATAATGTTAAGTCTCGTCCCACCGGTCTCCCCTTGTACGATTAAAGTTCCACCGGTGACGAGAGGAATACGGACAATTTTCTCAAAAAAAATAATCTCGGCGCGGTGTTTGGATAAGCAATCCATACCGACGATTATGTCAAAGCTGCTGATTTCGACAGGTATAAGGTCAATAGAGAATAGCTCACTTGCTAGGTTTAGGGTGCAATTTCATATTATACTATCGGCCTCAATTAGTTTTCCATTTGCTAATTCTACAATGTACTTAGCATCTAAGGCAGTGGGGGTAGCATTGAGCAGTGGGCTAAATTCATCAGATATGAAACTTTTATCGGCACCAGTATCAAATAAGACTGAAGCGGTTAAGTCGTTGAGAAGAAACATACCCGTAACAACGTTCGGGTCTTGGCGGGCTTCCCCCGAGTTCAACACAAAAGCTCTGCCGCGAGCGTTGGTGTTGTTGTTCCTGTTATTACTTCTCAGCTTTGGACAATCATTCCTGAAATGTCCGGTGTTTCCACACTCAAAGCAGGCCTTTGGTGTGTTAGAGTTTGGGATTGTGGCGTTGGTTCGACAATCTTTAGCTAAGTGCCCGAAACGTTTGCACTTGCTGCAAGGGCAAGAACCATCGTGGTGACGGTTGCATTTGGAGCAATAGGGTTTGCTCCCACTGTATCCTTTCTTTTCATCGGTACCAGCAGCATAGGCCTTTGTAGTATCTGGCCTCTTGTTTTGTTGTTGACCTTGGTTTTGGTTGTGGTTGGGATTCCATTTCCGTTTGTTATCCCCAGATCGGTTTCCAGTATCCTTTCCAGCGGATGTTCCACGACGGACTACCTGAGCCATTAAGTTATGAGCCATACGGACGGCACTCTGAATAGTCCCCGGGTTGGACGCAGTTACCATCCCCTGAATCTTGGCTGGGAGTCCCCAGATATACCTTTCGATCCTCTTGTATTCAGGATCGACCATTGTGGGGCACAGAAGTGCCAGCTGGTGGAAGCGGGTAGTGTAACCGGTGATATCATCACCTCTCACTGTGATGTTCCAGAATTCAACCTCAAGCTGTTGTAGCTCTTCTCTTGGACAGTACTCATCTGTCAACATCTTCTTTAGGTCTTCCCAAGGGAGTTGATAAGCGACAT
Organism: Pseudognaphalium luteoalbum; assembly: GCA_963422505.1. Classification (NCBI taxonomy): domain Eukaryota; kingdom Viridiplantae; phylum Streptophyta; class Magnoliopsida; order Asterales; family Asteraceae; genus Pseudognaphalium; species Pseudognaphalium luteoalbum. Next base: position 107,863,964 of record OY730195.1, read on the forward strand.
CAATCCCCACAGTTTGGGCGTAGGTATTCCACCAGGTAAGGGCACCATCCATGAAGGTGCAGGTAGAGTACTTAACCTTGCAATCCTCGGTGCAGTTGCAGATTCGAAAAACAGATTCCAGTTTCTCAATCCATCTCAGTAAGCCAATGGCTCCTTCAGTTCCCTTGAAGTTTAATGGTTTGCAGTTCAGAAAATCCTTGTATGTGCAAGGTTTGGCAGTTGGTACTGTGTTGGAGGTATTTTCGCTACCCTGGTTCGGATTTGAACCACTGTTTCGCTATGCCTCTTGAGCAGCCAGGGCATCGGCTACTCCGTGCGCAACGAACTGGGCAAGTTCAGCATCGGTGAAAGTCTGTTTCCTTGGCGGCATGTTCCTTTAATAAACAGTTAGGAGGTATGTGAGATTTTGTACAAGGAGTATGATTATCACGGATGCATATATAAAAGGGGTAATATACAACATCACTATAGGACAATCAATAACATAAGATAGATATATTTGCAACCACTCAAGGTGCGAGTTCAAAAGATTTCAGAATTCTATGTTCACAAAAGATGCCGGGAATATTACATCCGGTCGGGTTACAAGAGTTTACATAACTAGCTAATAGGTTACATGATAACCACTGCATTAATCTTGATGTAGGTCGAGTTGTGCCAACAGAGAAGTGAGATGGTTAACAGATTCTGCAAGCCTGCTAACCATTCTAAGAGCATCCTCGGTTTCCCGCAGACGCGTCTCGTATTCTTGCAGCCTTGTTTGCAGAACAGAGATTTCATTTTGGTTACTGATCACTTGATTGTGAATAGTTCCCATGGTTTCGATAGTTTCTCCCAGTTGGTCGTGAAGTGTGTCCATGTTATCCACAGTGTTCTCGTGGTCTTCGGAGACTTGGTTGATACGTTCAAGAGCTGTGAGTCTCCAGTTCTCACGAGTCTCTTGCAGCTCTAAGTCCATTTCGCGAAATCGTCGCTCATGGTGGTTTAGCCTGGCGGCTAGAGCTGGTACGGAATAGGGGTTAGTTCGAGGCGACATTGTGGTCCTCCTGGAAATCCGTGGGTTTTGTGATCCATACGGTTGGGAGCGTGATGAATTGGGTGGTGTGTTTGCCATTCTGAGACAAAGCGTTTAAGAAGAATGAGGCCTATATTCATATAATACATATATAATATAGTCTAAGATATTGAGCGAGAGTGAGGCTTATCTATGTATACTTTTATATATATCACATAATAGCCTAAAGTGTCTAATCACAGACATGTTTGAGTCCCGGTTTCTCTCGTGGTCAGAGTCAACTAGTGTATCCCTGTTCATCATAACCATTTCAGACCTCACATCATCTTTCTTTAATTGTACATAGTTGATCAGGCTATGTTAAATTAAAGTCGTATGATGTAATTCCTGAACCAGTCATAACTAATAGGGAGATACTGTATAACGGTCATAGTCTAGGCCCACTAAATGCAACCTAGTTCGCTATAACCTGGCTCTGATACCAATCTGTAACACCCCCAAATTTAATGTTGCGCGGAAGCAAGCTTTGGGTGTTACTAATCAATAATCAAGCACTAAAGTATAGCAAACGACTTCTAAATGAGACGTTTGTAGAATAGTTCCATACCATTATAAAATAGGGTTTGAAAACATAATGTTTTTGTTATAAAAGTAAGGTCCCCTAGAGTCCGCGTATGTAGCGGGAGATTCTATTACATAACCATAGTTACAAAAGATAATGCCAAAGAATCTCCGTTAAATGCAGTTTGGAAATCATGCGACTCTAGCTAGTAATCCTGGAGTAATCCTACTCCGTACGTGTACCTGAGAATACATGCTAAAAAGGGTCAACACGAATGTTGGTGAATCTCACAGGTTTGTAAGTAAGTAATAGTTTGAACACAAGATTTTTATCAGTTGTGCCCGCAGGCGTAAATCAAGTATCTGCAACCAAGCAAATAATAAGTAAATATGTATATACCGTTGTCATGAGCTCATAGTCGAAGCTTAACCCGTAAATCAGTGGTACAGCCAAGTACCATATAGTGCCCCCGCGAGTGCCCAATCCAAACACTCGTACGAAACAAATAAAAGTCGCCCGTTTATACATAACGGTTCGTGGTAGCGCTACTACCCCGGGCGGGGAGGGTCAGTCCCTAATGGATCCATTAACTAATATTCGCGCTTAAGTCCATAACTAACGAAACTATGATGGAGGGACTTCAGTGGATTAGTAAGTAACTCATGCAAGCCCGTATATGAGAAGTAAGTAATTTAGCACTTGTGTTCAAGAAAACGTAAGCAATGCATCTCACCCCATAAGTAAAACAGTAAAAGTGGGGCTGTAAGACTCACCTGAGTCAAGTAAGCAAGCGTTTAACTTAATAAACGTACAGTCTGAAAGCAGTAGTAATCCGTAGGTTCCGCGAACCCGCAACCTTCTAATGCCCTAAGCATATAAGGTTGTATGTATAAGTGAATGTCTCAAAGGACCATTCATGCTAGTTGTCCACTCAACTAGTTACGTCCAAGTGTTTGTTTGTACTTTTGTAATTATTTTGTAAATAAGTGTGGCCCGTTGGTGACGGAAGTGTAATAACAATTCAAATATTATTATGCGTTTTGCGGTGTTGTATACTTATTAATGTATTTGTTGTTGATTGTCCAATTATTGTACCTATGTATAAGGATTTTCGGAAATAAAAATTTATGCGACAATGGTATTACGACAATATGGTTTCATGCGACAATCGAAGGGGATAATCATCTGATAATTAATTCCGACAATAAGGTATTCACGGGCACTGTTCATGCGACAATAAGATATTCACGGACATGGTTGTGTTAATGATACACGGAGTTTATTTATACGACAATATGTATTCACGGAGTTAATTTATACGATAATATGTATTCACGGAGTTTATTTATACGACAATATGTATTCATGGAGTTTATTTATACGACAATAGTATGTATTCATGGAATTTAGTTTTTATGCGACAATACATTCACGGATTATTTGTGATTTTTATGTAAAATAGTAAACGTTATCAAATCCTTCTGAAATTTTAACACAAAGTTCCTACATATGTTATGTACTTTCTGTAATTTTTTTATGATTTTTGGAGGTCGTTTGATATTTTATAAAAATTCACAAAGTGTCTGTGTTCATTTTAATCCGAGATTAGACCACTTCTCACAAATCAAATTTTCTGGAGAAATGAGTGCATTTCTGGAATGAGCCAAAGAAGAACTTTTTATATAGAACAAAATTACCAAGATTTCCCTAGTGGTCTCATACGTTTTTGAGTCTAGAACTCAAGATACGGTCTCAAGAAGGGGGTCATTGTCGGAGGTCATTGTCGGATTTTTACTATTGTCGGACCTATATTTCACCCGTGTTAAAACATCAACTTGGTCAAGTAAAACTTAATGAATCGTTATGAAATTTTTACACAAGGTTCTCCTATGTCTTAGCTTTCCAAAACATACTTTTTCATCGATTTTAACCAAGCACAACTCGAGATGAAAATTGTTAAATTGAAGTAAGTCCAGCAGATCGTTTTTGTGACATATGCTCAATAATCTGGTCATAAGTTAAGTTTTACAAAACTTCACAAGAAGTTCCAGTAGGATTTGGAAACCTAACAACATTTTTGATCTTTTCCCGTTGGTCTCAAGTTCTAATTCGTTCCATAGCCCAAGATATACTCATTTTGAATTGGTCAATATTCTGGTCAGATTCATCAGATCCGCTATGTACTTTTATTTCAGTAACTAAAAATAGCAAATGAACTTCAATTTTTGTGAGGCTTACAGATTATGAAAGTAGACTTCTTATACTTGATTTTAGGCTCAAGAAACGTCCATTTTAGTGTTGTAATGATTTTTATAAAATTCGGGGAAGTGGAAATAGAATCTGGACAGGAAGGTTAACTTCCTGTTTTCGAGTTTTAATTTGTGTTTCGACTTATCTTTTGGACATTAGCTAGTTGAATAAGCATATAGACATGTTAATAAGTAGTAACTAAGTAAATCTAAGAAAAGTTTAAGAGTCCTTACAAGGAAAATGGTGAAGAGAGGAAAGAAAGACGTTGTAGGCTCGTCTCCTCGCGAAATCTTGAAAATCGGCTTGGCAGTGTTATGATGGATGGATGGTGGATTATGGTGATGATCTAGGTGGTTTTGAGGGCTGGAAAATCAGTAGGATTTTCGTGGTGAGGGGGAGGGAGAGAGAGATTGAGGATGTGTGTGAAGAAAGGTGAAGGAAATGGAAATGGGGAGGGTGTTGGTTTGATTTGGAAGCAACAAGGCATGGTATGCCATGCTTCTTGCAGATTTTCTGCATAAAAGGTGTGGGTCCCACCCACACATGATGTCTAAATTTCTTTCTTCAATTTGTATTAAGTGGGGTGCTCGTTTACCCGTTCGTTTCGCGTTTTAAATTAATCGTATAACGTTTTATTCAGCGCGTTTCGTTAACGATTTAAAAGACGATATTTTACTTGAAGTATTTTATTAAAATACTTAATAATGTGACATAATACATACTTTGCCTTTATTTCATCCGTCGGGCGCGTTCCACGCGTTTTCGTTGCGTAAAGTTACGTTTTAATAAAACGTATAATCGTATAATATATTAAAGTAAATAATGTTTGTTTGGATAAATCCACATTATTTTTGACAGTTTGTCACCAACGTCCATAGTAAATAGTGTCGGACCTCGTCCGATTCAAGTGTGTATGATTTAAACAAATCATATAACGTGTATGTAATTACACAGAAAGTTACATATATTTAGATTAATATAATACTAAATACATGTAATTACAAGTAGTTAGGCACTAATTAAAGTCCTAAATTAGCGGGTGTTACAACGTGGAGGTTTAAGTTTACCATCCATGTTAGTGTTCGTACAACCAAGTTTTGTCCAAGTGTTTGTTCGATGATTATGTTCGAAGTTTTGAAAGTGTATACGACTCGTTGGTAATAGTTTGAAATCACACTTTCATTAAAATAAGTGCATTTGTAATGTTTGTAAAGTTCATGTATCGTATCGTATGCAAGTATTCATTTCCGGTTAAGTTTGGCACTTAGTGCAAAAACATTCGTAAAGTTTCTGTTTTATGCGACACAAGGGTTTGTGTCGCATTCCTGCGACATCCGCAAGTTAATGCGACGTAAGCATTTGTGTCGCAAATGCTACGACATAAGTAGTTGTGTCGCAAGTATGCGACATAAGGTGGGTTATGCGACATAAGTCGTTATGTCGCATAGTGCGACGTAGAAATGGTTCTGCGACATAAGGCGTTATGTCGCATAATGGGACGTAGGAGTGGTTCTGCGACATAAGACGTTATGTCGCATCACTGTTTTTGGACCAAAGCGACATAATGAGCTGTTCGACGAAAAATTTAGGGAAAATGAGTTTTGGGTCGATTTTTGACATTTTCAGTTGTTAAGAACACTAAAACATGTTGTATTAAGTTTTATAAACTAGAAATATCAAAGGAAATAGCAAAATCTAAGAGTTTGCGGGATTGTCGGGTTCTTACAAAGTTGTCGCCGTGAAAATCCGAGATGGGAAGGTAGAGCTCGACTCCGTGATCGTTTTTCTCTAAATGGACTCGGTGATTCGATGCATTTTTGGTGTAGTTTTTGTGTGATTTGTTGTGGGTTTATAGAGAGGGAATTGAGAGAGAAAAGGGTGGTAGAGAGAGAGTAAAAATGAAAATGAGGTTGGAAGTGGGGGTGGTGGCTGACTTTTAGAGCCAAAAAGAGGAGGGGACTTGTCCCAATTTGTGGTATTTTTATCCGTGTTTGTTTACCCGATTGTTAAATGTTAAAATGTTTTTAAACGATAGGTTTTTAAATATGTTTTCGATTATACTTTTGGTTGAAATATTTTATATAAAATAATTTAGTCGAGTTATACAATTATAACTTTGTTTTATTTTAGTTTTACGAAATAAATGAAATAGACGTTTCGCACTACAATATACTTTGTAAATATTATCAAACATAATATTTAATAAACGTTAATGTTATTTAATAATTTCATTTTATTAAATAATTTGGTTCACCAACGGTCGTATATTTTTTTCGCTTTTGTTCCAATTGTTTTGTACGTATTTACCACAATTCAAGAAATGTAATAATACACGTATTAATTAGTTGGGCTTTGCTAGACTTACCTCTAAAATGTGTTGTGAATTCACTCTAAGTTAGGGAATTAGCCTAAAAATACGTGAAATTAACGTTTATAATTATGTCGAAATTGCAGGGTGTTACACAACCCATACCCTTTACCCCTCATTCTTGTTTCCATTTCATACCAAACACACCTACCTTCCACTCTCTCGGCTCACAACCACAAACACCACCATCATCATCAAAATCGGGAATCATCATCATAATCAGAGAAAGGGAAGCAAGAAGAAGAAACACATCATCTTCATTTTCATCATCGCCATCTCCATCATCTCGATTTGTCATTTTTGAGCTCGAAATCGACATTTGGTAAGAACACCCGATTTCACACCTTCAAAACACTTGATTTATGTTTATTAACATGTTATTGAGTCCACACAACAAGAATATATCCAAGAAATCGGTTAAAAACGTCTTAAAAATCGAAACCCACTTCAAAGCTCGCATCAGTTCGTCCTGCGAACTGAGATCCCAGATCCAGTTCATCTTGCGAAGCGAACCGAAACCTGCGAGCCGAACTGACCTACGAACCAACCCGAATTGCGAGTCGACTTTGACTTGCGATTCGAGATTCTTGCGAGTTGATTCTTGACATGCAAACCGAACCTTATGCCGCGAACCGAACTCGGTTCGTAGCCTACCTAGCCTTGCGAGCCCAATCTTAACTCGCACCGCAGTTTTAGCTCGCGGCCAGACTTGGTTAGTTTTTCCGAAAATTTAAATTTTCAGATGCGTTTTTCACCAAAGCAATTTAGTATAAATAAAAATTTTTCAAGCTGACCTGGCAGCTCGACCCCAGATAGGGGCTCTGCCCCTTGGACCACGCCAGGGGTTGCCACCCCTTGGACCCCGCTACCAGGGGCGCTGCCCCCGGACCCCCGTACACGGTTTCCAAACCTGAACGAAAAATGAATACTTACACAACTCGCTTAGATAAACTAATTTGTCTCGTACTCATATAACCTCACGTGTTTAGGATACTAGGAGGTTACCCATCGGACGACGCGTGTATCGTAGGATCGCTAACTCCTCAGGTGAGTTCATAGCCCCACTCTTTCAACTATTTTACTATTTTTGGGGTGAGACACATGCACAATTACTTTTTTCGAATTATAATGATAAACTTTTATAATTCATACTTTACTATATTACTGTATGTAATACAAAATGTGAATACGTAGGAATTACACCCACTATATTGTTGTAGGACGATACCATAGCTTACCTAGATAGGTTACCACTGTACACTATTTTGTCGTTGAAACACCATTACCATTACATAACTTTTTTAAATTATCACTACATATTGGCCATATTATCGCGGGACAATACTATCCAATATATTAGAACTGGTTAGTTCTACCTATGCCGGACAACAACTAGGTTGTCACAGAATTAGTGTTCCTTTTAGGAACTAAAACTGCCTTTGCATTCCATTGTTACTAGAATGGATTTGCACTTAAATAAACATTAACCACGGACCTCAATATACTTGCTAGGCTGAGGCTAGAAGTATAACGTACGTTAGTATAGCCCTTTATATTAGTACAAAACAGTTAGGTGATGGTTATACATACCTAGGTTCCTTGTGCTACACTTAATTTCTAAGTATTATATATACATACCTAGATACACTAAACCACTTTCATGTGTTACATGATACCCCATTAGATATGTTGTTGACTAAGACTAATATATATATATATATATATATACATATACTTGTACACAATCTCAAGCACGTGGTGCTATCTACTATTTACTTAGGTATATTGATATACATACACTCATACAAATGCAAATACTTAAACGAGCATGTCGTAGTACTATCGGATTTCAATTACTTAGTTGGGCATGTCGTAGTACTGTTGACTCTCAATTACGTGCATTGCTTGCGAGCAACACAGTTCGATGCCACGGTAAAGTAGGCACAAAACGATATCACGGTTAGAGTGATATAAAATGATATCGCGATAAAGCGATACAAAACACGGAATTGGAGAGCTTACACTCGAGATTCGCACTCATCAACGGATCGGCGAGCTTACACTCGAGATCGTTGACTCATTACTTGGATAAATGCTCACTTATAGTTCTGCGGGACTACACTTACATGTTGCTGGAGGCAACACACTATGCCAGATGGCATACTAGTCTATAACTTGTTATCATATGACGTGGTCATACACTTACTCAATTCGTACTTAGGCATGTATTGCCTCACATTGGTAGATTTACTCATACCGGATAGGTATTCTAGGCATGGATTGCCACACCCCCGATATGACACGGTCATACACTTACTCGATTGTACTTAGGCATGTAGTGCCTCATGGTTGTAGACATACTTATACCTAATAGGTATCTATGCATGGAATGCCATATTCTCGATGTACTTAGGTATACACCCCAAATACTTAGGTAGGAGATACCTCGTTAGATGTATACACATTGGTGTTACAACACTATAACAATACAAATCAAAATCGTGGATTTTGAATTACTTTTCAAAACATACAAGGTTTATACTTTATGTTTTCAACTAACAATCCTATGAACTCACCAGCTTTATAGCTGACTCATTTTAGCATGTGTTCTCAGGTGCCCAGCAGGACTAGGATTGCTACAAGATATGCTAGCTCAAGTCGCATGATTTCAAACACTTGGATTTTCCTTGCATAACTTTTGTACTACAACTTATGTAATTGGAATTATTTTGCGAACTCGCAACTTGTATATACTTTTATTTTGGAAATGTAACAACTATTTTTCAAACGTCTCATTTAGAGTCGTTCATTATGTACCTTTGTGCTTGTGATATTTGATTTGGTAACACCCGACCCAACCGCTTCCGCAACCCGAGATATAAGGGTGTTACAATAAAAACATATTATTCACTTAATAGTGAATATTTTCCTATAGACAGTTCAAGTTGATTACCAATATTATGATCCACATAAACAAATTATACTCACATATCTAAGCAACACCATTATTTTTAGTATGAATATTACCAAGTGTTTTCTAAGATATGACATACTGAAGAATTCAAGCAACACATATTACATTGGTTCCTTTAGAATCAAGGTAGAGGTTTATCAAACTTACACTTGATTTTAAAATTTAGACAAATATCAAACATACTTTGAAGATGCTATGTTATCCAGGTCTGTACTTAGTACAACAAATAATCCCTTTTAGCATGATTCAAAATACATTTGAGAATATTAATTTAATTAAAGGCTTCAGGTCTGTACTCAGTACAATATGTTGTCACCAGTAATTAAGTTAATACCCATATTGTTACTATTTGTCATTCATAGCTTTATAAGTACAGTGCATGTGAATGCTATCAGTCAACAATTAAGACTTATGTCATACACCATATAATAGAAACACTAGATAACAATCAAGTATATTAAGACTTCTTAAATGCTTAGAGATGTTTATATAATTTGCCTACTAGTACATCATATCATGAAGCTATCTAGACATTTAAATCATGCAAATTATAACTTGTGGATATAGGTGTATAACCAAATAAATATAAATACATACCTGATAGAACCGTTTTAGTTCTAATGTAGCTTTAATTGAACCTACTAACACATCATACTTAGGATTTAAGCTTATTATTGTGAAGCTTATTCTCCTAATGTACTATCATCTCCCATAGTTTTTGCAGATAAAAACTTAAAAAAATTTCTAAAATAACTACTGTTGTTCTTTTATTGGAGGCAATTCCCCTCAGGTAACAAGCAAATGAATGCCATACGCCCCCCCCCCCCCTCTTTAATTAGAACATTAAAATAACTACTAACTATTACAAAAATACCCTTGGAAAACTAATCACTCTGGATTTCTCATTTCGTTTAGTTGAACCAACGTCTCAAATCTTGCTCTGTCGAACGCCTTTGTGTATAAGTCTGCGAAGTTATCCAATGACGCGACCTTAACTAACTTTATCAAATTCTTCTCAGCACATTCTCTAATAAAATGATGTCGAATATCAATGTGCTTAGTTTTAATGTGCTTCACCGGATTGTTGGTGATCGACATTGTTGACTCATTATCAATCATCATAGGAGTATTGGTTATGTTTAACCCATAATCCCACAGTTGCTATTGGATTCAAAGTACTTGAGAGTAATAACTGCTAGCTGAAACATACTCAGTTTCACATATAGAAATGGCTACCGAGCTTTGCTTCTTGCACTACCATGATACTAATCTACCTCCTAAGAATTGACATCCTCCAGTTGTAGACTTCCTATTCTGATTGCATCCTCCATAATACGAATCATTATAAGCTATAAGATCTAAGTCTCCATCAATCGGATACCAAAGTCCCAGCTTCGGTCTCCCTTTGAGATAACGAAAGATCCGTTTCACAGCTTGCATATGTGACTCTTTCGGATTAGCCTGATATCTTGTGCATATACAAACAACAAACATAATGTCAGGCCGAGAGGCAGTTAGATACATTAGTGATCCGATCATGGCTCTATAAAGAGTTGGATCCACATCGCTATCACTCGATGTATCTGGTCCAAGGTTATGATTGACTGGAATTGGGGTATTGTAGAACTTACTTTCATCCATCTTAAAGCGTTCCAATAGCTCATATGTATATTTAGATTGATGAATAAAGAATCCATCCTTCTTTTGATCAACTTGCAATCCTAAGAAGAAATTCAACTCTCCCATTGCAGACATTTCAAACCTTTTTCGCATGACTATCTCAAATTCGTGACATATCTTTTCATCAGAAGATCCAAAGATAATGTCATCAACATACACTTGCACAAGTAGAAAGTCTTTCTTCTTCACTTTACAAAAACTGTACTATCAATTGATCCTCTTGTGAATCTATTCTCAAATAGATACGTTGATAGTGTTCCATACCACATCCGAGGTGCTTGATGTAATCCATATAGAGCCTTATTCAATCGATATACTCTATCTGGATAGTCAGGATCAGCAAACCCTGGTGGTTGTGAAACGTACACCAATTTTTCAACTTTGCCATACAAAAAGCACTCTTAACATCTAACTGATAAACGTTTATCCCTTTGAATGAGGCAAATGCAAAGAATACTCTAATTGCTTCTAGCCTAGCAATTGGTGCAAACAATTCATTGTAATCTATTCCTTCTTGTTGATTAAACCCTTGAACCACTAGACGAGCTTTATTGAGAGTAATGACACCCCGATCATCTCTCTTACACTTAAATACCCATCTAGTTCCAATTAGATACTCTCCCTTTGGAAGGTCAACCAACTCCCATACTTGTAATTTTGAGAACTGAGATAGTTCTTCTTGCATTGCTTCCACCCACGAACTTTCCTTTAGAGCCATTTGAACATTTTTAGGCTCAACTTGTGAGATAAAGCATGAATATAGACATTGATTAGGAATCCCTGTCTCTTTCATTTCAGCATACAAGCCTGGGTAGCCTCGGTTTTCAGAAACACTAGCTTTAACTTGGCCTCTAGTTAACATAGGAATTTGAGGATCACCTATGATGTTCTCAGGTGGATGATTCTTACTAGTCTGAGTAACCGTTACCGGTTCAACTAGTATTTCATCCTCCAAATTAGTACCTATTTCATGAGTACTATGAGGTTCAGGTGTGTCTTCCAAATCTGGTACCTCCTCACTGGATGGCTGTGAATTATCAATATCTGAAGATATTCTTAATTCTCTAAGTGGAGTAATGATATGTAACACCCCGTAAATTTAAACGCGATTACGTACACTAAACATTTGCATTTTTAGGCTAATTCCCTAACTTTGAGTGAATTCACAACTACTTTAGAGATAAGTCTAGCAAAGCCCAACTAGTTAATACGCGTAGTATTACTTATTCGTAATTACGTACAAAACGATTGGAGCAAACGCGATAAAATATACGACTGTTGGTGAACAAAAATTAATTAATAATAGGAGATTATTAGTTAACATTAACGTCTATTAAATATTATTTTGATAATATTTAACAAGTATTTCGTAAACTGAAACAAACTCGAGACGTTTCTGTAACAAACAAAGTTATAATTTTTCAACTGAGTTAAATTCCTTTTTATAAAAATATCTCAACTAAAATATATCCTAAAATGTATTTACAATTTACCAATTTAAAATAAATTAATATTTAACGATCGGGTAAACGAACACGGACTAAATACCACAAAAATATGGGACAAAAACTCCCCTCCCTTGATGACAAAAATCTTGCCATAAACCCCCCTTTCCCTTTTATTTCATTTTCATCATCATCCTCTCATCTCATTTCTCTCTCTCAAAACCACCAACACCAAAAACCACCAAAACCACCATCCACAAAACTGCCAAAAACTACCACCAAACGACCTCCAATCACTCTGCTCATTTGGAGAAAAACGATCACGGAGTCGAGCTCTACCTCCCTATTTTCTCGGATTTTCACGGCGACAACTTTGTAAGAACCCGACAATCTCGTCACTTCTTAGATTTCGAAGTTTTCTTTGATATTTCTTATTTATGATACTTAATACAACATGTTTTAGTGTTATATCAACTTATTATGTCCAAAAACTGACTTAAAAATGCGTTTTTAAAGTTAAAAAACGATCAGCTCATTTTGCGAGCTGAGATCTGTTCTTCCTGCGAACCGAACGAGCTGCGAACCGAACAAGCTGCGAACCGAACGAGCTGTGAACCGAGCTGAGCTACGAACCGAGTCGAGATGCGAACCGAACTCGCGAGCCAAGCTAGCGAGTCGAACGAGCGAGCCGAACGAGCGATCCGAACTGACCTGGCCTACGAACTGAGGTTCTGCCCTGCGAACTGAGTTTTACCCAACGATTCGACATTTTGCGTAACGACAACTACACTTTTTACAACGATGATTGACATACAAAAGTATATACTTTTGCTAAGCATGAAACGAAACGAATATAATAATGTTTTCAGACTTTATTATTACAAACCGCTACCAACGAGTCGTATACATTTCTAAAGCTACAAACTTAAACAACAAACAAACGCTTTGGACATAATTTGGTTGAATGAACACTAGTATGGATGGTCAACTTAAACATCCACACATTTATACTTATAATCTCATACGTTTAGGGCGTTAGGAGATTACTGACTAGAACTATATTTAGGCTTAGGCTTTGCTAGCACTCGTACACATACTTAGCTCATTAGGTGAGTTCACAGCCCCTACTTTTACTGCTTTACTACTTTTGAAAAGGTGTGGAAAACATAGTCAACTGCTTTACTGATTGCCATAACTACTTTTGCTTACATGATTGTTTATCATACTTGCTTACTCGCACGATTTGAGTACTTTAAACTGTTTGAACTGCTGAACCCTTACAACAAAACTGGTATTTATGAAACAACATTTTCATACTATAAATGTGATAAAACTTGTTTGGTAAACCGGAGAATGACCGATACTTTTATGTAAACGCTGGAGAACGACCAGCAACATATTTTAGTGCTAGAGAACAACTGGCCAAATGGACGGGAGAATGACCCGTGCGTCTTTTGACCGGACAACTACCGGTACTGTGTTTCGCTGGAGAACGACCAGCAGTATTTATTGCCAGAGAACGACTGGCCGAGTTTGGACGGGAGAATGACCCGTGCGTCTTTAGACCGGAGAACGACCGGTACTGTTTTGGAAACGCTGGAGAACGACCAGCAAACTGTACTTTGGGTAACATCCCATGCAAACTGTATTTTGGGTAACATCCCAACCGAACTATATTTGGATAACATTCCACAAAACGTTTACTTAACTATTATGTCAATAACTATTTGTGAACGTATTTGTTTTAACAACTGTGCTTACAAACTTGATTCAACTGTCGCAAACATAAAACCTGTGAATTCACTCAACCTCGTTGTTGACTTTTACTATGTTTTTTGGGGAATTAGCTGCACGTAAGACATCCTACAAACATGGAATGTAGGTGACCCCCGAAGGAATAGGATGCCAACTTTTGACAACTGGATTTCTTTTATATAACCAAGTTGTTTAGTCATATTTACGAAATTTACTTTTGTAACTTAATTACTTTTCAACTTATACCATTCGATGAATCGTAAACTTTGTAACAATTACTTTTGGCATCTTAATATACTATGTTCTGTGTAATCATAAGCTCTGATACGTATGCATGTACTGTGTATTGTGGCATTCCCCATACTTAACAAAATGCTTCCGCTAAACAAAATCAACGAATTTGGGGGTGTTACATGATATCATCCACTAAGTTTTGCATCAGCTCTTCCTCATCTGGAGGTGTATTTACTTTGGATTTTTGAGATCCACTAGTAGATGGTCGATTTGGATCAGCACTTGTCTTGCTTGCAGAAGATTGAGCATTCTTTGTTGAAGTGTGGCCAATATCCTCATTTCCAGACAATAAATGTTCAGGAATATCTGAATCACTGACAAAATCACTCACAGGAACTTTAAAAGATGCAAAAAGATAAGAATAATCAAATTGCTAATCTAAGCCCTTATGTACATCTGGTGTGCAGCTTGTAACTTCAATGTTATACACTACCTCCAAACGTCCTGTGACTTTATTAGAAACCCTCTTGTTTGGCGAATTAGGCATATAGCCTAGGAAAAATCCTTCGTCGGCCTTTTCACCAAATTTTGCTTGATGTCCAGTTTTTAATATAGTGCAAGAAACTCCAAAGGGTTCAAACCCTTTTAAGTTTGGTTTCTTATTGTTCAAAAGCTCATAACAAGTCTTGTTCTGCTTTTTGACCGTAAGAACTCTATTTAGAACATAACATGCTTTATTCACTGCTTCTGCCCAAAAGATGATAGGAAGCTTTGAATCAGCAAGCATTGTTCTAACAGCCTCTATCAACGTTCTATTCTTCCTTTCAGCTACACCATTCTGTTGAGGTTCATAGGGTGCACTGAATTGATGAATAATCCCTTTGCTTAAGCAATAGATATTCAACGTTGAGTTTTTGAATTCTGTTCCATTGTCACTACGAATACGCTTCGCTCTCGTTTTATAAACATTCTCTATTAGATCAAAGAACTCAATTAGAATTCCTTGAGTTTCATCCTTAGATCCCAAAAAGAACACCCACGAGAATCTAGAATAATCGTCTGTGACAACCAAACAGTACCATTTACCACCTAGACTTCTCTTGCTTATAGGGCCGAAGAGATCCATGTGTAGCAACTCAAATGGTGAGGAGATCGAGTTTTCAGTCTTAGATCTGTGTGGTTTCTTGTGTTGCTTTCCTTTCATGCAAGGAACACACTTATCTTTAGACTCGAAACATTTTTGTGGTACACCCAGAACTAACCCATTTTTGGTTATGAAATTCATCTTTCTCCAGTTCAGATGTGCCATTCTCCTATGCCATAATAATGCGTCTGCTTCTGAGGCCTTGGATAATAAACATGTAGACACCATTGAAGAATTAGGAACACCCATGTTGATAACATAGATGTCCTCTTTCCTTGGTGCCTTCATCAATATCCATTCTTCAGGAATTGAGAAGCCTGGCTTCAGAACTAAAGCGTCCTTTTCATTGAAATGAACTGGATGATCTTTATCGCAGACTTGGGAGACACTCACTGGGTTGTGAGTCAGTTCTTCAACATAATTCATATCCTCTAGAGTCAAAGTTTCATTTGAAACTTTTCCTTTTCCCGTAATTACTCATCCTTTGTCTCCTGCAAAATTAACTTTTTTCTTGAATCCTTCTTTGAAGTCCTTTAGTAGACTTCGTTCTCCAGTCATGTGCCTTGAGCATCAACTGTCTACATACCACCAGCTATCCTTGTTCACAGTAGACTCCTGCACAGAACACAAAACACAATCAGTTGTCAAGAGGGACCCAAGCCATTACGGTCTTGGTTTGTCCCTTATCATCAACAAACTGAAGCTCTTTAAAATAACCATCCTTCCCATCAGGAGCTTTGGTTATTTCTAAGATGCTTGAGCTTGTGGACGATCAGCCTTAAGAGGTGAATTTGAGGAGAACCACCTAGGCACTGAATTAAGAGTTCTATTATTATAATTATGTTAAGACATAGTTTGTGAGAGCAGATCTAGCTTGAAATAGGATTGGTGTAATTATTATTATGTTTGTGTATTGGTTTAGATTTGTAAATGAATATTTCGTTATTAAAGATAGATGAAATTTTGTTTTTAATATATATGTTTGTTGCGAGTTGAGATCTCAAGTCACAAGTGTTACGAAGCGAGGTGAGATCTGAACTCGCAAAGCTATGAACATAAGGAGCTTGGAGAGTCGAGTTTATTATGGGCTTGGGCTGCGTAGCGAGTCGAGTCAACTCGCAGGCCCAACGGCTGCGAGTTGAGATGACTTATTTAAGTGATTTTTGTTTAGAAAATCATTAACTTTTTGATTAATCTTTTGCAATTCCGATTTGATACCTGCGAACTCAATATCCAGAGAAAACAAAAACCTAAAGGCTAGGCTTTGACGGTTTTTCATTTAAAGCAAAGTATTAGATTAACTAAAATGCGAACTTATTCGTTATTAGTAAGATAACATCGTATTAAGGAATTCCACACCTTAATACTATAGATAACGAAGTTATCGATCCTAGAACTAGGGACTTACAATTGGTATCAGAGCTTTCGGGCTAGATAACGAAGGTAGTTCGAGGTTTTAGTGATTAATCGCGTTTGATTCGGATCGTTTATACGTGCATTAGTACATATTAACGATCAAAATCATTCTCTGGACGATTTAGGGTTTGTTTACGGTCGAAATTTCCAGTTTCAATCATAAAAATACCTAAAATTTTTGTTTTCGGGTTTTTCAGCCGTTTCACGAGTTGAGATTAGGGTTTCAGATAAGTCTGTGAACCGAGTTTAACTTGCGAACCGAGATTCTGCGAGTCGAACTTATTTGCGAATTGAAATATTCTGCGAACCGAGATCTCCTGCGAACCGAGATCACTTACGAGTTGACATCACTACGATCCGAACTGAGACTTGCGAACCGAGATTCCGCGAGTCGAGCTGAGATTGCGAGTTGAACTGAGTTTCTGCGAGTCGAGATTTTTTTTCTGAATTCGCAAATACATTTTAACTTTAAACTTCACGATGTATGACCTTAGCAAAATGATTGAGATGGAACACGAGATTGGAAAATCTAATGTTCCACCTAAATTGTTGAGAGTTGAGGATTATTATAGCTGGAGGGATAGGTTTGAATCTTACTGTAGATTCCATGATCTATCTATTTGGATGTGTATCAAGAATGGATACACGGCACCTACACAAACTGTTGAGAATGCTATTGTGGTTCTCACTTATCAACAGATGAGTGAAGCACAAAAGAAGGAATTTGAGGTTGAGAACAAGGCTCATTCTTCAATCAAGATGAGTCTACCTAAGGAACTTAATCATCAACTGAAGTCCTTCTAAACTGCTAGAACTATGTGGACAGCTCTAGAGAAGAGGTGTGAAGGTAGTCCACAAGTTAAAGCAGGCCAGAGAAATCTCCTGAAAAAGCAGTTTACTATCTTCAAATCTTTGAAAGAAGAAGATCTTGATGCTTATACCACAAGATACTACCATTTGTTGAGTGAGCTAGATGACCATGAGATTGTAACTACCGAGACTGAGAAAACCGACAAGTTTATTGAGGGTTTACCATCTAAGTGGGAAACGCATGGCATAATGCTTAAAGACAATGATGAGAGGTATGCAACTATGACCTTAGAGTAGGCTATTGATAAGCTCAGAGGTTATGATTTCACCAAGAAGACTAGAGATACTGATTCTGATCAGGCTCAGGATCCGGGACTTTATCACGGAAAATCTACTATCTCTACTGCTTCCTCGAGCTCGACCACTGCTTTGTTTGTTGGTAATGGTGATGGAAAAGGTGAAATGATTACTGATGAATTGTGTCTTGTTACCTCATCTGGTAGTGAAGCAAAGGGAAAACCAACTGAGAAGTCACCTCAGGAGCATCAAAAGATGCCTATGAGTGTGAAATCTGCTGAACAACAATTATCTGTTCTTGCTTCCTTCGTAGCTTCTTATGAAAACTACATTCAGGGTAAAATCAATGATCCAATTATGTTTGACGAAGATTATGATCAGATCGACCCTGAGTATCTTGAAGAAATAGAACTTCAGGATCAACTTGCTATGTTGTCTAGAAGAGTAAAGAATTTCTTGAAGAAAACTGGTAGAAAGGTAGTTGGCAATCGATCAGGGTTTGATAAGACCAAGATCAAGTGTTTTAACTGTCAGAGTTATGGACACTTTGCTCGGGAATGTCAAAGACCTAAGGTAGAAGCTGGCAATGGAAAACAAGGTTCGGGAAGCACTCTCACTTCCAAAGCCTTGGTTGTGAAACAGTTGGATGGCTCTTATGAATGGAAAGCTCAGTCTGAGGAAGCTTTCATGGCTGAGATTGATGAGTCTACATCCTACATGCCTACTGATGCAGAGTGTGATGTAAAGGTGCCTGAGGTTGAAAGGAAAGCAAAATCGAAAGATAGAAAATTATAGAACCACTGAGATGGACAAGATGCTAGATGCTCAACGAAGTGTAAAGGATAAATCAGGACTAGGTTATAATGAGACACATCCTCCTTTCAATTCAAATTACACTAGGCTTCCAGAAGATACTGAGATGACTGAAGTATGTTCTGTAGAACCAGTAGCTAAACCTGATCAGTCAGAGGCACAGAAGAATGTTATTAAGAATCCATCATCTGATGATAGTAAGAGAATTCCTCACACTAAAGTACATTTTGTACCGGGTGGAGTAATTAATGATACTAAGACTGATGAAGTGATTAATTAAGAACATGTTATTGATCCTTTAGTGCCTAAAACGCCGATTGCGGATGCAAAAGTTAGTAAGTCACGAAAACAGATGTCCTGCTTCAAATGTCACCAAAAAGGACATGTAGCTTCTTGTTGTCCAAATAAGAAGTTGGAAGCATCACATAAGTTAGTGAATACTGAAAAGACACTGACCACTTCTAGTTCAATTGTAGATAGGTTAGGCTCCAAACCGGGATTAGGCAGCAAAACTGTAAACATTCTGAAAAGAGATGGTAATCATAGTGTCTCTCCACCTAAACCTAAAAGGCCTTATACTCTAAACGAAAATACTTTCAATAAGCCAAGAGATAAGACACCTCCGAGGTTTAGGACCCCAAGTAGAAACCATAGTCAGTTTGAAAATGGTTCTACTTCAAGTGCACAGGGAACTAAGTTTGTGCCTAGGAGGTTCTCTACTCACTCTCCTCATAGGCCTAAGACTACAGGTCATCAACAATCTCAAACTCCTGTGAAAGTTACCAAGACTCCCGATGGGAATAGTTATGGTTACTTTAAGGAGGTTCAGATTGTAGATGATCAGGGACAAACCAAGACCGTAATGGCTTGGGTCCCTCTTGAAAACTAACTGTGTACAACTTGATATGTGTAGGAGCAGACTGTGAACAAGGACAACTGGTGGTATGTAGACAGTGGATGCTCAAGACACATGACAGGTGAACGAAGTCTACTGAAGGACTTCAAAGAAGGTTTCAAGCAAAAAGTAAATTTTGCAGGAGAAAAAGGAGGAGTAATTACTGGGAAAGGAAAAGTTTCAAACGGAACTTTGACTCTAGAGGATGTGAATTATGTTGAAGAACTAACTCATAACCTAGTGAGTGTTTCAAAAGTCTACGATAAAGGTCATCCAGTTCATTTCAATGAAAAGGAGGCTTTAGTTCTGAAGCCAGGCTTCACAATTCCTGAAGAATGGATATTGATGAGGGCACCAAGGAAGAAGGACATCTATGCTATAAACATGGGTGTTTCTAATTCTTCAATGGTGTCGACATGCTTACTATCCAAGGCCTCAGAAGCAGATGCATTTTTATGGCATAGGAGAATGGCACATCTGAATTTTCGAAAAATGAATTATATAACCAAGAATGGATTAGTTCTAGGTGTACCACAGAAACGTTTCAAGTCTGAAGACAAGTGTGTTCCTTGCCTAAAAGGAAAGCAGCACAACAAACCACACAAGTCTAAGACTGAAAACACAATCTCCTCGCCATTTGAACTACTACACATGGACCTCTTTGGCCCAATAAGCAAGAGAAGTCTAGGTGGCAAGTGGTACTGTTTAGTTATCACAGATGATTACTCTAGATTCTCATGGGTATTCTTTTTGGGATCTAAGGATGAAACTCCAGGAATATTAATGGAGTTCTTTGATCTATTAGAGATTGTCTATAAAACAAGAGTAAAGCGTATTCGTAGTGATAACGGAACATTCAAGAACTCAACGTTGAATATCTATTGCTTAAGCAAAGGGATACAACATCAATTCAGTGCACCATATGAACCTCAACAGAATGGTGTTGCTGAAAGGAAAAATCGAACGTTGATTAAAGCTGCTAGAACAATGCGTGCAGATTCAAAGCTTCCAGTCATATTTTTGGGCAGAAGCAGTGAATACAGCATGTCATGTTCTAAATAGGGTTCTTACGGTCAAAAAGCGTAACAAGACTTGTTACGAATTATTGAATAATAAGAAACCTAATCTGAAGGGATTTGAACCCTTTGGAGTTGCATGTACAATATTGAAAACAGGAAATCAAGCTAAATTTGGCGAAAAGGCTGACGAAGGATTTTTCCTAGGTTATGTGCCCAATTCGCCTAATAAAAGAGTTTTCAATAAAGTCACGGGACGACTAGAAATCGTTTATAACATTGAGGTTACGAGCTATGTACCTGCTGTACATAAGGAATTAGATTGGCAATTTGACTATTCAAATCTCTTTCAGTCATTTAAAGTTCCCATAAGTGACTTTGTCTGTGATTTAGAGATCTCTCGGCACTTATTGCATGAAGACTTGGACAATGGTCCTTCTTCAACATCGAGTGTTCCGAAATCTGGAATCAGGATAACAGATGACTCAAATGAAGCTTCTTCAAGTGGGTCACAACAACCTTCAAAGGATAAGTATCAAGAAACAGAAGATTCTGAGGAGGATCTTCAAACAAAGTTTGATGATGTACTTACTTCTTTGAACCATTTAAGGTTATCTTCAGCTAGTTCAGAAGATATGCCTTCGTTAGAAGAGATTGATGTACTTACTTCTTTGAACCATTTAAGGTTATCTTCAGCTAGTTCAGAAGATATGCCTTCGTTAGAAGAGATTGGTACTAACTTAGGAGATGAGTTAATAGTTGACCCTATACCTGTTACAAGAACGAGTAAGAATCATCCCGTTGAAAACATCATCGGTAATATTAATACTCCTATTCAAACTAGGACTCAATCTAAAGCTAGTACATCTGAAAATTTAGAAAGCTTGTATACTGCTATGAAAGAGACAGAGATTCCTAATCAATGTCTATATTCATGCTTTATCTCACAAGTTGAGCCTAAAAATGTGCAAATGGCTCTCAAAGAAAGCTCGTGGGTCGAAGCTATGCAGGAAGAACTGCTACAGTTCTCTAAATTACAAGTATGGGAGTTGGTTGATCTTCCAAAGGGAGAATATCCAATTGGAACTATATGGGTATTTAAGTGTAAGAGAGATGACCGGGGAGTCATTACTCACAATAAAGCTCGTTTAGTGGTTAAAGGGTTTAATCAACAAGAAGGAATAGATTACAACGAAGTGTTTGCACCAGTTGCTAGGCTAGAAGCAATTAGAGTATTCTTAGCATTTGCCTCTTTTAAAGGTATCAAATTTTATCAGTTGGATGTTAAGAGTGCCTTTTTGTATGGCAAAGTTGAAGAATTGGTGTATGTTTCACAACCGTCAGGGTTTACTGATTCTGACTATCCAGATAGAGTATATCGCTTGAATAAGGCTCTATACGGATTACATCAGGCACCTAGGGCATGGTATGGAACACTATCAATGTATCTACTTGAGAACGGATTTACAAGAGGATCAATTGATAGTACACTTTTTGTAAAGTGGGACAAGAATGATTTTTTACTTGTATAAGTATATGTTGATGACATTATCTTTGGATCTTCTGATGAAAAGATGTGTCAAGATTTTGAGAAAGTCATGAGAAAAAGGTTTGTTGAGTCCTGAGCCACTGTCAGATTTGCTCAGAAGACAAGTCTTGTGCCACTGCTAGAAGAAGTCTACCACTGTTAGTTAGTTTTGTATTGACAGTGCCACTGTCAGTTAGAATTAGTCTAACAGTGCCACTGTTGGTATAAGTGTGTATTTTGTATCAAGTACTTAACCACTGTTGGTAATACGAGTACTACCCTGTTAGTGTATAGCTCAACCACTGTTAGAAGTCGGTTAGAGAGAAATATGGAATAGATAGAATTTCCATAATATTTTGATTCTGTAAAGGACTCTATGTTATATAAATAAAGATCCTGTAAAACCCTAGTAGATAGACGAATCTCTAGTTATTAGCTTCAAGGTTGTAAACCCTAACACAAATTGTGTGTTCGTATTATTGATAATAATATTGAAGCTTTTGATTAATATTCTGTGTTACAAGTTTAGTTCTTCAAAGTTATTAATAAACTATTCCGCAAGCTTATTAATAATTAATCAAAGTAATACATATTAAGATCCTGACTGGGATCAACAAGTGGTATCAGAGCTAGATATTGCTTTGATCTTGAAGAATTCTATTGAAGTTTGCAGCTTTCTCTTCAAATACCAAGATGTCTACT
Organism: Pseudognaphalium luteoalbum; assembly: GCA_963422505.1. Lineage (NCBI taxonomy): Eukaryota > Viridiplantae > Streptophyta > Magnoliopsida > Asterales > Asteraceae > Pseudognaphalium > Pseudognaphalium luteoalbum. The sequence continues at coordinate 107,886,868 of OY730195.1, forward strand.
GAAACAATGGAAGGAATACAGGCAACAAAGATTCCTATGCTCAAACCTGATGAGTTTGAGTTATGGCAGACAAGAATAAGGCAATACATGCTTCTCACAGATTATATGATGTGGGAGGTGGTTATCAATGGACCTAATTATCCAAAAGGTCCAGATGGTGAAAAATTGGAGAGACCACCACCCAAGACAGATGCTGAGAGAAAAGAAAGAGCCACTGAATGGAAGGCATTGAGTACATTACTCTTGTCAATTCCCAATGAATATCAAAAGAAATTTGATAAATGTGTAGATGCTAAGGTACTCATGGAAGCAATAGTCACAAGGTTTGGAGGTAATGATAATACAAAGAAGAATAAGAGGTCTCTTCTCAAACAACAGTTTGAGAACTTTGCTGGAGTAAAGTCAGAAACTTTAACTCAAACCTTTGATAGGTTTCAGAAACTGGTGGGAGATCTTGAAAATCACAATGTCAAGATAGACAAGGATGATCTTAATAGAAAATTTTTAAGATCACTTGGTACAGAATGGAACATGTACACTGTGGGACTAAGACAAAGTGCAGACCTTGATCAGAAGGAAATTGAGGATCTGTACAATGATCTGAGAAACTTTGAGCCTGAGGTTTTGGCTATAAAACAGTCCACTGGTAGTTCTAATAATACTGCTTTTGTGTCTGTTGGTGAAGCTGGAAGTGGTAGCACATCTGGTGCTAATGATAATGTGCTAGAAGCATTCTTTGCTAGCCATGTGAATTCATCATTAACTACAGAAGATTTGGAGCAGGTCAGTGAAGAGGACCTTGAGGAGATGGATTTGAGATGGCAAATGGCTATGATCACCATAAGGGCAAAAAGGTTTATGCAGAGGTCTGGTAACAGAAACTTCACATTCAACAAAGATGGTGTAGCTGGTTTTGACAAAAGCAAAGTGGAGTGTTTCAACTGCCACAAGTTGGGTCACTTTGCAAGAGAATGCAGGAACACACAGGATGGAGGATCACAGAATACAGTTAATGGAATAATGAGAAATAGTTCTGGTCCTCAAAGAAGATTGGTACCTGTACAGAACACCACTTCAGACTCATTAGTAGCACAATATGGAATGGGAGGATTTGACTGGAGTGATCAAGAAGAGCTTGTGATAAAAAAATCAAGCTTTGATGGCTGTCACAGAAGAACCAGAACCTTCAGACATTCCACATGAGGTACAAGTTAAATTATGTTCACCTGAATATAAGAAAATGGTTAAATTTTACAGGGATCATAATGTTGTTGTGTGCAATGAGTTGAAAGCATTTGAGGTCAAAAGTCAACATGCAACCTTAGCTATTAAAAATCTGGAAAAACAAATTAAAGCTTTTGAAAAGAATGAATCACAATTTCACTTAGATATTAAATATCTGAATTGGGAAAAGAAAGCTTTACAAACAAAAGTTGATATGCTAAGTGCCAAGTTGACTGAGGTAATTTCTGATAAAGAGTCTATAAAGTTGAAAGTTGATGAATTGGAAAATGCCTCAAAAGGTGTTCAAAACTTAATCAAGTCTCAGATTCATGATAAATTGAAAACTGGATTAGGTTACAATCTTAATGTTGTACCCCCACCTTATAATCATACTTACTTCCCATCTAAAATTGATTTTGACTTAGAAAAACTTAAGGTAGGTGTGTCTGAGGAGGTTAAAAAGGTAGATCCAGTAGTTAATTGTGCTGATAATATAAATTTTGATAAAGTGGAAATATCTTATTGGACTGAGGAAGATGAGAGTGATAGTGATAGCTCATCTAGTGGTAATTCTATGGATGGATGTGTTAAGTCTATTACTGGTCTAGTTTCAGAACTTAAGAGTGATAAACTAGAAGAAGGCAAGAAGTTGTTCATGGAGAAAGCTAAGGTTCAGCTTGAACAAGTGAATAGGACTAACAAATCTAGAACTGGTCTAAGTTATGTGAATAACAAGGTTAATCATGAGTCCAATAAAAAGGCTGAATGTGTTAAGTGTGCTAGGAAACATGATAAAAATCCTGCAAAGAAAATAATCAAACCTACACCTAGAGGGAATCAAAGGAATTGGAATCAATTGGTGTCACAAAGGCTGGGTACTGGGTTTGAATGTGTGAAAAGAAAATCATGTTTTATTTGTGGTAGGTATAATCATCTTCAACAGGACTGTTACCATAATCCTAATAGGAACCGTGGTACAGGACAAGTGTTGAGAAATCAGCCTAACAGAGGCAAGGCTGCAGCCACTGTTAATACTGCAGCAGTGCCACTGTCAGAAGCTAACAGAGGCAAGACAAGAACAGGGGAGGGTTTGACCACTGTCAGGCATGGTACCTCTTGTGGTATTAAGCATTTGCAAAAAATGTTTATACCAAGTAAAGCTACCACTGCCAAGGTAATAAATACGAATTTGAAGGTGACCACTGTCAGACCATTAACCCCTGTCAGGTCTAAAACAGATTGTTTTTGGAGACATAAGAATGCATCTACATCAAAAGTGTCCAAAATCAATGAAGCATTGAGATCAATCACCTTTAAGAGGGTTGATGTCAAAAATGCTCAAGGGAAACCCAAAGCCAGATTGGTTTGGGTTCCCAAGAGAAACTAATTATTTCTCTTTTTATATGTGCAGGGCAAGCCAAGCTTATGGCATATTGATTCAGGATGCTCAAGGCACATGACTGGAGATAGGGAGAAATTGCAAGATTTTAAAGCTTTTTATGGAGGAGATGTGGCATTTGGCAGTAATCCTAAAGGAGGAAAAATCACAGGTAAAGGCAAGGTAAAAAGCAGTAATCTCACTTTCAATGATGTTTACTATGTTGAACAATTGAGATATAATTTGCTAAGTGTGAGTCAAATCACAGATAAGCAAAATCCTGTTTATTTCACTGACACAGAATGCATTATACTTTCTGAAAAACTCAAAATACCTGAAGATAAAATTTTAATGAGAGTTCCAAGAAAGAATAATGTATACTGTAGTGATTTAAACAAGATGGAATCTCAAAATGTTAACTGTCTTATATCTAAAGCTACTGTTTCTGAATCTGAATTATGGCATAGGAGGATGTGTCACTTGAATTTCAAGAACATGAATAAACTTGTTAGGAATAGGCTAGTGAGAGGCTTACCTGAAAAGTTATTTGAATGTAGTGACCACTGTGTAGCTTGTCTCAAAGGCAAACAACACAAGACTTCTTATAAGACCAAGCTTGTGAATACAAATACCACTCCCTTACACCTGTTACATATGGACTTGTTTGGCCCTACCAATGTAGCTAGTCAAGGGAAGAAATCTTACTGTTTGGTGATAACTGATGACTATTCTAGGATGAGTTGGGTATTCTTTCTTAGGACCAAGGATGAGACAGGTGAAACACTTAGATCTTTCATAACTAGGATTGAGAATTCAACAAATCAAAAGGTTAAGATCATCAGGTGTGATAATGGGACAGAATTTAAGAATCATGAGATGAATAAGTTCTGTGAGGAGAAAGGTATAGAAAGACAGTTTAGTGCACCTAGGACTCCACAACAAAATGGAGTAGCTGAAAGAAGGAATAGGACACTAATTGAGGCTGCTAGAAGCATGCTAGCAGATGCTAAACTTCCAATGTCTTTTTGGGCAGAGGCAGTCAGCACTGCTTGTTATGTTTTGAATAGGATTTTGATAGTCAAACCTCATAAGAAGACACCCTATGAGTTATTCTTTAAGAGAAAACCTTTGGTTAGCTTTTTAAAACCATTTGGATGTCCTTGTACTGTCTTAAATACCAGAGATCACCTAGGTAAGTTTCAAAGTAAGGTAGATGAGGCTGTCTTTGTTGGATACTCTATTCAAAGCAAGGCTTATAGAGTGTTTAATAAAAGGACTAGGATCATAGAGGAGACCATGGATGTGACCTTTAATGAAAATACACCAAATGTAGAAGGAAAAGGTCCAGAAGTATTGTTTGATATTGATGCACTAACCCATGCTTTTAGATATCCAGATTTGTCTTCTAGTGCAGGTACAAGTGCAGGTGATGATGCACATGGAGATAGCAGCTCAAGTCAGCCTACAAAGGATACCTTGGAATATGTATTATTTCCAATTTGGTCTCCAGATCCACCAGCAGTCTTTCAACAGGATCACACAGAAACTGATGGATTAACTCCAGAAACAAATGGATCATTTGCAAAGGATGATTCAGATAAGGGTACACATGGTTTAAGGGGTTCACATGAAGATTCAGAAAGTGAATTAGAGATACCTGGACTATCAGATGAAGAGCAGAGATCACCAAAGAACTATGAACAAAGTCCACCATTTCAAGTTTTGGAAAGAACTTCTTTGTCAGATTCTGAAACAACTCCAAAGTTTTCAAAAGAAAGAAAGGAAAGAGATTCTTTTTCAGAATCAGAAATGGATAATCTTGTGGGTCCTAATTTGGAAAGAGAATTGCTTGATACATCCACATCTAAGTATCTGGTTCATAAAGATCATTCCTTGGATTTGGTCATTGGTGATATTGGTTCACATGTTCTGACCAGACAGCAGTCAAAGATAAGAGAAGAAGATTTACATACTTCTTTATATGTTTGTTTTCTTTCTCAGATGGAACCAAAGAAAGCAGTGGAAGCTCTCAAAGATTCCAGCTGGATTGAAGCCATGCAAGAAGAATTGCTACAATTCAAGCTGCAGGATGTATGGGATTTGGTTGATTTACCAAAAGGAAAGAGAGCTATAGGCACCAAGTGGATTTTTAAGAACAAGAGAGATGAGAGAGGGATTGTCATCAAGAATAAAGCCAGGTTGGTAGCACAGGGGTATACACAGGAAGAAGGAATTGATTATGATGATGTTTTTGCTCCTGTTGCTAGGATAGAAGATATTAGATTGTTTTTAGCTTATGCATCTTATCAGGGTTTCAAGGTTTATCAAATGGATGTGAAGAGTGCTTTTCTTCATGGTCTAATTGATGATGAGGTGTATGTATGCCAACCTCCAGGATTTGAAGATCCAACATATCCAAATAGAGTGTGCAGATTGAATAAAGCTTTGTATGGTTTACATCAAGCACCAAGAGCTTGGTATGATACTCTATCTGAGTATCTTCTCAAGAATGGATTCAAGAGAGGTACTATTGACAAGACTCTGTTTATCAAGAGGATTCAGAAAGATATTTTGCTGGTACAGGTCTAAGTAGATGATATTATATTTGGATCTACAAGTGATTCACTGTGTAAAGACTTTGAGGAGCTAATGCATCAGAAGTTTAAGATGAGTTCAATGGGAGAACTCACTTTCTTTTTAGGTTTGCAGGTTAAGCAGAAGCCAGATGGAATCTTTATTAACCAAGGGAAGTATGTGAAGGATATTTTGAATAAATTTGGTTATAAAGATGTAAAGATAGCTAGCACTCCCATGGAGGCACACAAACATCTTAATTCTGATCCTGAGGGGGAGGAAGTAGATGTGCACCTGTACAGGTCAATGATTGTTTCTTTGATGTATTTAACTTCATCTAGACCTGATATTATGTTTGCAGTGTGTCTTTGTGCTAGGTACCAAACCAATCCAAAGCAGTCACACATGTATGCTGTGAAAAGGATCTTTAGATACTTGAAAGGTCAACCAGATTTGGGACTTTGGTATGCTAAAGGATCAGACTTTGAGCTAAAGGCTTTCACAGATAGTGACTATGGTGGTGAAAACATGGATAGAAAATCAACCAGTGGAGGATGTCAATTTCTTGGAAGTAGGCTAGTGTCATGGCAATGCTTTATATATGGTGTTCAATCAGTTTCATAAAAGAATGGAGTTGGAAAGATTAAGAGAGGAGGAGAAAAAGAGAAAACAGAATCAAGCTTCTAAGGATGAAAAGAAAGATGAAGAAACTTGACTCATTACTGAGAATGATCAAGTTTAGGGGGAGATTGTTGAGTCCTGAGCCACTGCCAGATTTGCTCAGAAGACAAGTCTTGTGCCACTGCTAGAAGAAGTCTACCACTGTTAGTTAGTTTTGTATTGACAGTGCCACTGTCAGTTAGAATTAGTCTAACAGTGCCACTGTTGGTATAAGTGTGTATTTTGTATCAAGTACTTAACCACTGTTGGTAATACGAGTACTACCCTGTTAGTGTATAGCTCAACCACTGTTAGAAGTCGGTTAGAGAGAAATATGGAATAGATAGAATTTCCATAATAGTTTGATTCTGTAAAGGACTCTATGTTATATAAATAAAGATCCTGTAAAACCCTAGTAGATAGACGAATCTCTAGTTATTAGCTTCAAGGTTGTAAACCCTAACACAAATTGTGTGTTCGTATTATTGATAATAATATTGAAGCTTTTGATTAATATTCTGTGTTACAAGTTTAGTTCTTCAAAGTTATTAATAAACTATTCCGCAAGCTTATTAATAATTAATCAACGTAATACATATTAAGATCCTGACTGGGATCAACAAGGTTTGAGATGTCTGCAATGGGAGAGTTAAACTTCTTCTTAGGATTGCAAGTTGATCAAAAGAAGGATGGATTCTTTATTCATCAATCTAAATATACATATGAGCTATTAGAACGCTTTAAGATGGATGAAAGTAAGGTCTACAATACTCCAATTCCAGTCAATCACAACCTTGGACCAAATATATCGAGTGATAGCGATGTGGATCCAACTCTTTATAGAGCCATGATCGGATCACTAATGTATTTAACTACCTCTAGGCCTGACATTATGTTTGCTGTTTGTATATGCGCAAGATATCAGGCAAATCCGAAAGAGTCACATATGCAAGCTGTGAAACAGATCTTTCGTTACCTCAAAGGGAAACCGAAGTTGGGACTTTGGTATCCGATTGATGGAGACTTAGACCTCATAGCTTATACTGATTCGGATTATGGAGGATGCAATCAGAATAGGAAATCTACAACCGGAGGATGTCAATTCTTAGGAGGTAGATTAGTATCCTGGCAGTGCAAGAAGCAAAGCTCAGTAGCCATTTCTACATGTGAAGTTGAGTATGTTGCAGCTGGCAACTGTTGTTCTCAAGTTCTTTGGATCCAACAGCAACTGCGGGATTACGGGTTAAATATAACCAATACTCCTATGATGATTGATAACGAATCAACTATGTCGATCACCAACAATCCGGTGAAGCACAGTAAAACTAAGCACATTGATATTCGACATCAATTTATTAGGGACTATGCTGAGAAGAATTTGATAAAGTTAGTTAAGGTTCCATCTTTAAATAACTTAGCAGACTTATACACCAAGGCGTTCGACAGAGCAAGATTTGAGACGTTGGTTCAACTTAACGGAATGAGAAATTCAGAGTGATTAGTCTTCCAAGGGTATTTTTGAAATAGTTAGTAGTAAGTTTTATGCTTTTATAATAAAAAAATAAGGGGGGGGGGGGGGCATATGGCATTCATTTGCTTGTTACTTGAGGGGAATCGCCTCCAATAAAAGAACAACCGAAGTTCTTTTAGAAAAAGCTTTAAGTTTTGGCTGTAAAAAATTGGGAAATGATAGTACATTAGGAAAATGAGCTTAAGAATAATAAACCTAAGTGCTAAGATTGATGTGTTAGTAGATTCTTATAAGTTTCATTAGAATTGCATACTTATCTAGGAGTTTACTTATATTTATCTGATTATACACCTATATCCACTTATAATAACTCGTGTACTTTATATAAGTGATAAGAATAACTAAAGTCTATTCAGCTTCATTATATAATATACTGGTAGGCAAATTATTCTTAGATTTATGAGCGATTAAGAAATTCTAATTTTGTGTGTCATTTCTTTTGTGAACTGTTATATACTGTATGACATTTGTCTTAATTGATGAATGATGGTACTGCCATACACTGTTATCTTGCATTTATCTACAGATGACAAATAGTTATAAATATGGTTATTAGTGAAACTAACAGATAACTCTGTTGTACGTGAGTACAGACCTGATGCCTTTAGTTTTGCCAATAGTCTCAAACTTATTTTAATTATACTAAGGGATCCTTTGTTGTACGTGAGTACAGATCTGGAACCACTAGTATCTTTAAAGGATGTTTGATATTATTCAAAAATTTAACTCAAGTGTATGTTATATATTTCGAAAAGATACATCATTTAGTAACCTCTACCTTGAAATTAAAAGATGCAGTGTTATGTGTTATACTTAAGTTCTTCAATATATTATATAACAGAACACTTTAGATATTGTTCACATTAATAATAACAAGTTTGCTCATAAATCTATGTCTAATTTGTTTATGTGGATCATAATATCGGTAATCGTCTTGGATTGTTTAAGACATTGGAACATTCACTTTTTGTGAATAATTGGTTCTAAATATATAAGAAGTTATTTTAATATCAAAGTTATGTTGTGTGGATAAAGGTAAATAAGATATAATTTTATAAATATAAGTTAATTACGGGTTAAGTTGTGATTTTATTGTACTTATATGAATTTCATGAGGTATGCATACTAACAATCGTCTTGTTCTTATTAAAATCTAATATAAATGGCTTATTCTTCCTAATATGATCCCTAAGAAGTTCAAATTTTAAGCATTTTAATTTTAAATTTGTTTGCTTTCATAGGATGTTAGTACTCTTAAATTCTTATTTCTTATTTTGTATTTATGTTTAATGATTAATAGAAAGTTTTATTTTGTTTTATTTTATTCAATGTGTTACCCTTTGGAATTGAATTATACTGGATATTTATTTTATGTTGAACAAACGAGTCTTGACAACTGAAAAATACTATATAGGTTACGTGGAATGTTAATCGAAAGTCTTTCGACTCACATGTAGTCGAGCAAAGTGTCCTGATTTTATATCAGCGGTTAATTTTTCTATTATAACTTATATATATTTTAGACTTGTCTATATACTTAAGACCAAAAGGTATATAAGTAAATAATTTTAGCTCAAGATTTTTCTTTATACAAGATTAACTGTATCACGGGTTTAGTCGGTTAATATATGTTAGAAGATTATCATTGAGAAAAAATTATGCAAAAACATTTTCTTTAAAAATGTTTAGGCTACATAGTTACAGAGTTAACTATATGAGTGTGAATGGGTTTTGATTTATACTTAGAATTTAATTCGCATTTTTAATTTTCATTTTATTTCTGCGAGTTTGACTAGTCAATGCTGCGAAGCGAGACTAGTGCTGCGAGCTAACATTAAACCTTCGAATCGAGTTAAACTATAAAGGTTTAGTCAAACGAGTCAAACCACCCACCGAACCCACTTCTTATTTGCGAGTTCACTTAAACTTGCGAATCCAGTTTGTGCGAAACGAGACGAGACTTACTTTTCGTTTGATTTTGATTTTGCGAGTTACAAGGACGAGTTTTTGATCCGTAGCTTTTATACACTTTCGTATTGAGAACATTTTGAGGTATAAACCAACGGATTTCATCGTTTAAATTATACGAAATCGAAGTTTTTATGAATCTAGTGTTTCGTTTTAAAGTTCAAACGATTAACGTAGATTAAAGGTGTTATTTAACTAGAATCCTATGGATTAATGTTAAACGAACCTTAATGAACGTAAACCAATCGATAGATCTTAATAACATTGAGAGTTTAATCGATTTTAGTTTCAACCCGCAACACCAGTTCATGTTGCGAGTTGACCACAGGTTCAATTCGCAGAGCCAAAATTAGCGAGTTGAGATAGCTCTTGATTCGCAGATCTACCTTTGCGAGTTGACAACTTGTTTGTTGACTTGTTGACCATGCGAGTCGACTATTTTCGTTGACTTGTTGACTTGCGGACTGAGTTGATTAGCGAATCGACTTGCGAGTCGAATTGCGGATTGACTTGGTTAGCGAGTTGACATGTTTGCAAATTGAGTTGTGAGTTCAGTTTTGATTTTTGCGAGTTGACTAATACTTGTAAAAATAAAATGTAACTTGCATTTTATACTTTTAATGTAATAAGCTACCTTTATCTACAAGAAACTTATGACTTTAAAAGTTTATTATAATATGTTTTGACGTACGAATTTTATATTAATACGTAATGACATATGTATTTATATATATATATATATATATATAAGCCTTTGGTTTTAATTTACTTAAACCATTATATATAATATATATATATATATATATATTTAACTTATGACTCAATTGTAATAAGTGATATTATTATATACGACTTGAGACTGCAAAGTAACAAGTTATATATAATTTTAAACTAAGATGTTTGTTGAATTTCGATTCATAATACGTTATAGTTTAAAATTAACGTGTGTTAATTGTTGCTGTTATTTTTGTTCTTACAGATATGGCACGACAATTCGATAAAGGTCATAACATTCTTGTTGATCTTGATCTCTCGGCACGCGGAGCAAATAAGGTTGCTCAAGTGCTGACATTCTTGGCACGTTCACGTATTCGGTATGCTGTTACGGCATCTCCGCCTATTTCTCAGACGATACTGGATGATTTCTGGGATGGTATTCAGTATGATCATACTGTTGTCCCTCCGGTTATTAGAACAATGGTTAATCAGCAACCGATTGTGTTTACTGCTGGAAATCTTCGTGAGATTTTATAGCTTGGGACGGAAGAACAGGAGAATGGAGATATAGAGTTTCCCATGGATTTCATTGAGGGAGCTATAGGCCGTATGGGATATACGGGTGATAGACGTGGACGTCAGTTCCCAAAACCTCTGGTTATTAGACAGTGGAGGTTTTTGTGGCATGTGATTGTCACGGTTTTTGCACCAAAGAAGGGAGGTTTCGATGAGTTGAGCCCTGCCCTTGTATCAGCTGTGTTGTCCCTGGTTTACAACAAACCATACAGTTTTTGTAATTACATTTTTGGCAAGCTGGTTAGACAGATTTCGGGTTCTGTTAGATCACGGTTTCTAGTTTACCCGCGTTTTTGTATGTTGATCATTCGTGCTCGTCTGCCAGAGCTTGTTATTCCTGGGCCACACTTACGTGTAGATACTATCGGGCTCAGAGGGTACAATGCTATGTTTTTGCAGACAGTGAGGAAGGAAGGGGTAGTGAAGCCTGAGGAGAGAGAGCTTTTTGGTTTTCTTGTCGATCCTGCCTATGTGACGCCACCAAACCATGGTTGGTTAGATGTTGGTGTTGCTGTTGTTGTTCCAGATCCGATAGCTGATGTGGTTCACACTGAAGATCCACAAGAGCTCATTGAGGATGTGTTGGAACAACCTGGACACGCTGGGGAACAGGTGAACCCAGATGTTGCTGCCCAGGTGATACAGGAGGTGCTGGTTGAGCTTGATGATGCTACTGATCCCTTGCTATGGGATATTGATAGTTATGTTGCACCACCTAAGGTAATTTAATAATTATATAGTAATATAGGTACTTAGTAGTTACATTATTATTATAATATTATTATATAACGAAAATGTTATAGATATTTAGTTAATTAGATAATATTTCTGATTATAAAATATAAATATCATTATGATCAGGGAGCTGAGACTGCAGACCCAGAGGTCACTCGACCTGAGGGCGAGCAGGGACAGCTTGATGGATCTGAGGGTTTACCTGCTAAGGTAATTATCAGATTAATCTTCAAAATATATAAAACTTGTATGATAGAGTTTCTAGCTAATCAAAATATATAGAACTTGTATGATAGAACTTGTATGATAGAGCTTCAAAATATATAGAACTTGTATGATAGAACAGTGGGGTGAGCTTGGTACCATACCGGCACCGAACCGGTACCGACCGGTTGGTACCGGTTTGTTTTTGTCCACAAATCAAATACCGAATACCGGTACCACTTGTATCGGTCGGTACCGGTTCGGTCCGGTACCGGTCGGTTCCGGTTCGGTTTAGGTATTTTGTGTGCATTGCACCATACCAGTACCGAACCGGTACCGACCGGTTGGTACCGGGTTTTTTTTGTCCACAAATCAAATACCGAATACCGGTACCATTTGTATCGGTCGGTACCGGTTCGGTACGGGACCGGTTCGGTTCCGGTTCGGGACCGGTACTTCGGTCTAAATGCTCATCCCTAATAGAACTTGTTTAATATATTTAATATTTAGGATTCTGATGTTGGTCCATCTGGAGGTCGTGATGGTGAATCGGCTTCAGATGATGATGATAGTACTCCTTCTCCACCTCCAGATGCTAGTTATATTAGATATCGATCTAGGATGATTCCAGATCCAGCACTGAAGGAGAAGAGAAAGGCTAAGGAAGTCGACCCCGACTTCAGTATTATTGATGAGGGTCCTGAGGAAGAGGATATATCTCTTATTTCTCAACGTCGTAAGCGTTCCAGGACATTGACCATTCAGGATGGTATGTTTTACTTAAAGTTAGATTATCTTAATTTGTTGTTTATCAGGAGTTCAACTGAGACAGTTAATTCTGTGACCGTTTCTCGAGATACACCACAGGTAGAGACGATGATACCGGTGGTTACTGAACCAGTATCTGTACCATCTGAGGTATGAGATAAACGTTTAGTACTACGAGTATTATAAACATTTAATGAGAGATTGAGACAGAGTTATCTGTAACAATTACTTCTTTAATTGTATCTAACTTTACAGGCTGAGAAACTGCTTGAGTCAGTGGAACCAGAAATGGTCTCCAAGACGATTGAGAAGGGAGTTGCCGAACTCGTACATGATGCACAGTTCCCGACCAATAAAGCTAGTAGATTTGCAGCTAGTCTTCTCAAGGAAGCATTATCTCAAGCTATTCCACAGCTTACACCTGAGTCTCACATTGCTTCGCTTACACCACCTGGACCATCCACAATTTCTGTCATTCCGACGACTGATGCTGAAAGGATTACATCCTTAGAGTCAAGAGTCAAGGAACTGGAACAGAGTACATCCAAGATTCCAGGGTAGTTAGCTGAGAATATTTCTCTTGCTCAGCAGATGGTTCATATCAGTGAATCGCATTTGACTCTGCTGAAGACTCATGATACTTTGCTTGCTGATTTTACTGCCCAGCGACTGAAGCTTGAAAACTTAGAACGTTTGGTGTTGAGAGTGCATTCAGGACAGTCTGCTCAGGGGGAGATATTGATATATCAAGAATCTTGCAAAGAGGATGAGTTAGCAAAAAAGAGAAGAGATGATGAATATGATGATCCTAGTGCACAGAAAGATGGTGAGTCGACTGGTCCTTCAAAGACTGGTGAGCAAGCTATTACTCAGGGGGAGTCTGCTGGTGTTAGTGCAAGTGGTGATGGTGCTGGTACAAGTGCTGCAGGTACAAGTGAAGCTGGTAAGATAGCTTAGACTTGTGTAGATATTTGTACTTAGAATTTAGTTGAATTATAATTGTAATTTATAATTGTAACTGAATAATTGTAAATTAATGGTTTTGTTAATATATTCGACTTCAGATTATTATTACAAGTAAAATATATTAGAAATTGTTAAAGTTATTTGATTCTGAAAAGTTAAATAAATTAGTGATCGAAAGTCTTCCGACTCATTGAGAAGTCGAGCGGCGTGTTCTGATTTATTTCAGCGGTCAAAGTTTATTTTAACTTAGACATTTTAGACTTGAGAGTTTTTATAACTGACAAGTTAAATATGTATGATTTTTAACTAGACAAATGATATATAATTTAAAGATATAATTAAAAGTTAAGTTTCATTATATAACAGTTCAATTAAGTCTTCAAAATTATATAAGTTAGTTAATTGTAAACTTAAATGTTTGGTGATTATTCACAGTACATTAGAGTTTAAATTTAATTAATATTTGTTAAGTGTTTGATATAAGACTTAGGAAATCTTAGGTTGATTCAGGGTAATCAATAAAAGATTTATAAGTTATATATTTCGCGTTTATTACACAAAAAGATTAGTAATGGAATTCTTAGATTGATTCAGGGAAATCAATAAGAGAATTTAAATTATTAATTTATTTGTGTTTGTTTGTTTTCTCTAGGAATGGAAATTCTAGATCTATCGGATTCAGAAAATGATATTTTGGATGAGATAGATGAAGAGATTGATTATGATCTTGAAGGAGAATTTCAACCACCTACAGATTGAACTGCTGTTTCTGAGATTGTGCAAGACATGGGTGTAGATCCAGATGCTAATGTTGATGAACACCATGTGAGCCCATCTAGGACAGAGGTTGTTATTGAAAATGATGAAGGTCCAACGGTTGTCGATGTAGATGAAGAGATCGATGACTCAACCGATACAGAAGATGAAGTTCTTATTCCTACAAATAATCCAGCTGTTGTGCTTAGGAAACTTCCAAAACAAAGAAAGAAAATTGGAGTTTCAGAAGTAGATATAACAGGAAAATGTGTACCACGTAGAGGGATTATTGGATGGTACTTTGACTCAGACCTGAAGCTTTTTGCAATTAAAAGATTTGACGGAGTTTAATATTTTGAGCGAAAGCTTGCGGTGTTTAGTTCTTTGCCTAGATTTGAAATTCGAGATTTGGCTCGATTACCTTTGAATAACCCAAGTGATGATTTTGTTGGAAGATATGTTGAACATATAATCAAGACTGAGGTTAGAGCTAATAAGTTTGAAAAGATTAAGCCAAGAAAAGGAAAGGCTATCAAGTTGGCAGAAAGAAGTCAAAGGACAGGAAGAAGAAGAAAAAAGAAGGTTTATCCATCTATCCAGTGTGTACAGCAGATTCCTCTGAAGACAATGCCACAAGATATTTTGGGAAATATGAAATGTTGGTATGTAGATTCAGAAACTGGAGAAGCTGTCATGGTTGAAGCAGATGATGAGGTTGAAAGTGGTGAGCATGAGATTTTTAAAGTTTATGACCATCGACACCTAATGAATATGTCGAAGAAAGATTTGTTAAAGTTACATTAAAATAGAATCTTGACGACAGAAGCATGGGGTGATTTAGCACGAGATTATCAAATGATGGTTAAGACTTGTATCAAGATGAAAATATACTGTAACACCCCTCTTTTAATACCACAATATTATATTATTTTACTCGGAAGCGTATGAATTTAAAACATATTTATAAACTGCACATTAAGATAATGTACATACACAGTTACATATTCAAAACCTACCAACTTAGAACTGTTTAAAACTACATATGTTGGGGTATTACATATTACAAAACCAGGTTTATAGCAAAACCATATCAGAGTCATAATCTGTCAGACATTCCCTGTGAAAGCATCCTTTCCTGGCACCCACATATATATCAAAAACCTGCAGGAAGTAGGATGAGGGATTAGCACAAAGCTAAGTGAATGAATTCATTACCCACAACTCAACTTAGCATAACCACCTGTTTACCCCAAACAACCGTAAACATGTATTACAACTAATCAACAATATAGTAATGAGGATCGGTGGCTCTGGGAATACCATAATACCCGGGTGGTTCCCAAGAACACTTATCCAACCATATCCGTTGGCCATAACGGACGAGACCGATAACTAGTGGTTACTATACTCAGACACAAGTTCTATACACACAACAAATGAAGCAAGACCCTGTGTCATTCACACAACAACCAACTAGCCCAACCAACCAGTTCAACCTGTTGACCTCATTAACAACTGATGCCCGAAGGCCACACATAGCACGTAGATTTATAATCAACTATGAATTTTAAACACAATAACATATCTACGTTTACTTGTTGCAACCAAATAGTTACAACTAAATCAAATGGTGAGTTCCAAATCCACTCACCGATACCTTTGTCTTCACAATCTCGTACTCCAGGTATCACTTATCTTTTGGAGTATCAGGCTACTGGAGAGGATGTTACATATACGCAGGAAATAAAATTTACAAATGAAGACTAAAGACAAGCGTGAAGATAAAGACGCTAGAGCTATTGTTAAGGGGGAGTCTGTTGAGACATAGTTTGTGACAACAGATCTAGCTTGAAATAGGACTGGTGTAATTATTATTATGTTTGTGTATTGGTTTAGATTTGTCAATGAATATTTCGTTATTAAAGATAGACGAAATTTTGTTTTTAATATATACGTTTGTTGCGAGTCGAGATCTCAAGTCGCAAGTGTTGCGAAGCGAGGTGAGATCTGAACTCGCAAAGCTATGAACATAAGGAGCTTGGCGAGTCAAGTTTATTATGGGCTTGGGCTGCATAGCAAGTCGAGTCAACTCGCAGACCCAATGGCTGCGAGTTGAGATGACTTATTTAAGTTATTTTTGTTTAGAAAGTCATTAACTTTTTGATTAATCTTTTGCAATTCTGATTTGATACCTGCGAACTCAATATCCAGAGAAAACAAAAACCTAAAGGCTAGGCTTTGACGGTTTTTCGTTTAAAGCAAAGTATTAGATTAACTAAAACGCGAACTTATTCGTTGTTAGTAAGATAACATCGTATTAAGGAATTCCGCACCTTAATACTATAGATAACGAAGTTATCGATCCTAGAACTAGGGACTTACAAATTATAATTAAACTCATGTGTTCGTGAAGTAGAACCACTCTCATAATGACTGTGATTTCTACTTTTAGTTCTAAACCTTGACGGTGTCATATCCCAAGGCTTATTAGACACTATGGTTACCATCTCTTTTAAGAATGTTAACAGGTTTATTAATTAACTTAGGTTTGGTCTCTAACCTATCCACATTCAAACTAGAGTCAGTCAGTGTTTTTTCATCAATCACAAGCTTATGTGATGCTTCCAGCTTCTTATTTTGATAACAAGAAACTACATGTCTGATATCGCGTAAAAAGTCACGTTTTTACTACCGATTTCTCTCTCATTCCGGAATGATTCTTGGCATATTGAACTCAAATACGGTTCAAATCAGTGATATTATGCTGAGAAGGTCAAAACAAGGTTGCACGATAAAAATCAAGCAAAACGGATAAAAACGAAGATTCCACGCACGTTTGAAGATTCAAGGCATCAAAACAAGATTTAAAGACTAAAGTACCCATCATCAACATCCATCTTATCCAAGATGTTTGTTTTCAAAATACGAGTCTAACAGAAGGAGAATCAACAAAAATGGATAAAGAATGAAGATTCTACGCCCGCCTGAAGATTCAAATGATTCGTACGCAATATCTGGAGATAGGAAACTCATCTCGGGGATTTCTTTATACCAAAATCTTCGTTTTTGAATTACGAATCTAACGCAAAAAGAATCGACATAAACGGACGCATAACGAAGAAAATACTCACAAACTAAGAAACGAGAGAAAAGACGGCGAACCGGGGCGGGTGGCAGCAACCAGCCGCCACCAGCCAGCTGGTAGGCGGCGCCTGCTGCCTGTCCCCCGTCCCATTTCCTCTTTTGGTCCTTGCATGTACCCGGTGCCACACCTTTACGCGATTGTACGTACCCGGTGCCACACCTTTACACGATTGTAAGTACCTGGTGCACCACCTTTTCCACCTTTTGCTAAAGTGCTCCTCAAGTTGCTAACGTGAGCCGAATTTCACCTATAAATAGGAGGCATGAGGCTTCATTTCAACACACACCATTCTTAGAACAATATACTTCTCTTAAGATATTGCTTCTACTTTCTTTCTATTTTCTTCCTAAAAATTAGTTTTAGGCTAGTTTAGGAGCTTGTTTAGAATAGAAGGAAAGTACGGAACGCATTGTAAATCTTCGGTGTAAGCTTGGAATTGTGTCAATTAATTCAAGTCTACTTTCTCCCGTATTTAATCATGGTGCTTTCTAATCCTTATCTATATTAATTAATTACGTTTATATTGATTATGCTAGATTTAGTTATTGCCATGATTAGAGAGTAGTATACTTGTTGTGTTTGCTTGCGATGTAGGTGGTTAATTATGAGATGATTTATAACTAAAGATCGGTAGTATTGCTTTGATCTTCTTATTGCATGTTCTTGTTTGATTGTTACCTTAGGATCATCATAGTAGTAAAATATAAACGGTCTTAATTATCGTAAAGTAATATGATGGAGCCTATTCGACCGTTATTCGATATAGTACTGGAAACACTTCAAGGTGGAGTACAAATGTATGGAAGTCGAGTAACGACCGAAGGTAGTTATATTACAGACTAATATATAAAATGAGAAACCTAGTTTAATTAACCTTTCTCAATAGACTTTTAAACTTCAAATAAATCTAATCGCCTTTCCACCAATAAACGTGATTACAACACCTTTTTAACGACGTCCAACTGAAAGGTAGTCAGTCATCTATGTCAATATAGTTTGTCAAAGGTATGAAACTATGGAACCACAAGGCTACATGGGGGATTATCATAGGACAAGACATGGCCAAGGTTTGAAGCGGTGAAACCACTTTAAGTGAGGAACGTTGTGGATAATTAGGGGATTTATTGGGTAGTCTTAAGCAAGGGCTGGTTTAAAGTCATAAATGAATTTTTAAATACATGAATCTGTTAGGATGATGAGGAATCCTTATATGATTCAGTTATGTGTAGTACCTTAAGATTTTGTTCCCGTTCATATGAAAGTATTATTAAACCATAATTAAGATTTTGCTTAAATACTTTGTAATGTTACCATAACCTAGCTCCCAGTGTGACATGCTAATGGAATTTTAATTAGTAGGGAATCTAGTGTTTACATACAAGTATTCAAGAATGATAATTAACTAATATCTTTCAAAATAGTTTCTCCAAACATCATCCCAGAACTTAATTAACGAAGTCTCAGCAAACACTATCTTTATCTTATCAGCTTTATCTTTTATTTATTTACTTTCCTAAGTTAGTTAATAGAAAAACCAAAACTCCCCCACTATTTTATAAACCCTTCACTAGTTTGAAAGCCCTCATCTGCCACGCCTTAGTTTCAATTCAGTCGGTTTGAAGAACGACTCTAGGTCATACCTACCACTTGCTCACCCTTAGGATTAGCATTGTTAAGGAAAACTTAGGCCCCGCAATTACAAATTTAAAACACCCACCGATGCCCGTCGCCAGTAGCCGGTTCAACGACAAGTGTAAAATCCTTACCGACCTCTGGTGACGCATCAAGTTTTTGGCGCCGCTAATGGGGAGCCAACTGTACGATCCTTAGGCGTTAAGACGAACTTACTTACTTGTGAACCTTTAGGATTCCTTAAACCCCTACGTTTTTCTTTGTTTTCCTTCCTTTTACTACTTTTAGAAATGACCACCCCTATCCATTTAACTAGTTAACCACCTAGCCGATGAAACTATGACAGTCGCACGTATCACTTTGGCTGATGACTCTAAACCTCTTATTGAAGGTCGAGGAGGACCAATTGTCTATCAAAAAACCGATGGAGCCTCATTTGAATTAAATCCCCATATTGTTCAGTTAGTCCATAACCTCTGTCAATTCCGTGGCCTACCAAATGATGATCCCAACTCCCACCTTGACAAATTTATTTCCTTATCCAACTCATTTAAACCGATTGGGGTTAATCAGGACATAGTCTATCTATACCTATTTCCCTATTCACTCACACTCAATGCAAAAACCTGGTTTGAGGAACTAGAAATTAACTCTATAACCTCTTGGGTAGAATTAGCAACCAAATTTTTGGCCAAATATTTCCCTCCATCAAAACAAGCCACGTTTAGGACCAACGTCATAAACTTCCGTCAAGTGCATGATGAATCAATCTACGATGCATGGGAACGCTTTAAGGGATTGCTTAAGAAATCTCCAAATCATCGTTTTGAGCGCTCAGACCAGTTGCGCATTTTCTACAATGGTGTCTTCCCACATCACCGTCCTTTACTTGATACCGCCTCTCGAGGCAGTTTCATGAATTGTACGACCAATGAAGCTTGGAGCCTTATTGAGGAAATGACAATGCACAACCATGACTGGAACAGTGAAAATCTCTCCTCACTAGTGAATTCACCTACTACAATCAAGAATGAAGCTATCAAAACTCTCGCTCAGCAAATGGAAGAACTATCCAAAGAGATTAAGGAATTGAAAAGTCAACAACCACAAGTCTGTCAAGTTCAAACCTGCCTTAATTGTGCCAATCTGAACCACTCAGCCCAAATTCCTCAGTCTCATCTAACTTCACCCAATACTAACCCTTCCCTTTACCCACCTAGGAATAGCCCACCAGCTTACCAATTCCAACCTTCTGAACTCTCTTCCTCACAAACCTCTAGTTTTGACGACACCCTGATACAAGTCATTCAAGGAATCTCAGCTAGACAAGACCAAGCTGATCTCATCTTAAGAGATCATCTAACTTTGTTAAAAGCTTTCGAATCCCAATTAGGACAATTAGCACAACGTATTAATGCTAAACCTCAGGATAGTCCAACTAGTTGCCATAGGGAGGCTTCTCATATTCTAGACTCTCAGGTAGCACATAGCCCACCTACGACTTCTTCTCCGGTGAAGGAACCACCTATTGTCCCATCGACAATGGATTTAGAGTCTACACCAAATAGGAAAGTAAGCATTCAATTTCTGGCTCGTCTTAAACAACAACCCGACATGCTTAAGTCTTTTAAGCTTGATAGGAAATTCCTAGACAACGCCTCTGAAGTTGACTCCAAAAAGTACTTCAGAAGACTTCTTACAACCAAGGATAAGGTACCCGAAGTACCCAATGTCCCGCTGAACGAGGAATGTTCAGCTATCTTGAAAAATATCATTCCATAAAAACTCGGAGACACCGGACATTTTACTCTCCCATGTTCTATCTACAATTCAGGCATCATTTGTTCTCTTGCCAATTTAGGAGCTAGTGTTAACCTTATGCCATACTCGCTTTTCAAGAGGCTTGAGTTAGAAAATATTCAACCTACCAAAATGACCATACAGCTTGTTGACCACTTGGTCAAATACCCTAGGGGAATAGCTAAAAATATTTTAGTTAGGATTGACAAATTTCTTTACCCAGCAGATTTTGTAGTAATGGATATGCAGGAAGACGTACACATCCCAATCATACTAGGAAGACCTTTCATGAATACGGCCAAGGCAATCATCAATGTCATCGCACAAACCATCAGCTTGCAGCCTCAGGGAGAAACCATAACTTTTCATATCGACAATCCTAACACTGGAGACCAAGCCGATATGTACATGATCTCCATTAACAAGACCACAAAGGACAAATAAACTGCAAGGTCAACAAGTGAAAGTAAATCTAATAAGGAACTGGCAATCATGCCATATTTTCCGATTGACCTCCGACGAATAGGACAAGAGATGAAAAATGCATCTCCATCAGTGAAAAACTCAACGATGGAAGAAATTGGGATAAGAAAGATGGAAAAAGAAAACAAAAGCAGCATACCGCCAATTAATCCGTTTACCACTGAAGAAATGGCGGGAAGTAACCACAACCATCCTACGAGAAGAGAAACACTGGAGGAATATTCAAAACACACAAGATACCAACCGCAAACCATCATAGATCACAAAGTGCTCGAAGAATTGATCCAAAGATTTGACAAAGTAGTAGGAGGAATAAGCGGCATAGTCAACATGCTGGCTCTTTCCCCTGCTGAACTGCAATTCTGTCAACAACAGAAACGGACTTACGCTAGGATCTACAATGCCCTTAAAAGATCTACATCCCATTCACCTCAACGCAATGGGAGATGTTAGGATCCATTGGAGCACATATGAAAGAGACTACTGGACATCCGAGCAGTCGTGCCAACATCTTGACAATGAATGACCTCACATCATTGCTTGACTTGCTAAATTGAGAAGATCACCTTAGTTCTAAAGAAAGCGGATATATGGTTATCAACTCCACTATTGAAAAACAAGTTGAGTTATTGATTGAAGAACTTGGTTATCTTGTTTGGGAGGAATCAAGGCACGAACGACCTTTTAGGGCTACATATGAATCACCACTTGATATCGCTACTTTTGTTACGATCCATCTACGGGAGATTAAACAACGAAAAAGTAACTCTAGAAGAAAGTTCATATTCCACTCAGGATGCAAGGAGATACTTCGTCATCTTATTCAAGTTTTCTCAGAATCCGACTTTCCATTCAACAACCATCAGCACCGACAAATAGAGGACCTGTGCACGTCCATCAGAAGATTCAACGGAGACCCCAAGACCGAGAATTATGAAGACATAAAACTGCAATTCTTGGCGTTTGTATGCTCTCTCTGGAAAAACCCACCGCCAAGAGAGGTTGTTAAGACAGACACAACCACCATGACCGACCCTAGTGGGACTATCACTAAAGCAGTCGATTACATCACCTTCGAACTTCACTGACTTGCAAGGACAACTTCAGAGCACCTTCTGAACTACAAGGAAACATCGAGAGATAGTCCACTTGAATTGATTACGACAATAGTCAATCATTTCTTATTGCATGTTCTTGTTTGATTGTTACCTTAGGATCATCATAGTAGTAAAATATAAACGGTCTTAATTATCGTAAAGTAATATGATGGAGCCTATTCGACTGTTATTCGATATAGTACTGGAAACACTTCAAGGTGGAGTACAAATGTATGGAAGTTGAGTAACGACCGAAGGTAGTTATATTACGGACTAATATATAAAATGAGAAACCTAGTTTAATTAATCTTTCTCAATAGACTTTTAAACTTCAAATTAATCTAATCGCCTTTCCACCAATAAACGTGATTACAACACCTTTTTAACGACGTCCAATTGAAAGGTAGTCAGTCATCTGTGTTAATATAATTTGTCAAAGGTATGAAACTATGGAACCGCAAGGCTACATGGGGGATTATCATAGGACAAGACATGGCCAAGGTTTGAAGCGGCGAAACCACTTTAAGTGAGGAACGATGTGGATAATTAGGGGATTTATTGGGTAGTCTTAAGCAAGGGCTGGTTTATAGTCATAAATGAACTTTTAAAATACATGAATCTGTTAGGATGACGAGGAATTGTTATATGATTCGGTTATGTCTAGTACCTTAAGATTTTGTTCCCGTTCATATGAAAGTATTATTAAACCATAATTAAGATTTTGCTTAAATACTTTGTAATGTTACCATAACCTAGCTCCCGGTGTGACATGCTAATGGAATTTTAATTAGTAGGGAATCTAGTGTTTACATACAAGTATTCAAGAATGATAATTAACTAATATATTTCAAAATAGTTTCTCCAAACATCATCCTATAACTTAATTAACGAAGTTTCAGCAAACACTATCTTTATCTTATCTGCTTTATCTTTTATTTATTTACTTGCCTAAGTTAGTTAATAGAAAAACCAAAACTCCCCCACTATTTTATAAACCCTTCACTATTTTGAAAGCCCTCATCTGCCACGCCTTAGTTTCAATTCAGTCGGTTTGAAGAACGACTCTAGGTCATACCTACCACTTGCTCACCCTTAGGATTAGCATTGTTAGGGAAAACTTAGGCCCCGCAATTACAAATTTAAAACACCCACCGATGCCCGTCGCCAGTAGCCGGTTCAACGACAAGGGTAAAATCCTTACCGACCTCTGGTGACGCATCAATGTCCATTTTGGTGACACTTGAAACATGACATCTGCTTTCGTGATTTACTAACTTTTGCTTTCTCATTCGGAGTCATAGGCACTAAAGATTCAGATGTTTGTTCCTTATTAACCTTATCATTAGTCTTAGTATCATTAATCACTCCACCCGTTACAAACTGTATTTTGTTGAGTGGTGAAATCTTACTATTATCTTATGACAGATTCTTAACAACATTCTTCTGTGCCTCAGATTTGTCAGACTTATTAGCTACTATAACCTCAGGATTAGCATCAATCATTTCAGAATCTTCAGGAATGGGAGTGTAATTGGCATTAAAAGGAGGGGCTATATCATTGTATCCTATCCCAGTCTTGTCCTTTACACTACGTTGAGCATCAATCATTTTATCCATTTCAATAGTTCTATAAGACTTAAGCTTACGGTTTTGCTCAACAAACTTCAAATTAAGATTCACTATTTCCTGATCCTTACTAGCAATTGTTTCATTTAAGTCATTAATGTTCATGTAGAGACCATTTATGATAACCGATTTTTCATTTATGATATCTCTAAGTGTTGTTCTATCAGAAGTATCAGACTTAATCTTATCTTTTAAGGCCTGTTTATCATCACTTAATCTACGCACATCCATAAGAGCTTGGTCAAGTTCAGATCTAACAGTCTTATAAGATTCTCTATCCACATTCAGTTGGGATGACAAATTGCTATTTGACACAGTTAACACACTAATCTGAGATTGTAAATCAGTAACTAAATAACAGATATCAGCAAGAGTAAGAATATCAAGACATACCCTTTTCTTATTTGTTTGAACTTCAGCCATGTGTTCCACAAACTCTTCTGGACTCATTTCTTGAGTTGAATCCATATACAGCACATCATTATCAATTGATTTCATTTCAAACGCAGGCACCTCTACTTGCTGTTCTACATCAGTAGGCATGTAAGACATTGTATCAGCAGTTCTCTCTTGATTCTCAATCTCAGCCATCAAAGCTTCTTCATACTGAGCTTTCCAATCATAAGAACCATCTAACTGCGTTACCACCAAGGCTTTGGAAGCAAGAGTACTTCCCAAACCTTGTTTTCCATTTCCAGTTTCTACCTTAGGTCTTTGGCATTCACGAGCAAAGTGTCCATAACCTTGACAGTTAAAACACTTGATCTTGGTTTTATCAAACCTTGATCGGTTTCCAACAACCTTCCTACCAGTCCTCTTCAAGAAACTCTTCACTCTCCTTGATAACATAGCAAGTTGATCCTGGAGATCTATTTCTTCAAGATAGTTAGAGTTGATTTGATCATAATATTCATCAAAAAGAATCGCATCATTGATTTTACTCTGAATGTAATTCTCATATGAAGCAACAAAGGAAGCAAGAACAGACAGTTGCTATTCAGCAGATTTCACACTCATAGGCATCTTCTGATGCTCTTGAGATGACTTCTCAGTACCTTTTCCTTTTACTTCACTACCAGATGAGGAAAGAAAACACATATCCTCAGTTATCATTTCACCATTTTCACCAGTATCACCAACTAACAAAGTAGTGGTCGAACTGGAGGACGCAGTCGAAAGATTTGTCTATAACCCAGGGTTCTGAACCTGATCAGAATCAGTATCTCTTGACTTTTTGGTGAAATCATAACCTTTGAGCTTGTCAATAGCCTACTCTAAGGTCATCGTAGCATATCGTGTTTCATTATCCTTAAGCATAACACCATGCAATTCCCACTTAGAAGGCAAACCCTCAATAAATTTGTCGGTTTTCTCTGCTTCTTCTACAGCAATCTCATGGTTCTCTAGCTCACTCAGTAAATGGTAGAAACGGGTAACATAAGAATCAAGAACTTCATCCTTCAAAGCTTTAAACATTGTAAACTGCTTCTTGAGAACTTCTTGCCAGCTTTCATGATATTGCGTAAAAAGTCACGTTTTTACTACCGATATCTCTCTCATTCTGGAACGATTCTTGGCACTTTAACTCAAAAACATTACAAATCAAAAGTATTATGCCAAGATGGTCAAAACAAGGTTGCACGATGAAAATCAAGCAAAACGGATGAAAAACGAAGATTTCACACACGTTTGAAGATTCAAGACATCAAAATGAGATTTCAAGACAAAAGAGCCCATCACCAACATCCACCTTACTCAAGATGTTCGTTTTCAAATTACGAATCCAACAGAAGAAGAATCAACAAAAACGGACGAAGAATGAAGATTCTACATACTCCGGAAGATCCAAATGATTCGTACGACACATCTAAAGTTCAGAGACATATTTTTGGGATTTCTTTTCATCAAAATCTTCATTTTTGAATTACGAATCTAACGCAAAAAGAATCAATGCAAACAGACGCATAACGAAGAAAACACGCACGAATCGAGAAACGAGGCAACAGGCAGCGGGCTGGTACAGGTAGCAGCCAGCCGCCGCCGGCCAGCCACCAGGCCGCCGCCAGCTGCCACCCACCTGCATGGTTAGTGCTTTTTTTTCCTTTCATGTACCCGGTGCTAGACCTTTACGTGTTTTTCCGTACTCGGTGCACCACCTTTTCCACCTTTTCCGTACCCGGTGCCACCACCTTTTCCACCTTTTGCTATTGTGAGCTTCCACTTGCTAAAATGCACCAAAACTCTCCTATAAATAGGAGGCATGAGGCTCATTTGCAAAAACACACCAAGGCACTAGGATACCAATATACCTAGGTACTTTCACACTTTCTTTCTCTAGCTTCTAAGCTTTTCTTTCTTTCTTTATTATAAATTAGTATTAGGCTAGTTAAAAGAGAAGCAAGGAACATGCTTGTAGTCCTTGGTGAGGAACGTATTTTTAATCTTTGGTGTATGCTTGGAGCAACTCTTATTAATTCAAGCCTATTCCTTCTCGCATATTAATCTCGGTTATTTCTATCCTTATCTATCTTGATTAAATATGTGTACTTTAATTATGCTAGAGATAGTTTGTGCCATGATTAGCGAGTAGATTACTATTGTATTTTTTGTGATGTAGTTAGCATATATAATTATGGGATGACATTAAATATGTCGTAAAATAATATGACGGCCCCTATTCGACTGTTTACTCGGTATAGTGCTGGAAATGCTTCTAAGCAAAGTACATACGTATGGAAGCCGGTACCGACCGAAGGTAGTTGTATTATGGATCCACATTATAAAACGGAAACTTTATGAACGGACTTATCCTATGATTTTAAACCTAAAACTTACATTCGCCTTTCGATTAACAAACATGATTGTAACCTTGTAAAGAGGAGTCGCGAACCTTACTACTTGATCAATAGTTATCTGTGTAAAACTATGGTTTTAATTGTAACGTCATGCGAGCATCATAAAATGCAATGTGATTACGTGGAATTGCCATGAGTATTGTACACTTGAAATCACAATGTACTTATCATGTAAACATCGCGAAGCAATTGAATTCACAATGGAAACATCGGTAAATGATTAAATACATTGTGGACTACCATAGCATTTTCCGACATGGTCTGGGTTTAACTTTATGCAGAAAGCCGACAGCATTTTTTAGCGTTTTAATTAGATTAGTTAGTTTATGTAACACCTGCCTAATTAGGATGATTAGTTATGCCTAATTACGTGTAGCTATCTGTGGTTAGTATGTAATAGGACTAATTACAGACCCTATTTGTATATATATAATGAGGTTTATATATATATATATATATATATATATATATATATATATATATATATATATGTACGCGATTTGATTTAAATAGTGCGATTTAACCAGAATGAGTCTGACACGAGTTAACTTGGACGTTGGTGACAAAACCTTTTAAATAATGTGAAATTATCCAAACAAACATTATTTGCATTAATATGTATAGAGAAAATACATTACACGTATTCTGTATTTTCTGAAACGCTCTAAAAGCGACGTACACCCATGAAACACGCCCAACCAAAGAAAATAAATCAAATCCTATTTTATAACCCATTATTAAGTATTTTGATAAAATACTTCAGTTAAAAATATTCGGATATACTTTAACACATAACGCGAAACGACCTTTAGACGACTAACAAACGCAACGCAAATTTAAGAAACGAATCCACGAGCCTAAACCCGCAAGCGGGTCGGCTCAAACCCACGGACCCGACCCGAGACCCCTTTTCCCTTTTCTTCCTTTCTCCTCCTTCACTCACCTCATTTCACACACACAACCTCCATCAAAAATCCTCTCATCTCTCTATCTCTACTCATTTTCGTACCTCTCTCTCTCTAAAAACTGAGGAAATCAGCAACACCACCACCATTAAATCGGCCATCATCATCACAAGGAAGCAAGGAGTATCAAAAAATTCACCTTCATCTCCCCCATCTCCTCCATTTTCGATTTCTTGGTAAGAATACTTGTAAGCCCTTTTAAATTACTTGTAAAGCTGTGATTTACATGCTAGAATGTTCACACAACAAGTTTATGTCCAAAATTCCATGAAAAACGCTTTAAAAATCGAAACCCATACAAAAATTCACAAACAGCTCAATCTGCGAACTGAGATCCAACTCAGTTCGCAACCCGTATCTGCGAGTCGAGTTTTAGCGAGTCGAACTTGACTTGCGAGCTGAGATTTTTGCGAACTGACCTGCGAATTGAACTGCGAGTTGACCTGTGAACCGACCTGCGAGTCGAGTTTTGCGAACCGAACCTTACGCTGCGAACCGAATTCAGTTCGCAGCCTACTGCCTTGCGAGCCGAACTCAGTTCGCACCGCGAACTCAGTTCGTAACACTTTTTAGTCCGCAGCCAGACTAGGTAAAAGTTTCCCGATTTTTTTTTAAATTACAGATGCGACTTTTAATAAACGATGTATTAGGAATAAAACAATGAAAGTGTTGTCCGAACTCGCATTCAGACAACACCCTCACGATGCAATATGAATGACATACTTACAGATACATTTTACAAAGAACCGACATAACAAAATACAACACAATGATAATACGTAAATTATTATTACACCCCGTCACCAACGGGCCCTAATTGATTACAAACAAACACTTGGACGTTTTCTAGTTGAGTGGACAACTAGCATGGGTGACCTTTCAGGACACCAACTTATTTACTTATGTACTTACAAACTTGTACGTTCCGGACGTCAGAAGGTTGCAGGGTTCTGGGAACCGATACACGGACTTACGACCGCTTTACTTACTTGATTTCGCCTACTCGCTAGGCTCAGGTGAGTCTTACAGCCCCATTTTACTGTTTTTATACTTTGGGGTGAGATACTTAGCAACTGTTTTACGTATGAACTCGATGTACTAAACTGATTTCATTGCTTCTTACATACAACGCATGAGTTACTGTTTATCCACTGAAAACCTCCTATCATAAGTTGTTAGTTATAGACTTAAGTGCGAGTATTAGTAGGATGGATCCATTCGGGACTGACAATCCCTGCCCGGGATAGTAGCGCTACCACGAACCATTCCGTAGAAACGGGCATTTGATACTTGTTATATATGAGTGTTCGGATAGCACTCACGGGGGTACGTGATGCTGTACTTAACTGTACCATTCACACTACACTGTTAAGCTTCAACTTGTGAGCTCATGGCACTTGTGATGATTTACTGATTTACTTATTTTATTGATAGCAATACTGGTACATACTGTGGTTCATAATAATTACTTATTACTAAACCTGTAAGATTCACCAACCTTTTTGGTTGACCTTTTTAGCTTTGTATCTCAGGTACACAGACGGAGTAGGTTTACCCCTGGACACTAGCTAGAGTCTCATGATTTCTACATTGCATATAACGGAGATTCTTAGCATTATCTTTTGTACGTTATGATTATGTAATAGAATCTCCCGCTATACGCGTGGACTGTAGGGTACTACATTTTGTAACCGAAAACACTATGTTTTCAAATTTTGTATCTAGGAATTGTAACTATTTTTCAAACGTTGCATATATATGTCGTTTGCTTTATCCTTGTGCTGTTGATATTTGATTAGTAGCACCCCAAAGCTTGCTTCCGCTAAACATATAAATTTGGGGGTGTTACAGATTGGTATCAGAGCCTAAGGTTATAGCGAACTAGGTTGCATTTAGCGGACCTGGACTATGACCATTAGGCAGTACTCCCTATTAAGTATGATTTGATTCAGTGACCACATGATATTGGTTTAATTTAACATAGTCTGATCAACTATGTACAATTAAAAAAAATATATGATGTGAGACCTGAAGGGAATCATGACAAAACAGGATACACTAGTTGACTCTGACCACGGGAGAAACCGGGACACAAACATGTTTGTACTAGACACTCAATAGGCTATTATGTGATATATATATATATATATATATATATATATATATATATATATATATATATATACACTGGTTGATCTCTCCATGAATTCTAAACTATGTTATATCTACGAATATAGGCCTTATTCTCTCTAACGCTTTGTCTCAGAATGGCAAACACACCACCCAACTCATCACGCTCTCATCCGCATGGATCGCGAAACCCAAGGGTGGCTAGGAGGAACACCAGGTCGCCTCGAGCCGACCCATACCCCACTCACTCCACCTTGTCGGACTTAGCCACTAGGCTACACCGGCACGAGCAACGACTTAATACTATGGATATTGAACTCCAAGAAACCAACGAAAACTGGAGACTCACATCACTCGAACGTATCTATCAAGTCTCCGAAGGTTATGAAAATACCATCAACCGCATGGACACCCTTGACAACCATCTGGGTAAAACCATCGAAACTATGGAGGTTGTCCACAACCAAGTGATTGGCAACCGAAACGAAATCTCCGTCCTACAATCCAGGCTAAATCAGTGCGAGACACATCTAAGGGATACCGAGGACGCCCTCCGAATGGTTAGCAGACTTGCAGAATCTGTAGACCGTCTCACCGCACTGCTTCCGCAACTCAATTTATGCCAGGATTAGCTTAGGCTAAATTTGTACTTTATCATGCTTTTGTAGGACCTAGGTAATTCGACCGGATGTAACAATTCCCGGCACTTTTGTAAAAATTCCTAAGTCTGTAAACTTTTGAAACTCGTACTCGAAATTGTCTGTAATCATTTAACATCGTAATATCAATCGACAATTTCTCTCAACTATCTTGCATTGTTAACTTTCACCTTGTGATGTTGTATATTACCGTTTTAATATATGTACATCTATCGAATTTTCATTCTGGTACAACTTCTTATGTGCCTCTTGTTCTTTCTTGAAGAATCATGCCGCCAAAGAAGAAAAGTTACAGCGATGCTGAAATCGCTGCTCTCGTTTCCCGAGCTGTGGCCGAAGCCCTGGCTACTCGGGAATCACCACGAACATCTAGGAGAAGTGATGACACCGCTGACACTACTCCTGTCATCAAACCTTGCTCTTACAAGGACTTTCTCAGCTGCAAACCATTATATTTCAAGGGCACGGAAGGCGCCATTGGCCTGATCCGATGGATAGAACGTATGGA
The DNA here is from genome assembly GCA_963422505.1 of Pseudognaphalium luteoalbum. Taxonomy (NCBI): domain Eukaryota; kingdom Viridiplantae; phylum Streptophyta; class Magnoliopsida; order Asterales; family Asteraceae; genus Pseudognaphalium; species Pseudognaphalium luteoalbum. Next base: position 107,917,825 of record OY730195.1, read on the forward strand.
TTCTGTCTTCAGTCTCTGCAACTGTATTGAGGGTAACAAAGTTAAATTCGCTGCTTACACCTTTCAAGAAGGTGCACTTACGTGGTGGAATACCCACGCCAACTCTGTGGGCATTGAGGTTGCAAACCAGCTTCCCTGGGCTGAACTAAAGAATAAGTTAAGGGAGAAGTACTGTCCTGAAGAAGAACTGCACCATCTAGAGGAAGAGTTCTGGCACTTGACAGTGCAGGGAACCGATATTGATGGATATACCACCAAGTTTCAGCAGTTCGCGTTGTTATGCCCGGGATTGGTTGATCCGGAGGTAAAAGGCATCAAGAGATACATCCGTGGCCTCCCGGAGAATATTCAAGGGAATGTCGCCTCGTCAAAACCAACCACGGTTGAAAGTGCAATTCGGCTAGCTCATGAACTCATGGCAATGGTTGTCAGCCGTGAGACATCCAACACACACACCTCCAACAACAAACGCAAATCCTCTGATCACCAAAACCAACAACCCAACAAAAGGCCTATGACTGTTAAGGCCTATGCCACCGGCTCTGAGGATAGGAAGGAGTATAAAGGGAACAAGCCCTATTGCTCTAAGTGCCAACGACACCATGATGGTTCTTGCCCCTGTAGCAAGTGTAAGAGATTTAGACACTTGGCCAAAGATTGTAGATCAAACACCACTGACACCAATACCTATGCACCAAAGACCTGTTATGAGTGCAACGGTACTAGGCATTTCAGAAAAGATTGCCCGAAGCTGAAGAACAACAACAATGCTCAAGGAAGAGCTATTATGCTGAAATCTGGAGAAGCCCGTCAATACCCGAATGTGGTCACGGGTACGTTCCTTCTCAACAACTTGACTGCTTCTGTATTATTTGATACTGGGGCTGATAAGAGCTTCATTTCTGATGAGTTTTATCCACTACTTGACACTACACCTGTTACCTTAGACTCTAAGTACACAGTAGAATTGGCGAACGGAAAACTTATTGAGGCCGACAGTGTGATACCTAATTGCACTTTAAACTTAGCTAGTGAGCTATTTTCCATTGATTTGATACCCGTAGAGATCGGAAGCTTTGACATTATCATCGGTATGGATTGGTTATCCAAGCACCGAGCTGAAATCGTCTGCTATGACAAACTTGTTCGCATACCTCTCGTCTCCGGTGGAACCTTAGTCCTACAAGGGGAGACCGGTAGACAAAATCTGAATATTGTATCGTGCATGAAAACTAGAAAATACCTACGAAAGGGATATCAAGCCATCCTTGCGCATGTCACCAGGAAGAAGTCGGAGGAGAAGCGACTTGAGGATGTGTCTATCGTGCGGGATTTCCCGGAAGTCTTCCATGAGGACTTGCTTGGACTTCCGCCGCCCAGACAAATCGAATTCCAGATCGAACTTGTGTCGGGAGCTGCACCCGTGGCACGAGCTCCGTATCGCTTAGCACCTTCCGATATGCAGGAGTTGTCTAACCAATTACAGGAACTCCTAGATAGAGGATTCACTCGACCAAGTTCCTCGCCTTGGGGAGCTACGGTCATATTCATGAAAAAGAAAGATGGATCATTCCATATGTGTACGATTACCGAGAGTTGAATAAGCTAACCATAAAGAATCGGTATCCACTTCCTAGAATCGATAACCTATTCGACCAACTTCAGGGATCGAGTGTTTACTCGAAGATTGACCTACGGTCAGGTTATCACCAACTCCGAGTTCGTGACGATGATATTCCAAAGACAGCTTTTCGAACACGCTATGGGCATTACGAATTCCAAGTGATGCCATTCGGTTTAACCAATGCACCTGCAGTATTCATGGACCTTATGAATCGGGTGTGCAAACCGTATCTTGACAAGTTTGTCATTGTGTTCATTGATGACATTCTGATCTACTCTCGCGATGAGCAAGAACATGCCCAGCATCTGAAAACCATTCTGGAACTCCTCAAACACGAAGAGTTATATGCCAAATTCTCTAAGTGTGAGTTCTGGATTCGAACCGTTAAATTCCTTGGGCACGTCATTGACAGCCAGGGAATCCATGTTGATCCCGCCAAGATTGAAGCAATCAAGGGCTGGGGGTCACCGACCACTCCAACCGAAGTGAGACAATTCTTAGGTCTCGCTGGGTATTACCGTCAATTCATTGAGAACTTCTCGAAAATAGTTGTTCCTCTAACGACACTGACTCAGAAAGATAAGAAATTCGTTTGGACCAACAAGCAAGAGTCAGCCTTCCAGCTACTGAAACACAAACTCTGCAGTGCACCAATCCTGTCCTTACCTGAAGGCACCGATGACTTCGTGGTTTACTGCGACGCCTCACACCAAGGACTTGGTTGCGTGTTAATGCAACAGGAGAAAGTCATTGCCTATGCCTCACGACAACTGAAAATTCATGAGAAAAACTATACGACACACGACCTAGAATTAGGTGCCGTGGTATTCGCGCTGAAAATCTGGAGACATTACCTTTACGGTACGAAAAGTACTATCTTTACCGATCACAAAAGCCTCCAACACATATTTGATCAAAAGGATCTAAACATGAGGCAACGTCGTTGGGTCGAGTTACTTAGTGACTACGACTACGAAATCAAATACCACCCAGGTAAGGCAAACGTAGTTGCTGATGCCTTAAGCCGGAAAGAACGAGTAAAACCCCTTCGAGTCCGAGCCCTCAGTATTACCATCCACAACGATTTCATCACCCAAATTCTTGCCGCTCAACTCGAAGCACTCAAACCCGAAAACATCGTCAATGAAGCCTTGCGAGGCATGGATAAACAATTTGAAATCAAACCTGATGGAACTCGATACTTCTCTAACCGGACATGGTTACCCAAACTCGGAAACTTGCGAGATTTGGTGATGGCTGAAGCTCACAAATCTCGATACTCTATACATCCTGGTTCTGACAAGATGTATCACGACATCAAAGGATTGTATTGGTGGCCTAACATGAAAGCTGACATCGCCGTATACGTCAGTAAATGCTTAACTTGTTCCAAGGTCAAGGTCGAACACCAAAAACCCTCAGGATTGCTCCGATAACCTGAAATCCCTCAATGGAAATGGGAACAAATTTCCATGGACTTTATTACCAAACTACTGAAAACTTCGAGCGGTTACGATACCATTTGGATGATTGTAGACCGTCTCACGAAATCTGCCCATTTTCTAGCCATCAAGGAAACTGACAAGATGGAGCGTTTAGCTCGCATCTACATCAAAGAAATTGTATCGTGACACGGTGTACCTACCTCGATCATCTCGGATAGGGACAGTCGCTTTACTTCCAAATTTTGGTAATCATTACTGCTTATCACCCGCAAACTGATGGCCAAAGCGAACGAACTATTCAAACACTGGAGGATATGTTACGCGCCTGCGTAGTTGACTTCGGTATTTCTTGGGAAAACCACTTACCATTGTGTGAGTTCTCATACAACAACAGCTACCATACCAGCATTAAGGATGCACCTTTCGAGGCACTCTACGGACGAAAGTGCCGATCACCTATCTGCTGGACTGAGGTGGGGGATACCCAACTCACTGGTCCAGAAATCATTCATGAAACCACCGAGAAGATCGTTGGTATCCAAAACCGGCTGAAAGCCGCACGTGATCGTCAGAAAAGTTACGCTGACGTGAGACGCAAACACCTTGAGTTCCAGGTTGGGGACAAGGTACTTCTTAAGGTGGCACCATGGAAAGGTGTCATTCGATTCGGAAAGCGAGGAAAACTGAACCCTACGTATATTGGACCATTTGAAATTCTCGAAAGAATTGGTCCAGTGGCGTATCGACTGCAGCTACCTCCCGAACTTAGTAGCGTGCATCCTACCTTTCACATTTCTAACTTGAAGAAATGTCTGTCTGATAAGACACTGATTGTACCGCTCGAAGAAATACAAATTGATGATAAACTTCACTTTGTCGAGGAACCCGCGGAAATAACGGACCGGGAGGTCAAACGTTTAAAACAAAGTCGTATTCCCATCGTAAAGGTCAGGTGGAATTCGAGGCGTGGTCCTGAATTCAATTAGGAACGGGAAGACCAAATGCGACTGAAATACCCACATCTCTTCCCAGACAACGCACAGACACTGAACTCGAGTTAAATTTCGGGACGAAATTTATTTAACAAGGGGAGAATGTAACACCTGCATAATTAGGATGATTAGTTATGCCTAATTACGTGTAGCTATCTGTGGTTAGTATGTAATAGGACTAATTACAGACCCTATTTGTATATATATAATGAGATTTATATATATATATATATATATATATATATATATATATATATAGGGTAGTGATCTAGAGGGAAGTGCAAAAAATGGGGGAAGAGGGAAGTAAATCACTACCATTAATCATATGAATTCTATGATAATTAGTGTGGGGGTGCAACCATGTGATCACCTCTATAATAATCAAAACCCATTTACTTATTTATCCCCAAAACAAATTATTTCACAAACGACAAGTCGAAAAATTATGAAAATTGTACCATAAAACTCAGCATTTTCTCCTCTTCGATTTAAGATCCATTAATGCATATTTTCGATGATTTTTTTTTCCTTCGTTTTTTGGTGGGATGATAGTATGCATTGTGATGCATCTTAACATAAGTTTCTGTTGTACAAAGTTTCTGCTGATCTCATCGTTTCTGTTGTCTTCACTATTAATAGTATGTACTGCGATGCATATTAACATTGTTTACAATGTAGTGATGTATTTCGATACATGTTAATATACGAGTTGATAATTGATAATGGTATATATTGTGATGCATCTTAATATAAGTTTAATTTGTATTGATGTATATTGATACATGTTAACATACAAGCTGATGAATACTAATAGTATGCATTACGATGCATGTTAACATTGATTTACAATGTAGTAATGTATTTAACAGCCACTACAATCATAACAAATCCCCATTATTTAGCTATATTTGACTCAGTGTAAATCAGTTTTTAAATTGATGTACGTTAACATTTGTCTTCACAAGTATTAATATTATGCATTTTAATGCATACTAATTTGTAAAACCTAAAAAAACAAAAAAAATAAAGTTGTCAAAAATATGTCTTGAGTGATTTTAAGCATCGCAGTGATTTTTTTTCTTCTTCATTTTTTGTGGGATAATAGTATGCATTGTGATGCATCTTAACATATAGTATGCATTGTGATGCATCTTAACATAAGTTTCTGTTGTACAAAGTTTCTGCTGATCTAATCATTTCTGTTGTCTTCAGTATTAATAGTATGCACTGCGATGCATATTAACATTGTTTACAATGTAGTGATGTATTTTCGATGCATGTTAATATACGAGTTGATGATTGATAATGGTATATATTATGATGCATCTTAATATAAGTTTAATTTGTATTGATGTATATTGATACATGTTAACATACAAGCTGATGAATACTAATAGTATGCACTACGATGCATGTTAACATTGATTTACAATGTAGTGATGTATTTAACAACCACTACAATCAGAACAAATCCCCATTATTTAGCTATATTTGACTCGGTGTAAATCAGTTTTTAAACTGATATACGTTAACATTTGTCTTCACAAATATTAATATTATGCATTTTGATGCATACTAATTTGTAAAACCTATAAAAAACGAAAAAAATAAAGTTGTCAAAAATATGTCTTGAGTGATCTTAAATCGAAGAGGATAAAACGCTGAATTTTATGATGCAATTTTCATAATTTTTCGACTTGTCGTTTGTGAGATAATTTGTTTTAGGGGTAAATGAGTTTTCTTTGTACACGTGGCATATTCTCATTGGTACTTCCATGCTGTCACTAAATTCCCATGAAGTGGATACCACAATAATATGATGCACCTTAATTTGATTAGATGAAATGAATGGTTAGATCAACACTTCCCCCCTTCCCTCAAAAAATGCACTTCCCTCTAGATCATTCCACTATATATGTGTATATATATATATATATATATATATATTTGTACGCGATTTGATTTAAATAGTGCGATTTAACCAGAATGAGTCCGACACGAGTTAACTTGGACGTTGGTGACAAAACCTTTTAAATAATGTGGAATTATCCAAACAAATATTATTTTCATTAATATATATAGAGAAAATACATTACACGTATTCTGTATTTTCTGAAACGCTCTAAAAGCGACGTACACCCATGAAACACGCCCAACCAAAGAAAATAAATCAAATCCTATTTTAAAACCCATTATTAAGTATTTCGATAAAATACTTCAGTTAAAAATATTCGGATATACTTTAACACATAACGCGAAACGACCTTTAGACGACTAACAAACGCAACGCAAATTTAAGAAACGAATCCACGAGCCTAAACCCGCAAGCGGGTCGGCTCAAACCCACGGACCCGACCCGAGACCCCTTTTCCCTTTTCTTCCTTTCTCCTCCTTCACTCACCTCATTTCACACACACAACCTCCATCAAAAATCCTCTCATCTCTCTATCTCTACTCATTTTCGTACCTCTCTCTCTCTAAAAACTGAGGAAATCAGCAACACCACCACCATTAAATCGGCCATCATCATCACAAGGAAGCAAGGAGTATCAAAAAATTCACCTTCATCTCCCCCATCTCCTCCATTTTCGATTTCTTGGTAAGAATACTTGTAAGCCCTTTTAAATTACTTGTAAAGCTGTGATTTACATGCTAGAATGTTCACACAACAAGTTTATGTCCAAAATTCCATGAAAAACGCTTTAAAAATCGAAACCCATACAAAAATTCACAAACAGCTCAATCTGCGAACTGAGATCCAACTCAGTTCGCAACCCGTATCTGCGAGTCGAGTTTTAGCGAGTCGAACTTGACTTGCGAGCTGAGATTTTTGCGAACTGACCTGCGAATTGAACTGCGAGTTGACCTGTGAACCGACCTGCGAGTCGAGTTTTGCGAACCGAACCTTACGCTGCGAACCGAATTCAGTTCGCAGCCTACTGCCTTGCGAGCCGAACTCAGTTCGCACCGCGAACTCAGTTCGTAACACTTTTTAGTCCGCAGCCAGACTAGGTAAAAGTTTCCCGATTTTTTTTTAAATTACAGATGCGACTTTTAATAAACGATGTATTAGGAATAAAACAATGAAAGTGTTGTCCGAACTCGCATTCAGACAACACCCTCACGATGCAATATGAATGACATACTTACAGATACATTTTACAAAGAACCGACATAACAAAATACAACACAATGATAATACGTAAATTATTATTACACCCCGTCACCAACGGGCCCTAATTGATTACAAACAAACACTTGGACGTTTTCTAGTTGAGTGGACAACTAGCATGGGTGACCTTTCAGGACACCAACTTATTTACTTATGTACTTACAAACTTGTACGTTCCGGACGTCAGAAGGTTGCAGGGTTCTGGGAACCGATACACGGACTTACGACCGCTTTACTTACTTGATTTCGCCTACTCGCTAGGCTCAGGTGAGTCTTACAGCCCCATTTTACTGTTTTTATACTTTGGGGTGAGATACTTAGCAACTGTTTTACGTATGAACTCGATGTACTAAACTGATTTCATTGCTTCTTACATACAACGCATGAGTTACTGTTTATCCACTGAAAACCTCCTATCATAAGTTGTTAGTTATAGACTTAAGTGCGAGTATTAGTAGGATGGATCCATTCGGGACTGACAATCCCTGCCCGGGATAGTAGCGCTACCACGAACCATTCCGTAGAAACGGGCATTTGATACTTGTTATATATGAGTGTTCGGATAGCACTCACGGGGGTACGTGATGCTGTACTTAACTGTACCATTCACACTACACTGTTAAGCTTCAACTTGTGAGCTCATGGCACTTGTGATGATTTACTGATTTACTTATTTTATTGATAGCAATACTGGTACATACTGTGGTTCATAATAATTACTTATTACTAAACCTGTAAGATTCACCAACCTTTTTGGTTGACCTTTTTAGCTTTGTATCTCAGGTACACAGACGGAGTAGGTTTACCCCTGGACACTAGCTAGAGTCTCATGATTTCTACATTGCATATAACGGAGATTCTTAGCATTATCTTTTGTACCTTATGATTATGTAATAGAATCTCCCACTATACGCGTGGACTGTAGGGTACTACATTTTGTAACCGAAAACACTATGTTTTCAAATTTTGTATCTAGGAATTGTAACTATTTTTCAAACGTTGCATATATATGTCGTTTGCTTTATCCTTGTGCTGTTGATATTTGATTAGTAGCACCCCAAAGCTTGCTTCCGCTAAACATATAAATTTGGGGGTGTTACAATTTAGATTAGATTAGGTAGGCTATAGGCAAAATAACCATTTATGAAAACCTAGGGATTTGTTAATTGTATTGAGAACGGCAAGTTTAAAAATCCAACTTAAACCGATACTTTTCCTTAACCTATGAAATTTAAAGTAAGGTACGCAAGAAACCTCAACACTTTCCTTCGCTTACCATGCTTAAACTTCATTAATAGGAATTGATCAACTAAGTCCGAACGTATTTGCTAAGTTAATTGTCTGTTAAATTTATAGTCTTTATGGTATTAAGAACGGTTAGACTTGTTGTAGACTTGCTACTCTATTCCTTCGCCCACGAGCAAATGAGTTCAATAACAAGGGCCACTGACTCCCTCACAGGAGAGTGTGGAGAGTTGAGCATTGTCTGTCTGATCAGAATCATGACACCATGATTCCTCGTGACATATTAGTTGATAACCGACTAATAGGAAATCTATCGGTTATACCATAAACTACCAAGTCTAGTGAACATTCCAAATTTAGTAAACATTTTCCCTACAAGTCATCGTCCCACATTATAAGCTAATGAACTCATAACAAATACTCCTTTTATTATCTGATTTACCATTATCTTTTATTCGCTTTATTTAGTTTACTTAATTAACTGAACCAAAAACCCCCAACGCACTCTTTTAAAACCTTTACTAGAAAAGAAAGGTTGATTGGATCACCTCCGTTTCAATTCAGTTTCTCTTTAAGAATGACTCTAGGTCATACTTACCATCTACTAGCCTTTGGTTCAGTATTAGTAAGTCACACTTAGACCCCAGCAAACACAAATCTAAAACAAACCGATCGCGGTCCGAGCACCATCTTCATACGACGCTTCGGGCAGTATCATTTCACTTGTGGACTACCTTCACCTCTTTTCTCAAGAGCTTCCCAGAGCTCTTTAGCAGTATGAAAAGATTTTAGCTGATGATTGATCTCTTTAGGAAGACACATCTTAATACAAGAATGAGCTTTGTTCTCTGCTTTAAAGTCCTCCTTTTGTTGATCATTCATATTTTGATAGGTAATAACCACAATGGCATTTTGGACAGATTTAGTCGGTGCAGTGTATCCAGTTTTGATTCACATCTAGATTGAGAGATCATGGAATCTATAGTAAGATTCAAATTTATCTCTCCAACTGTAATAATCTTCAAGTCTTAACAATTTAGGTGGAACATTAGATTTTTCAACCTCGTGTTCCATCTCAATCATTTTACTTAAATCAGACATCTTTAAAAATTCAGACTGTTCTGCGAGTTCAGATTAAACTCGATTCGCAACTCAGCTCAATTCGCAATCTCAGCTCGACTCGCAAACTTCAGTTCGGATCGCAACAGATGTCAACTCGCAAGTGATCTCGGTTCGCAGGAGATCTCGATTCGCAGCTTGGTTCGACTCGCACAACTGGGTTCAGTTCGCAAGTTCAACTCGGTTCGCATACGTAGCTGAAACCCTAATCTCAACTCGCGAAACGGCTGAAAAACCCCGAAAACGAAATTTTTTGGTATTTTTACGATTGAAACTAGAAATTTCATTCGTAAACAAACCCTAAATTGTCCAGAAAATGATTTTGATCGTTAATATGTACTAATGCACATAAAAACAACCCGAAATCAAACGCGATGATCACAAAAACTCCAAACTTACTCATATTTAGCCCGAAAGCTCTGATACCAGATGTAAGTCCCTAGTTCTAGGATCGATAACTTCGTTATCTGTAGTATTAAGGTGCGGAATCCCTTAATACGATGTTATCTTACTATAACGAATAAGTTTACGTTTTGTTTAACTAATACTTAGCTTTAAACAATAAATCGTCAAAGCCTAGCCCTTAGAATATGTTTTCTCTGGACTACTGAATTCGCAGGTTGAATTAAAGAATGGCAAAAGTTATTCTTAGGTTAAACCGAATCGAACATATATACTTTGATCAATTCGCAGCCACTGGGCCTACGAGTCCAGTTCGATTCGCACACAAACCCAAGCCTAGTTCACTTCGGTTCGCTGCTAACCTCTGCGAGTTCAGATCTCATCTCGCATCGCAATGCCTTGCGACTTGAGATCTCGACTCGCTATACATATTTATTTCATTTTCAATATTCGTCTAACACTTTAATATACTAATATATTTAACGAACATTAATAACAAAACACACATTTATTTACAAATCTAAACCAATGTACAAACATGATAACAATTACACCAGTCCTATTTCAAGCTAGATATGTTGTCACAAACTATGTCTCAACATGTGTTTTGTGAAAATGAAAGAAAAAAGTGAGTTTCTTAGTTTACATAAATTGCAAAAAGACCCTTGCACTTCTTGCTCTCTTTAACACCCATTATCCTATGATCTTTAATCTAATCAATATAGATAAACATTTCAAATATTATTGGATTATTTATAAATTATCAGTGAAAACGTCATGATTCTTAAGTCATAAGGAATGAAAAGAATTAGAGAAATACTAGAAGTGTTAATTTTCATTAGTTGTAGGTACACATTTTAAAAAATGAAATTAGATGTAGAAGATAACTGTTAGCTGTAGAATATCTATGGATAAAACTCAATCTACAGTCTAGATTACTCCGTAATAGTTTGCTTTAAGTAATATATATTTTCAGATATATAGATTCTTATTTTTGGTTCTTACTACTATTATTATATTATTATAGAGCAGTTTAACTACTTTCGCTACACGTCTAATCTCACCATTTCAAATGTTGTGTTTTTATAATTTACATTTGTCTCTCAAAGATTTGCTAATTTGCAAACATAATTTTCTTAAAAAAATAAATTAAACAATTCCCATCAAATATTTAATTAACCAATAGAATTGTTTCATGTTACCAAATTGACTAAATTAAATTTTAAGATATCCTAATTCTAAGTTATAAATGCTTTCTGTCGGCCTGTTGGATATATATATCTCAAAATCAAAAAAATATACATATAGTTAAATGTCGTAAGGAACCATGTATACACGAGGTTAAAAGTTGGTAAAATTAATATTGTTAAACTTTTTAATTTACGCTCATTTATCACTATCGATAGCGTATTAAGAATAGGAAGAAAGGAAAAATTGTCTCGAGAAAAAATGTAGAAAGTTAAGATATTTAACACGTGTCGTGATTCACCATTTGTTGTATTTTGATGCATAAAAACAAAATATTCATAGAGTGGCAGTACTGTGGCACATTAAGTTCGACAACACGTTTCAGTATCAGAATTCCTTTATGCATTTGTTTTTCTCGTAAAAGTACTACTAATTCCGAAAATATACTTCACGTTTCCTTTTTTAACATCCCAAATTAGTTGTCCACTTCCAAAAATAGAAAGAAAGTTTTAGTCGTGATTACCATATTACCTTTACTTGAAATTATTATTACAAACTTTAAATAAAAAAGTAATTAATTGCTTAAGGGTAAAACTGTAATTCTGCAAAATGTAAGAAAGTGCAAACAATAATAATTATGCTTTTATTAAACTGCATGTTTTATGCCGGTAGACAATTATTTTGGAACGGAAGAAGTATTATTCTAACTCCGCACTTTAAGGTAATATATGAAATTTGCTTGTGGAAGAAGATGAAATTAAAATTTGTTTATATTCCAACTCATACCCTCAAGGAATCCCGTACGTAGGCTTTAAGCTTTGTTTTCACATGCTTTGAACGTTATATATATTGGGTTATAAAAGTCAATATGATTGTGCAATTTTGGAAGCAACTTATTTGGTTGGCAACAAAGATTCAATATTTTGTTCCAAGTTTATAGAGAGTTGGCGGCGAATAACAAAGTAAAAAACACCTTAACAAAGCAACCCTGTACAATAACACCTTAACAACTTTGTTTTGTTAGATGTAAAGATTTTAGGGGGTTGTTTATAAGACCAACTCGCGAGTCGTCAGTCGTTATACTTGTGAAAAGAAACTTGTGACCGCATGCAACAAGCATTTCATCAAAAGAGCGAAATAACATTTATAGATATTCGGGACCGTAATGCATAAAAAGCAGGTGCATTTCATCAGGAGCGGAGCCACAATGGGGCAACTGCTCCCACAAGAATTTTGAAATTACGTAAAAAAGAATTTTTTCTAAGGTATTAATCACAATTTTAGAATTTTGAGAACACAAAATAATTTTATTTTTGCCCTCTCCACATAAATTTCCTAGCCCCGCCCGTGATTATCGTTCTTGAAAGTGTATAAAGTGATATTTGCTGGGGTATATTCACTTTACTCGTGAAGTGTAGAAAGTGGTATATATATCAGAACATCTCCAGCCTTAAATATTAAAATGTTTCATATACATGTAAACTAAACTTTAAACTCGTGTATACACATGAATCGTTGATTTTTAACATGAAATTTTGTATTTAATATATTGTTTCTAATAATAAAGTACGTAAGTTAATATGTATATTAAACATTTAGTTGGATTCATGATAATATTACCTTATGTACATAAATGAATTTGTATAAGTAGAGATTAAAATATTAAAAGTTTTTGAAACCAAGTTAGTGAAAAAAATTAATTATTTTAAGCCTATATTAACATTTTCAAGTAATTTTATTCCTATTTGGTGAATTTATAATAGAAGCATTATAGGTTGGTTTGAATACTGTTTTAATTAATGAATTAAATTTCTTTTTATATATGAGTAATTGATTAAAAAAATTCTTTTTTAATAAGTTAGGAATCTTATTTAAAAAGTTTACTAAAGATAAAAGATTTAATTGATAAATTAAAATGATGACATCACAAAGTTATATATAATTTAAGGTTGAGATCATTATTGCATGAACTGCCAATGGCGTGTAGCTTAGTTGGTAATGGATGGGGGCATCTTTGCCTCAAATAGCACAAGGTCAGGGGGTTCAAACCCTGACACCCCATAACCACAACCGCTGAATAAGTTAGGTATGCCCACAAATTATAAAATTAGCAGCTGATTGTGAGCCGATCAAGGTCGTCAGTTATCAACCTTTTACCTCAAATTATTCCATGAAGTCATGAACCAAATCCAAATTTTATTTTAGTTGAAAGCGAGAATAGGTAATATGGACTACTGGACTAGGAAAGGTCTGGGCTATATTTGGGGCCTTGTCCGAAAGCTACCATCAGGCCTGAAACTGGACCAAACATCCTTCTGATTTGGACCTTAGTTTCAAGGCCCAATCTGTCTATTGTGTAAAATCTAACAAATGCTTGCAAGTTGCAATTGTTTAAGATTGGGCATTTGTTTCATTTTTATTTGTACTTTTCACCGCTCCCTCACAATACTACTTCGATATTGGTAACCCAGGAGTATAGTCTTGCAAGGTGGTCCTTGGTCTCTGGTCAAAGCGTAAGCTAATGCTACTTACGGCTACTAGACTTTCACCTTCTAGGGTGCATCATTCTACTGAGTAGTCCGATACGTGTATTGCTCTCCCACAATCCCGTTTTCACGATTTAGGCTGATCCCATTTCACAAGTGATTTACTTTTCTCGAAACTATACCATCATTAAAGCAATTACATAAGTTTTGGTAAAGAGATTAATATTTTTAATTTAATTGAATGTCGACTCTTGAGTTACAATTTTACATTAATCAACATTCTACTTATGAATTCAATTATCATATACGAGTATATATGATAATATAAACTTGTTGTGTAACTTACTCGAGTTTGAATCTTTACTAACTCACATTTAGCTATAAAACCAAGTTCAATTTAAATTGGCTTTTCAATGCTATAAAATGACAATTTCACATGTATATTTGATTACTTGTCCACTAATAATTAGTTAAAAAAACAGGTAATTACGTTGTATTCGTCGACATTACCCTTCTTTATGCCCCCCCCCACCCCAATGTTTTCGGAGAAACTAAAGTCATATTTCGATGAAAACCACATTTTTCTTAATTTATTGTATACTCATATCATGGATATTTGCATGCATACATCATTTGTATAAATTTTATACGCATACATTTACATTTATATTCTATCTATCGTTAATGTGTTCGTTTGTTGGTTTATATGAGCTCAACTTTCTCCCCTTCTCTCTCTATTCGGTATTCTCTAAATCACAAAAACACACAAATTTCATGCAAAAACTAACAAGCTCTGCATACAACACAACCATGTAGTGATGTTGAGAGACAAAAAAACTATAAAAGTTTTAAACTTTCAACAAAAATACAGTCTTTCACATAGAAATCGTTACACAAAAACACAATTTTTAGTGTATGTGAGATGAGAAATGTAGCAAATCCATCAAGATCAATCATACCCAGATGTTATTTTCTATCATTCATCCTCTCTTTATCTTGTCTCATCTTTCTCTTCCTAAAATCAACAATCTTTATCAATAAGCCAATCACCAGCCCCACCGTTGATGACGGTGTGGGTCCCACGATCAAGATCCGACCCGGATACACCTCATACGATAACTACATTCAGCACCAGCTTCATAAAACCACCAACCCGAAGCTACGGAATATATGGACCACCCGAGATTGGGACAGAAAGATTCGGGTTTTCACCCAATTCTTTTTGGATCTAAAGCACAAGAATTTATTATCCAATTCATCCAAAGCTGTTTGTGTTGGAGCTCGGGTCGGTCAGGAAGTGGAAGCTTTGAAACGGGTCGGGGTTTGGGATTCAATCGGGTTGGATCTTGTCCCATACCCGCCACTTGTGATCCAAGGTGACTTTCATTCTCAACCATTTGATGATGAGACTTTTGACTTTGAATTTTCGAATGTGTTTGACCATGCATTATACCCGGAGAAATTTGTAGGGGAGATTCAAAGAACACTGAAAGCTGGTGGGATCTGTGTGTTACACGTGGCGATTTCTAGGCGGTCAGATAAGTATTCAGCTAATGATTTGTTTAGTGTTGAACCATTAATTAAGTTGTTTAATGGGTCGGATTTGGTGTATTCTAGGAAAGTTGATGGTTTCGGGTTAGATACTGAAGTGGTCTTTAGGAAAAAGAAAACAATTCAATGGTAACGAATGTTTGTAATCAACCAAACTGTTATCTAACAAAAAACAGGCGAGTTAGACATGTTGTATAATGAGTTAAAAAGGATCAGTTCGAATAGAATTTCAGGTTAAACCACAGCCCAAAGCGTATATCATTGGTGTTGTTAGCAGCACGAGCACCACGTGTATCAAATGCCAATCTGGTTTTTATTCCAAAAGTGAAAGGGAACATAGGTTGAAGAATTGAATATAATCAGAATTTAAAACACATATAACTTGAATAATAATCATTCTATTGAGTATATGCTAAAATTGCACAAAGCAAACTGCATTCACTGCTAAAATTTTAATAAATAAAACAGAGCAGATATTATCATCATCACTCTTTCTTCCTGGAATCCTTAAGTTGTCCCCTTTTTCGGATTTTGAGGCAGAAGCTGTAACGCCAAGCATCAACGGCAGCCTCTGGCAACGAGTAAAGCAAAGCCCAGATGACCGAATGTGGCCAGTAAGGTGTGCAACGAGGCTCGTGTCCTAACCACCTCAACCCTGCCTTTGCATATCCACTTGCTGATGGTACAAAGAATGATGACCTTTTGATTGATGCCATCTTCGTTGCTACATATAATGGGACCTACAAAAACATTTTTTAAATTGTTCATTCGTGAAACACCCTTAGAAATAAAGGATTATAATATACACACATCAATAACATTAGATTTTGTAATGTTATTGCAACTCGAGTATTGGGCTTTTTTAAGACTACTTATTTTAGCTTTTGGGTATATTTATCTACAAGTTTTACTTCTTTTATATACACACATCAATAACATTAGATTTTGTAATGTTATTTCAACTCGAGTATTGGGCTTTTTCAAGACTACTAATTTTAGCTTTTGGGAATTTTATCTAATATCTACAAGGTTTACTTCTTTCATGGTTTCGTACAAGCCAATGCTCAAGCTATTGTTTCATCATGTATTAAACTTTACACCTTATACTATTGAATGAGTCGAACTTGTAAATATTGTCTATCGTATGTAAACTTTCCTTTATAGGTAAGGCCAAAATAGGAAACTTTCCTTTTTTATCTTACCCAAAAACGGAAAGTTTACATACAATACATGATATTTACAAATTCAATACATACAACAGAACAAATGAAAGTATGTCTCATACAATAGTAAAAGGTGTAAAGTTTAATACTTAACGAAACACAATCTCACCCACCCAATTAGAAATGTCATATTTGTCTACCAAACCATTTTATGCTGCACCATATATTTTTCAGGGTATGTAAATTTATACTCAACTTGCATATAAGGTACCCACGCCTAGAGTGTGACTTGATTTTGTTGGGTAATGCCCATATAAACTAACTGAAACACATATTATCACCATTCTAGTAGCATTAGTGCACGTAGACACGTAACACGTTACTTAACTATGTAACTAAGTGTATGTCATCAGTTTCTAAGCCTAATATATAGAGTATGTGAGTACAGATCACAACACAGTTTGTCCAAAAACACATATCAAGTTGAAAGTTCAAGAAACTAACAATAATATTGTCTCAAAAATTATAATTATTTTTTTAAGAAGATTTACCTGACACTGCACATCAATGCCACTTTTCTTGTATTCAACATACAGACATCTTGAAAACTGATCAACATACCTAAACAAATGAACAACAAACATTAGTTAGCACTAACCAAGATTCATAATACATAATAAAAACTATTGCAATTCATCGCAAACTTACGCTTTACTAGCAGCATAAACAGCATAAAGGGGATCAGATGGAATCACAATAGCAGCACCAGAACCAATATTCACAATTGCACCTTTTTTCCTCTTTACCATACCAGGTAACACTGCTTGTGTTACTTTAGTAGTCCCTTCAACGTTGACTTTGATTAAACTAGTCAACAATTCATCATCAACTTCATGAAAAAACCTAGCATATGGATATGAAACACCAGCATTATTTATCAGAATCCCAACATCTAACCCTTCGATTGCTTCAGTAATCTTCTGAATTCCTTCAGATAAATCACCAGAAAGATCAAAAACCACTTCTTTGATTTGGGTTTTATCAAATTTCGATTTGATCTCAGATGAAACACCCTCTAATTTACTAGGGTTTCTACCCACTAAGATTAAATTAAGACCCTTTCTAGCCAATTCAAATGCAAATGCTTTGCCGATGCCATCTGTGGATCCAGTAACAAGTGCCCAAGATCCATACTTTTTCAAATTCTTTGCAGGTCTGAAGAAATTAACATACACCCATTTAAAAATTGAAGTTGAAGTCTTCAAAAAAGATAGAAAACCCAACACAAAGAGGAAGTTTAGCCATAAAGGTTGGGTTTTTAGGGTTTCCAAGAAAGTGAAAACCATTTTTGGGGGTTTGATTCGGGATTGTGGAAAAGATTGGATCTTGGAGATGGGGTTTGTAGGCTAGTGATTTTTGTTTATATACGTAATGAAATAATAGGTTTGGTGGGATTGGTTGGCCGTTGGAACAATAAAATCAACTACTAAATGTTAAGGTGGCTAGCAAACATAGTATATTTATGGCCAGCACATAAAATATGAATAATGAAACATGAGAGAGAGTACACTAGATTTACTTTAACAAGTGATTTTGTCATTTCCATACTTTTGGTACATGAAATATGTGTGTTTGTTAATCTTTGTTTGTGTTTCAATATTTTTCATTATTTTAATAAAAAATAAATAAAAAACTTTTTACATGGTGAAGGTAAACAAATGTTGTTGTGATGATGATGATGATGATGATGATGATGATGATGATGATGATGATGATGATGATGATGATGATGATGATGATGATGATGATGATGATGATGATGATGATGATGATGATGATGATGATGATGATGATGATGATGATGATGATGATGATGATGATGATGATGATGATGATGATGATGATGATGATGATGATGATGATGATGATGATGATGATGATGATGATGATGATGATGATGATGATGATGATGATGATGATGATGATGATGATGATGATGATGAGTACTTGAAAATGTAATACTCCATCCGTCCCATAATAAGTGTCTCACTTACTATTTTGAGACGTTCCAAAATAAGTGTCTAGATTCCCTTTCAGCCAATCAAAAAAGACTTTAGTGGGTAAATATAAGATATTATTGGTAGATAGTGACTTTTCTTAAACTGTGTATATTTTGATATGAGACACTTATTTTGGGACAGATGGAGTATATGAACAAGGTAACGTTATAAGAAAGCTAATCAAATGAGCCAATATACTTATCATAATATTTGGTTGGTTTTAATACTAGATAGTGATAGTAATGGAAACATTATGAAGCAGTATAGAGTAAATTTTAAAATTAAGATGTCACTATGTTAACTAATACTTTTTGTTTTCTTTATAGTGTCGTAAGTAAACTATTCAGATGTAATTAAAAGAATTTCACAAATTACATTTTAATCTATATTTTTATATTTTAGAGTTAATTAATTAATAATTAACATATAACCAAATGATTATTGATTTAGTGGTATAAGTTGTGGGTTCAAGTCCGATTGTGAAGGTATGTATATACTCAGTGAATTCGTGATAGGTTGCTGTCCCTGAATTTGCATTTCTAGAAAATAGAAAAAAAAAAATAACAAATATATGTAGTATAATGGATTATATAAAAAAACAAATCACTTTTTAAATACATATAAAATAGACCTTTGTATGGACGATTGGTTTAAAAGAGAAAAGAATAAACAAGTGACTGACGTATATATAAAAAATAAATGGAATCCCATCCGGGCGACATGTATATACATTTGGGTAGGTGGCCCAACTCTTTGGAATCCCCAACGGCCCATATTTTTATTGAACACCAGACTTCGACGACAAGTGTGTTAGGTTTGGAGTTTGGGAGTTGGGACTAGACTCTAACTACAAACTACTCTCTCTATCAAACGTTCATTTTTTAATTTTCGAAGTTTTTTTCTTCCAAACTTTGACTTTAAATATTTTAGTTTGTGTGGTAGGGTGGGTTCAAATGAAAACAAAAATTTATGTAATAATGAGGGAACCAATGATGTCAAGCCATGTGTACAAACAGAATAATCCACATGTACAAAACCCATTTACCCCTAACATCAATTATCTCACAAACGACAAGTCGAAAAATTATAAAAATTGCAACATAAAATTCAGCGTTTTCTCCTCTTCGATTTTCCGTCTCTTAAGACATACTTTCGACGAGTTTTTTTTCATTTTTTTGGTGGGTTTCACATTTACTAACACATGTTAAAGTGTTGCGTTTATGGTTTAGGGTTTGGGGTTTAGGGGTTAGGGTTTATGGTTGGAGGTTTCGCCCCGAAACCCCAAACCCCCAACCCTAAACCCTAGCCCCTAAATCCCAAACCCTAAACCTTAAACGCTCTACAAAACTCTAAACCCTAAATCATACTAAACCCTAAACCCTGCTAAACCCTAACCCTAAATCCTGCTAAACCATAACCCTAATTCCTAAACCCTAACTCTAACCACAAATCAAATATATAACCAATCATTAACACATGTGTTACTAATTTGTAAAACATACCAAAAAATGAAAAAAGAAGGTTGTAAAAGTATGCCTTGAGGGACGGCAAATCGAAGAGGCGAAAATGCTGAATTTTATGGTGCAATTTTAATGATTTGACTTACCGTTTGTGAGATATTTGAGTTTCAAAAGTATAGGGGAAATGGATATTTGATGAAAATGAGTAGTTGAGATTGCTTTCCCTATTCTCACTCAAAATTGATGTACTCATTTGATATCTACTCTTGTGTTGTATAACCTTATAAAAATTATATCAATGAAAACTCAATCCATTTATATAATTTGCATCAATTATTATATGACACAAACAAAAATATGTAAGGTCAAAGTTGTAAAAGATAGACTTTTAAAAGACAAAACCGAAAATTATAAAGTAGGGATGACAATGGGTCAGGTTCGGGGTGGGTTTTAGTGAACCCGTACCCAAACCCGTTTATAATTTTCATACCCATATCCAACCCAATACCTTGCGGGTACCCGTTTAGTATTACCCATTGGTTTTTCGGGTTTTCATGCGGGTTTCGGTTATCCCCACTTGATTATTCGCCAAATAGAATAGTGGGAATGGGGATTATAAAATCTTTGTTAAAACTAAAATGCGAAGAAAATATAGCAAATCAAGATACCCTAAATTATATTCAAGATTACTTAATGTTAAAGAAAACGGTTTCATAACTCAAACTTTCAGACCATTCATAATACGAAGAATTCCATATTTCTTAAAGTAGGTATTCAAATTTCATGATAATGAAAATCGTAAGAAATATATGCAAACAACTGATAATATGATTATTCTTCATCCACCATTTGGCAAAATGTCAGTATATTAACTTGACCTTTCATCTAATTGCAATTACTTTGCTAGTAAAATTAAAAGAGTTATCCAGTTACATAAAATTCATCACTCAATTGGACTTTAATTATATAAAAAGATTAAGTATTTACATTTACATATACAATTAAAAAATCATTATATATTAATAAAAATATAAATAGGGTAAGGTACGGATACACGAGTATGAGTACGGGTAATCGGAACGGGTATTACTAAAACCCATACCTAAACCCATGGAAAAAAAAATTCTACCCAAACCCGTATCCGGGTGATTTTTGCCATCCCTATTATAATGGGATAGAGGGAGTAATTACTAATATACTCGTAATTGATTTTCTTGTTATTTCTTCTAATGCATTGTCGCATAGATAAATATGCTTCGTGTCAAATTGTTACTAAAACCCATACTAACTTTTTATTGAACGCCAGACTTCGATGACATGTGTGTTAGGTTTGGAGTTTGGGAGTTCGGACTAGACTCTAACTACAAACTACTCTTAGTTGCCAAATTGTGACTTCAAAATGTTCTTTCATGCGCTTAGTTGCCAAATTGTATACACGTTTATTTAGAGAGTTATTTGAAAACCCCAAAAATAAAACCTTCACTGGACTTTGCTCCAAATTTAGCAACTCTCTCTTTTGTGTACATAATAGTGCAGGGACATCCAAAAGGTTCAAGAAACTGTAGCGAAGGTTTCCGATTATTAAGTAGCTCATAAGACGTTTTATTGTGCTTTTTAAGCACAGAAACTCTATTAAGAATATAACAAGCGGTATTAACCGCTTCAGCCCAGAAAGAGATAGGTAGCTTGGAGTCTGCCAACATTGTTCGCGCTACTTTAATGAGTGTCCTGTTTTTACGTTCAGCAACTCCATTCTGTTGAGGAGTTCGTGCAACACTGAATTGATGATCAATGCCTTTTCTTAGATAGTACAACTCAATTGTTGAATTCTTAAACTCAGTCCCGTTATCCGATCGCAGTTTCTTGAATGACAAATTGCACAGGTTCTCAAGCTTATCAAACAAATAAGTGAGAATTTCAGGAACTTCATCCTTAGTAGATAAGAAATACACCCACGAAAAGCGAGAGTAATCATCAGTTACTACCAAACAGTATTTAGAACCTCCCATACTCTTCTTACTTACTGGTCCAAAGAGATCCATATGCAATAGCTCCAATGGACTTGAAACAGAGTTCACCACTTTTGACTTATGGGATTTCTTGTGCTGTTTCCCTTTCTGACAGGAAATACAATGATCATTAATTCCAAAGGATTGCTTTGGAACTCCACGCACAAGATCATGCTTCACCAAATAATTCATCTTCCGGAAGTGCAAGTGACCCATATGTCTGTGCCAAAGTAGTGATTCTTTTTCAGGAGCTCTAGAAAGTAGACACGTATGTTGAGTTGTTTCAACAGTCTTCATATCCAGAGTATACGTGTCTTTTTGCCGAGGTGCCCTCAGTAGCACCCAATCCTCAGGAATAACATATCCTGGTTTCAAAATACAACACTCAGTTTTAGTAAATGTCGTAGTGTACTCTTTGTCGCACACTTGTGACACACTGAGCAGATTGTGGGTAAGATGTTCCACAAAGTTAACTTTCTCAAAACTCACTTGCCCATTAGTGAGTGTACCCTGTCCGGTTATAACTCCTCCTTTATCACCGGCAAAAGCAACATATCCCCCATTGTAATCTTTAACTTCGGATAGCAGAGATAAGTCGCCTGTCATATGTCGCGAGCAACCACTATCGATATACCATCTACTATTTTGAACTGCTTCAGATTGCTGCGACATCACAAACAGAAAAATCAATTAGTAAGGGAGACCCAAGCCTTTACAGACTTGGGTAACCCAGTAGCATCATCCACAATGATTACATCAGTCAGAATTTTATTTTTTAGCAAATCGAAATCATTGCCTGATGTATCATTGTCAGATGAAGAGTCAGAACATGACTCCTTGATCTTCCAAACCTTTTGAGGTTTGGATGGTTGCTTGTTAACAATATTGAGCTTATCATGTTTAGCTTTGTTTGACTCAATACTGTTATTCTTAGAAGTAGGTGGTGGAACTGCAGAACCTCTCATAGATTTTTTTAAAATTTTTTGAGAGTGTGAGGTTCGTGTATCTCCCCTTCGACCATACTTCTTAGCAAGCAATGGGCACTTACTAATCAAATGACCTTGTTTCTTGCAGTAGAAACAAGATCGTTTCTCAACACTGTCATGAGATTGAGTTATGAACCTTTGAGCTCGGCCAAAAGATGGATGTGCTGAGCATGTACATTGATGTGTACAAGCAGAAGTTGAACCTTGTGAATAATTTTTAGAAGATTTTTTAGTAGATTTGTGATTATCTGGTTGAAAAATCTTCTTTGTAGGTTCAGCCTTGGCTTTACCTTTTATTTTATAAATCTCATCATAACCTTCACTTGTGAAGATATGATGGTCGTTGGTTACATTCTTCCTTTTCAAATAACCGTATTCTTCATCGGTTATATCCTCAATCTCAATTTCCTCCTTCAAACTGGCTGGAGGAATAGACTTATCACTAAGTTTCTCAGACTTGGAAACTTCAATAGGCTTAATAGGCCCAGCCTTAGTTTGCGGTTTCTTAACAGATTCATTAGTCATGGGCTTAAAAGGCTCAGCCCTAACATCAAGCTTCTTAATGGAGTCAACCTTTTGAGCCTTCAATTTTTCAGGCTCATTAGTCGATGCCTTAACTGACTCAGGCATACTAGTTACAGGTTTTTGAGACTCATCTTTAGCACTTTCAGCCGTATCTTCCTGATCAGACATGAGATGATACTCTGTTGGTGGTGGGACATGGTGAAAATTAAGGAAATGGAAAAGTTAAAAATAAATAAATAAATAAATAATAAACAAATAAATAAAACAGAATATAGTAAATAGATTATTAAAAAAGCAAGTACAAATCATGTTTAAAAATCTATGATTGTTAAAAGAAGTTGAGATCAACAACATAATTATCATTTATTTTATGGCCTAACGCACGTAATGCTTTTATATTTTTTCATCGGCCTTAACAACCTATTTCATGACATCTTTCAATAAATCTTCACTTATTTCATCCTAATGAAAACTTTAACCATTCATAGAATTGGTTAACATTAGAGTTATCTACGGAAAAAATAAAAAAATATATTACCATAAAAAATATATAAGATACACACACAAATATATATATATATATATATATATATATATATATATATATATATATATATATATATATATATATAACACAAATGAAATAGGGAATTAACTTTAAAATATTAAAGCCACCTTACCTTGGCTATTTTCTGTATCATAAAAGGTAGATATATTTTCTATTCGATGTAAGTCTAATTTAATCAAACTGTGAATATTAAATCGAAATAATAAAGTAGATAATGAATGTAATCATATAACATGCATGTACGTATAATAATCGATAAAAACAAAACTCACCGAATTCGTTGAATTAGAAGAGCTGTTGGGTTTCCCGAGTGTGCCATTTTACGGTTTAGCTTGGCCCTTTAGACCATATTTTTCCTTAATACAAAATCAAACAAACCTATATAGCAGATGATCAAGTAACAAAGCTATAGCTTCTCTGTTAGTGTGTAAAAAATAGCACACAATCCATTCACTAAAATATATAACCTCTCAAAAGATTAAAGCTTTTATATCATCAGTTATTCAACTTAAAAGAAAGTCTAACTACTAATATAAATCTTTTAGAATTCCTCAATACGTACAATTTGCAAAGAAAAAATAATAAGACTTAAACTCTATTGAACAAAAAATACACATATAGAAAACAAAGAAAACTCACCACCAATGAAGAAGATCCTAATGGAATGGGGAGAATCAAATGGCCGCTAGGTTTTTTTTTCTTGATCAAGCCGCTAGGGTTATCTATACGGGAATATAACACATTCTCCCTTTTTTAAATAAAAGAATAGCATAGAATATAGAACGTACATGGGTGAATCGAAAATCTTGAGTAATAATATTAATATATAAAATATTAATATTAATATTAATATAAAACTTTAATTTACTTCGATAATTTAGGGGTTTAGGGGACTAAGTGTAAGTATCATTAAATTAACCTTAATCTTTGAATCAATATGGGAAAAACAATTAAAGGCTGAGATTGTCGCAAACTATTTTGCTTTAATTATGTTATAGATAGTTAAATAAATACTACAAGTCCGTCATTCCAATTTATTTTAAAAAACTTTGGATATCTTGTATTATTATTATTATTATTATTATTATTATTTTAACCTAAGTTTCTGACCCACTTTGCGAGCCGACTAATTTTAGGGTGACCACCCGCTTTGGGGATGGTCCAAAGTCATAGTAAGTGAACATCCGTGGCCGCAAGGAGGAATTTTCTTAAAGTTCAAACTTGGGACCTCTAAGTATTTCCCTATAGACCAGATCCTTAGCACTAGGTTGCCTCCTCATTGTTCTAATAACATTATACTAAGATGGCAGGGCCGGCCCTTGGAATTTGACGACGCGGTGTAAAGATAAAAAGATATATGTATTACAGAAAGTTATTTAACATTTTACGTTATTTGTATTTGAATTGTTGTTTATTAGGTGTAATTTTTTATAATATTAGCACTTTTAGAGAATACATGATAATTGTCTAAATCGTGATAATTGTCTAAATGCTTGATTAATACTTAAGAAATTAAAGATGTTTACAAAGAATTTATATTCTATTGGGGAATGATTTGTACAAGAATAATTGATGGATTTGCCCATATATATATATATATATAGAGGAGGAGGACTCAAACTTAGGAACTAAGATAACCAAATTTAAACCTTTGATTAAACTAATTGTATTTTAAACTGAAGGGGCAACAATGGAATTTCAATTGAAATGCTATTGTTATACGGAATATTCTATTAAATATTAATTAACTTCCCTACCTATTTTTTCTCCCATTCTCCACGTTTCTTGTTGCCCCTCACCACCACCATGAAATCTAATAAAAACACAATGAACCAAAGACAAATATAATCAACCACAACCGCACAACCAGTAACTTCCCAAAACTAGTACACCACCTTCGTCATTCATATACTGTTGGGTTTTATTGCTTCTTATGTTCGGATTTGAATAAGCAATCAATTTTAACGTTTGTTTAAACGAGCCACATGAGACAATATCAAGAACCAAAACATCTAAATAGGATGAAACACACGGATACGATGAAGATCGATATATAAAAAGAAGCCGGTTCACTTGTGAACATCACGATCTTGTCGATACCAAAAGACGAAGATGATGGCATGATGAAGATAACCACAAAAGAAACCTAGTAGTTCACTTGTGCACATCACATTTTCATGTATAGAATAAGCAAAATATGGCTTGAAGGCACCCTAGACCATGAAGAAACTGGTATGTTCAAATGTGCACGTCAACTGTTCACATGTACACACCGAATGTTCACGTATTTGACTGTAAATTAGGGATGTTCATATGTGCACGTAACGAGATACTATATGAATTTTGGAAATTAAATTTTTTACATTCATTACATTCTTGTAAATGATTAATGAATATAGATTACTTCACTTGGATATGTACGTGAATTAAAAAATGAAGATGAATAAGGATATGTTGACATGCTCTCAAGTTTTTAATATTTTATCGTTGATGTCATTTGTGCATATGAAATGTTATTGTGATGGTCTTTGTTGTTCGGTCGCTGAAACCATGTTTATCTACCGAACGATTTATTTATGAGTCAAGTGGATTACAGTAATTTGATTAGCATTTAAACAGTAAATGGAAAAAAAAAGTCAAGGAGAAAAGCATGGAAAAAGAATGGAGAAAAATCTGGAAAAAAGATGTGAAAAAATATAAATAAATTAATACTAACAAATTTACTTATTTACCCCTTTAAATATTTGATTCTTTTAGTTCTTAATCTTGATTTGTTTGTCATATGAACTCTCCCATATATATATATATATATATATATATATATATATATATATATATATATGTGTTTTCACTGTTTTTTATCCTCTTGTTTTCACCAGAACCCCCACACACACACACACACACACACACACACATATATATATATATATATATATATATGTTGAGTCATTGATCGCTGACCAACTCAATGATGACTAACTCGATGAAGAAAATGATTAAATCAAAGCTGTTGTTGCTAAAGTTATTAATCGCTGGTCTCTGATCACTCTAAACTTCATCAGCAACAAGTTTGTCTAGGGAGCTTTGATCACAATCATTTTAGGGGGGATTGTTGAGTCACTGGTCGCTGATAAGTCATCAGTTGCTGACCAACTCAATAAAACACAACTTGATGAAGAAATGATTTGTGTCAAAGCTGTTGTTGCTGAAGTTAACAATTGATGATCACCATTCATTCTACTCCTGGATTTAACATACCGAGGAAGATTAAAACTCAACTTTGTGTGTCGCTGATACAAGCAGCGAGAGTTTTATATCTTCATGTTGAATAAGGCAAAAGTCACTGCCCAAATAACAGCTAGTCACTGAAGAACAATATTTCAAGTCATTCTACAAGAGCATGTTAGCTCGCAGTGAGTGAGAAGAGTTACTGCTTCTTCAGTGACTATTCAATAAAGTACGAAGTGCTCTACTCTTATATGTCAGCAAGTGTTCCTCGTACTTGAAAATATTTGAAGGATTACGTGGCAGTGAATGACTGGTTTTAAGGAAGACGTGATATTCGAGGTAACAGAATTTGGGACCACAGAATAATCAAGGATCAGAGATCAAACCAATCAAATAGCGACACGTGTCATTCCAAGATCATGATTTTCCACAAGACATTTACACTATAAATAGAGCAGTACTTTGTACATAGAAGTTTGCCGTTGATACATATTATTCAATTGTTTGTCAGTGAATACAGTTTGTCTAAGTACGTACCTTCGAGCAGTGAGTAAACAATTAGCGTGTTTGTCCACTATTGTTTAGCTCAAATTGTAATAGTTTAGCACAAGTGTTTGATTTGGATTAGCCTTGGCTAGTTCATTCCGCAATCAACACTTAGTGAGTTTATGATCAATAAAATTATATTCTCAGCTACTATCTATTACTTGCTTTGATATTGTCATATCTATATCTTACATACTGTGTTATTATTAAACAATTAAAAACTGTCTAAGTAACTTGATCAAAACCAGAGAAAAGTTTTTAATAGTATTCAACCCCCCTTCTACAATTAAACTTTACTTATTGCGATTCCATTTCACTAATCAATAGTGAATTCGGGACTCTCAATTGGTATCAGAGCAGAGTTGGTTTAAATCAATTAACCGGATCTGCAATGGAATCAGTAAAGTACAGTTGTGTTGACTCTGAGTATCAAAAGGGAAATGGTTCTACTACCAAACCTCCAGCGTTTGATCCCTCTAGGATTGAAACCTGGATGTCCCGGATGATGATGTTTTTGGACCTCGTTGATGATCGACTTTGCAATACAATAACCAATGGTCCCTACATTCCAACCACAATTGTTCATGCTGTCATTGCTACAGCTACTACTCTTGCTATACCAGAAATGGTTGTGTCCAAGAGAGAGAAACAGTGGTCGGATGAGGATAGACGATTGGTTAGACTGGATAAACAAGCTAAAATCTACATAGGTATGGCACTCCCTGATGAAGTGTTTGAATCTGTTAGACTTTGTAAAACTGCTAAAGACATGTGAGATACCCTGAGAAATATCTATATTGGAACCCCTGATATTATTCGATGCAGGGAAGTGAATCTCACTCGCTAATATGAGTTGTTTGACATGGAGCCCAATGAGTCTCTATCCTCTACTTATACCAGATACCAAGGTTGAAAAAGTCAGAAGTCGGGGGCGAGTCGGTCGGGACCTCGGAATGACTAGTCGGAACTAGTCGGGTTTTGACTTTGTTGACCTTTTATACATTTAAATAATAAATTTGAAAATTATGTGTAAATATATGTGAGAATTATATATATTTCAAAGATAAGGGTCTAAAATGTAAGTTTCTATAAACTTTTTCTAGGAAATGACAAAATTCTCTCTCCCTTACACCTATTTCCAGATCTGAAAAATCAGATCTCATCCTCATCTTCTTCATACTCATCTTCTTCATCCTCATCTCCATCATTTTATACTTAATTATACCATTTTTTTCACTTTTTTCTCTTATATTTAGCAACAAAATCAATGACAAAACACACCCGAGCCATAAATCGAACAATTCCGACTTTCTGACCACCGTTGACCGGCGTTGACCGACTTTTTCAAGCGTTTTTCACCTAGGCGAGTCAGGAGCCTTCCTGGAACCGACTAGTCGACGACTAGTCGGCCAGGTCGACCGTCTTTTACAACACTGCCAGATACCAGTCGTTGATGAACAAAATGGAGAAGGCTGGTATAGGTAAGGAACATAGATCTGTTGTTGAGAAGTTTCTGAAGTTGCTGCCAAGGAAAGTCTGGAGAACCATTGCAACATGCTCCAGACAGAGGAATGATTATACAACACTGAATCTTACTCAAGTCTATGGTATTCTGCTCAACTGGGAGCAGTCTGAGAAGCAAGCTGATCAGAGTGAGCATATTCGTGCAACTCTTGGAAGTCAGAAGATATCAAATGCCCTTGTAGCTGAGCTTGATGAAATCAATCAGAGACAGAAGTCAAAAACCTCCAAGCTGAATTCTAAGTCGCTGAAAGTTGATGAAGAAGGTGATCAGGTTGATGATCAACCAGAGTATGAATATGATGAGGGTCTAAATAAGCTGGAAAGAGACATGGCCATGATGGTTGCTAATTTTCTGAAGGAACACCAGATCAAAAAAATTCGCTAGTGCTCCATCATCTGACAATTTCCAACAAAAGGTGAATGCTACAAGTGTGGCAAACCTGGTCACTTTGCAGCTGATTGTAGATCAAAGTCAGTTAACCCTATCCCTGAACAAAAGCCAAGCTTCAGAAATGACAAGTACAATAAGTACAAGGCAAAGTACAAGAAGCTAAAGGAAATGTCCAAATCTGGAAAGAAAAAGGGAAAAGGCCTTATCGCTAAAGAAGGTTCACGTAGCGAATCTGATTCATCCTCATCATCTGATGAAGAAGAAGAAGCAATGACTTGTATGGACAGGGAGTACTGTCTGATGGCTGATGATGCTGAATCCCATAAAGACATCAAGGAAGTCGCTCATAAATGCTCAGCATCTGTATGGGATCCTGAAACCATCTACAAGGTGCATTGCTTTAAATCATATTCAGCTGCTGAAAAGGATAATGTCCTTGAGTCTTTGATAGTTGACTTATCAAATGCTCATGACATTTAGAAAAGACAAAAATGTGAGATCAGTGACTTGAAATCTCAACTCAGTGATCAAAGTGAGAACAAGTCAAAATTAAAAAAGGTAAAACTGGATCTTGAAGCTCAAATTTATGCTAATCAAGTTTGTGTTCAAGAAAAGGTACAATTTGAAAACAATTCTTACAACTCAAAAAGGTCACTGATTTTTGGTGCAAGTCCACTGGAAAAGTAAATCAGTGTGTTAATAATCAAATTCCAAGACAAGCTAAAGATATATTGGGAGGAGATTATGGACATGCTGTTTCACTTGCTGATTCAACAAAAATTGATCTCATCTTTAACCATAAGGGTACCTTTTCAGAAGTTGTGTTTGAACCAATATCAGTTCTCAGTGAGCCAAGACCAAATTACTTTACAAAAGGAAAATTGGTCACTGAAGAATCTGATACATCAAAAGGTAATGATGAGATGAATGTTTTAACAACTAAATCATCAGTAAGTCCTAATCTCATCAAAACCATCGCTGATGAAAAATTATTATCAGCAACTCCACTGACACTGCATCAGTCACTGATATCAACTCTATCAGTGACCTTAAGTCAAAGATGCAAGAGGTAAGAATCAGTAGGGAAAGTTGCTTGAAAATGTCAGATCATCAACTATCATCAAAGAAAGTAAAAAAGGCCACTTATGCAAATAAGAAGTGTTATAAGTGTGACAACAGGCAACATGTGTCATCTGAATGTTCGGCTATACCCTTCTCAAAATATATAATTATCAGTGAGCATTCAGATACTATTTATTCAAATCAGTGGAAGCCAAAACCAAGGCTTTGCCACTATGAACCCATCTCTGGATGGGTTCACCAATTGAACTAATCATGTTGTCAGCATGCTAAACTTCAATGAATAAATGAACTCCTTAAGTTTGTTTATTTATTGATGTTTTAGTGTTATTTTAAAAAAAAATCTTATTAATAATTTGTCTATATAAAATATAGCTTTAGTTGAGCACAGTCACTGATTAATTAACTTTAACTGATCTAATAAGCAAGCGTAATAATCAGTTTGTTATGTTCAGCAAATTTTATAATTCTTATAGTCTCATGAGTATCTATTATGTCTTAATATTAATTCTATAGCATTGCTCTATGTTTTTCTCTAGCTAATCTAGTTAGTATTCTAAGTTGTAACTGGATCAGCAAAAGTTAATATAGTAATATGCTACATAATTTATATGAAACATAATCTATACTCATTTTTTTAAAATCATCTAAAGATTGATAGTTTTATGATTTATATCTGTGTAGTGGTTACATCTCTATGATTTAGTCAGTATTCTAAGTTGTGATTAAATCAGCAAGATAACATCACAGCCAGATATAAGATCACTCTTATCTCTCTTTGATATTTATATTTTTTCCTTGGTGGATAATCAATTTATTTGATTATATGCATCAGTGACTCGTTGATGTATCAATTAATGGTGATTTCTCAATCGACAAAAATTCCTTAGATTAAATACGTTTTGTATTTAATTTAACGGACTTCAAATTAAATGTATTATGGTATATCGGAAAAGTCGCATATTTCTGACACTCTCTTTCTTATGTCAATGCACTTTTCCGGCGCACCAATCAAATCACCATTAATACCACCACTCTCCACCATCGTCACCCCTATACCTCTACCATCAACCACCACCATCGTCCATGACGAATCAGTTTTAACCACATGATCATCAAGTGCGTATACTATAAATCAGTGACTTGAAACTCATATTCATTTTTACGCATACTTGATTTTCGTATTTTAAAAAAACCTTTAATTTTTCAAATCCCTAATAAACCTGCAAATTAATTTTCAGAACTCTAAATGGCAAAATCAAAATTCTTTTTGAACTCATACACACCGACTGCAGAAATTAAAGCTCATCGAGCCTCTGCAGTGAGTGAAGATCTTGTCATTACGGTTCCAAAATCGAATTATTTGGGTAATCTTAACTGTTCAAAAACAGAGTATGTGGAGATAATCAATTTTCTAAATAATCACTTTATTCTCCCTACCCTCACTTTGTCCCCTAGAGAGATGAACCCTGAATGGCTGAGTGAGTTCTGGTATACCTGTACTCATTCAGTTGTTAATGGTACATCCCAACTTCAGGGATTTATTGACAATGGAACTCAAGCAATTACAATCTATGCCACCATCATCCGTACTATTTTACAACTCCCTGTACACGATGTTTATGTCCCACTGCCTGATGGAGATGTGCCCAAGGGAGGCATAGTCAATCTCATAGGGATTGACTGTAAATACTCCGTTGACAGCAGTGGTCATCGTAAATACTCCACTGTACATAAAACCAAAATGGATGGTGTGTGGAATGCCCTATTTCCAAACTTTATTCAATGTTTGGGCATAAAAACAGGGAGCTATGATCAATTCATCACCCTAGACGCACAAATCAGCTAGTCACTAATCAACTCTCTAAGAGTTGATTATGCAAGTGTGATCTTTAACGAGCTGGTTCATAGAGTCGCTGAGAACACCAGAAGCAAGTATGTTCCATACTGTAGGTTCCTCTCACTAATCTTTAAAGATCAGTTTCCTGAGTATGAAAGAGTCCGATTCAAAGGAATCGAACCTACTCTGGTTGGCTCTCAAATATTTTTTAAACCAGTGACTGTGTCTCTCCCTGAATTCATGAAATCAAAGGGGATACTTGTACCTCAGCCTTTACAAACTGTACATCCGTCATCTTCTGACCCCCCCCCCCCCCCATCGACCATGTCACTAACAAAACCCCCAGTGACTACTGTGGTTAAACCACCAATCAAGAAAACATCCACTGTTCCATAGAAAAAATCCAAATTAGGGTCCCTGACATTAAAGGATCAAGGACATAGCAAAAGTAAGACGTTTAAGGACGCCAAGGGTGAAGCAGAGACTGAACGTTCAGTCCCTGCGGGCACTCCTCATAAACCCAAGCCTTCAACTGCCTCGTTGGACTCCCGAAAGTCCAGTGACTCTAAAAAGGGAAACCTACAGACAACTACAATGGCTCAACCCATTGGCAGCAGTGATTCGGGTGCAACTCACACCTCCTTATCGAGTCACCCCACCAGCTACTTGTCATCCTCACAAAAGGATGACATTTCAAATAAAGGGCTAGTGGCATCAGCGGGTGATAACACACTCATTGTTGATGTCACACCACCGGCTACAGACCCGAGCCACCTCTCATCTATCACTGCACCAGCCGCCAATGTCTCTCTCCAGTCACAGGGAGAGACACAGGCTGAACTTTCTGTTTCCGATGATCCATCAGCTAGAACACAAGCTGGTGATGACGAGGAGACCCAACCAATGGATACCTCCACCTCTAAAGATGAAGCACCCTAACCATCACATACTGCTGATGCATCCATATCACTTCCTCCTGCTCCACCATCTACTATTGTTTCTTCACCAATCCAGGAGCTGGACGAAATGTCTCTCTCCAATGATAATGTATCTCAAATAGCTGGTGATGATCCCATTACTGAAACTACCATTGATGTAGGATATCAGGGAGCACAATCCAAACCCTTACCTACACCACCACGATCACCAATTCACCAAATATCACATCCACCTCCATCTCCCAAAGCTGATGACAAAGCTCCATCATTCACTCCCCCCACTTCTGAGAAGCTGCTATTGGATTATATTGCTTCGTCTCAGCAACAAATTAAGCTTCTCACTGAAGACGGTGAATCTCTTAAAGGCCAACTTGCTGATCTCACCTCTGCTGTCAAAGCTCTCACAAATATCTATGAACCAATTCCTACCTAGAGCTTAGAGGTTAGTAACAAGATAAACATTTTAACAAATGCTGGCGTCTCTCATTCTCAGTTACTAAATACTCAATCTAAGGCTATCTCTGAAGCCATTGCCATGACAAACATGAATTTCAACATACATCATGAAACCATCAAAGTTCTTTATGCTCAACAAAAGGAAATGGCAGCTTCTGTTTCAAAGTATATTGAGGCCACTGATAAAATTGTTTCTTCCATAATTGCACACCATCATGCTACTAAAGCTGAAGTTACTGATCTCCGGATTGATAACAAAAAATTGTGTCGCTGGATCAAGGAGTGTGTAGTATCTTTCTATGATGAAAAGGGGGAGAGTTTGGTTGCTGATAATACTGCTTTCATCAATGAAGATGTTGACCACATAAATATTCTGTTGGAATCTTTCTCTCTTCGCCCTATCGCTGAAAAGCCAGAACAGGAAGCTGAGCTACTTTGGGTTGAAATGGATGAAGATGATGAGGAGGAGTATGAGTTTGATGAAATTAATTTTCCTGAGTTTCATCCAGATGAACTCAGGATGTATGATGAAAAGATCAAGGAGTGGGCTGCTGATGAGGCAGCAAGGATTGAGGGGGAGTCAGTGAGATTTGAATTGGCTCGCTGGCAATGGATGAACAGAGAAGCTAATGATGATGTTATTATGGATGATGAAAATAATGATGATGATGATGATGGAAATGATGGTAATGATGGGAATGATGGAAATGATGATGGAATTAACAGAAAAGATGAAGATGCTGATGACAAAGAAGATGATACTGATGAACAAATGGAGGATCAGCTACATATCTCGTCTCTTCTAACCAAAAGAAAAAGGACTACTACATCTGAGTCCACCTCCTCCAAGCAAAGAAAGAAAACATTCACCGAGGAGGATGTATCAGCAACCATGCATCAGCTACAAACAATTCTGGAAAACCCTGAACCTTCACCAGAGCCTCAATTGGATATTGTCATATCTGAGGAAACCAAAGCAACCACAACAACAACAACAACACCAACAACAACAACAGCAATACCAATAACAACAACAACAACAACCCCACAAATTACACTACCAATAACATCAACAGCACAACCAACAGAAGCAACAAAAGTAACCACCTTTTTACCTTCTCTACTAATAGCTACTCAATCACCTGAAGATACTGTCATACATGGTGAAGACATAGTGCAGCTACCTAGCCCAAGGTATAGGTCAGGTACCAGCAGCATATACAGAATTCCAAACACTTCAAGATTAGATCTTTCTATCCCTGATGATGTGCCAAGAATTGAGGGTACTAAAGTAACTGAAGGTGTGAAGGGACTTGTCTGCAGAGACTTAAATGGTGTATTAAGATTGCAAAGAGAGTCAGAGCTTGAAAAGATAGATCATGAGCAACTTGTGCACTTGATTAGATCTGTTAGTATGCTTCCAAAGGATTCAGTGATGAGAAAAGCTATTCTAGAAGAAGGATTAGCAAGAAAGTTCAGATTTCTACCCTCTACAGAGAAATACAAGCTAGCTGATGAGCTTGGTATTGTGAAGGAAGAAGAGATATGGAAAAATATATAGTTTGTGATAGATTAGATGAATTGTAAACTGATCTCACTTGTAATATCTTTCATTTACAGTTTCAATAATATCTGATCGTTTGAGAAAACCAAAGTGCAAAACTCAGATCATGTTAAAAGAATCCAAAAAGGAAAATGAATGGATCACAAGTATAAGTCACTGAATGCTTTAATTCTTAAGCACTGACTATAAATTTCTAAAGCAACAAGTTTGTCTAGGGATCTTCAATTACAATCATTTAGGGGGAGATTTTTGAGTCATTGATTGCTGACCAACTCAATGATGACTAACTCGATGAAGAAAATGATTAAATCAAAGCTGTTGTTGCTAAAGTTATTACTCGTTGGTCTCTGATCACTCTAAACTTCATCAGTAACAAGTTTGTCTAGGGAGCTTTGATCACAATCATTTAGGGGGAGACTGTTTGTCGCACCCCCAAAACACGTGGCAGCGGAAGTAAGAGGTGTCGCAGGGGCGCCGACCAAATTTAAATATCACAACACAAAGATTAAAGCAAACGACCTCTATACGAGACGTTTGAAAAATAGTTACATTACAATAATTCAATTGTTTACAAAAGTTATAGGAGTTCTCATAAACCGTTTAGAGATTTCTAATACATTACTGAATTTACAAAATACAGCTACATGCAATCTAATCTCTTGATGTTTTGAAAACAATGCGACTCGAGCTAAGTTTTCCAAAAGCTTCATACTGCGGTGGGTTACCTAAGAAATACATACTAAAAGGTCAACATAAAGTTGGTGAGTTCATAGGTTTGTTAAGTAATTAGTTGCTAATATGATCCACAAGATTTCACAAGTTTTGCATCATTCAACAATGATAAGTAAGAGTATCGTTAGCCAACGACAAGTAAAAGTATTGCATATTGCAATATAAGTATACCATTTGCATGAATCTCATAGTTCGAGCTTAACGTTGTTTGCCTCTGTTGCACCCACAACCGGTCGTTGTGATTTTTGATGGTGACGCAGGCGCAAGCAGCAAGTTTTAAATTTATATTTAGCGGGGCTTAAATTATATGTACTACCTACTCTGGTTAGTAAGCCGTAAATATAACCTAAGATCGTTCTATGAATCAAAACGTGTGGTGATTAAAGTTAGCACTTTTGGTAGGGAAGTATTTAGGATGGAACAAAGTAGGTAGGTTTGGGGGTTTTAAACTAAAGACAAGTAATTAAAATGCAGAAAAGTAAATTGCAGGAAATTAAAGTACAGGAAAGCAGATAAAGATAGAGATGTGATTGTTGAGATTTTGATAATTAACATTTCAGGATGACAGAACAAATATGGCTGATACTTAATATGGAAACTAAACTACTAGGTGTAAACTCTAGAACCTTACCAACTCAATTTCCCATTGGAATGTCACTAGGAACTAGGTTATCGTGATTCTGATCGGAGCAATACGTAAACTTCCAATACTTATCTAGTTGAAAGATAAGCAACCTATTTTGGTTTATACCGAGGTGCATAAATCAGTAGCGTATCGTCTCATAGGTCCGACCGTTCTTAACTCCTAAGATAGTTTACTACTCTATTAGCATATAAATTAATAACTTTGTATGTTTAGACCGCCGATTGTGTAAGACTTAGTGTTTTAAGGATTCTAGGTCACTAGGACTTTACTCTTATTCCTAAGTCTTGTTGTTAATCATTTACGTTCTATTTACTTCGACTTATGACTTAAGTTTCTCCTTTTCAATCAGTTATACATCCCCGGATTATTCGCAGTTTATTAGAACGTGTTTCATATGCGGACCATGCCTTTCGGTAATAGACAGTGTACTTTACATAGTAGTTCCACGGTTTCTTACGTCCAACATGCGGTCAAGAGTAATTGGCAGTGAAAGTGACACTCTAACTAATTAAATGTAAAGCAGTGCATAAATGTAAACCTAATATGTACAACGAGTGGTTTTACTGTGTCTTACATATTGCATGCCATGGGCACAGATAACTACTTACCATAATTAAGGTTGATCAGGTCCTAATTACTAGGTTGCAGTTACGTGGATAACCGGAAAGGGTACTCCATAAATTAAACCTAAGTTCATAAAGTCCTAACAGTACAAGGGTTACTAACTCCTATTTTATCTGAACGTGTTCTACGAACATTATTTTACAGTGCGTTGACTCTCGTAGGATATACCAGTTAGTTATGAAGTTGTATTATCCTTTCGGAATTCCAACTGTTAAACCGGAGCTGATTCCAGTGATACAACTACCTTCGATCGTTTACCGGCTTCCATACGTTTGTACTTTGCTTAAAAGCATTTCCAGCACTATACCAAGTAAATAGTTGAATAGGGGTCGTCATATCACTTTACGATTGTCGTACACTAATTATATAATGACATCCTTACTTATAATTATCTACGTCATCAACAATCACAATAATAAACTACTCGCAATTCATGGCAACAAATAAATCACATACCAGGCAATAATACATATTAAAATATGAAATGAGACAAGTATAATAAAAGTTTAGATATCAACCGGAAATAAATACGTAGCAGTGTATTATTATGATTGAAAACTCTTTTTCATGTACAAAGATTGATCTCCGAATCCCTAGCGTTCGCCCTAGCTTCTATATTAATCCGTAGATTAATTACAATAATCCTAGAATGAGAAATACTAAAGAATACAGGATATTTTTTAAAGAAAGTGTGTAAGATTTGTAAGTTGTGTTGAAAGTGTGTGTGCTTCAAATGAACCAAAGCCCTCCTATTTATAGGTGAAATCCGGCTCATGTTAGCATCTTGGGGAGCACATTAGAAAAAGATGGAAAAGGTGATGCACCAGGTACGTACTTTCGCGTAAAGGTGTGGTACTGGGTACGTACAATCACGTAAAGGTGCGGCACCGGGTACGCAAAAGGACCAAAAAGCAGAAATGGGACGGGTGGCAGATGGCCGGCGCCGCCTTACCTGTGGCCGGCGGCTGGTCTACCCCCACCCCGGTTCGCCGTCTTTTGTTCTGTTTCTTAGTTTGTGCGTATTTTCTTCGTTATGTGTCCGTTTGCGTCGATTCTTTTTGCGCTGGATTCGTAATTCAAAAACGAAGATTTTGATATAAAGAAATCCCCGAGATGAGTTTTCTATCTCCAGATATTGCGTACGAATCATTTGAATCTTCTGGCGGACGTAGAATCTTCATTCTTTATCCGTTTTTGTCTTTAAATCTTGTTTTGAGGTCTTGAATCTTCAAACGTGTGTGGAATCTTCGTTTCTCATCCATTTTGCTTGATTTTTCTTGTGCAACCTTATTTTGACCTTCTTCGAAGATTCTCGTTGATTTGAGTGTTATTTGAGTTGAAATGCCAAGAATCGTTCCAGAATGAGAGAGATATCGGTAATAAAAATGTGACCTTTTACGCGATATCAAGTATCCCACACTTAGAACTTTGCTTATCCTCAAGCAAACTCATTTAGAAAGCCTTTTAGTAGGATTCTAATTACAATTTTTCTTAAGAATGCCATTTTCAGAGAATAAAATATTCCAGTTATGAAAGAGATTCTCATGAGAAACTAAGAGTTTAGACTTTGATACCTTCTTCGAGCAACTCAGATGGTGATCATGACTAGGCAATCTTTACAGTGGGTCACTCAAATCACTCAAGTGTTTAGGGTTTCCTACTTGCTAGTGTCAATCACTCAGATAGTCAGTCATGCAGTGTGACACCCGACGATTTAGGGTTACTGATTAACCCTCTAGAAACCCTAATTACGTGTGTTTAGTTTAGTTTTAGGCTAAATACTTGTAATTACTTGTAACTATTTGTATATTTTTATGTGAATATACACCCCCGTAATTGATTTATATTACGCTATGTAATTAGTTGTAATTACGCTTACGCAATTTGGTGAAATTGTGCAAAATAACCGGACGGAGTCCGACACTGTATAAAATACGACGTTGGTGAAAACATTCTATAAATAACTTGAATTCATTTTTAGAAGTTATTTATCATATATTATTATTTTGATATAATAATACCCGAAAAACCTAGACGTTTTGATTAAAACGTCCCAAACGCGCAGAACGCGCCCGACAATCGAAGGAAAGTCAAAATACTTTTTTTGAATCTAAAATATATTATTTAAGGTAAAACTATCAATTAATATATCGTGTCTTTAAACGATAACGAAAAACGTCCAAATAAAACGTCACGCGATTTAGAATCCGTACAACGAACGCGCAAATCGAGATCACTAAATTAACGAATCATTTTTATAAATGTTTTTCAAGTATTTAGAATGAATACTTCAAGTGAAAATATTGAAATTTAAATCGATACTTAAAAACGCGTATTAAACGTTTAACACCAAACCGAACGAGAAAACGAACACCGCACGAAGCACAAATCGGATAAATGAGAAAATAACCAAAATACCCTTGAGTGGGCCCCCCTTGGATGGCCCCCTCTCCCCCCTTGCTGCCCATTCCACTTCCCCCTTTGCTTCTTTAACTACATCACCTCAAACCCTCCACTCACATTCCATGCATTCCTCATTTCCCACACTCAACTTCACTTACACATTTCCTTTAATTTCTTTCTATTTCCAGAAAACTCAGCTCCCTTCCACCACCCAAGAACCACCATTACCACCACCATAACACCACCACCACAAAGTCACTATTTTACAAGGAAATCAAGCTCTACAACAACTTCTTCTCCTCCTCCTCATCTCATCTCCATCAAAATTATTGTAAGGAAACCTATCACTACTCTCATATTATTTATTTACATGTTATAAGGCTCATCTAACAAGATTATGTCCAAATATAAGCTTAAAATACGTTTTTATGATTTATATACAAAAAGTGATGAATTTGTCCAGAAAATCACAGCACACTAAAAACATCATATCTTGAGTTCTAGGAAGAGTTAGAAGATGCATTTTTTAGAAAATTTGCGTATTGAAAAGATCTACAACTTTCATGTTTTACACTTTTTCCAGAAACGTACACGTTTTTCTCTACTGGTCGATTTGTGGGACTGGTCTGGGTGAAAACAGAATCTGGGCTATGCATGGCCATTTATTTTGTTTCTCTAGGAAGATGGGACTTAAAATTCTTAGAAAAAATATGTTAGACACTAAACACATAGAAGATCAGATGGTAAATTTTGTGAGACTTGATTTGGACCAGAAATATGTAAGACACATGGTGAAA
The DNA here is from genome assembly GCA_963422505.1 of Pseudognaphalium luteoalbum. Classification (NCBI taxonomy): domain Eukaryota; kingdom Viridiplantae; phylum Streptophyta; class Magnoliopsida; order Asterales; family Asteraceae; genus Pseudognaphalium; species Pseudognaphalium luteoalbum. The sequence continues at coordinate 107,958,589 of OY730195.1, forward strand.
CAAACCGACAAAAGTCGAAAATGTGAAAACTTGAAGTTTTGGGACTTTTATAAAAACCGACACTCTTGGTGAACTCCGACATGAACCGGAAATTTATTTGGACTCTATAAACTGATATTTGGGTTGGGTGAAAGTTTCGGGTCAAACCGAGTAAGTTTGACCAAGTCAACAAAAGTGGCTCGATTTCGAAAAACTTACTATAATTGGAAAATGGTAACAAAAATGGGTTTGGGTGACTTAGTTAGTAACTTGGACCAAAAACTAATTTTGAAAAGTTTCCCGAATGAAAAACTGGTATCTTGTGACACTCACTAGGACACTGACCCTAGTGTCGCATAACCTGCGACACAAGACCTAGTGTCGCTACCTTGCGACATTCACTGCGACATTGACCCTAGTGTCGCATAACCTGCGACACTCGCATACACTAGTTGATGAACTAGCTATAGGTGGACATTAACCCTCCACCTATACTATTGGTTTAAGTGGACACTAACCCTCCACTTACATAGATGGTCTTTAAGGCATCTACTCATATATACACAACCTTATACGTTTAGGACGTTAAAAGGTTGCACACCGACTTGCTTGCTTATTTGACTATTTTGCTAGCTACTTGCTAAACTCAGGTGAGTTTCATAGCCCCTCTTTTACTGTTTTATAAATATTTTGGGGGAGAATACATACTACAACTGCTTTATACAATTGCTTTATACAACTGTTTTTATGAACACAAGTACAACAAACAACGTTATACGTATTGCATGAGTTAACACACTAATCCATTTAAAGTCCCCACACATCATAGCTTCGTTAATTTGGACTAAGCGCGAGTATTAGTAAATAGATCTATTTGGGACTGACAATCCCCGTCCGGGTTAGTCGCGCTAACCTGTCAAACGGACGTATTAATATTTGTACATACAAGTGTACCGGATTAGACACTTGCAGGGGCACCCATGATCGTGTACTCGAAAGAGGCATGACACACATTGTTAAGCTTTGGACTATGAGCTCATGGCAAATGGTATACCCTATTTTTGCATACGTGGAACTATACTAACTTATCGTTGGCTAACGATACATTTATTTATCATTGTTGAATGATACAAATAAAAATCTTGTGTTTCATACCGATATCTCAACAACTGTTTAACAAACCTATGAACTCACCAACTTTATGTTGACCTTTTAGTATGTATTTCTCAGGTAACCCGCCGCAGTAGGAAGCTTTTGGAAAGCTTAGCTCGAGTCGCATTGTTTTCAAAACATCAAGAGATTAGATTGCATGTAGCTGTATTTTGTAATTCAGTAATGTATTAGAAATCTCCAAACGGTTTTTGCAAACTCCAGAATACTTTGTAAACATTTGAATTATTATAATGTAACTAATTTTCAAACGTCTCATATAGAGGTCGTTTGCTTTAAACTTTGTGTTGTGATATTTAATTTGGTCTGCGCCCCCGTGACACCTCCCACTTCTGCTGCCACGTGTTTTGAGGGTGCGACAGATTGGTATCAGAGCCAAAGGTTATAGCGAACTAGGATTGCATTAGTGACCTAGACTATAACCATTAGGTTAGTATTCCTTGTTTAGTATGACTGGTTCAGCGATTGCATCATTTGAATTTAATTTAACATAGCCTGATCAACTATGTACAATTAAAGGAGAATTGATGCAAGACCTAAAATGGTTATAGTGAATGGGAATGCATTAGAATACTTTGAACAAGGATAGAAACGGGACCAACCCTATACGTGCTTATGTGCTAGGTTATTATATTTCTATATATAACCTTAACCTCTCGTATACTAAACTCCTTGCCACAAAAATGGCAGACTCCTCTAACGTAACATCAACCGGCTTGAACAACGACACTCAAATGCTGTCTACTACTAGGGGTACCACTCCCTTACCTATCCCTACGACACCAAACTCTCCCAAACCTCTTTACTACATGACCGGCGAAGCCCGGGTAGTACGAAAATGCCGAGGGAATGCCGGATCATCCCGAGCAAACCCTTACTCAAACTCCACTGCTAACGCCACAACTAATACCCGCCTTCCGGCATACGCCCGTAGGTGGGACTGGCTACCCACAACCCTAAACACTTGGAGGTCTGAGGAAGCAATACAGATTCATGCTGACCTCATGGACTTCTCCCCGTACACACAAGAACCAATACACCATACTGTACCGGTGTTAGCAGCCCGACTTCATCGTCATGAAGAAAGGCTCGAAAACCTAGAACGAGATCATTATATAGTAGGAAAACTACCTGTTGTACCGAACCAATGATCGCATAACACAACTTCTTCAAGAACAGGAAGGCACAAACCGTACTCTGGAAATGATTCATCAATAGGTTATAGACAACATGAGTGCTACCGACATCCTACAAGAAAGGTTGGAAGAATGTGAACAACGTTCACGGGAAGCTGAGGAGAATGCTCGTGCGCTCGAGCAACGACTAACCTTGCCCGAAGAAGGTGCCAGGAAAACATGCAGACTTGCGGATACTATAAATCGCCTCGTTACTCTAATGTCACGAGTAAACCTGCGTCAGGACTAGATCTACTTTTCCTATTGTAACCTATTGAGGCAGGATGTACTCAACTTATTATCCTTTATTATGTTCATGATCTGTAAACTTTAGAATTCAGACCGGATGTAACATTCCCGACATCTTTTGTAATCCTTATGATTGTTGTCTTTTGAAACTCGTACTTTGTATTCAACCTTTCTATCTAATGAGTTATCTTTATCATTCTGTGCTGTTGTATATTACCTCATTATATATACACATCTGATATATTGTAACCTCGCGCAAACCTCTTATATGTCTCATTTCATTGTTGTTCAGCATCATGCCTCCAAGACGACATACTTACACCGACAGCGAAATCGCTCAGGTCATTGCACAGAGCGTAGCTTAAGTCCTTGCTGCTCAACAAAATCCGAGCAGCGGAGGCGCACCTGCTAACACGTCTACTTCAAAACCATGTACCTACAAAAACTTCTTGAACTGTAAACCCTTGTACTTCAAAGGATCTGAAAGAGCTATCGGTCTGATACGTTGGATCGAAAAGACAGAATCCATTTTCCGAATCTGCAACTGCGCTGAGGAAGACAAGATTAAATTCTCCGCATGCACCCTTTCTGACGGAGCTCTCACCTGGTGGAATTCTTATGCCCAAACTGTGGGTGTTGATACCGCATACCAACTTCCATGGGAAGACTTCAAGGCAATGCTCAGGGAAGAGTACTGTCCCCGTGAACAACTGCAACAACTTGAAGAAGAGTTCTGGAAACTTACTGTTCAGGGAAATGACATCACCACCTACACCACCCGATTCCACCAGCTATCTGTCCTATGCCCATCCATGGTGGACCCCGAATACAAACGTATCGAGAGATACATTTGGGGGCTACCAGAATCAATCCAAGGGAACGTCATCTCATCAAGGCCCGGGACCATCCAAAGTGCTGTGCGCATGGCTCATGAACTCACGGCTCAGATTGTCCACCGAGGGACGACCGCTGAGAAAGCCATCGGGAACAACAAAAGGAAATGGTCCGGCAACAACCAAAATCAGCATCACCAGCAACCAAACCAAAAGGCCGAAACTGTTAAGGCCTACACCTCTGGTTCAGGGTCGGGGGACAGGAGAGGATACATTGGGAACAAAGCTCACTATTCCAAATGTAACCATCACCATGATGGTCCGTGTAGTAACCCCTGCGGTAACTGCAAACACTACGGACATCTGACTGATGACACGCAAAAAGTCATGTTTTTGTGTGCCATTATCTCAACATTTTGGCCCAATTATTAATGAAAACACTTGAATATGAACTTAAACATCACATTTCATCATAAGGGCTAGAATATAGACGATGTTTCAAGAATCAACAAAAACAACCTAAAAATGAGTAAAACAGAGCACAAACGATAATTGAATCTTCTGTTCACGTAATTTAGCACTTTTTGAGCTCCACAAAGAATTATGACCTCTAACTTATGTCATTTTCTTTGTTATGAAAATACAAACGCGTGGATATAAAGAACGCTCAAAACGGATAAACGACGAAGAAGTTACGCCCGAACGAAGAAACGAAGAACCGAAGGAGCAGGATACGGCTGAGCACAGCCGTATACGGCTGAGCCAGACCGTATACGGCTGGACACAGACCGTATACGGCATGTGCAGACCGTATATGGCCTGTGCTCAGCCGTATACGGCCTAGTTCAGCCGTATTCACCCTATGCACAGCCGTATACGGTCCAGTTCAGCCGTATACGGTCCAGCTCAGCCGTATTGTGCGTTTGGGTGATAAAAATCTGATTTTTATTCGCCTTTGCGATCGGTTGTGCGTTTGAAGGTTTGGATACGGTCTATAGATACGGTTGTGCGATCTCTATAAATACAAGCCTCATTTCATCTTTTCAACACACTTCTCAACCAAGAAATACTTCAACACTTTCTCTCACTACTCTCTCTCTAAGTTTATGTTATAATTAGTAGTAGATTAGTAGCTAGTTAGTAGAGGGGCAATCTTGTAATATTGCTTGGCGCATACTAGGAGTTCTGCTCGTGTAACGTTCAAGTTGTATTCAGCTACGCTCTTATTACGGTTATATCTATCCTTTATCTATTTCATTATGATGATTGTTATTACTGTTGTCATGCTAGATTTAGGATTGATTGCCATGATTAGCGAGTAGTGATATTGCGTGATTTAGGAATGATGTTATAGTGCTTTGATTTACTTTCTATCTATGATTTTAAACCTATTAAACTAATCGCCTTTCAACCAGTAAACGTGATTACGGTCTTAATGATGGGACGTCGCGAACCCCATCAAAGGTACTTAGTTATCTGTGTCAAACTTGAACATGGTCTGATTTGTTAAACCGTGTACACATCGCTTTCTAAATGAACGCTAAGTACATCGTCATCGAGGAAATACTGTTTTCTAATTTGAACGCAAAGTACTCTATGGCTATGGAAATATGGCTTTCAAACTGAACACTAAGTACACTGGAGCCGTGGAAATAATGCTTTCTACTTTGAACGCAAAGTACACTGTGCCCGTGGAAATATGGTTTTCTAACTGAACGTGAATATTGCACTATTGACAAATTAGGGATTTATTGGGACTTAAAAGTAAGGGCTGGTTTATATCATGGATGGATAATATTATGCTTAAATACAAACTGAGTTAAGTAGTCTGGGTTAGCCTTTGTGAAACAATGTAAAGGTACCATAAGTCGGCTGATTACTCGGTATAGCGTCGACAACACCTCCGGTGTAGTTAACACGTGGAAGCCGAGGAAAAGCCGCAGTTACTAAGCCTTGTGGAACAACGGCAACTCTGTGATCAGCAGAGCTGGTACCGACTAGGTCCTTGTTTCAGCAATGGAAACACCTCCGGTGGAGTACAGTGTGGTAATCACGGAAAGAGTCGTTGTTATCAGTCTATGTGAATCACGAGTTATGACTCAACACCCAGACTCACAAAACCATCGATAGAAAGTAATCAAGCACACTCTATAAACTTGGTCTTAAATGTTTTATTTAGATTAGATATTATTGTGGGGTTAAGAAAGGTCGGACATCGAGTTGGTTTGTCGCCTTATTCATGCACCCAGGGTTTCATCCCAGATAAAGGTCACTATACCTTCACCGGTTAGTGTTCTGGGCTGGATAAACTACTCCGATCAGAATCAGGATAGCCTAGTTGCCCAGTGACATACTGATCGAGAACTCTATTAGTAGGGGGCTAGTGCTTACTCCACAAAATACCTGAAATAAATAAAATACAAACCTTTAGAACACAGTCTCATTCCAACCAATAAGGCTACCGAAATCATAGCAAACACCCCTCTCTTGATTATCTGCTATTTACATTTATTTTATTCCGCTTTAGTTTAAATTTTCTGCCTAAGTATAAAAAACAAACAAAAACAAAACTCCAATCAAATCTTTTAAAACCCGCTAGATTGATAAGTACGCCTGTTTCGTCCAAGATCCACAATACACTGACTTAAAGAACGACCCTAGGTCATCCTTATTGCTATACACCAAATAGTAACTAGGTATACTTAGGCCCCGCACATATAAATTTTAAAACTCCACTGACACCGCCGCTGACGGACGGTCCGACGACAGGGTGAAAACCCGACCGACTGTTGGTGGCGCGTCAAGTTTTTAGCGCCGCTGCAGGGGAGTCAGCCGTAAGATCTGAAGACGTTCCAGACGAATTTTTCTTTCTAGTATCCCGTAGTTTAGTTTAGGTTTTACCTTTTTCCTTGTTCCATTCGAAAATTCCTTCCCACAACACACAACGATATTTGACCCGATCATCCGGATTCGAATCTCTCACTTTCGTCCCCGATCCTGAGAAGATCATCCGAACGATCCGCAAGGAGAAACGCATCCGCAACCGACAACCGATGGCTGCACGTGTCACGCTTGCCGACAACACCAAACCATCAATTGAAGGTCGAGGTGGACCCATCAGCTATCCGGTCATCGACGGTGCATCCTTCGAGCTTAAACATCATGTCGTTCAGCTTATCAAGGAATTCTGCCAATTCCATGGTTTGCCCCATGATGATCCTAACGCCCACATCAACCGATTCATTCAGACTACCAACTCGTACAAGCAGAACGGGGTTGATCAGGATATAGTCCGTCTATACCTATTTCCTTATTCGCTTACTCACCACGCTTTGACTTGGTTTGAGGGATTAGAGACCGGCTCTATCTCCTCCTGGACGGATATGGCTACAAAGTTCCTTACTAAGTACTTTCCTCCGGCTAAGCAAACCAAGTACAAGAATGACATCATGAACTTCCACCAAGCTCATGATGAATCTATCTACACAGCATGGGAGAGATACAAGAGTCTGTTAAACAAATGCCCTAACCACCTTATAGAGAAAACCAGTCAGCTGTGCACGTTTTACAACGGTCTCGCTCCGAACCATCGCATTACCCTTGACGCCGCTGCTCAAGGCAATTTCATGTAACTCACCGATGAGGAAGCTTGGAACTTAATCGAGAATATGACGATGCACCATCACGACTGGAACTCTGGTGAGCATTCCTCATCATCAGCACCGATTGCTGCACCCAATCCATTTCAGACCGAAGCTATCAAATCTCTGACAGAGAAGATCGAGCACCTAACGAAGCAGATCGGCGAAATGAAGAAACCATCCCAGCATCAAATTCATGCATGCCAGAACTGTGCCAACCTCCCAACAGAAAGTTATCAGGTTGAGTACGAAGATCCTGCTGATGGAACGGTTTACTATGCTCAATTTCCAGCTCGCCAACAAAATCCACCTGGCTTCGCTCGAACCTCTCCACCTAGGACTAGAGGCACCCAATACCCACCTAGGAACCAACCACCCTTTCAGCCCAACTACCAACCTAGGTACCCGACTTACCAGCAACAACCCCAACTCACCTATAACCAACCACTATCATTGACTGCACCCAACGCAGATCAATCGACCGAACCCTCTAAGACCATAGTGCCCATTACTAGTACGGATGATACCCTCACTAAGTTCATCCAAGGCCAGCACCAAATTAACCAAAAGACTAGCGCTAGGCAGGACCAAACCGACCTATTCATTAGGAACCAACTGGCCGTTCTCAAAAATCTTGAGACCCAGATAGGACAGCTAGCCCAACGTCTTGACTCTAGGCCCCAGGGTAATCTCCCTAGTAATACGGTACATAACCCACATGTAGAAGAGGCCAAACAGATGAGTACTACAGACAAGAAGGTGGCACCGAGCCAACCTCCCACTCCTTCTCCGGTGAAGAGAGATACTCCTGTCCCGCCGACAGTTGAGTCCCCGTCTGTCCCTATACCACAAAGGGAAGTACGCATCCCGTTTCCTGGCCGTCTTAAGAAAGCCTATAAGGTTAACGACTTCCGTCTCGATGGAAAGTTCGTGGACATCGTGTCCCAAACCCCTTCCAGTTCAAAATACATCCTAATACTCTGTTCGACAAAAGATAAGGTACCCGAAGTACCCAATATCCCACTGAACGCGGAATGTTCAGCTCTTATAAAGAACTCTATCCCTGAGAAATTAGGAGATACTGGACGCTTTACCCTTCCCTGTTCAATCTATCACTCGGGCATGATACACTCTCTAGCCGACCTAGGAGCCAGTATCAACCTGATGCCCTATTCGCTTTACACTAGATTGGAATTAGGACCCCTTAAACCAACCAAAATGAGTGTCCAGCTAGCTGACCAATCCATTAGATACCCTAAGGGAATAGCTAAGAACATCATGGTTCAAGTCGATAAGTTCCTATTTCCCACAGACTTCGTAGTGATGGACATTCAGGAAGATGTCCATATCCCTATCATCTTAGGTAGACCATTCTTGAACACCGCACGCACTATCATAGATGTTTACTCTCAGACTATCAGTCTTAGATCTCATGGAGAGACTATCACCTTCAAGATCAATCAAGCTGATCAGTCTATCACAGAGCATGCGGAGATATGTGCGATTTTGACAGGAAGAGTTACCACGGATGATGACACTGAACCAGACACCTCTATGTCTGACGAGCCCATCATGATTTCTTCCGACACTGAGGAAGAAGAGATAGAAGAGGAAACTGAGGAAGAAGAAGAGGAAGAGCCAGTGGAAGCTACACCTGAGACACACCCTCCGACCGCAGAGATCATGCAGATAGACTATGCTTTAAACTTCATCCCTCTGCCGGAGAGCGACTCAGAGGAACCTTCGATTGACCACTCCATGGATGATGAATCTCTACTTAAGCCACATATACCTCCTCGAGGGATTCCACCCCTTGACTCATCCGAGCCTCGATCACATTTTGAGCTTGGAGGTACGTCTGGATCAAGCGATGATTCTGATTCCCAGGACGAGAGGGATATCGAGATGGACTCTTCCCAGCCAGTATCACAGATCACCGACGAGTCTCAACCACTCACCAACGCTGTTGAGTTTCCAGACACTTCAGCAATCTGGAGTGACGAGGACGATATAGTTTTCATTGATGTTCCGATCGATACTTGCTCCATTCGCCTTCACCTCACTCCAATCATTCCCCCTCCAGTCATTATCCCTCCTCCTATTATAGGAAATATCGAAATCCCGATCGTGTCTGAACCAGAAGAAAAGCTTAGTGCTATTGAAGAACACGGGGAGGATTTTCGAACTCTGATTGCGATTATACGAGATTCTACTATTGAATACACGCAACGTCAGAGGGATATTATTGAGGACATTGAGATTGAATATGAGGTATATCAAGCCAACTCCTACCTGAGCCCGCAACACCTAGTTAGTCGCATCAACGCCTTCGCCAACGACCTCGCAGGAGAATCATCAGACAATGATGAGTCTTTCCCCGATGAAGAGGAATTCTATGAAACACAGAAAACCACGTATGGCCAGGTGTATCAAGCATTTATCAGATCCGCATTTCCATATTCGTGCCAACAGATGGAGTTTCTCCAAAATTTCAGACACAACATGGATTATGCTACTGGGAACCCTGAAAATGAAGTAGATGTTCAGCTAATGGCGGATCTCAAAGGACTTCTAGATTCTTTGGTAGATAAAGATCATATTGACGAGTCCTCACCACACAGATTTTTCATCAGCTGCACTATCGAGCATCACGCCCAGATAATCATCAAAAAGTTAGAACAAGTCAGTTCAGACGAGAGAGCACGTGCCATCCCTTCTTCAGTTCCAGAAGGTTTGATGGTTAACGTTGCATATTTCATCTCTGAACGACTTAAAGACATTTTCGGTTCTATCCTATGGGAGCAGCCCAGACAGCTATTCCACAATGGGTTACGTGAGGTTTACAACAGAATGATTAACATCTTCCTGAAACCAGAGCTCACGTATACCGACCATCAGAAACAGCTGATCCAAGGCATACTCAGATCCATTGAAGAACTAGGGAGGGACATCAGCAATGCCACTCATGAGGACATCCACCTACGCTTCTTTGGATTTATGGACACCCTACGGACAGATCGACCGGTGCGTGAGACTCTTGAGCACGATGGAGCCACCCTTGTGGACACTAATGGACCAATCTCCAAGGCAGTTCAAGATGCTATAATGGATCTTTTATACTTACAAAGGACTGCTGAGGAGCATTTCCATACCTATCCTCTTCATGTGGCGAGAATCCCAAACATCACAGAAGTCATCGCCCGACATTTTATGAGATTCTACCCACCAAACCCCAGGACACTTCCATTCCGCATCCCAAGTCCTGGGAATTCCTCTTCTGGCTGATCCAAGAGGAAAAGTCGAGCCCTCGACTCTAAATAGAAGCGCTTCTCGGGAGGCAACCCGTGCAATAAGTATCCTTAGTATTAGTATTACTTTTTAAATTCCAAGAAGTGATATATCTCTGACTATCTTTCACACTTGGGTATAAAAATGCTTTCAAAACACCACTTCAGCTTTTACCACCTAATCCAGGAAAATAGGAATTAAATTTTAAACAAGACATGTGTTTCGAGCATTTGAGGTACTTGCATGCTACTTTCACGCATTATGCTCGAACTCGTTTAAAAACACATGACTTAAAACTCGTTTTGAATTAAATCATCTTTTCGCATTCTGGATTTAGGCACTTTCGGTAAAAAGCTATAATAAGAAGTCGGTAAAAATATACCCAACGTGTTCACACTTACGAGATATCTTCACAAGAAAGTGAAAGAAGTGTAAAGATGGAAGACAAAGCTGTTATTTGTAAGCTGCGCACGCTAATGCCGAAAGATCTTCATGGAGCCACCGCTAAAGAAGAATTCCTGTCAAAGATCTCCTCTTCAGCGCATCTTCCAGAATTCCATCCTTCCACCTTCGCATCGATAGGGGAGTTCTCTCGTTCTCACTCTCGTTTTTGATATGATTGTTAGCTTTAAATTCTCATTAAAGTAGTCTATACCATATCCCAAGCTTATCACTAAGTGTGGGATTCCAGCCCAAAATAAACACTTGAGTAACATTTTCCGATTTGTTCAAACTCTAAGTGTGGGATTTTTCTCAAATCCCAATTCAAGAGAACATTAGGGACAATGTTCCTCTAAGTGTGGGATAGCGGTATAGAATACCTTAGGTCTGCTTGTTAGATTCTTATTTCCAAAAGCAAACTCAGAAAATGTTTCTCAAAATCATAAGCTTAACTTCGACAGTGGAGATGCCACTCATTCAGTTGGCTTAATTTTCATAAAAACTCACTGTTTCTCAAAATCATAAGCTTAACTTCGACAGTGGAGATGCCAGTCATTCAGTTGGCTTAATTTTCATAAAAACTCACTTTTTCTCAAAATCATAAGCTTAACTTCGACAGTGGAGATGTCACTCATTCAGTTGGCTTAGTTTTCATAAAAACTCACTTTTGCTAAAAAATTTCAAAATTTTTGAGTTAAAATATCTTAAGAAGGAACATTTTCATATATGAGTAGGGTATTTTGGAAATTAAGAGTAAATAATATAGGAATTTCTTAGGTCTAAAATGATAATCTAAGAAGGGCATCGCATGGCTAGGCACAAACAAACCCAAAAACTTGCAGTGAGGTATCTTGAGCCAATACAAGCATTCATCTTTAATGCTTCACTATTCGTTTGTTTGAGTGTGCCGATGCATGCATCCGGAATTAGAACTTGCTCCTGGTATGCACTTCGAGACCATATTGGTAGAGTACCGTACGCGGTATAGCTGCAGTTAAATGACCTTGACATTCCTTAGGATTTAACCCCTTTTCCATCATATCTCTTCAAGCCCAAAACCCTTCCAACACTCATCTTTAGTGTTGATGATCCGCTTAGATAACCCTGTTGAGCCTTAGCCTGTTCATTTCTTTCAAAACCCTTTAACCCTTAAACCATTTAGTCCACACCCACCAAAACTTATCTTAGAAACTTTCATCTTGTGGAAAATGATCATTTAAATGTCCTTTTTGCTATCACTCCAAATCACAAATACTGGTGTTTACTCAAAATCTCTCGCGTGCGTTCCCTTGATAAAAATCAAAAGTTGAGAGTTTACGGTGTGAAAAATTGACACCAAGTAAATACAAAGTCATCATAAGGATAAAAGAGATGAAAGAAAGAAAAGGATTTCAAAAAGGGCAAAAGAAAGAAACAAAATAAAAATCCCTAGAAAAGTCCAAAAATAGAAGCAAAAGAAAAAGAAAAAGAAAATAGAATAAAGCTAAGTGCTTCGAATCTCTCGAAAAATTCCCGCTCTTATAAAAGACATAAATTCCCTCGTGTATTTTCAAAAGATAGAAGTCAAAATAGCTATCTTCTTCCCGTACTGTTATCCGTTTCCGTTTTCATTAAAAAGGTTGTTTAAATAATGTTTTTTTTCAAAAGTTTAGAAGTCCTAAGATAAGCAAAACCCTTTACAACAATTTTCCCACTTATCCATACCCCATAACCCTCACCTGCCATTACAGCCCACTCTGAATTTCCTGGGATAGCTAGCATCGTCCTCACCTAAGTGGTGGAGATATGATTCTCGAGCAAGCCTATGACGATGGATGTTGCATGACTGGCTTATGAGCGATTTCGTTTGATTAGATTGATAGGTAACCCGAAACACTTTTGAGTGAATTGAGTGACCACCTGGTGAGATCGCCTAGTCATGTATATTCCAAGATCGCGAGAATTGAAAGCATGCCTAAGAGAATCATTTCAGGCCTCTGAAAGGAATACCTTACTTTCGCTTATTTCCAGGATATGTTGCTTGAGGATGGTTGTCTTTAAGATATTTTGATTCACCCCAAAAATAAACTCGTGTTTTCAAAATGTTTTTCCTAAAAGCAAGTGAGAATTTTGAGTTTTGCTTGAGGACAAGCAAAGTCTAAGTGTGGGATATTTGATGACACGCAAAAAGTCATGTTTTTGTGTGCCATTATCTCACCATTTTGGCCCAATTATTAATGAAAACACTTGAATATGAACTTAAACATCACATTTCATCATAAGGGCTAAAATATAGACGATGTTTCAAGAATCAACAAAAACAACCTAAAAATGAGTAAAACAGAGCACAAACGATCATTGAATCTTCTGTTCACGTAATTTAGCACTTTTTGAGCTCCACAAAGAATTATGACCTCTAACTTATGTCATTTTCTTCGTTAGGAAAATATGAACGCGTGGATATACGGATAAACGACGAAGAAGTTACGCCCGAACGAAGAAACGAAGAACCGAAGGAGCAGGATACGGCTGAGCACAGCCGTATACGGCTGAGCCAGACCGTATACGGATGGACACAGACCGTATACGGCCTGTGCAGACCGTATACGGCCTGTGCTCAGCCGTATATGGCCCAGTTCAGCCGTATTCACCCTATGCACAGCCGTATACGGTCCAGTTCAGCCGTATACGGTCCAGCTCAACCGTATTGTGCGTTTGGGTGATAAAAATCTGATTTTTATTCGCCTTTGCGATACGGTTGTGCGTTTGAAGGTTTGGATACGGTCTATGGATACGGTTGTGCGATCTCTATAAATACAAGTCTCATTTCATCATTTCAACACACTTCTCAACCAAGAAATACTTCAACACTTTCTCTCACTACTCTCTCTCTAAGTTTATGTTATAATTAGTAGTAGATTAGTAGCTAGTTAGTAGAGGGGCAATCTTGTAATATTGCTTGGCGCATACTAGGAGTTCTGCTCGTGTAACGTTCAAGTTGTATTCAGCTACGCTCTTATTACGGTTATATCTATCCTTTATCTATTTCATTATGATGATTGTTATTACTGTTGTCATGCTAGATTTAGGATTGATTGCCATGATTAGCGAGTAGTGATATTGCGTGATTTAGGAATGATGTTATAGTGCTTTGATTTACTTTCTATCTATGATTTTAAACCTATTAAACTAATCGCCTTTCAACCAGTAAACGTGATTACGGCCGTAATGATGGGACGTTGCGAACCCCATCAAAGGTACTTAGTTATCTGTGTCAAACCTGAACATGGTCTGATTTGTTAAACCGTGTACACATCGCTTTCTAAATGAACGCTAAGTATATCGTCATCGAGGAGATACTGTTTTCTAATTTGAACGCAAAGTACTCTGTGACTATGGAAATATGGCTTTCAAACTGAACACTAAGTACACTGGAGCCGTGGAAATAATGCTTTCTACTTTGAACGCAAAGTACACTGTCCCCGTGGAAATATGGTTTTCTAACTGAACGTGAATATTGCACTGTTGACAAATTAGGGATTTATTGGGACTTAAAAGTAAGGGCTGGTTTATATCATGGATGGATAATATTATGCTTAAATACAAACTTAGTTAAGTAGTCTGGGTTAGCCTTTGTGATACAATGTAAAGGTACCATAAGTCGGCTAATTACTCGGTATAGCATCGACAACACCTCCGGTGTAGTTAACACGTGGAAGCCGAGGAAAAGCCGCAGTTACTAAGCCTTGTGGAACAACGGCAACTCTGTGATCAGCAGAGCTGGTACCGACTAGGTCCTTGTTTCAGCAATGGAAACACCTCCGGTGGAGTACAGTGTGGTAATCACGGAAAGAGTCGTTGTTATCAGTCTATGTGAATCATGAGTCATGACTCAACTCCAAGACTCCAAAACCATCGATAGAAAGTAATCAAGCACACTCTATAAACTTGGTCTTAAATGTTTTATTTAGATTAGATATTATTGTGGGGTTAAGAAAGGTCAGACATCGAGTTGGTTTGTCACTTTATTCATGCACCCAGGGTTTCATCCCAGATAAGGGTCACTATACCTTCACCGGTTAGTGTTGTGGGCTGGATAAACTACTCCGATCAGAATCAGGATAGCCTAGTTGCCCAATGACATACTGATCGAGAACTCTATTAGTAGGGGGCTAGTGCTTACTCCACAAAATACCTGAAATAAATAAAATACAAACCTTTAGAACACAGTCTCATTCCAACCAATAAGGCTACCGAAATCATAGCAAACACCCCTCTCTTAATTATCTGCTATTTACATTTATTTTATTCCACTTTAGCTTAAATTTTCTGCCTAAGTATAAAAAACAAACAAAAACAAAACCCCAATCAAATCTTTTAAAACCCGCTAGATTGATAAGTACGCCTGTTTCGTCCAAGATCCACAATACACTGACTCAAAGAACGACCCTAGGTCATCCTTATTGCTATACACCAAATAGTAACTAGGTATACTTAGGCCCCGCACATATAAATTTTAAAACTCCACTGACACTTCCGCTGACGGACGGTCCGACGACAGGGTGAAAACCCGACCGACCGTTGGTGGCGCGTCAAGTTTTTGGCGCCGCTGTCGGGGAGTCAGCCGTAAGATCTGAAGACGTTCCAGACGAATTTTTCTTTCAAGTATCCCGTAGTTTAGTTTAGGTTTTACCTTTTTCCTTGTTCCATTCGAAAATTCCTTCCCACAACACACAACGATATTTGACCCGATCATCCGGATTTGAATCTCTCACTTTCATCCCCGATCCTGAGAAGATCATCCGAACGATCCGCAAGGAGAAACGCATCCGCAACCGACAACCGATGGCTGCACGTGTCACGCTTGCCGACAGCACCAAACCATCAATTGAAGGTCGAGGTGGACCCATCAGCTATCCGGTCATCGACGGTGCATCCTTCGAGCTTAAACATCATATCGTTCAGCTTATCAAGGAATTCTGCCAATTCCATGGTTTGTCCCATGATGATCCTAACGCCCACATCAATCGATTCATTCAGACTACCAACTCGTATAAGCAGAACGGGGTTGATCAGGATATAGTCCGTCTATACCTATTTCCCTATTCGCTTACTCACCACGCTTTGACTTGGTTTGAGGGATTAGAGACCGGCTCTATCTCCTCCTGGATGGATATGGCTACAAAATTCCTTACTAAGTACTTTCCTCCGGCTAAGCAAACCAAGTACAAGAATGACATCATGAACTTCCACCAAGCTCATGATGAATCTATCTACACAGCATGGGAGAGATACAAGAGTCTGTTAAACAAATGCCCTAACCACCTTATAGAGAAAACCAGTCAGCTGTGCACGTTTTACAACGGTCTCGCTCTGAACCATCGCATTACCCTTGACGCCGCTGCTCAAGGCAATTTCATGCAACTCACCGATGAGGAAACTTGGAACTTGATCGAGAATATGACGATGCACCATCACGACTGGAACTCTAGTGAGCATTCCTCATCATCAGCACCGATTGCTGCACCCAATCCATTTCAGACCGAAGCTATCAAATCTCTGACAGAGAAGATCGAGCACCTAACGAAGCAGATCGGCGAAATGAAGAAACCATCCCAGCATCAAATTCATGCATGCCAGAACTGTGCCAACCTCCCAACAGAAAGTTATCAGGTTGAGTACGAAGATCCTGCTGATGGAATGGTTTACTATGCTCAATTTCCAGCTCGCCAACAAAATCCACCTGGCTTCGCTCGAACCTCTCCACCTAGGACTAGAGGCACCCAATACCCACCTAGGAACCAACCACCCTTTCAGCCCAACTACCAACCTAGGTACCCGACTTACCAGCAACAACCCCAACTCACCTATAACCAACCACTATTATTGACTGCACCCAACGCAGATCAATCGACCGAACCCTCTAAGACCATAGTGCCCATTACTAGTATGGATGATACCCTCACTAAGTTCATCCAAGGCCAGCACCAAATTAACCAAAAGACTAGCGCTAGGCAGGACCAAACCGACCTATTCATTAGGAACCAACTGGCCGTTCTCAAAAATCTTGAGACCCAGATAGGACAGCTAGCCCAACGTCTTGACTCTAGGCCCCAGGGTAATCTCCCTAGTAATACGATACAAAACCCACATGTAGAAGAGGCCAAACAGATGAGTACTACAGACAAGAAGGTGGCACCGAGCCAACCTCCCACTTCTTCTCCGGTGAAGAGAGATACTCCTGTCCCGCCGACAGTTGAGTCCCCGTCTGTCCCTACACCACAAAGGGAAGTACGCATCCCATTTCCTGGCCGTCTTAAGAAAGCCTATAAGGTTAACGACTTCCGTCTCGATGGAAAGTTCGTGGACACCGTGTCCCGAACCCCTTCCAGTTCAAAATATATCCTAAAACTCTTGTCGACAAAAGATAAGGTACCCGAAGTATCCAATATCCCACTGAATGCGGAATGTTCAGCTCTTATAAAGAACTCTATCCCTGAGAAATTAGGAGATACTGGACGCTTTACCCTTCCCTGTTCAATCTATCACTCGGGCATAATACACTCTCTAGCCGACCTAGGAGCCAGTATCAACCTGATGCCCTATTCGCTTTACACTAGATTGGAATTAGGACCCCTTAAACCAACCAAAATGAGTGTCCAGCTAGCTGACCAATCCATTAGATACCCTAAGGGAATAGCTGAGAACATCATGGTTCAAGTCGATAATTTCCTATTTCCCACAGACTTCGTAGTGATGGACATTCAGGAAGATGTCCATATCTCTATCATCTTAGGTAGACCATTCTTGAACACCGCACGCACTATCATAGATGTTTACTCTCAGACTATCAGTCTTAGATCTCATGGAGAGACTATCACCTTCAAGATCGATCAAGCTGATCAGTCTATCACAGAGCATGCGGAGATATGTGCGATTTTGACAGGAAGAGTTACCACGGATGATGACACTGAACCAGACACCTCTATGTCTGACGAGCCCATCATGATTTCTTCCGACACTGAGGAAGAAGAGATAGAAGAGGAAACTGAGGAAGAAGAAGAGGAGATAGAAGAAGAAGAGGAAGAGCCAGTGGAAGCTACACCTGAGACACACCCTCCGACCGCAGAGATCATGCAGATAGACTATGCTTTAAACTTCATCCCTCTGCCGGAGAGCGACTCAGAGGAACCTTCGATTGACCACTCCATGGATGATGAATCTCTACTTAAGCCACATATACCTCCTCGAGGGATTCCACCCCTTGACTCATCCGAGCCTCGATCACATTTTGAGCTTGGAGGTACGTCTGGATCAAGCGATGATTCTGATTCCCAGGATGAGAGGGATATCGAGATGGACTCTTCCCAGCCAGTATCACAGATCACCGACGAGTCTCAACCACTCACCAACGCTGTTGAGTTTCCAGACACTTCAGCAATCTGGAGTGACGAGGATGATATAGTTTTCATTGATGTTCCGATCTATACTTGCTCCATTCGCCTTCACCTCACTCCAATCATTCCCCCTCCAGTCATTATCCCTCCTCCTATTATAGGAAATATCGAAATCCCGATCGTGTCTGAACTAGAAGAAATGCTTAGTGCTATTGAAGAACACGGGGAGGATTTTCGAACTCTGATTGCGATTATACGAGATTCTACTATTGAATACACGCAACGTCAGAGGGATATTATTGAGGACATTGAGATTGAATATGAGGTATATCAAGCCAACTCCTACCTGAGCCCGCAACACCTAGTTAGTCGCATCAACGCCTTCGCCAACGACCTCGTAGGAGAATCATCAGACAATGATGAGCCTTTCCCCGATGAAGAGGAATTCTATGAAACACAGAAAACCACGTATGGCCAGGTGTATCAAGCATTTATCAGATCCGCATTTCCATATTCATGCCAACAGATGGAGTTTCTCCAAAATTTCAGACACAACATGGATTATGCTACTGGGAACCCTGAAAATGAAGTAGATGTTCAGCTAATGGCGGATCTCAAAGGACTTCTAGATTCTTTGGTAGATAAAGATCATATTGACGAGTCCTCACCACACAGATTTTTCATCAGCTGCACTATCGAGCATCACGCCCAGATAATCATCGAAAAGTTAGAACAAGTCAGTTCAGACGAGAGAGCACGTGCCATCCCTTCTTCAGTTCCAGAAGGTTTGATGGTTAACGTTGCATATTTCATCTTTGAACGACTTAAAGACATTTTCGGTTCTATCCTATGGGAGCAGCCCAGACAGCTATTCCACAATGGGTTACGTGAGGTTTACAACAGAATGATTAACATCTTCCTGAAACCAGAGCTCACGTATACCGACCATCAGAAACAGCTGATCCAAGGCATACTCAGATCCATTGAAGAACTAGGGAGGGACATCAGCAATGCCACTCATGAGGACATCCACCTACGCTTCTTTGGATTTATGGACACCCTACGGACAGATCGACCGGTGCGTGAGACTCTTGAGCACGATGGAGCCACCCTTGTGGACACTAATGGACCAATCTCCAAGGCAGTTCAAGATGCTATAATGGATCTTTTATACTTACAAAGGACTGCTGAGGAGCATTTCCATACCTATCCTCTTCATGTGGCGAGAATCCCAAACATCACAGAAGTCAACGCACGACATTTTATGAGATTCTACCCACCAAACCCCAGGACACTTCCATTCCGCATCCCAAGTCCTGGGAATTCCTCTTCTGGCTGATCCAAGAGGAAAAGTCGAGCCCTCGACTCTAAATAGAAGCGCTTCTCGGGAGGCAACCCGTGCAATAAGTATCCTTAGTATTAGTATTACTTTTTAAATTCCAAGAAGTGATATATCTCTGACTATCTTTCACACTTGGGTATAAAAATGCTTTCAAAACACCACTTCAGCTTTTACCACCTAATCCAGGAAAATAGGAATTAAATTTTAAACAAGACATGTGTTTCGAGCATTTGAGGTACTTGCATGCTACTTTCACGCATTATGCTCGAACTCGTTTAAAAACACATGACTTAAAACTCGTTTTGAATTAAATCATCTTTTCGCATTCTGGATTTAGGCACTTTCGGTAAAAAGCTATAATAAGAAGTCGGTAAAAATATACCCAACGTGTTCACACTTACGAGATATCTTCACAAGAAAGTGAAAGAAGTGTAAAGATGGAAGACAAAGCTGTTATTTGTAAGCTGCGCACGCTAATGCCGAAAGATCTTCATGGAGCCACCGCTAAAGAAGAATTCCTGTCAAAGATCTCCTCTTCAGCGCATCTTCCAGAATTCCATCCTTCCACCTTCGCATCGATAGGGGAGTTCTCTCGTTCTCACTCTCGTTTTTGATATGATTGTTAGCTTTAAATTCTCATTAAAGTAGTCTATACCATATCCCAAGCTTATCACTAAGTGTGGGATTCCAGCCCAAAATAAACACTTGAGTAACATTTTCCGATTTGTTCAAACTCTAAGTGTGGGATTTTTCTCAAATCCCAATTCAAGAGAACATTAGGGACAATGTTCCTCTAAGTGTGGGATAGCGGTATAGAATACCTTAGGTCTGCTTGTTAGATTCTTATTTCCAAAAGCAAACTCAGAAAATGTTTCTCAAAATCATAAGCTTAACTTCGACAGTGGAGATGCCACTCATTCAGTTGGCTTAATTTTCATAAAAACTCACTGTTTCTCAAAATCATAAGCTTAACTTCGACAGTGGAGATGCCAGTCATTCAGTTGGCTTAATTTTCATAAAAACTCACTTTTTCTCAAAATCATAAGCTTAACTTCGACAGTGGAGATGTCACTCATTCAGTTGGCTTAGTTTTCATAAAAACTCACTTTTGCTAAAAAATTTCAAAATTTTTGAGTTAAAATATCTTAAGAAGGAACATTTTCATATATGAGTAGGGTATTTTGGAAATTAAGAGTAAATAATATAGGAATTTCTTAGGTCTAAAATGATAATCTAAGAAGGGCATCGCATGGCTAGGCACAAACAAACCCAAAAACTTGCAGTGAGGTATCTTGAGCCAATACAAGCATTCATCTTTAATGCTTCACTATTCGTTTGTTTGAGTGTGCCGATGCATGCATCCGGAATTAGAACTTGCTCCTGGTATGCACTTCGAGACCATATTGGTAGAGTACCGTACGCGGTATAGCTGCAGTTAAATGACCTTGACATTCCTTAGGATTTAACCCCTTTTCCATCATATCTCTTCAAGCCCAAAACCCTTCCAACACTCATCTTTAGTGTTGATGATCCGCTTAGATAACCCTGTTGAGCCTTAGCCTGTTCATTTCTTTCAAAACCCTTTAACCCTTAAACCATTTAGTCCACACCCACCAAAACTTATCTTAGAAACTTTCATCTTGTGGAAAATGATCATTTAAATGTCCTTTTTGCTATCACTCCAAATCACAAATACTGGTGTTTACTCAAAATCTCTCGCGTGCGTTCCCTTGATAAAAATCAAAAGTTGAGAGTTTACGGTGTGAAAAATTGACACCAAGTAAATACAAAGTCATCATAAGGATAAAAGAGATGAAAGAAAGAAAAGGATTTCAAAAAGGGCAAAAGAAAGAAACAAAATAAAAATCCCTAGAAAAGTCCAAAAATAGAAGCAAAAGAAAAAGAAAAAGAAAATAGAATAAAGCTAAGTGCTTCGAATCTCTCGAAAAATTCCCGCTCTTATAAAAGACATAAATTCCCTCGTGTATTTTCAAAAGATAGAAGTCAAAATAGCTATCTTCTTCCCGTACTGTTATCCGTTTCCGTTTTCATTAAAAAGGTTGTTTAAATAATGTTTTTTTTCAAAAGTTTAGAAGTCCTAAGATAAGCAAAACCCTTTACAACAATTTTCCCACTTATCCATACCCCATAACCCTCACCTGCCATTACAGCCCACTCTGAATTTCCTGGGATAGCTAGCATCGTCCTCACCTAAGTGGTGGAGATATGATTCTCGAGCAAGCCTATGACGATGGATGTTGCATGACTGGCTTATGAGCGATTTCGTTTGATTAGATTGATAGGTAACCCGAAACACTTTTGAGTGAATTGAGTGACCACCTGGTGAGATCGCCTAGTCATGTATATTCCAAGATCGCGAGAATTGAAAGCATGCCTAAGAGAATCATTTCAGGCCTCTGAAAGGAATACCTTACTTTCGCTTATTTCCAGGATATGTTGCTTGAGGATGGTTGTCTTTAAGATATTTTGATTCACCCCAAAAATAAACTCGTGTTTTCAAAATGTTTTTCCTAAAAGCAAGTGAGAATTTTGAGTTTTGCTTGAGGACAAGCAAAGTCTAAGTGTGGGATATTTGATGACACGCAAAAAGTCATGTTTTTGTGTGCCATTATCTCACCATTTTGGCCCAATTATTAATGAAAACACTTGAATATGAACTTAAACATCACATTTCATCATAAGGGCTAAAATATAGACGATGTTTCAAGAATCAACAAAAACAACCTAAAAATGAGTAAAACAGAGCACAAACGATCATTGAATCTTCTGTTCACGTAATTTAGCACTTTTTGAGCTCCACAAAGAATTATGACCTCTAACTTATGTCATTTTCTTCGTTAGGAAAATATGAACGCGTGGATATACGGATAAACGACGAAGAAGTTACGCCCGAACGAAGAAACGAAGAACCGAAGGAGCAGGATACGGCTGAGCACAGCCGTATACGGCTGAGCCAGACCGTATACGGATGGACACAGACCGTATACGGCCTGTGCAGACCGTATACGGCCTGTGCTCAGCCGTATATGGCCCAGTTCAGCCGTATTCACCCTATGCACAGCCGTATACGGTCCAGTTCAGCCGTATACGGTCCAGCTCAACCGTATTGTGCGTTTGGGTGATAAAAATCTGATTTTTATTCGCCTTTGCGATACGGTTGTGCGTTTGAAGGTTTGGATACGGTCTATGGATACGGTTGTGCGATCTCTATAAATACAAGTCTCATTTCATCATTTCAACACACTTCTCAACCAAGAAATACTTCAACACTTTCTCTCACTACTCTCTCTCTAAGTTTATGTTATAATTAGTAGTAGATTAGTAGCTAGTTAGTAGAGGGGCAATCTTGTAATATTGCTTGGCGCATACTAGGAGTTCTGCTCGTGTAACGTTCAAGTTGTATTCAGCTACGCTCTTATTACGGTTATATCTATCCTTTATCTATTTCATTATGATGATTGTTATTACTGTTGTCATGCTAGATTTAGGATTGATTGCCATGATTAGCGAGTAGTGATATTGCGTGATTTAGGAATGATGTTATAGTGCTTTGATTTACTTTCTATCTATGATTTTAAACCTATTAAACTAATCGCCTTTCAACCAGTAAACGTGATTACGGCCTTAATGATGGGACGTTGCGAACCCCAT
This sequence comes from Pseudognaphalium luteoalbum, assembly GCA_963422505.1. NCBI lineage: Eukaryota > Viridiplantae > Streptophyta > Magnoliopsida > Asterales > Asteraceae > Pseudognaphalium > Pseudognaphalium luteoalbum. Next base: position 107,981,755 of record OY730195.1, read on the forward strand.
CAAAGGTACTTAGTTATCTGTGTCAAACCTGAACATGGTCTGATTTGTTAAACCGTGTACACATCGCTTTCTAAATGAACGCTAAGTACATCGTCATCGAGGAGATACTGTTTTCTAATTTGAACGCAAAGTACTCTGTGGCTATGGAAATATGGCTTTCAAACTGAACACTAAGTACACTGGAGCCGTGGAAATAATGCTTTCTACTTTGAACGCAAAGTACACTGTGCCCGTGGAAATATGGTTTTCTAACTGAACGTGAATATTGCACTGTTGACAAATTAGGGATTTATTGGGACTTAAAAGTAAGGGCTGGTTTATATCATGGATGGATAATATTATGCTTAAATACAAACTTAGTTAAGTAGTCAGGGTTAGCCTTTGTGAAACAATGTAAAGGTACCATAAGTCGGCTGATTACTCGGTATAGCGTCGACAACACCTCCGGTGTAGTTAACACGTGGAAGCCGAGGAAAAGCCGCAGTTACTAAGCCTTGTGGAACAACGGCAACTCTGTGATCAGCAGAGCTGGTACCGACTAGGTCCTTGGTTCAGCAATGGAAACACCTCCGGTGGAGTACAGTGTGGTAATCACGGAAAGAGTCGTTGTTATCAGTCTATGTGAATCACGAGTCATGACTCAACACCCAGACTCACAAAACCATCGATAGAAAGTAATCAAGCACACTCTATAAACTTGGTCTTAAATGTTTTATTTAGATTAGATATTATTGTGGGGTTAAGAAAGGTCGGACATCGAGTTGGTTTGTCGCCTTATTCATGCACCCAGGGTTTCATCCCAGATAAGGGTCACTATACCTTCACCGGTTAGTATTGTGGGCTGGATAAACTACTCCGATCAGAATCAGGATAGCCTAGTTGCCCAGTGACATACCGATCGAGAACTCTATTAGTAGGGGGCTAGTGCTTACTCCACAAAATACCTGAAATAAATAAAATACAAACCTTTAGAACACAGTCTCATTCCAACCAATAAGGCTACCGAAATCATAGCATACACCCCTCTCTTGATTATCTGCTATTTACATTTATTTTATTCCGCTTTAGTTTAAATTTTCTGCCTAAGTTTAAAAAACAAACAAAAACAAAACCCCAATCAAATCTTTTAAAACCCGCTAGATTGATAAGTACACCTGTTTCATCCAAGATCCACAATACACTGACTCAAAGAACGACCCTAGGTCATCCTTATTGCTATACACCAAATAGTAACTAGGTATACTTAGGCCCCGCACATATAAATTTTAAAACTTCACTGACACCGCCGCTGACGGACGGTCCGACGACAGGGTGAAAACCCGACCGACCGTTGGTGGCGCGTCACTGACCAAAGATTGCCGAACCCCTAACTCAAACGCTAACACCAACACCAACCCTAATGCACCAAAGGCTTGCTTTGAGTGCGGTAACACCGGGCATTTCTGAAATGTTTGCCCAAAACTGAAAAACAACAACAACCGAAACAACAACAACAGGAACAACAACTATAACCACAATGCTCGTGGCAGATCTTTTATGCTTAAGCTGGAGAAACCCGCCAAGATCCCAACGTTGTTACTGGTATGTTTCTCCTCAATGACCTAACCGTTTCAGTTTTATTCGATACTGGTGCTGATAAAAGTTTCATATTTGATGAGTTTTGCCCATTACTCCATATCACACCCACTGCCTTAGATGCTAAGTTCACCATAGAATTAGCTAATGGCAAACTGATTGAGGCCGATAGTGTAATACCTAACTGCACTTGAAACCTTACTAACGAACTATTCCCCATAGACCTCATACCCGTTGAAATCGGAAGCTTTGATGTTATTGTAGGCATGGACTGGTTGTCCAAACACCGTGCCGAAATCGTTTGCTTCGAGAAAATCATTCGTATTCCCCTCGTCATCGGTGGAACTTTGATCATACAAGGGGAGACCAGTAAACCAACCTTGAACATCATTTGTTGTATGAAAACTCAAAAGTACCTGAGGAAAGGGTACCCGGTAATCCTCGCTCATGTAACCGAAAAGAAGTCGACTAAAAAGCGACTTGAGGAGGTGCCCATCGTCCGAGACTATCCAGAAGTCTTTGTCGCACCCCCAAATTATGATGCGGAAGCGGGTCGGTTCGGGGCGCGACTAATCAAATATCAAGCACACAAGGCATACAATGAACGACTCTATATGCGTCGTTTTACAAAATACATTGATATTATAAAAGTTTTACACTGTTATAATATAGTTTACAAAAGCTCTTGAGCCAAATGGTAGGGATTCTATGGCATAACTAAATTATACAAAATATAGTAATGCATGACAATCTCTTGATGTCTGAATGCGACTCGAGCTAATGGGCATCCTGAGTGAGCAGACCTAATGCTGCTGTGAACCTGAGAATACACGCTAAAATGGTCAGCTAAAAGCTGGTGAGCTCACAGGTTTAATGATAAAGTGTACTGTATGAACCGCAAGATTTAAGTATGAATATTTGTAATTAAACAAATAAGTAATTGATAAATGATGTATATATTGCCATGAGCACATAGTCTGAGCTTAACTGAGGTGTCAGGATCACAATTAAGTGCCTGAGCGAGGGTGCCTCTATGCGTGTGCCTAATCAACACACGTATGAACAAATGATAATGCGTCCGTTTGACCAGTCAGTGCTTGCTGACCCGGACGGGGATTGTCAGTCCCATATGGTACCATACACTAACATTCACGCTACAAAGTATTATCAAACTATGCTTGGAGGACTTAAAAGATTAGATGATAAACTCATGCAGAATATAGCGATATTTGATACTTGCGTTCACATGTAAAACAAAACAAGCTTGTATTCTCACCCTTAGAGTAAAAACGGTAAAATAGGGGCTATGAGACTCACCTGAGTCTAATGAGATGCTATCAAGCACAAATGATGGTTTACAAGAGAATGATGTCGTCTCCAACGACTGAAACCTGCCGGGCGTCCTAAACGCGCAAGGTTTTAATGATTAGATGTTGAAACCTGCCGGGCGTATTAAACGCGCAAGGTTTAATTGGTAAGATGTCTCAACAGACCATCTATGCTAGTTGTTCTATTAACTAGTTATGTCCAAATCATTTGGTTAATGTTTATGTTTGAAGTTGAGAAAGTGTATACGGCTCATTGGTGACGGTTTGTAATAATAATTTCAAACTATTATTATTATACATGATTTGTTGTACTTAGAAAAGTATATGTGTTTCGTGTTTAAGTCGTATCGTATAAGTTTAGTTTTATTCAAGTTCGTTATATCCTTTACATTATATTTCATAGGTTACAAAATTTGGTACGGGTCCTAAAACTGAAATATGCCATTTTCGACCCCTAGACGACCCCGAAAGGCCTAAAACCGCCTAGGCTATGGTACATAGCTTTGATCATTGGGCCGTTTTCGAGTGACCATGTGACTTTTAGCCCAATCCGTTACAATAAACTTTTCATCGAGAAGCTACCCTGAAAACACTTGTGAAATTCTTCGGCATTTTTACAAAAATTGTTCCGTTTCAGTAATCTAGCCGTTCGGCTATAAAGCTCTAGCCGTTCGGCTATGGAGCACCTAGCCGTTCGGCTATGGGAGTCCAGCCGTTCGGCTATGAAGCACCTAGCCGTTCGGCTAAGGGAAGCCTAGCCGTTCGGCTGATCAAGTCCAGCCGTTCGGCTCATCTAGTCCAGCTGTTCGGCTCATCAATCCAGTTTCAGTCTGTTCGCGAAATCAGTTGGGAAAACGAGTATAAGTTCGATTTTTGGACATAAACTACTTGATAGAACACTAATACATGATGATATATGTTATTTAAACACGTAATTTGAATAAAAAGTGAGTGATTCTTACGTATTAAAAATGGAGACCGTGGATGGAGGTGGTGATGGTGATCTGAAGATGATGATGGAGAAGATGATGAAGATGGTGATGATGTATATCACAAGCTGCAGCTACTCTTTGTTGTTGTTATAAATTTGATGTTATTGTTGTTAAAGATAGAGAACCGAGAGATAGAGAGGAGGAGATGAAGAATGATGAAGATGAAATGAAGGAGAAGAAGAAGTATAAGCCGGCCAACTCCAATTATTGGAGTTGGTTGGCTCCCACGTGTAGCATAAAATACCCGTGTTTTTGTACCCGATCGTAAAAGTAGTATAATATTTTCAAATGATAAATTTCTAAAAATGAAATCGTATATACTTTTAATCGAAGTATTTTATAAAAATACTTTTAGTGAGATATAAAAATATATCTTTGTTTTAAGTTTGAATGACGGATATGGTTCGAATGGTTTCGTCGCGCTTGAGTAAGATTGAATAAAATGAATATGTTTTATTTTTGTCTAATGTAAATAATAATTATTATTTCCAATAATAATACATTATTTATAAGTTTTGTCGCGAATGTTTTTACTTTGTACGATACAAATACTTTATATATTATCGAATTAATATATAATAAATACTGAGTATATTAAATAATAGTTTCTTATTACTTAATATTTGTTTTCACCAACGCCCGTGTAAATGAATCGGATTTAGACCGATTTGAAAAATGCACGATTAACTTTAATCGCGTACTGATATATATTCAACAATATATATATTGATACATACAATTAGCCTAATACATAGCACTAATTACATGTGTTTCGAAATGATTAGGAACTAATAACTAATCCTAATTTGACGGGTGTCACAGTCTTTCCCGAAGACTTTCTAGGCCTACCTCCGCCTAGACAAGTCGAATTCCAAATCGAACTTGTGCCCGGTGCTGCACTCGTGGCACGAGCCCCGTATAGATTAGCCCCATCCGAGTTGCAGGAGTTATCCACCTAATTACAGGAGCTTCTGGACAAGGGATTCATCCGACCGAGTTCTTCACCTTGGGGAGCTCCGGTCCTATTCATTAAAAAGAAGGACGGATCCTTCAGAATGTGTATTAACTACCGCGAACTGAACAAACTGACCATCAAGAACCGGTACCCACTTCCAAGAATTGATGACCTATTTGACCAACTTCAAGGTTCGAGCTTCTACTCGAAAATCGACCTACGGTCAGGTTATCATCAACTTCGAGTCTGAGACTCCGACATCCCAAAAACAGCTTTCAGAACCCGTTATGGGCATTATGAATTTCAAGTGATGCCTTTTGGCTTAACCATCGCACCGGCTATATTCATGGACCTCGGAATCGGATGTGCAAACCCTATCTAGATAAGTTTGTCATCGTGTTCATTGACGACATCTTGATCTACTCTCGCAACGAAACCGAACATGGCCAACACTTGAAAATCATCTTGGAATTACTCAGACACAAGGAGTTATACGCCAAGTTCTCCAAGTGTGAGTTCTGGATGCGAACAGTACAGTTCCTAGGGCATGTCGTTGACAGTCAAGGGATACGTGTTGATCCAGCCAAGATCGAGGCCATTAAGTGCTGGGAAGCACCAACCACACCAACTGAGGTACGACAATTCTTAGGTCTCGCCGGATATTATCGACATTTCATTGAGAATTTCTCCAAAATAGCCTTACCTTTAACCTCACTGACTCAGAAAGACAAGAAGTTCGACTGGACCGATAAGCAGGAGTCAGCCTTCCAACTTCTGAAACAGAAACTCCGCAGTGCACCAATCTTGTCCTTACCCGAAGGCACCGATGATTTCATAGTATACTGCGATGCCTCACGCCAAGGACTAGGTTGTGTGTTAATGCAACGTGAAAAAGTCATTGCTTACGCCTCTCGACAGCTCAAAATCCAGGAAAAGAATTATACCACTCATGACCTTGAACTTGGAGCTGTCATATTTGCTCTCAAAATCTGGAGACACTATCTTTATGGCACTAAGTGCACCATCTTTACCGATCACAAAAGTCTCCAACACATATTCGATCAGAAAGATCTCAACATGAGGCAACGTCGATGGGTCGAGTTGCTTACCGATTATGACTGCGAAATCAAATATCATCCAGGCAAGGCAAACGTTGTTGCGGATGCCATCAGCCGAAAAGAACGTCCAAAACCACTTCGTGTTCGAGCCCTTGGTTTAACCGTTCACAATGATCTCACCACTGAAATCCACACCGCTCAACTTGAAGCACTCAAAAATGACAACATCAAAAACGAGGCCTTGCGAGGCATGGAAAAACAATTAGAAATCAAACCCAATGAAACCCGATACTTCTCCAACCGAATCTGGTTACCAAACTTTGGAAACCTACGAAATTTGGTGATGGATGAAGCTCACAAATCCCGATACTCCATACATGCTGGTTCTGACAAAATGTATCACGACATTAAACAACAGTATTGGTGGCCCAACATGAAAGCTGACATAGCCACTTATGTTAGCAAATGTTTAACCTGTACCAAGGTTAAGGCCGAATACCAGAAACCCTCCGGATTGCTACAACAACCCGAAATACCTCAATGGAAATGGGAAAACATAACCATGGACTTCATTACCAAACTACCGAAAACACCGAGCGGCTGCGATACCATTTGAGTGATCGTTGATCGTCTCACGAAATCTGCCCATTTCCTAGCTATCAAAGAAAACGACAAGATGGAGTGTCTGGCTCGCATCTACATCAAAGAGGTTGTGGCACGACATGGTATTCCCATTTCAATCATCTCAGATAGAGATAGCCGCTTCACCTCTCGATTCTGGCAAACACTTCAACAAGCCCTAGGTACTCGCCTCGATTTGAGTACTGCTTATCATCCGCAAACCGATGGTCAGAGTGAACGGACCATTCAAACCTTAGAAGACATGCTACGAGCTTGTGTAGCTGACTTCGGAAACACATGGGAAAACCACTTACCACTGTGTGAGTTCTCCTACAACAACAGTTACCACACCAGCATTGATGCTACACCATTCGAGGCACTCTATGGGAGAAAGTGTCGATCACCCATTTGTTGGACCGAAATCGGCGAAAGCCAACTCACTGGTCCTGAAATTATCCATGAAACAACCGAGAAAATCGTGACCACACAAAACCGGCTGAAAGCCGCACGTGATCGTCAGAAAAGCTATGCTGACGTGAGACGCAAACCACTTGAGTTCCAGGTTGGGGATCGAGTACTCTTAAAAGTGTCACCTTGGAAAGGTGTTATTCGTTTTGGCAAACGCGGCAAACTAAACCCCAGGTACATCGGACCCTTTGAGATTCTTGAAAGAATTGGTCCGGTGGCATATCGACTGCAGCTACCACCACAACTAAGTAGCGTGCACAACACGTTCCACATTTCTAACCTAAAGAAATATCTATCTGATGAGACACTTGTAATCCCGCTCGAGGAAATCCACATTGATGACAAACTCCATTTTGTCGAGGAACCTATTGAAATCATGGACCGTGAGGTCAAACGCTTGAAACAGAGTCGTATTCCCATCGTAAAAGTCCGGTGGAATTCTAAGCGCGGTCCTGAATTCACTTAGGAACGGGAAGATCAAATGCGACTGAAACATCCACATCTATTCTTAGATACCTCACAAACCACAATAGCAAGCTAATTTCGGGACGAAATTCTCCTAACAAGGGGAGAATGTGACACCCGACGATTTAGGGTTACTGATTAACCCTCTAGAAACCCTAATTACGTGTGTTTAGTTTAGTTATAGGCTAAATACTTGTAACTATTTCTATATTTTTATGTGAATATACACCCCCGTAATTGATTTATATTACGCTACGTAATTAGTTGTAATTACGCTTACGCAAATTGGTAAAATTGTGCAAAATAACCGGATGGAGTCCGACACTGTATAAAATACGACGTTGGTGAAAACATTCTATAAATAACTTGAATTCATTTTTAGAAGTTATTTATCATATATTATTATTTTGATATAAAAATACCCGAAAAACCTAGACGTTTCGATTAAAACGTCTCAAACGCGCAGAACGCGTCCGACAATCGAACGAAAGTCAAAATACATTTTTTGAATCTAAAATATATTATTTAGGGTAAAACTATCAATTAATATATCGTGTCTTTAAACGATAACGAAAAACGTCCAAATAAAACGTCACGCGATTTAGAATCCGTACAACGAACGCGCAAATCGAGATCACTAAATTATCGGATCATTTTTATAAATGTTTTTCAAGTATTTAGAATGAATACTTCAAGTGAAAATATTGAAATTTAAATCGATACTTAAAAACGCGTATTAAACATTTAACACCAAACCGAACGAGAAAACGAACACTGCGCGCAGCACAAATCGGATAAATGAGAAAATGACCAAAATACCCTTGAGTGGGCCCCCTTGTCCGGCCTCCTCTCCCCCCCTTGCTGCCCATTCCACTTCCCCTTTGCTTCTTTGACTACATCACCTCAAACCCTCCACTCACATTCCATGCATTCCTCATTTCCCACACTCAACTTCACTTACACATTTCCTTTAATTTCTCTCTATTCCCTCTCTCTCTCTCTATTTCCAAAAAGCTCAGCTCCCTTCCACCACCCAAGAACCACCATTACCACCACCATAACACCACGACCACAAAGTCACTATTTTACAAGGTAATCAAGCTCTACAACAACTTCTTCTCCTCCTCATCTCATCTCCATCAAAATTATTGTAAGGAAACCTATCACTATACTCATATTGTTTATTTACATGTTATAAGGCTCATCTAACAATATTATGTCCAAATATAAGCTTAAAATACGTTTTTATGATTTATATACAAAAAGTGATGAATCTGTCCAGAAAATCACAGCACACTAAAAATGTCATATCTTGAGTTCTAGGAAGAGTTAGAAGATGCATTTTTTTAACAAATTTGCGTATTGAAAAGATCTACAACTTTCGTGTTTTACACTTTTTCCAGAAACGTACACGTTTTTCTCTACTGGTCGATTTGTGGGATTGGTCTGGGTGAAAACAGAATCTGGGCTATGCATGGCCTTTTATTTTGTTTCTCTAGGAAGATGGGACTTAAAATTCTTAGAAATAATTATGTTAGACACTAAACACATAGAAGATCAGATGGTAAAATTTGTGAGACTTGATTTGGACCAGAAATATGTAAGACACATGGTGAAACAAACCGACAAAAGTTGAAAATGTGAAAACTTGAAGTTTTGGGACTTTTATAAAAACTGACACTCTTGGTGAACTCCGACATGAACCGGAAATTTATTTGGACTCTATAAATTGATATTTGGGTTGGGTGAAAGTTTCGGGTCAAACCGAGTAAGTTTGACCAAGTCAACAAAAGTGGCTCGATTTCGAAAAACTTACTATAATTGGAAAATGGTAACAAAAATGGGTTTGGGTGACTTAGTTAGTAACTTGGACCAAAAACTAATTTTGAAAAGTTTCCCGAATGAAAAACTGATATCTAGTGATACTCACTACGACACTGACCCTAGTGTCGCATAACCTGCGACACAAGACTGAGTGTTGCTACCTTGCGACATTCACTGCGACATTGACCCTAGTGTCGCATAACCTGCTACACTCGCATACACTGCGACACTTACCCTAGTGTCGCATGACCTGCGACACTGACACTAGTGTCGCTAAAGACAACATGTATGGAACTTGTTTTTCACTAAGTATCGAACATGAGTAACAACTTATAACCACACATGATACATACTATAACAATATGTATACAATGACACAAACTTAATAATAATGTCTTAAAGAATTATTATTACAAACTTTCACCAACGGGCCGTACACGTTTTGATAAACGAACTCGAACTACTTATTTGGACATACTAGTTGATGAACTAGCTATAGGTGGACATTAACCCTCCACCTATACTATTGGTTTAAGTGGACATTAACCCTCCACTTACATAGATGGTTTTTAAGGCATCTACTCATACATACACAACCTTATACGTTTAGAACGTTAGAAGGTTGCACACCGGCTTGCTTGCTTATTTGACTATTTTGCTAGCTACTTGCTAAACTCAGGTGAGTTTCATAGCCCCTCTTTTACTGTTTTATAAATATTTTGGGGGAGAATACATACTACAACTGCTTTATACAATTGCTTTATACAACTGTTTTTGTGAACACAAGTACAACAAACAACGCTATACGGATTGCATGAGTTAACACACTAATCCATTTAAAGTCCCCACACATCATAGCTTTGTTAATTTGGACTAAGCGCGAATATTAGTAAATAGATCTATTTGGGACTGACAATCCCCGTCCGGGTTAGTCGCGGTAACCTGTCAAACGGACGTATTAATATTTGTACATACAAGTGTACCAGATTAGACACTTGCAGGGGCACCCACGATCGTGTACTCGAAAGAGGCATGACACACATTGTTAAGCTTCGGACTATGAGCTCATGGCAAATGGTATACCCTATTTTTGCATACGTGCAACTAAATTTACTTATCGTTGGCTAACGATACATTTATTTATCATTGTTGAATGATACAAACAAAAATCTTGTGTTTCATACCGATATCTCAACAACTGTTTAACAGACCTATGAACTCACCAACTTTATGTTGACCTTTTAGTATGTATTTCTCAAGTAACCCGCCGCAGTAGGAAGCTTTTGGAAAGCTTAGCTCGAGTCGCATTGTTTTCAATAATCAAGAGATTAGATTGCATGTAGCTGTATTTTGTAATTCAGTAATGTATTAGAAATCTCCAAACGGTTTATGCGAACTCCAGAATACTTTGTAAACATTTGAATTATTGTAATGTAACTAATTTTCAAACGTCTCATATAGAGGTCGTTTGCTTTAAATTTTGTGTTGTGATATTTAATTTGGTCGGCACCCCCGTGACACGTCCCACTTCCGCTGCCACGTATTTTGGGGGTGCGACATGCAACATTCTTGTCATAGGCTTGATCAAGAATCAAATCTCTATCACTTTGGATGAGAATGACACAAATCTTTCAAGATATCTTAGAAGGAATCGGGTTTTTGGTTTTGAGGAAGTTGTGAAGGGAAGTGTGATGGGTTTTTCTTATATTTTCTCAAAGCTAAAGTGCTTTCTTTTAGGAGGTCTCTTTTTGGAATCTCGGACTTTTTAAAAAGACTTCATAGTGCAACCCTTTTTGGATATTAGTTTCCTTTACCTGGCCTTTTTCTTGGTAGCACCGGCATAATGTTTCTTTGTTTTCTTTCTTTTTCTCATTTTTCTTTTTGCTATGCCGAGCTTACAGATGAATATGTGTTATTCTGGCCCGAAAGGTTTCTTTGAGTGTTGGGTTGTGAGGTTATGTTGGCTTTTCTTGAAGAAATTTGAGAAATTGAGAGTGTCTCTGAAAAATGCTGGAAGATGTGACTTTCATAGGTTCGGGATAAATAAAGGGAGGTTTTGGTTGGGTGCGAAGAGTGAGTGGATGTTTGGTGTTTGGAAGGTGTAAAGAAGGTTTTGGTTGAAGAGTGGATGTTTGGTGTTTGGAAGGTGTGTAGATTCCTTAGAAAGTATCGAGACGGATTGCACCTATGCCACGTAAGTGTATTGCAAGAGCAAGTTCTAATTCAAATGCGTACATCGACACACACATGAAATGAAAAGTGAAGCATTTTTAAGATGAATGCTACTCATGGGCTCAAACCTCACGAATCGAATATTTTGGTCAATGTGTGCCTAGTCATGTGTTGCCCTTTTTGTCCGTGTCTCATTCTAAAACAGTTTTGTTTCTTTGAGAACTCGTTTCTTACTGTATTTTATATTTTCGGGAAATAGAAGTTCTAAAAATGTTACTTTTGAATCCAAAAGAAAATTTTAAAATTTCTCTATTTTTAACCTTTTAATGAAAATATTGTTTGTTTTACGGACAAGAGGTCAAACTTGCGGTTGCTACCGTATATCCCACACTTAGAGGAACATTGTCCCTAATGTTCGAATCTTATTTGTTGAGTACCTCTTGTCGAAGTATCCCACACTTAGAGATTCTACTTATTTCCGGATTGTTACGTAAGTGTTATGTGGTTTTGGGGATCCCACACTTAGTTTTGGAGATATCGGATTAGATAATCGAAGCTTTAAATAGATGGAGAGTTTTGGGATGGGTTACCGATTTGTTGTGCATACTATCGGCGTCCTTTATGGTGAGGTCCACGGATTCCTTTGCTTTAGTCTTCGATAAATAGTGGTTAGAACAAATAAACATTCCACTCAATATTCAAATAGCTGCTAATAAGAAAAGTATAGTAATAGCAAAATAAAGTAATAATAGATAGAGGTGATGTCTATGCATCCACAGTACATCAGTACAACTAATGGTAATATAGTCTGCTAGAAAGTAGAAAGAAGTCATAAGGCGGAACAATCTAGTGCTCGACTAGTGGTGAAGCTGCTGCGGTAGACATGATAGGTCCAGGAGAAGTCTCGTCTGATGAAGAATCATCGTACTGACAGTGAGTGCCTTTGTCTGATGCATCATGATCAGCTCCTGCCTCTGGTGTACCGATCGTCAGAACTCCATTTTGTATCAGCTGATCTACAAAAGGTCCTGCAGGCATGTCGAAACTGTCAAGTGGGTACATAGGTGATTCCTGTTAGGTGTGCCCTTTGAATAGGTCTGTCTGCCTGTGAGAAGATACTGGATCAGGCAAAAAAACTGTAGGGATGGTATGTCTGGCAATCATGTGACTCTGAACAATGATGGTTTGAGCGGAGACTCTTGATGTCCTGCTGCCTCTCGAAGTGTGAACCCTGACTGACCCAAAGACTGATGGAACAGGTTGTCTCGTGATGGGAGCCTGTGCTGGAGGTGGTTGTGGTCTAGGAGGCACAGTCCTAGGGGGTAGATCACGGCCATGGGCTGGATATGGGTGAGGTGCTGGAGTAGGAACTGGAAGGGGGTATATGTGTGGTGGTACTCGGCCCAATCCACATGGTAAGTCAGGAAGTGGGCTCACGGGTATCCCTGTTGTCTGCCGTCTTATTGCCACTATAACATCTGACATGCATCTACATCAGCCAGTACCAATAGTCTGAACCCGGAGGAGTCCCGTAGTGATAGATGTATGTGGGTGCCTAAACTCTGGGGGCAGGGGTGGAAGGTCCTGCCCTAACAGGCGATGGTACTGTTGGTGGTGGTGGTGGGAGGTCATCATCATCATCATTACTCTCATCCCCATCCTTGTATGTATCTGAATCACTAGGCTCTCTCGGCTGTTTCCTTTTCTTTGCATCTCTTGGTAGAACTAGTCCTGGTAGCAATGTGTCAATACTGTTGGGATCCGAAAGTCATGCCCTGATATAGACAGTGCCATCTCTCATAATCCGGAGTATGTACATACTCCTCAGAAAATAGTAATCCACTGGCTGGGCACTCCATCTTGGCATGCTCTTAAATCTCTCTACCTCCGCTGTCCTAAGCAATCCCATTCATCGGATCAGTCTTGTAATCACTGGGCCCATGTAAGATCTCTTTGTACCAAAATCTTTCTCTTCTAGGATCCGCTGGGCGACTAAATGTGCAACCTGAATGTTCTTTCCTTCGAGGATACTTACCATTAAGGCAACATCAAATGTTGCAACTCGACCACTTGTCGTGTGTTTTCCATCAAGTGAACAAGCTATTAGTTTGTGTAAGATTTGCAAGACTGGGTCTCTGAGTTTTGTAAGATTTGCATTGACACCCGAGAAATATGGTTTTTGCAACCAATGACTCCATGCCTCGGCGTGCGTGGTCGTGATGGAAATCGAGGTGGCTCCACCAGTGAATAGAGGGGAACGTATCTCCTTTGGGGTGTACAGATCCAAGTACTATGCAAACTCGGCTAGTGTCAAGGTGAATAAACTGCCCATGTACCGAAACGTGATCAAACCATCTCCAACTCTACCCCCAGTCTCAAATGTGTAGGTGGTCATGATCTCAGTAACCATCTCCATATACACTGGCTCATCAATACTGAATAGCCTTTTGAAGGACTCGAACTGCTGATCCCCAACTGGATAACTGAGTAGGCTTTCAAGTCTCTGTCTGAATCCTAATACCTGTAACTTGTCCCAGTCAACATATCTGAAATGGCCAAATGATTTATCCCTCCATATTCATGCCATCTGGTCGTATTTGGGTGTGGCACTGAGGTAGGCAAGAGATCCTGCAAGTGGTCGTGTTGGGTTTAGCTTTGATTTCTTCATGGTACCTGAGAACATGAGAGATTTAAAGTAATGGATTCTCAAGGAAGAGAAAATTTAAAGCATTTTCGAAATTTCTTAAGGAAAATTCGAAATGAGGGCTTTAAATTTGTGACAGCCCAAAGATTACATCAAATATCCAATGTTCCCAAGCAACAGATAATTAGTTTTAATAATACTAAGGTGACATGTAGTGTGGTTGGTAATCAATATATGAAAATGTAAAGTCAAGAAATGGTGATAGCTTCATTGTGAAATATTGTCATTTACAAGTTTGGCGTTACCCAATTTTGAAATGTCAAGATTTCACAATTCTTGATCATATCGTTAGCAGTAAGGTTTGACTTTTTAGGTGTTCAAGTTGAAGTAAGGTTTTTGAATAAAATTGAATTGTAAAGTGAAATCAATACTTCAAGTTTGACTTTTCAGGTCAAAGCTTTCCTCAAATTATATTTTCAAGTATTCGCATGCCAAAATTATAACCTATTCATGTATACATGATCTAAACTATTTTAAGCATCTTCCTAATTGGTAAACAAGTTAGGTTATGCACAAAAAGTCATCATGCCCATGTGTTTGGTTTAATTCAAGACCTTTATTTTCAAAATGATGATTCTCTAGTTATATTGTCTATTTTGACTAGTCAAGAAAGTACAAATATCCTAGTAAGCAAGAATGGTCAAGCAATTTTAATCCATTATTCTATTCATGCTTTTTAGTTAACTTTTTGTTGACTTTAAGAGTCAAATTTGCAACATACAACCATAAGCTAGCCACATGGTACAAGCATCATGTAATAATCATTCAAAGCTTCACAATTAAGCTTAAATATCTAGATACTAGCATGGTAGTAGCATGTAATTGCTCTAAGCATCTAAACAAGTACTTTTAAGTTTAAGGTAGGTTTGATGACCATACCTTAGTTTCTATGGATAAAACTTGAAAATAATCGTACAACCGTGAAGAGCATGCAAAGAGGAGTTCAAAAGATACAAGATCACAAGTTTTGGTGGAGTTTTGATGGTGGTTTCATGGTGGTTATGGTGGTGGACGGTTTTGGAGAGGAAGAAGAAGTTTTCTTCTTATTTTTGAATCATGGGGAATGTATGGAAGGTTTAGTGGTCCCTAGGAATATGTGTCATGTCCTTAAGTACTATATTCCTTACACATAGTCCCTATTGTACTCTAAGATTAAGCCTAATGCTCTAGATCAATTCCTAATGTCCTATTAATTGTAAGTACGAATCTTAAGTATACTTATTGTAACTAATTACTTGTTGGTTCCTTGTTATGTTATAAATAATTTAAGAAACGCGCAAATTCCTGCGGGACGATTATAATCAATCTAAGATATTAAACTTAGTATATTTTAGGTGTTTTAAAATCTTTGTCTGATGCTGGTTTATAGAATGTACAAATGTTTCGGCTAAATGCTTTTTAAAAGGTGTACATTCTTTTAGACACGCGCATGTTTTCAGACAACATTTAAAAACGTTTTCTATTTTTAATGGAAACTTTCAAGAATTTATTATATTAATATATGTATTAAAATATGCTCATTTAAAGTCGCGAGCTTCGACCTTTTCGGATATAATTGTTTTACGATTCGTTCCGATCCCTCCATAGGGAAAGGGTCGAGATTTGCTCCCTCAAGTGAACGTTTTTAAATACAAAACATTTTGAAAGTTCCAAGATGACATTATAAACTAAATAGTAATGACTATTCTCTATTTTCCCTAGGACTTCTCGTTCTTCATATCCTAAATTGACAAGATCGCTGATTAACCTATTATATGCCTTTCTTATCTTTTTAGGGTTTGACAAACCGTTGCGTGTTCCTTGGTCTTTATAATTTAGATTGTGAGTGAGTTTATCTATGACTTCCAGAAATGCTTTCTCTTCCTGCGAATCAGGTTCTCCGATTGTAGAATTGACTATCCTAACGAGTTTACTGATTTGTGCTTTTTGTGTGGAAGTGAAAGGGTATTTGGTAAAGGTGAAGATTCGAACAAGCTTAATGTGAAGGTCTTTTTTTTAGTGAAGAGGGCTGTATCGATTCTTTCCTTGGCAGAATCAGGAAAAACGTCTCGCAATTTTGAGATCAAGTAAGAGGCGGGGTCAACAAAGAATGGAATTTTACCAGGGATGATGATAGGAATCATCGGGTCCCGATCTATCCATAACTCAAGTTCATTGATCATTGCAATGACATTGTGATGGATTAATATCATAGATATTGGGAGGAAATCCATGTCGGCAAGTGATTCAAAAAGTGGATCTAAATCTGCTATGAACTTTAGTTCTTGGTCTCTGAAATTAGAGGAAGTGCTTTCGCATTCATGATTTGACAGGCGAGAGAGGAATTTTACTTGTTCGTCAAGATTGGTAATCTTTTCTCGTTGTTCGTATGAAAAGGGAAAGTCGGAGGAGTTTAATTTCCTAACGAATGTCCTATAGACGTCTATTCTACGAGAAGGATTGAAAGATGCGCCTAGGTGGCGTTCTCTGAAACAGGGTTTTTCTAGCTCGACTGAGGGAACCTTATCCACCATTCGATAAAGGGTGTGTTTGTGTTCATTTGAAAAGAATGGGAAGATACCGTCATTACGAGAATTTGACAGAGTTTTGCCATACACTGAAGTTTCGGGAATGAGGGTAATTAGGTCACATAATTTCGGAGGTATTACTTCATAATCTTCTTCGGGAAGATATTTGAAGTGGACAAAATTTGGTAATTGAGGCAAATGCAAAGTTGGAGAGTGATCTTCTGGGGATGATGCTAGGTCAGGCAATGTTTTGGAACTCATCCGTGTCATCCAAGTCCAGGCAATGTTTTGGAATAGAAAGTGAGGTCCTAAATTCTTCTAGGGTTTCGGAAGTTTCTTTAGCTTTAGAGGAAGAGGGTGAAAAGAAATCAGATCCTATTTCTCCTACTAAGTAGTCAAAGAATTTTGTATCGTCCATTGCCATCAGTTCATCCTTCGAAATGAGGCAAGAAGTGGGTTTTTGAGTTGTCATTTTTGAACTAATATTATCCTAATTAACTAATACTAAATTAACACTAAATTACTCAAATTAACTTTCGAAAGATACTCGGAAAGGTTTCATTCGGAAGGATCTCCTAAATACTACTACTTAAGGTGGCTTTAAATCGTACGTTTGTAACTCCCCGGCAGCGGCGCCAAAAACTTGTTGCACCCGCAACCGGTCGTTGTGATTTCTGATGGTGATGCGGGCGCAAGCAGCGAGTTTTAAATTTATATTTAGCGGGGCTTAAATTATATGTACTACCTACTCTGGTTAGTAAGCGGTAAGTATAACCTAAGATCGTTCTATGAATCCAAACGTGTAGTGATTAAAGATAGCACTTTTGGTATGGAAGTATTTAGGATGGAACAAAGTAGGTAGGTTTGGGGGTTTTTAAACTAAAGACAAATAATTAAAATACAGAAAAGTAAATTGCAGGAAATTAAAGTACAGGAAAGCAGATAAAGATAGAGATGTGATTGTTGAGATTTTGATAATTAACATTTCAGGATGACAGAACAAATATGGCTGATACTTAATATGGAAACTAAACTACTAGGTGTAAACTCTAGAACCTTACCAACTCAATTTCCCATTGGAATGTCACTAGGAACTAGGTTATCGTGATTCTGATCGGAGCAATACGCAAACTTCCAATACTTATCTAGTTGAAAGATAAGCAACCTATTTTGGTTTATACCGAGGTGCATAAATCAGTAGCGTATCGTCTCATAGGTCCGACCGTTCTTAACTCCTAAGATAGTTTACTACTCTATTAGCATATAAATTAATAACTTTGTATGTTTAGACCACCGATTGTGTAAGACTTAGTGTTTTAAGGATTCTAGGTCACTAGGACTTTACTCTTATTCCTAAGTCTTGTTGTTAATCATTTAAGTTCTATTTACTTCGACTTATGACTTAAGTTTCTCCTTTTCAATCAGTTATACATCCCCGGATTATTCGCAGTTTATTAAAACGTGTTTCATATGCGGACCATGCCTTTCAGTAATAGACAGTGTACTTTACATAGTAGTTCCACGGTTCTTACGTCCAACATGCGGTCAAGAGTAATTCACAGTGAAAGTGACACTCTAACTAATTAAATGTAAAGCAGTGCAGAAATGTAAACCTAATATGTACAACGAGTGGTTTCACTGTGTCTTACTTATTACATGTCATGGGCACAGATAACTACTTACCATAATTAAGGTTGATCAGGTCCTAATTACTAGGTTGCAGTTACGTGGATAACCGGAAAGGGTACTCCATAAATTAAACCTAAGTTCATAAAGTCCTAACAGTACAAGGGTTACTAACTCCTATTTTATCTGAACGTATTCTATGAACATTATTTTATAGTGCGTTGACTCTCGTAGGATATACCAGTTAGTTATGAAGGTGTATTATCCTTTCGGAATTCCAACTGTTAAACCAGAGCTGATTCCAGTGATACAACTACCTTCGATCGTTTACCGGCTTCCATACGTTTGTACTTTGCTTAAAAGCATTTCCAGCACTATACCAAGTAAACAGTTGAATAGGGACCGTCATATCACTTTACGATTGTCGTACACTAATTATATAATGACATCCTTACTTATAATTATCTACGTCATCAACAATCACAATAATAAACTACTCGCAATTCATGGCAACAAATAAATCACATACCATGCAATAATACATATTAAAATATGAGATGAGACAAGTATAATAAAAGTTTAGATATCACCCAGAAATAAATGCGTACCAGTGTATTATTATGATTGACAACTCTTTTGCACGTACAAATATTGATCTCCGAATCCCTTGAGTTCAACCTAGCTTCTATATTTATCCGTAGATTAAGTACAATAATCCTAAATTGAGAAAGACTAAAGAATACAAGAGATTTTCTAAAGAAAGTGTGTAAGATTTGTAAGTTGTGTTGAAAGAGTGTGTATTTCAAATTAACCAAAGCCCTCCTATTTATAGGTGAAATCCGGCTCACGTTAGCATCTTGGGGAGCACATTAGAAAAAGGTGGAAAAGGTGGTGCACCAGGTACGTACTTTCGCATAAAGGTGTGGCACCGGGTACGTACAATCGCGTAAAGGTGTGGCACCGGGTATGCAAAAGGACCAAAAGGCGGAAATGGGAAGGGTGGCAGGTGTCCGGCGCCACCCTACCTGTGGCCGGCGGCGGCTCGCCTACCCCCCCGGTTCGCCGTCTTTTATTTCGTTTCTTAGTTTGTGCGTATTTTCTTTGTTATGTGTCCGTTTGAGTCGATTCTTTTTGCGCTAGATTCGTAATTTAAAAATGAAGATTTTGATATACAGAAATCCCCGAGATGAGTTTCCTATCTCTAGATATTGTGTACGAATCATTTGAATCTTCTAGAGGGCGTAGAATCTTCATTCTTTATCCGTTTTTGTTGATTCTTCTTTTGTTAGACTCGTAGTTTGAAAACGAACATCTTGGAATAGATGGATGTTGATGATGGGCTCTTTTGTCTTTAAATCTTGTTTTGAGGTCTTGAATCTTCAAACGTGTGTGGAATCTTCGTTTCTCGTCCATTTTGCTTGATTTTTCTCGTGCAACCTTATTTTGACCTTCTTGGCAGATTTTCATTGATTTGAGTGTTATTTGAGTTCAAATGCCAAGAATCGTTCCAGAATGAGAGAGATATCGGTAGTAAAAACGTGACTTTTTACGCGATATCAGCTTCCGGTAAGTGTACTAATCCGATACACTTCTAATTCACAAATAATATTGCGCCCGTGGGTTGGCTAGCGCGACTAGCCCGGACGAGGTTTGTCAAACCCTGATAGTACTATCCAATAATATTCACGCATATATTAACGAACAATGATAAGTAGAGGACTTTAGTGGATTATCATAAGGTCTCATGCAATCCGTACAAAAAGTTGTTGCCAGTATTTGTGATCATAAAAGCATTTTATATAAAACAGTTGTATGTATTCTCACCCCAGTGAAAAACAGTAAAAAGGGGCTATGAAACTCACCAGAGTTAAGCAGGTAGCAAGCAATATCAAATATTAGCAAGTAGTGGGTGTTCTCGTCCCGTGTGCAACCTCCTAACGCCCTAAACGTATGAGGTTGTATAAGTAGATGTCTCAAAAGACCATCTATAGCGATAAGTGGGGGTTAATGTCCTCTTAAGCCAATCGGGTAGGTGGAGGGTTTATGTCCACCTAAAGCTAGTTCATCAACTAGTATGTCCAAATAAGTTGTTCAAGTTCGTTTATCAAAAACGTGTACGGCCCGTTGGTGAAAGTTTGTAATAATAATCTTAAACCGTTATTATTATGTGTTGTTTCATTGTATACTTTCCAAGTATATGTTTCATGTGTTGTGTCGCATACAAGTATTGAAGTTGTGTGAGTTCAAAACTTAGTATGAAAACTAGTTTTTGAAGTTCCTGTTTTAGGCGTCACTTAGGGGCGACACTCTATGCGTCACTCAAGTAAGTGTCGCTATAGGTGACACTTGGTTGATTAGCGGTACTAGGTTAAGTGACGTTAAATGTGATTTTTAAATTGACAGCGTCACTTGGGGTAAGTGTCGCTATAGGCGACACTTGGTTCAGGCGGCACTGGGTCAAGTGACGCTAAATAAGCAATTTGAATAATTAGGCGGCACTAAGGATAAGTGACGCTAAATTAGGCGTCACTTGGGTAAGTGTCGCTGGTTAGGCGACACTTGTGTCTGATCAGCTTTCCAATTTGTAATCTAAGTGTTATAAGTGTCGTTTTTTCATTCGGGAAACTTTCTAAGTTTAGTTTTTGGTCCAAGTTACTAACCAAGTTACCCAATCCCATTTTTGTTACCATTTTCCTAAATATAGTAAGTTTTTAGAAATTGAGCCGCTTTTGTTGACTCGGTCAAACTTACTCAGTTTGAGCCGAAACTTTCCCAAAATCCTTAGATATGTTTAAAAGTCCCAAAAATTCATTATTTCTATTTCTAGCATTCCCAAAAGTGTTGGTTTATAAAACACAAGTTAAAACTTCAAAATCTCGTATTTTCGGTTTTGTCGGTTTGTTCAGCCATAGTTCTTACTAACTTCTGGTCCAAATCAAGTCTCACAAATTTTACCAACTGATATTTTATGTATCTAGTATCTAACATAAGTTTTCTAAGAATTTTAAGTCTCATCTTCATAGGGAAACAAAATGCACAACAAAGCCTAGCTCAGATTCTGTTTTCCTACAGACCAGTCCCACAAATCAGCTTATAGACAAAAATATGTATGGATCTGGTAAAAACGTAAAACATGAAAGTTGTAGATCTTTTCAATACTTAGATTTAAAAAAAATGCATTGTCTAACTCCTCCTAGAACTCAAGATATGACATTTTTACTAAACTGAGTTTTTGTAGACATATTATGTATCCTTTATGACTAAATTGTAAAAACGTATGTTAGCAATGTATTTGGACATAATATTGTTGGTTGAGCTTTATAACATGTAAATGAGCTATATGAGAGTAAGAAAGAGTTTCCTTACAATGAGATGATGAAAGAAAGAAGGAAAGGATGATGGGGTTGATGGTCTTGGCGCTAGCTCCCTTTTCTTGCTTGATCAATGGTGGTGTAAGGGTGGTTTGTGATGGTAGTTTAGGTGGATATATGGTGGTGAAAGAGGGCTGATTATTTCTGTATTTTTGGGAGAGAGATTTGAGTATTTTTGTTAGAGAAAAAATGAGTGTAATTGAAATGTGAAATGATGGAAATGTGCATGAAGTCTAAATGGAAGTAGTAGAGATGTGATGATTGAGATTTGCATGAAACCTAAGTGGAGGGGGAGGGGGGTGGTCGGCCCCATGGTGGCCCCACATATTTTTGTGTCATTTTATCTTTTTTTTCCAGACTGTGTTGCGATCAGTGCTCGTTTATTCGTTTTCGGTTATTCGATTAAATCGCGTAGTGTTATTTTGAGTCGTTTAAATTGGCGATATAATTGGGATTATTTTTCATTGAAGTATTATTAAAATACTTAAATTGAGTTGTCGAAATATTAATTAGGGTTTCGTTTGGTTGTCGGGTTCAGTTTGTGCGTTTTCATCGCGTTTGTTACGTTTTAAACAAAACGTCGAGGTTTTCGTGTATTATTATATAAAAATAATAACATATGATAAATAACTTCTAAAAATAGATTTTTAAGTTATTTATAGAAATGTTTTCACCAACGTCGTATATTGTGTCGGACTCCATTCGATCATTTCACGTAATTACAGATAAACACATAATCACGTAAGTGTATATTCAAATATACATGAAATTACAAATATTTAGCCTAATAAAAACTAAATACAAGTAATCAAAGTCTTAAGTAGGTTTAACAGTTAACCTAAATCGTCGGGTGTCACATTGTTGAGTCACTGGTCGCTGATAAGTCATCAGTTGTTGACCAACTCAATAAAACACAACTTGATGAAGAAATGATTTGTGTCAAAGCTGTTGTTGCTGAAGTTAACAATTGATGATCGCCATTCATTCTACTCCTGGATTTAACATACTGAGGAAGATTAAAACTCAACTTTGTGTGTCGCAGATACAAGCAGCGAGAGTTTTATATCGTCATGTTGAATAAGGCAAAAGTCACTGCCCAAATAACAGTTAGTCACTGAAGAACAATATTTTAAGTCATTCTACAAGAGCATGTTAGCTCGCAGTGAGTGAGGAGAGTTACTGCTTCTTCAGTGACTATTCAATAAAGTACGAAGTGCTCTACTCTTATATGTCAGCAAGTGTTCCTCGTACTTGAAGAATGTTTGAAGGATTACGTGGCAGTGAATGATTGGTTTTAAGGAAGACGTGATATTCGAGGTAACAAAATTTGGGACCACAGAATAATCAAGGATTAGAGATCAAACCAATCAAACAGCGGCACGTGTCATTCCAAGATCATGATTTTTCACAAGACATTTGCACTATAAATAGAGAAGTACTTTGTACTTAGAAGTTTGCCGTTGATACGTATTATTCACTTGTTTGTCAGTGAATACAGTTTGTCTAAGTACGTACCTTCGAGCAGTGAGTAAACAGTTAGCGTGTTTGTCCACTACTGTTTAGCTCAAATTGTAATAGTTTAGCACAAGTGTTTGATTTGGATTAGCCTGGCTAGTTCATTCCGCAATCAACACTTATTGAGTTTATGATCAATAAAATTATATGTAACATCCTCTCCAGTAGCCTGGTAATTTTCAAATTTTAAATTGATTAATTAATTGTTTTAGAAATTATTTAATATTATTGTTTAATTGTGAAACTTATATAAATAAGTTCCAGAACTTGTTGTGATTAGTAAAATATTACCTGTTTTAAATTATTATAATTGACAGTATTACAAAGTGATATTTCTCGCGGAAGATTTCTAGGTTCCAGACAATAGTTTTAGAACGGGTATAGAGTACCCAACTATTTAAACTAAACAAAATGGAGACCGACTCCATTTCTTCTCCTGGTTATCACTTCTTAAACTATTAACACATCAAAAAAAACCTAGAACTTGAATTGGTGAAATTGATGAGTTGAAATCTTTGAAACTGAAATTGTGAATCCTTACAAGCTTGCTATCTTCATTTTCTTCTTGTTATCATCATTCTAATCACTTCCATGTAAGTGTTTGAAATTATTAACTCAAGCTTTAGTTTTCCTGCTATTATGCAAATTGATGTATAGATGAAATTGAAACTTAGATAGTGTTTTAGTGTAAGTATATAGTTATACTTGGGTGTTTGATAACTTGCGAACTGTACTTGCTGAGTTGAAATGATGATTTTAAGTTAGGGTTCTAGCTGCAACTTGATGAACAGACGAATGTTTCTGGGTTTTACACCTCAGCCGATCGGCTGAGATTAATGAGCCGATCGGGTATAAGTGATGAGCCGAACGGCTTCTTTTAGCCGAACGGCTAAGCTAGACCAAAACTACCACAGAACTTGACCTTGGACTAAAAAAACACTAAAATGTAAGCGTTAGCCGATCGGCTATATAAGTTGAGCCGATCGGGTGAGTTTGGTTAGCCGAACAGCTAAATTTAGCCAATCGGCTAGTATAGCATAAAATCGTCACAGAACATTACGTTGAACAAAAGTCTAGGAATTTAACATGCTAGCCGATCGGCTATGATCAACCAGTCGATCGGGTATGGATTAATGCGTGAGCAAATCAGTTTTCGTTTTGTGTTAAATTCAAAATGCATATATATATATGTGTGTGTGTGTGTGTGTGTGTTTGTACCGTTAATAGATAATATGTTTATAGTAGTGTGATTACTTGTATAACATTATAATTTCATTAAAGTTATTGATTGATAACAAGTTATTAACTTGTGTGTTTTATGATATTCCAGATACCCCAAAGACTCAGTGACTAGAATCTGAGTGTGGAGACGACAGAGGTATTGGTGAGTGGATTTAGAACTCACCCTTCGATTTAGTTGTAACTATTTGGTTACAACAAGTATACGTAGATTGATTATACGATAGTTAATCTGTATTATTGATTATGAATCTACGTGATATGTGAATCTATGTGTATCAGATTATTGAGGTCAACGTGTTGTTGGACTTTTTGGTTATTATATGAATTACACAGGTTTTGATTCATTTGTTGTGTTTGAGACTTGTGTATGAGTTTAATAACCAATAGTTATCGGTCTATTCTGTATTGGCCATACAGATTGACGTTAAGTGTTCTTTGGGAATCCCCGGGTATTATGATATCCCAAGAGCCACCGATCCTCATTGAAAAAAGATTGTGTTTACTAGTATTTGCTGTAAACAGATTGTTATGCTAAGTTGAATTGTGTGTGATAAATTTATTCACTTAGCTTCGTGCTAATCCCTCATCCTACTTCCTGCAGGTTTTTGATATATATGTGGGTGTCAGGAAAGGATGCTTTCGCAGGGAATGTCTGACAGATTTTAACTCTGATATGGTTTTGTTATAAACCTGGTTTGTAATATATAATACCCCGACATATGTAATTTTAAACAGTTCTAAGTTGGTATGATTTGAATGTGTAACTGTGTATGTACATTATCATAATGTACAGTATATAAATATGTTTTAAATTATTACGCTTCCGAGTAAAATAATATAATATTGTTGAATTAAAAGAGGGGTGTTACATTATATTCTCATCTACTATCTATTACTTGCTTTGATATTGTCATATCTATCTCTTACATACTGTGTTATTATTAAACAATTAAAAACTGTCTAAGTAACTTGATTAAAACCAGAGAAAAGTTTTTAATTGTATTCAACCCCCCCCCCTCTACAATTAAACTTTACTTATTGCGATTCCATTTCACTAATCAATAGTGAATTCGGGACTCTCAATAAATATATATATATATATATATATATATATATAAGGGGTGGGGATAAAAAAACGGTGAAAACACTTTTTGATTCACAATTTTTTTAGGTTGTGAACTTTCATTTTTTTTGCTTCACATTTTTTTTATGAACCCTTATATTTTCTTTATTCACATAAAATTTTCGTCATAAATCTTTATTTTTTTTTTGCTTCACACAAAGTTTTTAACTTTTTTAATTGTGAACCTTATTTTTTTCACATAATTTTTTTTTGTAAATTTGTTCACAAAAAATTTTTAAGTTTTTTTTACTGTGAACTTTTATTTTTTTTGGGTTCACGAAAAGTTAACTTTTTCAACTGTGAACCTTAATTTTTTTTAGTATACGAAAAGTTTTTAACTTTTTCAATTGTTAACCTTTTTTTGTAACTGTGAACCTTAATTTTTTGAGGGTTCACAACAAGTTTTTAACTTTTTCAATTGTGAATCTTATTTTATATTTTGGGTTCACAAAAGTTTTTAAGTTTTTCAATTGTGAAGCTTAATTTTTTTTTTTGATTTTCGGATTTGACTTTATTTTAAATTTCAAAAAATATATTTTTTCACACAAAAAATATTTTTTTGTGTGAACCTTAATTTTTTATGGTTTACTTCAAAATAATAAATAAAAAGTTCACACCTTAAAAAAATTGTGAATCAAAAAGTGTTTTCACCCTTTCTTTTTATCTCCACCCCTTTATATATATATATATATATATATATATATATATATATATATATATGTGTGTGTGTGTGTGTGTGTGTGTGTGTGTTAGATTAGATGGAGGGTGGAGATGTGTTTTCACTGGGGGCTTTTATCTCATTGTTTTCACAGGATCTCATTCCTATATATATATATATATATATATATATATATATATATATATATATATAATATAACGATTTGCCCTTCAAAAAAAAAGTTGAAGATTTACCCCACCCGGGAGCAAGTCGCAAGCTGCGACTTGCGACCCAATGCTTGCGTCTTGCGACCAAGCTACAAAGGAAACCATAACCCAGATCGTTACCGCGAACGTGTAGATGGCGGAAGCAAGTCGCAAGCTGCGACTTGCGACCCAATGCTTGCGTCTTGCGACTAGGCTACAAAGGAAACCATAACCGATCGTTACCGTGAACGTGTAGATGGAAAGAGCAAGTCGCAAATTGGGTAGCAACCTGTTCTCCAGCTAATTTCCATATTAGGTGCACAAAATAACTTATATTTGATTTACAGGAAGTGTGTTGCTCCTTAACGCGAAATGACATAGAGAGTACGTTGTTATTTCTGCAAATCAGTTGCCTAAAATGAAACAAATCGAAAGTAGGACGGTATCAAACCTAAATACATGAAACCCCAGGCTCAAAAAAACATATGGCGAAAAAATTCATAAAACTGCAGAAGACAAAAATATTGACACAATGTTGAAACAATTTGATGACATCTTTCTGTGCTCAGGTTCTGTCACCTTATAAGTTTGCTTAGATAAACAAATATTTCACTGGGGCATCCTAAAACACAAAACCTATTTGCTTCTTAATGAAAGAATGGGATAAAGGAATTCTTTTTTTTTTCCTTTTTTTTAAACAAAAAAAAAATGGAACATCTATTGTCCACCTTTCTTTAACAAAGCTAAGCTGCAAAATGTACAGGAACCGATAGTGCAGAACAGCTCCCAAATCAATACATGCCCTTGAAAACTGGATTCGTTCGGCATATGCTTGCCCCGTATTCCTCATACTCCGCTTTTGTATGGCAAGCCTGTCCACGATAGCAAATGAAATTAGCAGGTATGCGGCTTTGCGTACTAGAGCTAATTATCTTTCGTAATAATAACCACTAACGTTAAAGTTAAATAAGTTCTGCTTCTAGCTATCTGATTATTCAGTGTTAATCTATAGTTATCAAATGGTAAACTAACATCACCTATTTACTACACATTCTTTTAATAATTAAAACGTTTCAGCAAAACTGCTTGATCATTTTATGTATTAGTTCCTTAAAAGATCAGAATATGTCAAACTCTAAATAATCTTATCATCATAAAAACTTCAAACAGCAATATTACATTTAAAAATTCTCTTCTACAATCTGTTTAATTACAATTTACAACAAATTATAGGGTTCTTATTATTCATTATCACGTAAGTAATGTTCAGGAACTTTGTGCCATTCAGGATGAACGAAAAGTAAATCACAGATTGGGTAGGGAAAGTGACATGGAAAAAGGGAAGCAACGAAATTAAGCTGCTATGTGTTTAGAGCTAGTGACGTTTCAAACGTTTGTATTATAGCTAGTCATTGAAAGCATAACATCGTTCTTGCTAAAATGAGAAATAAAGAAATGATCACTACTCTCTATTTCCAACTAAAAATATAAAAATTACCGTAAAAAATTCTGGTGTGGATGCAAGTACAGAGCCTCCAAACCATACAGCATATCTCTGAATCGGATGGCTGACTACATTGACTTCAACTGGCTGTGCCTGGAACCAAATTTAGAGAGAGAGTCGGGGTAACAACTAACAAGTCAAAACGGGTTGCAGATTGACCCGAAACACTTTTTGTCTAATTCTATGAGCTATATATAAAATTCTTTGTTGAGTATGATTGTGTGTGCATATCTTGTTACAATAATAACACCCAGCATATTTTATTTATCAACTTCATATGTTGTATGTGTGATGAATATAAAATGCCTGAAATGTCCATCCTTACATAGTAGCAATAAATGGCCAGATAAGCATGCTTACTTTTATTTCATTATTACTATGTCTCGTGCTAGATGCAAGAACACGTGCGTCCACAATCTTCTTTGTATCTCTTTGTAGCCTTCGCTGGAAGTCTTTAAACATGGTTGATCCTCCAGACAATACTATATTCTGAAACAAACATCCAAAATGCTAACAACTGCCACATGTAAAAGAAATCAAGTTCCAACGATGGAATTGCATAATCCCCAAGGAAACTTTTAATTGCTTAAAATTTTTTTATAAAGATGACCTTTTCAAACCATTGACTTGCGTATTTGTCAATTTGGTATATTTAATCTCCAGCAGGATAAAAAAGAACATTTAACTAAAAAAGGAACGGGCGAAATGGGTTTAATTTCAGAAAAGTGTATCTTTAACGCTAGCTAGATTTAGAGGTTCATATTATAATTGTAATGCTATTGCTTTTGTAATCATTTTTATAACACTGATTTGTACTAATATTAAAAGAACGCACACAAACATGAGTCCAAATTAAACCCAGCCTCCATCTTGCCACCTCTACTTGATTGGTTGGCCTACTGAGATATTAGCTTTCTTGTCATGTAATATTGTAATTTTATATTTTCCTTAGTTGATCGTAAATGGGTTCTTAAGCATGCCTTCAAAAGGAGCTAATGAAGTACTGAAGTCAACAGTGGAATAAATTGATTACCTTATATAGAGCTCTTCTTGTATCAATTGGTGCCGACTGAATACATCTGTCTATTATAGCAGGTAAAGGGGTTGTGAAGTCTTTATTGTATATCTCCGGATTGAAAAAAATCTGAATGTAGTTTATAGAAAGTTACCAACCATTAAATTCGGTAAAAATTTTATGAGTAATGATAATATACTTCATTAGCAAAAATCCTCCTAGTAAAAGTAAGTTTTTTTTTTCTTCTTTTCCTGCTTACAAGAAGATTCAAGCACACACAAACATACCTCAGGACCAAGAAATCGTTCATAGCCAACATCACATGAGTACGGTGCCCCAGTCTTAGGTTTAATACCTCTCCATTGTTTAATGTACTTTGCTGGTTCTTTGTCATGTTTATTGTATTCCTATAAAACAAAGTAAAATGAAGTCATAAATTATTAAATTGTGATCATTGTAAACAATAGGGATATATCAAAATGGACTGCTTGGGAATTGGTCATCTTTGTGCAGGTCGAAAGATGTTGTGTCGGTTTGGGTTAATCAGCAAACATTTTGTCTCTTTTTATTAATAACAAATGTGTTTTATTATCACTAGAATTATCTAACTTTTTTATTAAACAATTTGAGATAAAACACAAGCCAAACTGAGTCATTAATGGTTGAAACAAGTCCGCTTAAAAATTTGCAGTAATACACAAATTCTAACTACCTTGACAATGTCTGCACATGTGTAGCAATAAGTCTCCTTAATCTTACGAGCTACTTCAAGTGAATCTTCTGGGGGAACATGTTCTCCTCTTTCCTGCATAACTCGGTATAACGAAAGACTTAACTCAATACTTAAACTTGTAAAACCAAAATGGAAATGGAAGTCAATATCAGCATACACGCATGAGCTGTTGGACGAAGAGGGTAACGTCTTTTCCCGAAACTGGTATTGATTTGATGCTGCTCCCAATTACATAACCTTCAGCAACAGGTACAACATGGGTGGCCCCGTCTCCAACATCTACTACAACACCTGTCATCTCACACTATACATATGTATACGACAATATGTGAATGAAAAAGGGAATATGTACCATTGAAAATAGTGCATCTATGTGACTGTACAGTAGATGCATATGATTCAATGAATATAACAATAGATACAAAGACAGTTTTGAATGCAATAAACAAAAGAACAGATAACAGAATAGACAAACATGAAGAATAAAATCCTCTTCTCCATGCATCAACTGGTCAAGAAAACTTGGTCCTTTTTGTATGTCTCTAGCTTGATTAGGTTGGCAAATGTTAAGCTTTATATAATTACATATATGTAAGACACTTTATTTTACTTTACCTTAACAAATTTGCTAATATGAAGACTCCCATTTAAATTATATATATATGATATACCTTATATTTTTGTATCATTAATCACTTATATCACGTGTTTCCCAATTCTTAAAGTTAAATAACTGTTAACCAGCAACACTCAACTTCTGCATTCTGATAATTTATCAACCTTTCACATTACATGCGTCTACAGATAAAATTGAACACTTGAATTTAGTACTCCGTAATTAACATCACATAATAATTGCACTTCCATGATTCCACAACTAAGATAATTATAACAACCAACCTTGGATGTCGTGTACCCCGCAGCAAGAGCAAGTACCGGCTGCACAGCAATATAAAGTCCAGGAACATTAAACGTCTCGAACATAATTTCACCGGTATACTCTCGACTTTCCGGCGGAGTCAACGGACTCTCGGTCAATAAAAAGTAATGATCCTCTGGATCACACCGCAAGTAATTAAATATACATTGCTGCCAAAAACGTTCCATTGCATCCCAATTTTCCACTTGCCCGTGTTTAATCGGGTAACTTAAATTATAAGCACCACTGGTTCTCGATTTTGAAATAGCTTCTTCCCCAATAAAAAAATCAAGATCAGCCATTACACCAGCGCTGTGCTGCGCTAGCCAACTACTACTACTCTTATTCGAGTTACGGTTAGGCTGCGTTATAAACGACTCATTAATCGCAACCACCGTTGGAGCAATAAAGCATGGCTCCACATTACCCGCAAACCCCATTTTAGTATACCTGCATTACCGCCATCATATGTTATAAACTAATATCAATTCAACCTATTTTAAAAAGCAAAAAGAAAATGTTGATCTTTCTGCAAGCCCAGCCATCCCATACCGTTAGAGGTACATCAAAGTATTAAACTCACGTAGCAGGCCGCTCAGAAGTTGTCCTAACCAACTGATATTTTACCAAATATATTTCCTAATAAATTAAGATTACCCTTGGCTCACATGAAGATTGAACCTAGGATACTTTGCAAATGGCCCCGTCTCGGAAACCAACTAGGCTACAGACCAGATGCTTCCTTTCAACAAATTTATCAATCGGGTGGGGTTACAACTGTGCATAGCCCTACACTTGATACTTAAAAAAAATTATTTTGTATCATTGTATCCGATGACTTTTCATGGTGTAACCATGTAGTAGAATTTTTAATTTTAATTCTTTTTTAAACATTTTCAGACACCGTGATAATTTGGTTCAGTCAATTCATCGAACAGCTGGTGATCAATTAAAACAATACAAGTATTGGTACAAGGAATTACCCGGTGCCGTTGTCGATTACTACAGCCGGACGAGATGTTGAAGGATTCATGATGATGAAATTCTGAAGAGTATACAGAAACAACAAAATTATTAAAATTATTATTATTAAAATTGCAAAACTGAAATTGGATCTGCAATTGCGATCCGATGTGAGTTGGTTTTAGTGAGGAAATGATCATGATCGTTGGGGGAAATGGATTGAAAGCGGCAATTCAACAACCAGAAATTGGTAATTTTGGTGATGATGAGTTTAGTATTTACTACATCCATTTGATTATTTTCACATTGAAAAAGAGAATCAAGTTAAGTTGTTACATCAAATTCAGTATCTTTTGCCCTAATTCAATGATGATGTCTGATATTGGAGTTTTGGATCCGGTTAACGTGTGACCCGGTGAACGTGGTACGGTTAGGTTGACCCTCGCAAGTGTTGTTATGGCCCGACCTTGGCGACATATAATTGAGATAACCAAAGAAAGAGAAACTAGCTGGGGATGGAGACGGAGGTTTGGCTTTTATTCGAGGGTGGAGCTAGATATATTATTTGTTAATAAGTGTTTGATAAATTAGTTGAGGCGGGAGCTTGTTGAATGTAAAATGATATTAAAGTACATGATATTATACAACTCTAAATTGTTAATAATGAAAAGAAGGGTAATATTGTAATTTTATAATTAAAGGATGGGGTATCTAGGAAGAAGCTATTTTGAGGAGCTTCCAAATTAAGAGATTCTCATTCAAAGGAACCTATTATATTTTTGATGCCAAACAAGGATTGTAAATTTATAAGGGATTGAGATTCTTAAAATTAGAATCTCAATTTCCTACAATCCCAGATAATCCCCTAAAAAGTGATTACCAAACACACCATAAGTTTGAAGTAGAGGGAGCGAATGATAGTTATGAGCGATTCTTATTTTTTATTTACCAGTAGTCACTGTTGTTACAATCGCAATCTTACTTAAAATCAAAATAATAAAATCCTACTTTAATTACAAGTTTATATCGGAAATAATTTACATGAATAAGTATTATAGAAATTACAACAATCATACGATCTTACGGCCGATTTTACGATCTTGTGGACAGATCCGATGGAAAGATGGTGATATCATTATGGGAGTTTGCATGAGACCCCCGAAGAGCAAACAAGCTAGGGTCACAATCTTACGATAAAAGGATCTTACTTTAATCCTATGAAAATTGGGCTCCTATAACGATCTAGATACTTTTTGTTGATCCGTTCAAGTTAAGTTTTAGGGTAAATTACATTTTTCATCCTTATGGTTTTTCATTTTTCCACTCTTAGTCCTTTTACTTTTTTAATTACAATTGTCATCCTTATGTTTTGTGCTTTTTCCCAAGTTAGTCCTTTTACTTTTTTAATTACAATGGTCATCCTTATGTTTTGGACTTTTTCCCAAGTTAGTCCTTTAAGTGTATAAATGACTAAACTAGCCTTTTAAATTTCTTTTTTGATTTCGATATCTTTTCATATAATTTTACACTTATCTATACCCCTTTTAATTCATTTTCACTACTTCCATAAAAACTTATCAAAAGAAATATTGGAAAACCTCAAAATATTAAATTTACTTATTCACCACTAACTACACTTTTCATTAATCAAATATCAAATCTACCAACTAAAATCTTTTTTGATTGGTTAAACATACACGTATAATGAGGACAACCCAAAATAGTAATAATAGTAATGTGGGACACACGGAGTACAATATATTTTTATTTAAAATGTCCACATTACGATTTTCGATTGTCCTATTATAAGTATATGTTTAACCAATTCAAAAAATATTTTAGTGGATAGATTTAATATATGATTAATGAAAGGTGTAGTTAGTGAGAAATAAGTAGATTTAATATTTTAGGGTTTTTCGATATTTCTTTTGATAAGTTTTTAAAGAATAAGTGAAAATGAATTATAAGGGGTATAGATAAGTAAAAAAATCATAGGAAAAGATATCGAAATCAAAAAAGAAATTTAAAAGGCTAGTTTAGTCATTTATACACTAAAAGGACCAATTTGGGAAAAAGTACAAAACATAAGGATGATCATTGTAATTAAAAAAGTAAAAGGCTTAACTTGGGAAAAAGCACAAAACATAAGGATGACAATTGTAATTAAAAAAGTATAAGGACCGAGAGTGGGAAAATGAAAAACCACAAGGATGAAAAATATAATTTACCCTAAGTTTTAATTAACTACTTACAACAATTAATTGTAGAGGGTGAATACAATTTTCATTTTTAAAGTTAAAAGTAATTTTATTGATTTATTGTTGCAATATTCATGTACTATGAATCATGTCATCTACCAAATGATTGATTGTTGTTCTATGATTGATTTGTCTATGAATTAATTATAGTTTTGCATATAGATTGTTTACTGATTATTGAAATCATTTGTTAAAACATGTGTTTTATGAAATCTATCAATAACATTTTTATGATTTGTTGGTTTATGATTAACACATATTCCGCAATGTTTGATTGATCAAATCAATCCTAATATATGAATCCTGTGTAATTAAAGGACATGGATTAGTGTATTGACAAGTAATTTATTGATGTTTGTTTTATTAAAACGAGTTTGTGAATGTAACACCCTCTTTCCGTGTCTGGTAATTTCTTTATTTAAATTAGTTATTTAATTGTTTTAGGAATTACTTGATAAATATTATTATATTGTGAAACTTAGATAAATAAGTTCCAGAACTTATTGTGGATAGTAAACTATTAGTTGTTTTAAATTATTACAGATGACGGTAAAATAAAGTTAATATTCTCGCAAATAGTTTTTAGGTTCCAGACAATAGATTTAGGACGGGTATAAAATTATACCATTTAAATATGTGAGTCGGTTTGTAAACCGACTGTACAATCCATATGTTCTCAAGATTTAACACAATTTCACCTTTGACAACTCTCAAGCTCACTAACCAAATTAGAATTTAAGCTAGGTTTCTGTGATTCCGATTTCAAGACTAGTAACATCATCATCTGCATCATATCATCTTCATCCTCACCAAAAAGTGAGTTGATTTTCAAAGCTTTACAATTGGGTTTTATAGGTTTTGATTGATTTGCACGAAATTGAAGCTTGATATGTTGTTATTAGATGTTATATGATGCTACTTGAAGTATTAGAAACCATAGAATTGAGTTTTTGAAGTTTTGGTGAGTTTTAATTCGAAAAACTCGTAAGAACAGCGAAATTCGCAGTTATCAGTTCGTCCTGCGAACCGAGCTCAGGTTGCGAAGCGAACTGAGTTGCTGCGAGTTGAGTTTTGCTTTGCGAACCGAGTCCTGCGAACCGAGTCGCTGCGAAGCGAGTTGAGTTTCGCTGTGCGAATTGACCTGATGCATTGCGAACCGAGTTGTTCTGCGAAGCGAACCGAGTTTCTGCAAACTCAGTTGGCTCTGCGAACCCAGTTTCCTGCGAACCGAGAATTTTTAAAGATTTTTATTTCGCAAATTTTGAAAATGCGTAAGTCTTTTCGGGGTAACGGACAGGTGATAATTTCACTAACTCAGATTGGATTGAAATTCGCATGGTCACTCGGAAACGACCTAATGATCCCGGCTCTATTCTAAGAGTCTAGGCAGTTTTTGGCCATTCGGGGTCATCTAGGGCCCGAAAATGGCATTTTTCAGTTTTTTAAACGTTATTTCGGGATTTTCTAATTTCATTTTGAATGAACTTTTGTTTGACTAGACTTCAGGGATTACCTGATTTGATAAATATGCTCTGATGATGATTATGGAACGAATTTCTAACTTATATTTGATTTTCTGTTTCAGATCAACCTAAGACTCAGTGATATAGGAATCCTGAGTGTGGAGACGTCAGAGGTATCGGTGAGTGGATTTAGAACTCACCATTTGATTTAGTTGTAACTGTTTGGTTGCAACAAGTAAACATAGATATGTGTTAGACTGTTTAGTCCTGATTATTGACTATGAATCTACGTGATATGTGAATATATGTGTATCAGATTATTGAGGTCAACGTGTAGTTGGACTTTTGGTTATTATGTGAATTACACAGGTTTTGATTCATTTGTTGTGTTTGAGACCTGTGTATGAGTTTAATAACCAGTAGTTATCGGTCTATTCTGTATTGGCCATACAGATTGACGTTAAGTTTTCTTTGGGAATCCCCGGGTATTATGATATCCCAAGAGCCACCGATCCTCATTGAAATATGTGTGTTTACGATTATTTGGTGTAAACTCGTAGTTAAGCTAAGTTGAATTGTGTGTGATAAATCTATTCACTTAGCTTTGTGCTAATCCCTCATATTACTTCCTGCAGATTTTGTTTACTATGTGGGTATTCAGGAAGTGGATGCTTCGGCAGGGAATGTTTGACGACTTGCGACTCTGATATGGTTTTGTATAAACCTTGTTTTGTAAAATATAATACCCCGTTTGTGTAATGTAGTTTCAATAGTTTTAAACTATTGTGTATCTGGTTTGAAAAATATTATACACTTTTTATGATATATATTAATGAACTAAGTTTTAATTCAACGCTTCCAAGTTAGATTGTATAATATTCATGTACTAAATGAGGGGTGTTATAGTGAATCAGCTGAACTCGGCAATTTCTGTAATCACTCGACGAGTTTTAAACCGTCTGGATTCATATTAAAATTTGATTGTATATGTATTGTTAATTAAATGATAATAGACTTGTTTAACAATCCTTTATGATTTATTTTAATAAATGCATAAAGGTTATTAATATTGCAACAATTAAACTAAGTGTCACTTATTAATTTTGACAAAAAATGTTGCATCTTTTAATTACATTTGCAACACTTAAAAAAATGTTGCAATTATATATAAAAAGTGCAACACGTGAAATATTGTGACCCCCGCCAAATTAGGATTAGTAATTAGTGCCTAATCAAGTATAATACATGTAAATAGTTCTGTGTTATGCTAATTAACGTATCAATTAATATATATTGTTGAATATATACAAGTATACGATTTGATTAAATTGTACTCAATTCAAATCGAATGTAATTCGGTTCAACTAAATGCGGACGTTGGTGAACAATTTAATTAAATAATATAACATTATTTAATAACGTTATTATATTCAAAATATTATTTTGATAATATTTCGTATTCATTTCGTATCGTACAAACAAAGCTTACACGATTTAAAATGTTAAACGCGCAAACAAAACGAAACAAGTTAAAGTTATATTTTATAACCCAATTATTAAGTATTTGATGAAATACTTCAAGTAAAATATTGAATAAATATTTGTATTTTAAAACTTATAATTAAACGTATGTAAAATTATTTAAACGTTTAAATAATCGGGAAAATGAACACCGCACAGAGCGCGAATACACAGGATTAAAGATGGAGACCCACACCTCGGTGGGCCCCCATCGAATTCAGCCACCAAAAGGAGGAGCCCCACCCCTTTGTCCCTCATTCATCATCATCACCAATCTCTTTCTTCTTTCTCTCTTTTCCATCTCTTTCAAAAACCTTCATCACCATCACCACAAATCACCAAAATAACAACATAAAACGTCATCGAATCATCTAGCTCGTTTGGAAGAAAAGAACCACGACATCACGATCTACATTTTCATCTTTCCGGATTCCTCTCGCGTGAAGTTGTAAGTTTCTGACAAATCTCGAAAATGCTTCGATTTCATTGTTGTTTGTTTAAGTTTGAAATGTCCATATAAGGGTTGGGTAAAAGAATCAGACCAAACTGAAACCGGAAAACTCATTTTCGACTCAAAAATCCGTCATCAGACTTAATTTTCGCATAAGCCGAACCATTATAGCGTCACTTCGTGCATCACTTAAGTGTCGCATTAAGTGACGCATAAAACCCTAAATTTGCGTTACTTGCCTAAGTGCTGCATAAAACCCCTTTTTCCCGACACTTACATCCGGCACTTGTCCAGTGACACCTAACACTACTTACCGACACTTCCAACGACACTTGTCTAAGTGTCGTATACAATTGAACTCTAATTCCACCCGACACTTGACCCTAGTGACGCATAGAGCCCTTACCCGACATGTCGCACCCCCAAAACACGTGGCAACGGAAGTGGGAGGTGTCACGGGGGCACTGACCAAATTAAATATCACAACATAAAGTTTAAAGCAAACGACCTCTATATGAGACGTTTGAAAATTAGTTACATTACAATAATTCAAATGTTTACAAAGTATTCTGGAGTTCACATAAACCGTTTGGAGATTTCTAATACATTACTGAATTACAAAATACAGCTACATGCAATCTAATCTCTTGATGTTTTGAAAACAATGCGACTCAAGCTAAGCTTTCCAAAAGCTTCCTACTGCGGCGGGTTACCTGAGAAATACATACTAAAAGGTCAACATAAAGTTGGTGAGTTCATAGGTTTGTTAAACAGTTGTTGAGATATCGGTATAAAACACAAGATTTTTGTTTGTATCATTCAACAATGATAAATAAATGTAGCGTTTGCCAACGATAAGTAAATGTAGTTGCACGTATGCAAAAATAGGGTATACCATTTGCCATGAGCTCATAGTCAGAAGCTTAACAATGTGTGTCATGCCTCTTTCGAGTACACGATCGTGGGTGCCCCTGCAAGTGTCTAATCCGGTACACTTGTACGTATAAATATTAATACGTCCGTTTGACAGGTTAGCGCGACTATCCCGGACGGGGATTGTCAGTCCCAAATAGATCTATTTACTAATACTCGCGCTTAGTCCAAATTAACGAATCTATGATGTGTGTGGACTTTAAATGGATTAGTGTGTTAACTCATGCAATCCGTATAGCGTTGTTTGTTGTACTTGTGTTCATAAAAACAGTTGTATAAAGCAATTGTATAAAGCAGTTGTAGTATGTATTCTCCCCCAAAATATTTATAAAACGGTAAAAGAGGGGCTATGAAACTCACCTGAGTTTAGCAAGTAGCTAGCAAAATAGTCAAATAAGCAAGCAAGCCGGTGTGCAACCTTCTAACGTCCTAAACGTATAAGGTTGTGTATATATGAGTAGATGCCTTAAAGACCATCTATGTAAGTGGAGGGTTAATGTCCACTTAAACCAATAGTATAGGTGGAGGGTTAATGTCCACCTATAGCTAGTTTATCAACTAGTATGTCCAAATAAGTAGTTCGAGTTCGTTTATCAAAACGTGTACGGCCCGTTGGTGAAAGTTTGTAATAATAATTCTTTAAGACATTATTATTAAGTTTGTGTCATTGTATACATATTGTTATAGTATGTATCATGTGTGGTTATAAGTTGTTACTCATGTTCGATACTTAGTGAAAAACAAGTTCCATACATTCTGTCTTTAGCGACACTAGTGTCAGTGTCGCAGGGCATAAGACACTAGGGTAAGTGTCGCAGTGAATGTCGCAAGGTAGCGACACTAAGTCTTGTGTCGCAGGTTATGCGACACTAGGGTCAGTGTCGTAGTGAGTGTCGCAAGATAGAGACACTAAGTCTTGTGTCGCAGGTTCAAATCAATTTTCAAATAAGTGGCGACACTAACAGCGACACTTAGGTAGTGTCGCAGGTAGTGTCGCAGGTCATGCGACACTAACGTCTGGCCAGAATTCCATTTTTAGCCCAAGTGTAACCAAGTGTCGGTTTTTCATTCGGGGAAACTTTCCAAAATTAGTTTTTGATCCAAGTTACTAAGTCACCCAAACCCATTTTTGTTACCATTTTCCAATTATAGTAAGTTTTTCGAAATCGAGCCATTTTTGTTGACTTGGTCAAACTTACTCGGTTTGACCCGAAACTTTCACCCAACCCAATGATCAGTTTATATAGTCCAAATAAATTTCCGGTTCATGTCGGAGTTCACCAAGAGTGTCGGTTTTTATAAAAGTCCCAAAGTTTCAAGTTTTCACATTTTCGACTTTTGTTGGTTTATTTCAGCATGTGTCTTACATATTTCTGGTCCAAATCAAGTCTCACAAATTTTACCATCTGATCTTCTATGTGTTTAGTGTCTAACATATTTTTTTTTTTAAGAATTTTAAGTCCTATCTTCCTAGAGAAACAAAATAAATGGCCATGCATAGCCCAGATTCTGTTTTCACCCAGACCAGTCCCACAAATCGACCACTAGAGAAAAACGTGTACGTTTCTGGAAAAAGTGTAAAACACGAAAGTTGTAGATCTTTTCAATACGCAAATTTTTTTAAAAAAATGCATCTTCTAACTCTTCCTAGAACTCAAGATATGACGTTTTTAGTGTGCTGTGATTTTCTGGACAGATTCATCACTTTTTGTATATAAATCATAAAAACGTATTTTAAGCTTATATTTGGACATAATTTTGTTAGATGAGCCTTATAACATGTAAATAAACAATATGAGAGTAGTGATAGGTTTCCTTACAATAATTTTGATGGAGATGAGATGAGGAGGAGAAGAAGTTGTTGTAGAGCTTGATTTCCTTGTAAAATAGTGACTTTGTGGTGGTGGTGTTATGGTGGTTTATGGTGGTGGTAATGGTGGTTCTTGGGTGGTGGAAGGGAGCTGAGTTTTCTGGAAATAGAGAGAGAGAGAGAGGGAATAGAGAGAAATTAAAGGAAATGTGTAAGTGAAGTTGAGTGTGGGAAATGAGGAATGCATGGAATGTGAGTGGAGGGTTTGAGGTGATGTAGTCAAAGAAGCAAAGGGGGAAGTGGAATGGGCAGAAAGGGGGGGGGGGAGAGGGGGCCGGCCAAGGGGGGCCCACTCAAGGGTATTTTGGTCATTTTCTCATTTATCCGATTTGTGCTTCGCGCGGTGTTCATTTTCTCGTTCGGTTTGGTGTTAAACGTCTAATACGCGTTTTTAAGTATCGATTTAAATTTCAATATTTTCACTTGTAGTATTCTTTCTAAATACTTGAAAAACATTTATAAAAATGATTCGTTAATTTAGTGATCTCGATTTGCGCATTCGTTGTACGGATTCTAAATCGCGTGACGTTTTATTTGGACATTTTTCGTTTTCGTTTAAAGACACGATATATTAATTGATAGTTTTACCCTAAATAATATATTTTAGATTCAAAAAAATGTATTTTGACTTTCGTTCGATTGTCGGGCGCGTTCTGCGCGTTTGAGACGTTTTAATCGAAACGTCTAGGTTTTTCGGGTATTATTATATCAAAATAATAATATATGATAAATAACTTCTAAAAATGAATTCAAGTTATTTATAGAATGTTTTCACCAACGTCGTATTTTATACAGTGTCGGACTCCGTCCGGTTGTTTTGCACAATTTCACCAAATTGCGTAAGTGTAATTACAACTAATTACGTAGCGTAATATAAATCAATTACGGGGGTGTATATTCACGTAAAAATATACAAATAGTTACAAGTAATTACAAGTATTTAGCCTAAAACTAAACTAAACACACGTAATTAGGGTTTCTAGAGGGTTAATCAGTAACCCTAAATCGTCGGGTGTCACATTATCTCCTTGTTAGGAGAAATTTGTTCCGAAATTAGCTTGCTGTTGTGGTTTGTGAGGTATCTAAGAATAGATGTGGATGTTTCAGTCGCATTTGGTCTTCCCGTTCCCAAGTGAATTCAGGACCGCGCCTTGAATTCCACCAGACTTTTACGATGGAAATACGACTCTATTTCAAGCGTTTGACCTCACGGTCCATGATTTCAATAGGTTCCTCGACGAAATGGAGTTTGTCATCAATGTGGATTTCATCGAGCGGGATTACAAGTGTCTCATCAGACAGAAATTTCTTTAGGTTAGAAATGTGGAACGTGTTGTGCACGCTACTTAGTTGTGGTGGTAGCTGCAGTCGATATGCCACCGGACCAATTCTTTCAAGAATCTCAAAGGGTCCGATGTACCTAGGGTTTAGTTTGCCGCGTTTTCCAAAACGAATAACACCTTTCCAAGGTGACACTTTTAAGAGTACTCGATCCCCAACCTGGAACTCGAGTGGTTTGCGTCTCACGTCAGCATAGCTTTTCTGACGATCACGTGCGGCTTTCAGCCGATTTTGTATGGTCACGATTTTCTCGGTTGTTTCATGGATAATTTCAGGACCAGTGAGTTGGATTTCGCCGATTTCGGTCCAACAAATGGGTGATCGGCACTTTCTCCCATAGAGTGCCTCGAATGGTGCAACATCAATACTGGTGTGGTAACTGTTGTTGTAGGAGAACTCACACAGTGGTAAGTGGTTTCCCCATGTGTTTCCGAAGTCAGCTACACAAGCTCGTAGCATGTCTTCTAAGGTTTGAATGGTCCGTTCACTCTGACCATCGGTTTGTGGATGATAAGC
This sequence comes from Pseudognaphalium luteoalbum, assembly GCA_963422505.1. Lineage (NCBI taxonomy): Eukaryota > Viridiplantae > Streptophyta > Magnoliopsida > Asterales > Asteraceae > Pseudognaphalium > Pseudognaphalium luteoalbum. Next base: position 108,023,652 of record OY730195.1, read on the forward strand.
AGTACTCAAATCGAGGCGAGTACCGAGGGCTTGTTGAAGTGTTTGCCAGAATCGAGAGGTGAAGAGGCTATCTCTATCTGAGATGATTGAAATGGGAATACCATGTCATGCCACAACCTCTTTGATGTAGATGCGAGCCAGACACTCCATCTTGTCATTTTCTTTGATAGCTAGGAAATGGGCAGATTTTGTGAGACGATCAACGATCACCCAAATGGTATCGCAGCCGCTTGGTGTTTTCGGTAGTTTGGTAATGAAGTCCATGGTTATGTTTTCCCATTTCCATTGAGGTATTTCGGGTTGTTGTAGCAATCCGGAGGGTTTCTGGTATTCGGCGTTAACCTTGGTACAGGTTAAACATTTGCTAACATAAGTGGCTATGTCAGCTTTCATGTTGGGCCACCAATAATGTTGTTTAATGTCGTGATACATCTTGTCGGAAGCAGGATGTATGGAGTATCGGGATTTGTGAGCTTCATCCATCACCAAATTTCGTAGGTTTCCAAAGTTTGGTAACCAGATTCGGTTGGAGAAGTATCGGGTTCCGTTGGGTTTGATTTCTAATTGTTTTTCCATGCCTCGCAAGGCCTCGTTTTTGATGTTGTCATTTTTGAGTGCTTCAAGTTGAGCGGTGTGGATTTCAGTGGTGAGATCATTGTGAATGGTTAAACCAAGGGCTCGAACACGAAGTGGTTTTGGACGTTCTTTTCGGCTGAGGGCATCCGCAACAACGTTTGCCTTGCCTGGATGATATTTGATTTCGCAGTCATAATCGGTAAGCAACTTGACCCATCGACGTTGCCTCATGTTGAGATATTTCTGATCGAATATGTGTTGGAGACTTTTGTGATCGGTAAAGATGGTGCACTTAGTGCCATAAAGATAGTGTCTCCAGATTTTGAGAGCAAATATGACAACTCCGAGTTCAAGGTCATGAGTGGTATGATTCTTTTCGTGGATTTTGAGCTGTCGAGAGGCGTAAGCAATGACTTTTTCACGTTGCATTAACACACAACCTAGTCCTTGGCGTGAGGCGTCGCAGTATACTATGAAATCATCGGTGCCTTAGGGTAAGGACAGGATTGGTGCACTGCGGAGTTTCTGTTTCAGAAGTTGGAAGGCTGACTCCTGCTTATCGGTCCAGTTGAACTTCTTGTCTTTCTGAGTCAGTGAGGTTAAAGGTAAGGCTATTTTGGAGAAATTCTCAATGAATCATCGATAATATCCGGCGAGACCTAAGAATTGTCGTACCTCAATGAATCGTCGATAATATCCGGCGAGACCTAAGATAATATCCGCAACAACGTTTGCCTTGCCGGACCATTTCCTTTTGTTGTTCCCGATGGCTTTCTCAGTGGTCGTCCCTCGGCGGACAATCTGAGCCATGAGTTCATGAGCCATGCACACAGCACTTTGGATGGTCCCGGGCCTTGATGAGATGACGTTCCCTTGGATTGATTATGGTAGCCCTTAAATGTATCTCTCGATACGTTTATATTCGGGGTCCACCATGAATGGTCATAGGACAGATAGCTGGTGGAATCGGGTGGTGTAGGTGGTGATGTCGTTTCCCTGAACAGTAAGTTTCCAGAACTCTTCTTCAAGTTGTTGCAGTTGTTCACGGGGACAGTACTCTTCCCTGAGCATTGTCTTGAAGTCTTCCCATGGAAGTTGGTATGCGGTATCAATACCCACAGTTTGGGCATAAGAATTCCACCAGGTGAGAGCTCCGTCAGAAAGGGTGCACGCGGAGAATTTAATCTTGTCTTCCTCAGCGAAGTTGCAGATTTGGAAAACAGATTTTGTCTTTTCGATCCAACGTATCAGACCGATAGCTCCTTCAGATCCTTTGAAGTACAAGGGTTTACAGTTCAAGAAGTCTTTGTAGGTACATGGTTTTGAAGTAGACGTGTTAGCAGGTGCGCTTCCGCTGCTCGGATTTTGTTGAGCAGCAAGGACTTGAGCTACGCTCTGTGCAATGACCTGAGCGATTTCGCTGTCGGTGTAAGTATGTCGTCTTGGAGGCATGATGCTGAACAACAATGAAATGAGACATATAAGAGGTTTGCGTGAGGTTACAATATATCAGATGTGTATATATAATGAGGTAATATACAACAGCACAGAATGATAAAGATAATTCATTAGATAGAAAGGTTGAATACAAAGTACTAGTTTCAAAAGGCAACAATCATAAGGATTACAAAAGATGTCGGGAATGTTACATCCGGTCTGAATTCGAAAGTTTACAGATCATGAACATAATAAAGGATAATAAGTTGAGTAAATCCTGCCTCAATAGGTTACAATAGGAAAAGTAGATCTAGTCCTGACGCAGGTTTACTCGTGACATTAGAGTAACGAGGCAATTTATAGTATCCGCAAGTCTGCTTGTTTGCCTGGCACCTTCTTCGGCCAAGGTTAGTCGTTGCTCGAGCGCACGAGCATTCTCCTCAGCTTCCCGTGAACGTTGTTCACATTCTTCCAACCTTTCTTGTAGGATGTCGGTAGCGCTCATGTTGTCTATAACCTGTTGATGAATCATTTCCAGAGTACGGTTCGTGCCTTCCTGTTCTTGAAGAAGTTGTGTTATGCGATCATTGGTTCGGTACAACAGGTAGTTTTCTACTATATAATGATCTCGTTCTAGGGTTTCGAGCCTTTCTTCATGACGATGAAGTCGGGCTGCTAACACCGGTACAGTATGGTGTATTGGTTCTTGTGTGTACGGGGAGAAGTCCACGAGGTCAGCAGGAATCTGTATTGCTTCCTCAGACCTCCAAGTGTTTAGGGTTGTGGGTAGCCAGTCCCACCTATGGGCGTATGCCGGAAGGTAGGTATTAGTTGTGGCATTAGCAGTGGAGTTTGAGTAAGGGTTTGCTCGGGATGATCCGGCATTCCCTCGGCGTTTTCGTACTACCCGGGCTTCGCCGGTCATGTAGTAAAGAGGTTTGGGAGAGTTTGGTGTCGTAGGGATAGGTAAGGGAGTGGTACCCCTAGTAGTTGACAGCATTTGAGTGTCGTTGTTCAAGCCGGTTGATGTTACGTTAGAGGAGTTTGCCATTTCTGTGGCAAGGAGTTTAGTATATGAGAGGTTAAGGTTATATATAGAAATATAATAACCTAGCACATAAGCACGTATAGGGTTGGTACCGTTTCTATCCTTGTTCAAAGTCTTCTAATGCATTCCCATTCACTATAACCATTTCAGGTCTTGCATCAATTCTCCTTTAATTGTACATAGTTGATCAGGCTATGTTAAATTAAATTCAAATGATGCAATCACTGAACCAGTCATACTAAACAAGGAATACTAACCTAATGGTTATAGTCTAGGTTACTAATGCAATCCTAGTTCGCTATAACCTTTGGCTCTGATACCAATCTGTCGCACCCCCAAAACACGTGGCAGCGGAAGTGGGAGGTGTCACGGGGGCGCCGACCAAATTAAATATCTCAACACAAAGTTTAAAGCAAACGACCTCTATATGAGACGTTTGAAAATTAGTTACATTACAATAATTCAAATGTTTACAAGGTATTCTGGAGTTCGCATAAACCGTTTGGAGATTTCTAATACATTACTGAATTACAAAATACAGCTACATGCAATCTAATCTCTTGATGTTTTGAAAACAATGCGACTCGAGCTAAGCTTTCCAAAAGCTTCCTACTGCGGCGAGTTACCTGAGAAATACATACTAAAAGGTCAACATAAAGTTGGTGAGTTCATAGGTTTGTTAAACAGTTGTTGAGATATCGGTATGAATCACAAGATTTTTGTTTGTATCATTCAACAATGATAAATAAATGTATCGTTAGCCAACGATAAGTAAATGTAGTTGCACGTATGCAAAAATAGGGTATACCATTTGCCATGAGCTCATAGTCCGAAGCTTAACAATGTGTGTCGTGCCTCTTTCGAGTATACGATCGTGGGTACCCCTGCAAGTGTCTAATCCGGTACACTTGTATGTACAAATATTAATACGTCTGTTTGACAGGTTAGCGTGACTAACCCGGACGGGGATTGTCAGTCCCAAATAGATCTATTTACTAATACTCGCGCTTAGTCCAAATTAACGAAGCTATGATGTGTGGGGACTTTAAATGGATTAGTGTGTTAACTCATGCAATCCGTATAGCGTTGTTTGTTGTACTTGTGTTCATAAAAACAGTTGTATAAAGCAATTGTATAAAGCAGTTGTAGTATGTATTCTCCCCCAAAATATTTATAAAACAGTAAAAGAGGGGCTATGAAACTCACATGAGTTTAGCAAGTAGCTAGCAAAATAGTCAAATAAGCAAGCAAGACGGTGTGCAACCTTCTAACGTCCTAAACGTATAAGGTTGTGTATGTATGAGTAGATGCCTTAAAGACCATCTATGTAAGTGAAGGGTTAATGCCCACTTAAACCAATAGTATAGGTGGAGGGTTAATGTCCACCTATAGCTAGTTCATCAACTAGTATGTCCAAATAAGTAGTTCGAGTTCGTTTATCAAAATGTGTACGGCCCGTTGGTGAAAGTTTGTAATAATAATTCTTTAAGACATTATTATTAAGTTTGTGTCATTGTATACATATTGTTATAGTATGTATCATGTGTGGTTATAAGTTGTTACTCATGTTCGATACTTAGTGAAAAACAAGTTCCATACATTCTGTCTTTAGCGACACTAGTAGCGACACTAGTGTCAGTGTCGCAGGGCATAAGACACTAGGGTAAGTGTCGCAGTGAATGTCGCAAGGTAGCGGCACTGCGACACTTACCCTACTATCTCATGACCTGCGACACTGACACTAGTGTCGCTACTAGTGTCGCTAAAGACAGAATGTATGGAACTTGTTTTTCACTAAGTATCGAACATGAGTAACAACTTATAACCACACATGATACATACTATAACAATATGTATACAATGACACAAACTTAATAATAATGTCTTAAAGAATTATTATTACAAACTTTCACCAACGGGCCGTACACGTTTTGATAAACGAACTCGAACTACTTATTTGGACATACTAGTTGATGAACTAGCTATAGGTGGACATTAACCCTCCACCTATACTATTGGTTTAAGTGGACATTAACCCTCCACTTACATAGATGGTCTTTAAGGCATCTACTCATACATACACAACCTTATACGTTTAGGACGTTAGAAGGTTGCACACCGGCTTGCTTGCTTATTTGACTATTTTGCTAGCTACTTGCTAAACTCAGGTGAGTTTCATAGCCCCTCTTTTACTGTTTTATAAATATTTTAGGGGAGAATACATACTACAACTGCTTTATACAATTGCTTTATACAACTGTTTTTATGAACACAAGTACAACAAACAACGTTATACGGATTGCATGCGTTAACACACTAATCCATTTAAAGTCCACACACATCATAGCTTCATTAATTTGGACTAAGCACGAGTATTAGTAAATAGATCTATTTGGGACTGACAATCCCCGTCCGGGTTAGTCGCGCTAACCTGTCAAACGGACGTATTAATATTTGTACATACAAGTGTACCGGATTAGACACTTGCAGGGGCACCTACGATAGTGAACTCGAAAGAGGCATGACACACATTGTTAAGCTTCGGACTATGAGCTCATGGCAAATGGTATACCCTATTTTTGCATACGTGCAACTACATTTACTTATCATTGGCTAACGATACATTTATTTATCATTGTTAACTGATACAAACAAAAATCTTGTGTTTCATACCGATATCTCAACAACTGTTTAACAAACCTATGAACTCACCAACTTTATGTTGACCTTTTAGTATGTATTTCTCAGGTAACCCACCGCAGTAGGAAGCTTTTGGAAAGCTTAGCTCGAGTCGCCTTGTTTTCAAAACATCAAGAGATTAGATTGCATGTAGCTGTATTTTGTAATTCAGTAATGTATTAGAAATCTCCAAACGGTTTATGCGAACTCCAGAATACTTTGTAAACATTTGAATTATTGTAATGTAACTAATTTTCAAACGTCTCATATAGAAGTCGTTTGCTTTAAACTTTGTGTTGTGATATTTAATTTGGTCGGTGCCCCCGTGACACCTCCCACTTCCGCTGCACGTGTTTTGGGGGTGCGACACTTGGACACCCTCAGGTTACAAGTCTTTGGACATCAATTCACAGCTAATCAATGCAAGTTTATTTCGATAAACCCGCAAGGCTCAGGTGAGTCTGATAGCCCCTATTTTACGATTTTCATCAGGGGTGTGATTACATTGCTCATTTTATTTTACAATATGATCGCAAGTACCATACAAATCAAATACTACATGAGTTGTTTTCACTAATTATTTCAAAGCCCTCCACAACATAGTTTGGTAATACATCTGTAGCGTGAATGTTAGTATATGATATCATATAGGATTGACAATCCTCGTCCGGGTTAGCACGCACTAACTGGTCAAACGGACGTATTAGCATTTGGGAAGACGAGTGTAGATTAGGCACTCGTAGTAGGCAACTCAGTTGGGTTTCCCTAATTGGAACTGACACTCAAGTTAAGCTCAGACTATGTGCTCATGGCTGTATAACTTTTATTTTGCTTAATTGCATTTTAAATTCAATTAAATCTTGCGGTTCCTACATTTATGTGTCGACATACAAACCTGTGAGCTCACCAGCGTTTCGCTGACCAATTTTAGCATGTATCACAGGTACATAGTAGTAGGTGGGCTGCCCAATCAGGAATCATTAGCTCGAGTCTGCATTCAAACAATCAAAGATTTAATTGCATTATTATATTTTGTATAGATTAATTATGTAATATAAATCTCTCAATTTCAAGGAACTGAGCTAATGTAAACAATATTTTTGATGTAAACTTTGGTTTTATCAATACAATGTAAAACTACGCATTTAGTGGTCGTTCATTATATCTTTGTGCTTGTGATTATTGATTAGTCGCGCCCCGACCCGAAATTGGGGGTGCGACAGGAGTCATGACCGCATCGTAACCCGTAATGGCTTCCGCATTTAGTATTCCTTATTAAGCATGATTAGGTTCAGTGACTGCATCGTATTGGTTTAATTTAACATAGCCTGATCAACTATGTAGAATTAAAAGAATATGATGTGAGATCTGAAAGGAGTCATGTTCGAACAGGATACACTAGTTGACTCTGACCTCGAGAGAACCAGGACTCAAACATGTTTGTGTTAGACACTTTAGGCTATTATGTGATATATATATATATATATACACATAGATAGACCTCGCTCTCGCTCAATATCTTAGGCTATCTTATATATGTATTATATGGATATAGGCTTCATTCTTTCTAACGCTTTGTCTCAGAATGGCAAACCCACCACCCAATTCGTCACGCTCTCATCCTTATGGATTGCGAAACCCAAGGGTGGCTAGGAGGAACACCAGGTTGCCTCGAGCTGACCCATACCCCACTCATTTCACTTTGTCGGACTTAGCCACTAGGCTACACCGACACGAGCAACGACTTGATACAATGGATATCGAACTCCAAGAAACCAACAAAAACTGGAGACTCACATCACTCAAACGTATCAATCAGGTCTTCGAAGATCACGAATATACCGTCAACCACATGGACACCCTTGACAACCGTCTGGGTGAAACCGTCGAAACTATGGAGGTTGTCCACAACCAAGGGATTGGTAACCGAAACGAAATCTCCATTCTACAATCAAGGCTATATCAGTGCGAGACACGTCTAAGGGAGACCGAAGACACCCTCCGAATGGTTAGCAGACTTGCAGAATCTGTAGACCATCTCACCGCACTGCTGCCACAACTCAATCTACGTCAGGATTAGCTTAGGCTAAATCTGTACTTTACCATGCTTTCGTAGGACCTATGTAATTCGATCGGATGTAATAATTCCCGACACCTTTTGTTAAAAATCTAATCCTGTAACTTTTGGGACACGTAACTCGAAATTGTCTGTAATCGTTTAACATCGTAATATCAATCGACAATTTCTCTCAACTATCTTACATTGTTAATTTTCACTTTGTGATGTTGTACATTACCACTTTAATATATATACATCTATCGAATTATCATTCTGGTACAACTTCTCATGTGCCTCTTGTTTCTCTCTTGAAGAATCATGCCGCCAAAGAGGAAAAGTTACAGTGATCCTGAACTTGCTGCTGTCGTATCTCGAGCAGTGGCCGATGCCTTGCCTGCTCGGGATTCACCTCGAAACTCTCAAAGTAATGACGAAACCCTAGTCAATACCCCGGTTATCAAACCTTGCTCTTACAAGGATTTGCTTAGCTGCAAACCGCTCTACTTCAAAGGCACAGAAGGTGCTATTGGTCTAATCAGGTGGATTGAACGTATGGAATCCATCTTCAACCTCTGTAACTGTACAGATGATAACAAAGTCAAGTTTTTTGCCTACACCTTTTAGGAAGGTGCACTTACGTGGTGGAACACCCACGCAAACTCTGTGGGCATTGAGATAGAAAACCGACTTCCTTGGGCTGAACTGAAGAAAAATCTTAGGGAAAAATACTGTCCCGAAGAAGAACTACACGATCTAGAAGAAGAATTCTGGCACTTGACAGTGCAGGGAACCGACATTGCTGGATATACCACCAAATTCCAACAATTCGCTTTATTATGCCTGGGTTTGGTTGATCCGGAGGAAAAAGGCATCAAAAGGTACATTCGCGGCCTCCCGGAGAATATCCATGGGAATGTAGCCTCATCCAAACCAACCATTTTTGAAAGTGCAATCCGGTTGGCACATGAACTCATGGCCCTGGTTGTCAACCGTGAGACATCCAACACATCCTCCTCCTCCAACAACAAACGCAAATCATCTGAACACCACAATAACCAGAACAAGAAATCCAATGCCATCCAAGTTTACAACACAAATTCTGAACCCAAGCGTGGATACACTGGGGACAGGCCATACTGCTCCAAGTGTAACTACCACCACGATGGTCCATGCAGTACCCTCTGCAACAACTGCAGGAGGTACGGACAATTGACCAAAGATTGTCGAGCCCCCAAATCCAACAACAACTCTCATAACAATGCCAACCAACCCAAATCCTACTTAGGGTGTGGGGAAGAAGGGCACTTCAGAAACGAATGTCCTAAGAACAAGAACAAGGGCAACAACAACAACAACAACAATGCAAGGGGAAGAGCGTTCGTACTCAACTCTGGGGATGCCCGTCAGGAAACTATCTGCTTAACAAACTATCTGCTTCTATTTTGTTTGATACTGGTGCCGATAGAAGCTTTATCTCTGATGGATTTTATCCACTACTTGATATCGCACCTATTGCTCTAGATGTTAAGTACACCGTAGAACATGCAAATGGTAAACTCATAGAAACCGATAGTGTGATACCTAATTGCACTTTAAACCTAGCCAACGAGACCTTTTCAATTGATCTTATGCCTGTTGAAATTGGAAGTTTCGACGTCATCATTTGTATGGACTGGTTGTCCAAGCATCGAGCCAAAATCGTTTGTTATGATAAGATCGTTCGTATTCCCCTCACCGTCGGTAGAACCTTGGTCATACAGGGGGAGACCGGTGGGACGAGACTCAACGTCATATCCTGTTTGAAAACCCAAAAATTTCTGAGAAAGGGTTATCCAGCAATCCTCGCGCATATCATGGAGAAAAAGTTGGAGAAGAAGCGACTTGATGATGTGCCCATCGTTCGAGACTTTACAGAAGTCTTTCCCGAAGAACTACCTGGTCTACCACCACCAAGACAAGTTGAGTTCTCAATTGACCTCGTGCCAGGTGCCGCACCTATGGCCCGAGCACCATACCGCTTAGCCCCATCCGAACTTCAGGAGTTGTCCAACCAATTACAGGAACTCATGGAAAGAGGATTCATTAGGCCAAGTTCTTCACCTTGGGGAGCTCCAGTCCTATTTGTCAAAAAGAAAGACGGTTCTTTCTGAATGTGTATCGACTATCGAGAGTTGAACAAGTTAACTGTCAAGAACCGGTATCCACTTCCTCGTATTGATGACTTTTTTGACCAACTACAAGGGTTGAGTTTTTATTCAAAGATCGATCTCCGGTCAGGTTATCACCTACGTGTTCGCGACTCCGATATTCCAAAAACTGCTTTCAGACGCCGTTATGGGCATTACGAATTTCAGGTGATGCCATTCGGTCTAACCAACGCACCGGTTGTATTCATGGATCTTATGAATCGGGTGTGCAAGCCATATCTCGACAAGTTTGTCATTGTCTTCATTGACGACATTCTCATATACTCACGAAACGAACAAGAACATGCGCAACACCTCAGAGCCATCCTAAAACTACTTAAGCACGAGGAGCTTTACGCCAAATTCTCTAAGTGTGAGTTTTGGATGCAAACCGTTTAATTCCTTGGACATGTTATCGATAGTCAAGGAATCCACGTCGATCCATCAAAAATCGAGGCTATCAAAGACTAGCAATCGCCAACCACTCCGACCGAGGTACGCCAATTCTTGGGATTGGCAGGGTACTATCGGCGCTTCATCGAAAATTTCTCGAAAATAGCTCAACCACTCACGACATTGACTCAGAAAGACAAAAAGTTCGATTGGACTAATAAACAAGAGTCAGCATTTCAACTCCTGAAACAGAAGCTCTGCAGTGCTCCTATTCTATCATTACCCGAAGGCACCGATGACTTCGTGGTATACTGCGATGCTTCTCATCAAGGTCTTGGTTGCATGCTGATGCAACAAGACAAAGTCATTACTTACGCTTCGCGACAGCTCAAAAATCATGAAAAGAACTACACCACCCACGATCTCGAGCTAGGAGCTGTCGTCTTTGCCCTCAAAATCTGGAGACATTACCTCTATGGCACTAAGTGCACGATCTTTACCGACCACAAAAGTCTCCAACACATATTCGATCAGAAGGATCTCAACATGAGACCACGTTGGTGGGTCAAGTTGCTCACCGATTACGATTGCAAAATCAAATACCATCCGGGTAAGGAAAATGTTGTTGCCGATGCCCTCAGTCGAAAGGAACGAACAAAACCACTTCGAGTCCGAGCCCTCAACATAACCATTCACAATAATCTTAACAATCAGATTCTCACTGCCCAACTCGAAGCTCTGAAACCCGATAACATCAAAAATGAAGTCTTGCGAGGCATGGATAAACAATTCGTAATCAAACCTAACGGGATTAGGTATTTCTCAAACCGAATCTGGTTGCCTAGTTTTGGGAGCCTGCGAGACTTGGTGATGGACGAATCTCACAAGTCAAAGTATTCTATTCATCTGGGATCTGATAAAATGTATCACGGTATCAAAGATTTTTACTGGTGGCCGGGTATGAAAGCCGAAATCGCCACATACGTCGGCAAGTGCCTCACTTGCTCGAAAGTCAAAGTCGAATATCAAAAACCTTCTGGTTTACTCCAACAACCCAGCATTCCTGAATGGAAATGGGAACAAATTGCCATAGATTTCATAACCAAACTACCAAAGTCAACGAGCGGTAGCGATACCATTTGGGTGATCGTTTATCGTCTCACAAAATCTGCTCACTTCTTGGCAATCAAAGAAACCGACAAAATGGAACGCCTCACTCGAATTTACATCAAGGAAATCATTTCTCGACACGGCGTTCCAATCTCGATTGTCTCAGATAAGGATAGTCACTTCACATCTCACTTTTGGCAATCACTTCAAAAATCATTGGGTACCCGTCTTGATATGAGTACCGCCTACCATCCTCAAACCGACGGCCAAAGTGAACGAACAATTCAAACACTGGAAGACATGCTACAAGCTTGTGTAGTTGACTTCGGTGTAAACAGGGAAAAACATCTACCGTTGTGCGAGTTTTCGTACAACAACAGTTATCACTCCAGCATTAAAGCTGCACCTTTTGAGGCACTGTACGGTCGTAAGTGTCGCTCACCTATCTGTTGGACCGAAGTGGGAGACAGTCAACTCACTGATCCTGAGATCATTCACGAAACTACTGAAAAGATCTTCGAGATCTAAAACAAACTCAAGGCCGTACGCGATCGTCAGAAAAGTTATGCTAACGTGAGACGCAAACCACTCGAGTTCCAGGTTGTAGATCGAGTACTACTCAAAGTATCACCTTGTAAGGGCGTAATCCGATTCGGAAAATGAGGGAAATTGAACCCTAGATACGTTGGACCTTTTGAAATCCTCGAGAGGATTGGTCCAATGGCATACCGATTGCAGCTTCCATCCGAGCTTAGCAGTGTGCACCCCACTTTTCACATTTCAAATTTGAAAAAGTGTCTGTCCGATGAGACACTTATCATTCCACTCGATGAAATTCGAGTTGATGACAAGCTTCATTTTGTTGAAGAACCCGCCGAAATCATGGACTGTGAGGTCAAACAACTCAAACAAAGTCGTATTCCAATCATCAAGGTTAGGTGAAATTCGCGGCGTGGGCCGGAATTCACCTGGGAACGGGAGGACCAAATGCGACTCAAGTATCCTGATGCGCCCCGAAGCGTCGTATGAAGACGGCGCTCGGACCGCGATCGTGAGTGTTTTTAAATTTATATTTGCTGGGGTCTAAGTATGACTTATTAATACTGAACCAAAGGCTAGTAGATGGTAAGTATGACCTAGATTCGTTCTTAAAGAGAAACTGAATTGAAATGGAGGTGATCCAATCAATCTTTCTTTTCTAGTAAAGGTTTTAAAAGAGTGCGTTGGGGGTTTTGGTTCAGTTAACTAAATAAAGCGAATAAAAGTGTAATAATAAATCAGATAATAAAAGTAGTATTTGTTGTGAGTTTGTTAGCTAATAATGTGGGATGATGACTCTTATGGGAAAACGATTATCTAAATTGGGAATGTTTAGTAGATTCAACACCTAGTGGTATAACCAATAAGTTCCCTATTAGTCGGTTATCAACTAATATGTCACAAGGAAGTAAGGTGTCATGATTCTGATCAAACAGACGATGCTCAACTCTCCACACTCTCCTGTGAGGGAGTCAGTGACCCGTATTATTGAACGTATTCGCTCGTGGGCGAAGGAATAGAGTAGCAGGTCATTACAAATCTGACCGTTCTTAATACCATAAAGATTTCAAATCCATTAAACAATTAACTTAGAATTTATGTTCGGACTTATTAACCAATTCCTATTAATGAAACTTAAGAATGATAAACAGGGGAAAACGTTCAAGGTTCTTGCGTATCTTACTTTTGGTTTCATATTTTAAGGAAAGGGTATCAATGTAACTTAGATTCCAAACTTTCCTTTCTCATTACAATTAACAAATCCCTAGGTTTTCGTAAATGGTTATTTAGCCTGTAGCCTATCTACTCTAATCTAATCTAAATTAACTAATCTAATTAAAATGCTGATGGCTTTTTGCATAAAGTTAAATCCAGACCATGTCGGAAAATGCTATGGTGATTCACAGTGTATTTAATCGTTTACCGATTTTTTCCATTGTGAATTTAATTGCTTCACCATGTTTACATGATAAGTACATTGTGATCGAAAGTGTACAATACTCATGGCAAGTCCACGTAATCACATTGCATTTTATGATGCTTGCATGACGTTACAGTTAAAAACATAGTTCTTACACAGATAACTATTGACCAAGTATCAAGGTTCGCGACTCCTCTTTACAGGGTTACAATCACGTTTGTTAATCGAAAGGTGAATATAAGTTTTAGGTTTAAAATCATAGGATAAGTCCGTTCATAAAGTTTCCGTTTTATAATGTCGATCCATAATACAACTACCTTCGGTCGTTACTGGCTTCCATACGTATGTACTTTGCTTAAAAGCATTTCCAGCACTATACCGAGTAAACAGTCGAATAGGGGCCGTCATATTATTTCACGACATATTTAAAGTCATCCCACAATTATATATGCTAACTACATCATAACAAATACAATAGTAATCTACTCGCTAATCATGGCACAAACTAATTCTAGCATAATTAAAGCATACATATTTAATTAAGATAGAATAGGATAGAAAGAACCCGGATTATAATGCGAGAAGGAATAGACTTGAATTAATAAGCGTAACTCCAAGCGTACACCAAAGATTACAAAATGTTCCCTAGCTTTCGTTCTACTTTAAACAAGCTCCTTAACTAGCCTAACACTAATTTTGAAGTAAGAAAATAGAATGAGAAAGTAAAGAGAGAATTATGCCTAATGCATATGGGACATCTTCAAATGGAGGCTTACGGGCTGTAATAATAGGGAAAATATGGCTCACATTAACATCCCTAGGCTCACATTAGAAAAAGTAGCGAAAGGTGGTGCACCGGGTACGAAAAAGTAGCGAAAGGTGGTGCACCTTATATGGAAAAGTAGCGAAAGGTGGTGCACCGGGTACAAGCAAGGACGAAAAAGCGCAAAAGAGATGGGGGGTGGAGGCCGGCGCCGCCCACCAGCAGGCCGGCGGCGGCTGGCTGCCACCCGCCCCGGTCCGTCGTCTTTTGCTGCGTTGCTTAATTCGCGCGTATCTTCTTCGTTATGTGTCCGTTTGCGTTGATTCTTTTTGCGTTGGATTCGTAATTCAAAAACGAAGAGTTTGATGTAAAGATATCCCAAAAATATGTTTCCTTTCTCCAGATATTGCGTACGAATCATTTAGATCTTCCGGCGGGCGTAGAATCTTCATTCTTTATCCGTTTTTGTTGATTCTTCTTCTGTTGGATTCATAATTTGAAAATGAACATCTTGGGTGAGATGGATGTTGATGATGGGCACTTTTGTCTTGAAATCTCGTTTTGATGCCTTGAATCTTCAAACGTGTGTGGAATCTTCGTTTTTCATCCGTTTTGCTTGATTTTTATCGTGCAATCTTGTTTTGACCATCTTGGCATAATATCATTGATTTGTATTGGTTTTGAGTTTAAAATGCCAAGAATCGTTCTAGAATGAGAGAGATATCGGTAGTAAAAACATGACTTTTACGCGATATCATATCCTCAGCTATTTGCTGACGCTACTTCAATCACGACTTTAAACTAAATTTCGGGATGAAATTCTCCTAACAGAGGGAGAATGTGACACCCGCTAAACTAGGATTAGTAATTAGTGCCTAATCAAGTGTAATACATGTAATTAGTTTTGTGTTAGGCTAATTAATGTATCAATTAATATATATTGTTGAATATATACAAGTATACGATTTGATTAAATCGTACTCAATTCAAATCGAATGTAATTCGGTTCAATTAAATACGGACGTTGGTGAACAATTTAATTAAATAATATAACATTATTTAATAACGCTATTATATTCAAAATATTATTTTGATAATATTTCGTATTTGTTGACGTTTTCTTTATGTTTTTCAGGGAATTAGCAATGTAAGTAAGATCTGCATGCATTTAGGACGGACGACCCTTGAAGCATTAGGATGCCACCTTATTTTGGGACGAATGAGATTTCATTTGTGTAACAACAAATTATTGCAGTCATACTTATGAAATCCATTTTTGTACTATATATCACTATGACACTACTGTTTCAAGCATTACTACTACTGTTACGAATTTTCTAAGTTGTAACCCTTTTGTAATAACTATTAAAACTTGGCATCTTAATACATATGTTCTGCGATAACCATATGCTCTGTGAATGTATATTTGTTGAAACTGCTCGCACTCTGCCACCTCACTCGCTTCCGCAATTACATA
The DNA here is from genome assembly GCA_963422505.1 of Pseudognaphalium luteoalbum. Taxonomy (NCBI): domain Eukaryota; kingdom Viridiplantae; phylum Streptophyta; class Magnoliopsida; order Asterales; family Asteraceae; genus Pseudognaphalium; species Pseudognaphalium luteoalbum. The sequence continues at coordinate 108,039,340 of OY730195.1, forward strand.
GACTAATCATAGATTACCGTTTGACGAGGTGTGACACACATGGATGTCGCATGGATCAGATGAACATTGCAATTCCTAGCCAAGACCTTATAGGGATTCATTGGCCAAGTCAGGGACCCTAATGGGTGTTTAATCGGATTGGATTCTTTTTTACATTTAAATAATCAATTTGAAATCATATTTGTAATTATAGAATAGAACCATAAATATTAACTTTAACATAAACATAATTGTCTAAAACATAAAATAAACAAAATTGTCCAAAAACATAAACATAAGTGTTCAATTGTTCAAATACTTCAAGTTAGACCAATTTTAAATGTTGATCAAGTTTGACTTTGACAGTTTTTGACCTATTAATTCCAACTTTGATCGAATAATCCTGACTTTCCAGTTGACCGACATTGACCGAAGTTTATGTCGAATTTAGGCAAGGTGGGGCGAAGTAGTTCTAAATCCAATTAATCCAGGATCAACCGGGATTTTTACAACAGTGACTATATGAGAATTCAATTAAATACCAATAAGATAATGTATTTAACTTCAACCCACAACCTATTGGACATATATAGTTACATAAAGATATGCGTTTTAAAATTTTCTTGAACCAATGGGTAACTCTTTCCTAGGAACGCTCGATCGAATGAATGAGTTACAGTGTGTAAGCCCTAAAGCTAAAAAAGCCTAGGCGCGTTTCTATTCCTTGTTCTTTTTGTTGCAGTAAATATTTCCTAATTGATTATTCATCAAAAGATAGTACATGAGAATGATGTTTGTATTAACTTGTCAAAACACATGTTAGCTTATTCGGGGTTAATCAACTCATTTTGTGAAGCCATAAGCTTGGGGCTATTGAGAAACGTTTGGGTCACAAAATATTTAAAAAAAGATATTCTCAAATTGTGTTGTACCAATTAAATTATGAGAGAAATATAACATAGACTATCGTACAAACAAAGCTTACATGATTTAAAATGTTAAACGCGCAAACAAAGCGAAACAAGTTAAAGTTATATTTTATAACCCAATTATTAAGTATTTGATGAAATACTTCAAGTAAAATATTGAATAAATGTGAGTCCCTAATCACTATTATATTAGTGATTGTGAATCGTTAACAGTGAGTTAATTGTAGAAGGGGGGTTGAATACAATTAAAAACTTTTCTTTTCTTTTATGATGAGTTATATTTGCTTAACAAGTTTTTAATCGTATTAAGGTAACAACAATATGAACACAAGTATGTATATAAGATAAGCAGTTCAGATGCTGATACACATATAGCTGAAAGATAAATTCTTTTATTGATAAAATTTATCTCTTGTTGATTTGCGGAATAGATTAGCCAAAGCTAATCTAAATCAAACAATACAGCTAGTACAAAGAAATGAGCAGTAGTGGACAAACACGCTAACTGCTCACTCGCTGAAGTAAGCTAGTAGTGGACAAACACGCTACTAGTTTACTCGCTGGTGTTTACTTGTATCTTAGACAAACTAGTCACTGACAAACAAGTGACAATACAAGTAATCGACACCAAATGAAGTACAACATACTACGCTATTTATAGACACTGAAATCCTTGATTTCCGTATCTGATGGACACGTGTCGCTGCTTGATTGGAGAGGTAGTTGAGATGTGATGTATCATGGCACGACATTCTGTCTTGGGAAATATCACCTTGAACTATAGACCAATCAAAAGCTTCCACGTTACTCTTTTCAAGTTACGAGGAACACGTGCTGCGCCGTAGTGACGCCGAATGTTGACTTCTTATTTAATGCGGCATTTAATGCTACAGTCACTGATAGAAACAACAATTCTCCTCATTCTCGATGCGAGCTAACATGCTCTAAAGAATGACTTGAACAGCTAATCTTCAGTGACTTCTTTTATTCAGCAGTTGAGAGAACTCAAGAAGACTTGGAGACTCTCGCTGATAGATGAGTATCAGCGACACACATAGTTGAGTCTTTGATCTTTATAAATTCTTCTTCTACTGGTCTAAGATACAATCAGCGACAAGAAAACCTTCAGTAACACTACTTTCAACTTGAATCATACTCCATGTACAGAGAGTAATGCACTCGCTGATGATGATCAGCGACACACAAAGTTGAGCATCATTCTCTTTCAGTAACTCAGAGTGAGAGAAGATCAGTGAACATAAACTTCAGCAACAGGAGCTTGACTTGAAACATTTCTTCACAGAGAGATCTTCAGTAAGTGGGTCAGAAACTTGAGACAATAAGGCACCATCAGTGACTTCGCTTATCAGCGACTAATGACTTCAACAATCTGCTTGTAGACATTATCTAAGTCTCCCCCTTAATCATTGAGATCAGCGACCATCTTGAGTTTGACGATCAGTGACTCAACAATCTCCCCTTAAATGGTTTAAGTCAGAGCTCCCTTAGACAAACTAGTTGCAGGAAGTTTTGGACTCAATAATCTCCCCTTTACTTTGTTGATAAGTTGAATGTTCAGAGACTTGTCCTTGTAAATTTGTAGTTGAAAAGATTTTGAGTCTCTGATAGGAGGTTGCCCAGTGACTTGTACTTGTAGATTTTCTTGATTCAAGCCTCATATATATATCATAGAACAAATTATTTACAGAAGCTATCTATTACAAAATATCTAAGCTATTTATCTCTCCACATCTCCTCTTCCTTTACTATACCAAGCTCAGCTTCAAGTTCATATTTGTCTTTGGAGGGCAGGTATCTGAACTTTCTGGCCAAGGCTTCATCGAGAATTGCTTTTCTGATCTTTGAATCTGTTGGAAGCATGTTGGCTGACCTAATTAGGTGTATGAGTTGTTCTTGATCAACCTTCTCAAGTTCAGCTTCTCTCTGAAACCTAAGGGCACCATTTAGGTCCCTGTATACCAGACCCTTCTCTCCTTCAGTGACCTCCTGACCTTCAAGCTTTGGCACACCAGCAGGGATAGATAGATTAAGCCTTGAAGTGTTGGGGATTCGATAGATGCTGCTGGTACCTGATCTATACCTTGGACTAGGTGGCTGAACAATTTCCTCACCATGTATGACAGTATCTTCTGGTCTGAGGAGTTGCAGCGACATCATTTTCTGATAGAGTCTATCAATCTCCTTCATGACATCAACCTTAGCTGCACTTGTAGAGTGGCTGATAGCAAGCCTTATCTCATTCCATTCTTCTCTGTGCAGCTTGCATACTTGATCAAGTAGCATTGATTGAGTCTCTGAACCTCTTTGTATAAGTAGCTGAGGTTGAGATTGGTTCCTTGACTTTTTCAGTTTGACCTTGGTGATAGGTGCAGGGTTTGATCTCCCTGTCATTCTGGCAGCAAATCTTTTTCTATCAATTTCATCCCACTTTCTATCCACTGCTGTTTTGACAGCTCCCCCTTTCTTTTTAGAGCTCTTGCTAGCTGATCTTTTCAGTTTATGTTGCTCTAGCTCACTCTCTTCTATCTCAGCAAGTACCCTGGCAATTGCAGCATCAGACTCTTCTTGATCTTTCTTTTGCTTAAGAAGTCTGGCCCTTTCATTGGCATCTTTGGAGCTCAATTCCAGTAGGTATGCTCTGTCAGCATCTGATTGCTCTTTCAGCAACCTTTTCCTTTCTTGTTCTTCTCTCAACTCAGCCTGAAAAGTTATTTGTAATATCATCTCTTGCTCCCTGTCCTGTCTTGCCTTTATCTTTCTGGCAATTCTCTGATCTTTTGTTTCATCAGGACAAGGGGTATCTGAGGCTGAGTCAGAGGAAAGGCATGCTGTGGGGGAGGTATCTGATGTGGTAGTGTTGGAAGGAGTTGCTGTGGAGATTGGTGTTATAGTTGCTGGGGTAGGTGTGGTTATTTGGACTGTTTGGGTTGTGGTTGTAGTTGCTGTAGGTGAAGGTAGGTTTAGGGTTGCTGATGGAGATGAAGGTGCAGCTATCTCAGATATGACAATATGTAATTGAGGATCACTGACCTGTTGTTTCTTTGATGGAGGAGTAGATGCAGGAGAGGTGTCACTGGTCCTCTTTCTTTTGATAACAAAAGATATGGGTTGCTGATCCTCCATATTTATATCATCTTCATCATCTGAACCCTGACCATTTCCATGACCACCTCCCTGGCCATCATCATTATTATCATCATCATTATCATCAGCATCATGCATGATGGTATCATCCTCCTCATCATCAGATGCATCAGCCACTACATCCCTATTCATCCACTCCCAGCGAGCCAATTCGTAGCTCACTGAGGTACCCTCAATCCTAGCAGTATCATCCACTGCCCATTGCTGTACCAGCCCGTTGTAGTTCCTGAGCTCTTCAGCACTGAACTCAGGAAAGCTTTCAGCGACAGCCACCATGTCAGCGGCTATCTCCATATCCACCCAATGCAGTTCAGCAACTGCAAGGGCCTCCAGCTCAGGTTGCTCAGCAATAGGACGAAGTGCATAGGTAGTGAGCACTATGTCCCTGTGAGCCTTGTTTGATAGCGGATCAGTCATCTTACGGGGCATCTCTGGGTCAGAGACCAAGTCATCTTCTTCACTCTCCCCCTGACTGGTTCGCTCAAACTGATCAACTGCCCTAAGTATCTGATCAGTGAAGTCTGCGTTCTCCTCACGCAGGGCAGCGACCTCAGCTCTAGTCTGTGTGAGCTGTGAAACAACCTGTGGAAGCACCTTAATAACTTTGTCAGTGTTATAAAGGTAGTTGGATACAGAGATGGCTAGGTCATTTTGGTTGGTGGTGAGCTGGGCAATAGCAGCAGCATGATTGGTGAAGTTGGTGTTGGAGGTGGAGGCTAGCTCAGTAACTGCATGGTTTATTGCAGCACTAGCATCAGCTACTGTTTGAACCCTCTCACTAACAGATGCACTCCATGGTTCAATGGAGTTGTACACATCAGTGAGAGCAGCAACAGCTTTCTGGAGGACAGAGACATTGCCAATAAGTGCCTCACGGTCTTCAGTGAGCATCTTAATTTGGGTTTGGGATTGGGCAATGTACTCCATCAGTAGCTGATCTGATGTGGAGTGAGTGGAGGTGTTTGGGGGAGTAGTTTGGGTAACAATAATGGGGGTAGGTGTAGATTGGGCTACATGATCAGGGGGTGTGGTCTGATCAGCAGCAACTTGGATGTTGTCACTGGAGAAAGATGTGGGGGTGAGCTCTCTGATGGGTGAGTTGGAGGTAGGTGGAGGAATGGGTTGGGTGTCCTCAGAAGTGTCCATTGGCATGATTTCCTCATCATCAGCTTGTGATTTAGCTGGTGGTTCATTGGAAATAGAAGTAGCGACCTATATCTCACCATGGGTCAGTGGTGAGACATTGACAGTCGGTGCAGTGATAGATAAGAGATGGCCCGGGTCTGTAGCCAGTGGTGTGACATCAGCTATGAGTGTGTTATCACTCACTGATGCCACTTGCCCTTTTAATGAAATGTCACCCTTTTGTGAGGATGACAAGTGGCTGGGTTGACTCAAGCTGAGGGTGTGGGGTGCACCCGAATCACTGCTAACAGTGGTTTGATCCACTACAGCTGTCTGTAGTTTTCCCTTTGTAGAATCACTGGACTTTCGGGAGTCTAGTGAAGCAGTTAAAGTTAAGGGTTCAGCAGTGGTGCCCTCAGTAACTGAACGTACAGTCACTGATTCACCACTGGCATCCGTAGATGTCTTCTTTTTGCTATGTCCCTGATCCTTTAATGTCAGGGACCCTAATTTGGATCTTTTCTTGGGAGCAGTTGGTGGTTTCTTGATTGGTGGTTGACCAACAGTAGTCACTGGGGGTGTGGTCAGTGACGTGGTCGATGGGGGGGGCAGCAACTGACATTTGTACAGCAGTTACAGGCTGGGGTGCAAGGATCCCCGGATGCTTCATAAAAGCAGGTAAAACTGCAGTCGCTGGTTTGGCAAAAATTTGAGATCCTACCAGAGTGGGCTCAAATCCCTGAAAAGATACCCTATCATAGGCATCAAACTGATCCCTAAAGATCAGTGAGAGATACCTAGGGTAAGGTACATATTTTGCCCTGGCAGGCTCAGCGACCTTTGTGATCAGTTCATTGAAGATCACACTTGCATAGTCAACTCGTAGAGAGTTGACCAGTGACCAACTGATCTGTGCTTCCAGGGAGCTGAATTGATCATAGCTCCCTGATTTTGTGCCCAAAGATTGAATGAAATTAGTAAAAAAGGCATTCCAAACACCATCCATTTTGGTTTTATGAACCGTAGAGTACTTACGATTGCCATTGCCATCGACTGAGTATTTACACTCAATCTCAGTGAGCTCGACGAGGCCTTGTTTGGCAACGTCGCTCTCTGGCAGTGACTCGTATGACTCAAGGGTCGGCAGTTGTAAAATAGAGCGAATGGTGTTGGCAGTTATTATTATAGGTTGGGTACCATTGTCAATAAAACCCTGGAGTTGGGAAACACCAGAGACGACTGAGTGAGTGCAGGTATACCAGAACTCACTGAGCCATTCTGGGTTCATTTCCCCAGGAGACAAGGTAAGAGCAGGGAGGATAAAATGGTTTTTCAAAAAGTTTATCACCTCCGCATACTCAGGTTTTGTACAGGTTACATTTCCCAAATAGTTAGATTTGGGAACTGTAACGACAAGGTTCTCGCTGACCGCAGAGGCTCGAAGAGCTTTAATCTCTGGGGTAGGAGTGTAGGTATTATTAAAAAAATTTGTCCTTGCCATTTTAGAAAAGAAAGTAGAAATTTGAAAAAGTTAGAAATTTGCAGAGAAAAAAGAATTGAGGAAGATGAAGTTTAAAAAGTAAGAGAGCGTAAAGAATGAAAAGGTAGGGGTTTCGCTGCTTATATACGGTTGCTGATGTGAGAAATATGTGGTTATAACGAGTATGTACGTGGTCAAAAAGGTAAAAAGAAATAATAAAATAAAAGTGGTTGGTGGTAGTGGAGTAGGGTGATGATGGTGAGGGGTGGTAATATTAAATGGTGATGGGAGAGGTGCGCCGGAAAAGGTATACGAGGTGTCAGAAAAAGTGTACCTTTTCGAGTTCCCATAAGATATTTTAATAAAGTATTTATGAAGAATATAAATCGTTACAAATTAAATACAAAGTGTATTAATTGTAAGGAATATATGTCGAAATAAATGCAATATTAAAACGAAACTTTCGCTGATACATCATGTCTCAGCGAGATGAAAATAAGTTATATCTTAAAATAAAATAAATATTATGTTTCATATTTGATGTCGCTGATCAAATTTCAACTTAGAATACAAATCCAATCAGCTAGTCAAGTATGCGAATTATAAGATATAGTTTATTCATATGATATAAGGAATTTTCATGTGCAGTTACAAAGTACATACTTTATTAATTATAACAATGCTAACTTATTGCTCTAGCTGATAACATCAGTGAGAATAATAGATTAGCAAGTTAAGAGAAATAAACTATTTATTCAGTAACTGCCATTTATTAAACAATCAGGTTTTAATCATTCAGGTTCAGCATGCCCAACTCGCTGATGAGAAAGGTGAATCTTTTCTCATCTAAGGGTTTAGTAAAAATGTCAGCGAGTTGGTAATCAGTTGGAATGAAATGTAATTCAATGTCACCTTTCATGACGTGGTCCCTGATGAAAAGATATCTGACATCAATATGTTTTGTCCTTGAGTGCATCACAGGATTGTTGGCTATGGCAATAGCACTTTGACTGTCACAATAAATTGGAACATTTACAAAGTCAAAGCCATAGTCAGCGAGCTGATTTCTCATCCATAGAATCTGAGCAGTGCAGGCTCCAGCAGCGACATATTCAGCCTCAGCAGTAGAAGTTGAGACAGAATTTTGTTTCTTGCTTGACCAGCTTACAAGCTTTTCTCCAAGAAACTGACAGCTACCAGAGGTGCTTTTTCTGTCCATTTTGCATCCAGCATGATCAAAATCTGAATATCCTTTCAGTGAGAAATCTGAACCATATGGGTACCAGAGACCAAGATTTGGTGTACCCTTCAGATATCTGAATATTCTTTTGACAGCAAGCAAGTGGGATTCCTTTGGATCAGCTTGATATCTAGCACAGAGACAAGTGGAAAACATAATGTCTGGTCTACTAGCAGTTAAATACAGCAGTGACCCGATCATTCCTCTGTAAGCAGTGATGTTTACAGATTTACCATCAGGATCAGCATGTAATTTGACTGCAGATGACATTGGTGTAGCAAGGGATGAGCAGTTGGTGAATTCAAATTTCTTTAATAAATCTTTAACATATTTTCCTTGATTTATGAAAATACCAGTGTTGGTTTGCTTTATTTGCAGACCAAGGAAAAATGTTAGTTCACCCATCATGCTCATCTCATAACTTTTAGTCATGAGGTTACTGAACTCCTTGCACATGTCATTGTTAGTAGACCCAAAAATAATATCATCAACATAAATTTGGACTAATATAACATCTTTCTTATCCTTTTTAATAAAAAGTGTGCTGTCAATTTTACCTCTGACATACCCACAGTTAGTTAAGAAGGTAGAAAGAGTATCATACCAAGCTCTGGGAGCTTGTTTTAGTCCATATAAAGCTTTATCCAGTTTATATACATAACCTGGATGCTTGGGATCAGTGAATCCAGGTGGTTGCTTTACATATACTTCTTCCTGCAGCTTGCCATTCAAGAAGGCACTTTTCACATCCATTTGATATACCTTGAACTTCTTGTGAGCTGCATATGCTAGAAACAACCTGATTCCTCAAGTCTAGCAACTGGTGCAAAGGTTTCATCGTAATCACTTCCTTCTTGCTGACAGTAACCTTGTGCAACCAGTCTAGCCTTATTTCTTATAACAACACCATCAGCATCCATCTTGTTTCTGAACACCCATCTTGTTCCAATCACAGATTTCCCAGCTACTTGAGGTACTAACTTCCATACTTTATTCCTTTCAAACTGAGATAGCTCATCTTGCATGGCAGCTATCCAGTGATGATCAGTGAGTGCCTCATCAATTTTCTTGGGCTCAATCAGTGACACAAAGCTTACAAACAAACAAAAGTTAGCAGATGCTGATCTGGTCTGAACTTTGGATTGAGGATCACCAATAATCAATTGATTATCAATATGTCTAGTCCATTTAGTCACTCGCTGAGGTTCAGCAGTGACTTGATTATTCAAAGGTGATCCACCAGACACATCAGCATTAGAAGCAATGTTTAAGCTTTGATTTTGAAAATGAGTGTTATTATTTTGATGCAAATGATGAGATGATGATGATGGGATATCAGCAGGCAAAGATGAAGTTCCTGAATTATTCTCAGCTAAAGTAGAGCCAGAAGTATCTTCAGGGACATCATCTTCCCTTTCAGAATCTGATGGATGAACCTCATGCTTGTCATCACTGATTGAATTAAAAATAAGGTTTTCATAATCTTTTGGATCAGTGAGTGATTCATCATAAGATTCATCAAAGGTAACATCCATTGATTCTTCAATACATTCCCTTCTTTTATTGTAAACTCTGAAAGCTTTTGAAATGATTGAGTAACCAACAAATGTACCTTCATCAGCTTTGGGATCAAACTTCCCTAAGTGATCTCTTTTGTTTAAGACATAGCAGGTACTGCCAAAAACATGAAGAAAACTTATGTCAGGTTTTCTCCCCCTTAACACTTCATAGGCTGTCTTTTCATGTCTCTTGACAATCAGAGACCTATTCTGAGTGTAGCAGGCAGTGTTAACTGCTTCAGCCCAGAAGTAGGTCTTAAGACCAGCATCTATGAGCATTGACCTTGCTGACTCAATCAAGGTTCTATTTCTCCTCTCTGCAACACCATTTTGTTGAGGTGTTCTTGGTGTAGAGAAGTTTTGAGAAATACCTTTTGAATCACAGAAACTTTCAAGGTCAATATTTCTGAATTCAGTGCCATTATCACTTCTTAAATGCTTAACTGAATATTCATTTAAGTTTTCCATCTTTTTGATAAAGGATATAATTTCCCGTGTTGCATTACTTTTGGCTTTGAGGAAGAACACCCAAGTATATCTGGAATATTCATCCACAATTACCAAGCAATACCTTTTACCACCAAGACTGAGAGAACTTACTGGACCAAATAGATCCATATGCATCAGTTGAAAACATTCTGTCACTGAAGATGTTTGCTTGCTTTTGAAAGAAGAGCTGTGATGCTTTCCTTTCTCACATGCTGAGCAAAGCTTGTCTTTGTCAAAAGTGAGCTTTGGAAGACCATTTACTAAGCTATGTTTGCTGAGCTTGCTGATGGCTTTGAAGTTCAGGTGAGAAAGTCGCTTATGCCATAACCATTTTTCTTCTGAAACAGTTCTGGAATAAAAACATGTTCCTGATTGTGCTGAGTCCATATTGACTACATATGTATTTCCTTTCCTTTGAGCACCCAGGACAGCACTTCCATTTTTGTTGTAAACAACTCCAGCTTCATGATCAAACAACACTTTATTCTTGGCATCACAGAACTGACTGATGCTTAACAAATTATGCTTCAGTCCTTCAACATATGCCACCCTCTTAAACATCACATTTCCATTGGTCAAGACCCCATACCCTCTGGTCTTACCAATGTTGTTATCACTAAAAACTACATCAGGACCTTTTTCATCCTGGTAGTCGCTGAGCAGGGACTTACATCCGGTCATATGTCTGGAACACCCACTGTCCAGATACCAGATTGTTTCTCTAAGAATGCCCTACATCAGAAGTAATCTGTTAGTTCAATTTATGAACCCATCCTGAGATGGGTTCATGGTGGATAAGCCCTTAACTTGGCTTCCACTGACCAGCAAAACATTTGACTCACTGCTGGTGGTTGGTTGGACTTGTACTGATGAACAATCTGTTGACACATGTTGTCTATTTCCACACTTATAACATTTTTTATTTGTGGCTTTAGATTTCTTTTGCTCAACATGCTTATTTGATTGAGATTTGAAAGAATTCAGACTTAATGTATCAGTTTGTTTCTTTAACTCCAAGTCACTGATGATAAGATCATCAGTCACTGGAGTGTCAGAACTGAGGTTGCTGAATAACTTTTGATCAGTAGTACTGATGGGAACTGGATTAATTGTTGACTCATTTATGCTCAAGTCTTTCAGTTCATCAATACTTGCAGTTATCTCACAGTTGTCAGTGACCAGCGAGCTTTTAATAAAGTGATTTGGTCTAGGCTCGCTGAAGACTGACATTGGTTCAAAGACGAAGTTTGAAAAGGATTGATCAGGCTTGAATATTTGATCAATGCTTGTGGCATCAGCTAGAGAAGCAGCAGTGTCATAATCACCTCCCAAAATAGCTTTTACTTGTTTTGGAATTTGATTATTGACACACTGGTTTACATTTAATGCAGATTTGCACCATGACTTTATAACTTCATTGAGTTGAGAAAATTTGGTTTCAAAACTTATTTTCTCTTGAATGCACATTTGATTTGCATGTATTTGTGCATCAAGTCCCTAATCACTATTATATTAGTGATTGTGAATCGTTAACAGTGAGTTAATTGTAGAAGGGGGGGTTGAATACAATTAAAAACTTTTCTTTTCTTTTATGATGAGTTATATTTGCTTAACAAGTTTTTAATCGTATTAAGGTAACAACAATATGAACACAAGTATGTATATAAGATAAGCAGTTCAGATGCTGATACACATATAGCTGAAAGATAAATTCTTTTATTGATAAAATTTATCTCTTGTTGATTTGCGGAATAGATTAGCCAAAGCTAATCTAAATCAAACAATACAGCTAGTACAAAGAAATGAGCAGTAGTGGACAAACACACTAACTGCTCACTCGCTGAAGTAAGCTAGTAGTGGACAAACACGCTACTAGTTTACTCGCTGGTGTTTACTTGTATCTTAGACAAACTAGTCACTGACAAACAAGTGACAATACAAGTAATCGACACCAAATGAAGTACAACATACTACGCTATTTATAGACACTGAAATCCTTGATTTCCGTATCTGATGGACACGTGTCGCTGCTTGATTGGAGAGGTAGTTGAGATGTGATGTATCATGGCACGACATTCTGTCTTGGGAAATATCACCTTGAACTATAGACCAATCAAAAGCTTCCACGTTACTCTTTTCAAGTTACGAGGAACACGTGCTGCGCCGTAGTGACGCCGAATGTTGACTTCTTATTTAATGCGGCATTTAATGCTACAGTCACTGATAGAAACAACAATTCTCCTCATTCTCGATGCGAGCTAACATGCTCTAAAGAATGACTTGAACAGCTAATCTTCAGTGACTTCTTTTATTCAGCAGTTGAGAGAACTCAAGAAGACTTGGAGACTCTCGCTGATAGATGAGTATCAGCGACACACATAGTTGAGTCTTTGATCTTTATAAATTCTTCTTCTACTGGTCTAAGATACAATCAGCGACAAGAAAACCTTCAGTAACACTACTTTCAACTTGAATCATACTCCATGTACAGAGAGTAATGCACTCGCTGATGATGATCAGCGACACACAAAGTTGAGCATCATTCTCTTTCAGTAACTCAGAGTGAGAGAAGATCAGTGAACATAAACTTCAGCAACAGGAGCTTGACTTGAAACATTTCTTCACAGAGAGATCTTCAGTAAGTGGGTCAGAAACTTGAGACAATAAGGCACCATCAGTGACTTCGCTTATCAGCGACTAATGACTTCAACAATCTGCTTGTAGACATTATCTAAGTCTCCCCCTTAATCATTGAGATCAGCGACCATCTTGAGTTTGACGATCAGTGACTCAACAATAAATATTTGTATTTTAAAACTTATAATTAAACGTACGTAAAATTATTAAATAATCGGGAAAACGAACACCGCACGGAGCGCGAATACACAGGATTAAAGATGGAGACCCATACCTCGGTGGGCCCCCACCGAATTCAGCCACCAAAAGGGGGAGCCCCACCCCTTTGTCCCTCATTCATAATCATCACCAATCTCTTTCTTCTCTCTCTCTTTTCCATCTCTTTCAAAAACCTTCATCACCATCACCACAAATCACCAAAATAACAACATAAAACGTCATCGAATCATCTAGCTCGTTTGGAAGAAAAGAACCACGACATCACGATCTACATTTCCATCTTTCCAGATTCCTCTCGCGCGAAGTTGTAAGTTTCTGAAAAATCTCGAAAACGCTTCGATTTCATTCATTTTGCTTGAAAGTTGTTTGTTTAAGTTTGAAATGTCCATATAAGGGTTGGGTAAAAGAATCGGACCAAACGGAAACCGGAAAACTCATTTTCGACTCAAAAATCCGTCATCAGACTTAAGTGTCGCATAGGCCGAACCAGTATAGCGTCATTTCGTGCGTCACTTATGTGCCACATTAAGTGATGCATAAAACCCTAAATTTGCGTCACTTGCCTAAGTGCCGCATAAAACCCCTTTTTCCCGACACTTACATCTGGCACTTGTCCAGTGACGCCTAACACTACTTACCGACACTTCCAACGACACTTGTCTAAGTGTCGTATACAATCGAACTCTAATTCCACCCGACACTCGACCCTAGTGACGCATAGAGCCCTTACCCGACACTGATAATTGACACTGCTTTAGTGACGTCTCGTCATGCGTCACTTCCCTAAGTGACGCCCTAAACTAAGATTTCACAATTTTATGCGACACTTCCTAAGTGTCGCCTAAACCTCTAAGTGTCGCATCAAGTGACGCTAAAAACAAACTATTTGCAACTCTTTTTCATACTAAGTGTCGAACTTCTATAACCTCAAACTTTTATACGATACGACTTCTAAAACACATTGGAACATGTTTTCAAGCATAACACTTTGAAATCATAATAATGATAATGAGATTATTATTACAACCAATTCACCAACGGGCCGTACATGTTTTCAAAACATAATCCAATCAACCAAGTCATAGTAACTAGGACAATTTAAACAACCAAATCGTAGTAATCTGGATAATCAAATCGACCAAGTCGTAGTAACTTGGACAAGTTAAACAACCAAATCGTAGTAATTTGGATAATTCAATCAACCAAATCGTAGTAATTTGGATATTCTAGTTGGACGAACAACTACAAAGGAAGTCCTTCGAGATACCTACTCATGTTTATAACCATCGCGTGTCTTGGACACCCTCAGGTTACACGTCTTCGGACATCAATTCACAGCTAATCAATGCAAGTTTATTTCGATAAACACTCAAGGCTCAAGTGAGTCTCATAGCCCCTATTTTACGATTTTCATTAGGGGTGTGATTACATTGCTCGTTTTATTTTACAATATGAACGCAAGTACCATACAAATCAAATACTACATGAGTTGTTTTCACTAATTATTTCAAAGCCCTCCACAACATAGTTTGGTAATACATCTGTAGCGTGAATGTTAGTATATGATATCATATAGGATTGACAATCCTCATCCGGGTTAGCATGCACTAACTGGTCAAACGGACGTATTAGCATTTGGGAAGATGAGTGTAGATTAGGCACTCGTATGAGGCAACTCAGTTGGGTTTCCTTAATTGGAACTGACACTCAAGTTAAGCTCAGACTATGTGCTCATGGCTGTATAATTTTTATTTTGCTTAATTGCATTTTAAATTCAATTAAATCTTGCGGTTCCTACATTTATGTGTCGACATACAAACCTGTGAGCTCACCAGCGTTTCGCTGACCAATTTTAGCATGTATCACAGGTACATAGCAGTAGGTTGGCTGCCCAATCAGGAATCATTAGCTCGAGTCTGCATTCAAACAATCAGAGATTTAATTGCATTATTATATTTTGTATAGATTAATTATGTAATATAAATCTCTCAATTTCAAGGAACTAAGCTAATGTAAACAATTTTTTTGATGTAAACTTTGGTTTTATCAATACAATGTAAAATGACGCATTTAGTGGTCGTTCATTATATCTTTGTGCTTGTGATTATTGATTAGTCGCGCCCTGACCCGATTCACTTCCGCAACCCGAAATTGGGGGTGCGACAAATATAGTGTTGCATTTGATCATTATATGCAACACTCATATAAAAAATGTTGCCTTATTACTAAAGTTCTTTGTAACGCAATATTTTTTAAAGTGTTGTATTAACCTTATATTCTAGTAGTGTAATAATGAAGCAGGGGGAGGCTAGTAATGTTGGGCTGAAAGGATGGAACATGAAGTACATCCAGATGCTGAGCTTGAAAGCGTCAAGTCTGGAGAAGAATCGGCCAAGTCTAGTGAGTCAAAAAATTGGAGTATGATAGATTAATCAGTGAAACGTAAAGACTAGAGACTATGGATACATACTCATCTTCTTTAGGAGGATCACCTCCCCATGGAGGCTCAGCTATTGTCCTTAACGTTGGAGACATGGATGAGTCATAACCAACTCATCCTGACCAATCTTCGCCCACATCCACTGAAATAGTCGATACATCTGAGGCCAATCTTGTGGAATCACCGGTCCACATGGAGAAAACTCTCGTATCAAACTACCAAACATATGCATATTCAGACATCAAAGAATCTGTAGGAGTTAATACTACATTAGTACCTCCTTTTGCTACTACTACTTCCACTTCACCTCTGCTGGAGATTGATATGGAAAGTATAGCTAAATCACCCAAGCCTTCCCCTGTTAGAATAGAATACTTGGATACCCACGGATTTGCTACCGTATAGACAAATATAATAAGCATGAGTCCCAATCCTGGACTCGAATACCCCCTCACAACTTCACTTACTAAACAAGACCACTGCTTACACATTTTAAAACGGGCTTCCAATGCATCTGCTATGACACAAGCAGATGTATAGGCCTCGCAATCTTCTTTTCCCAGTGATCTCTCTCCTAATCACTAGGAGAAATGTGAGGGAAAGTCAACCTAACCCTCATCATCACATGGCACTCCACCTCAGGCTGAAACACATGTGAGTCTGTTGAGCATTTATAATACAACGAAGCATATGCACAACAAGTTTGATGACAAGCTTGATGGTGTGCAGTTTGAGTTGTACAATTTGAAGAACAATATTTGTATAAGTAATCGGCTGGTGGAGGTAAAGGAGGTTATGTCAACAATGTTGGCAGCAGTTAGAGCTGAAAGAGCTAATATGGCCACATTTGAACTTAAGTATGTTGCTAATATTCAAGATGTTGACAGAAGGCTAGCAAGTGTAGAGGCCGATGTTGAAAGCACTGAGGGTTTGATTCAATCTACTGATGGTTGGCATACTAAATTTGGTGAGATGAAGACATTGGAAAATGTTATTTTTGATGAAGTCGTGCATATGTCTCCTTCTAATGATGTCAAAAGAGGGAGAAGAAAAGAAAAATATCAAAATCTACAGATTATAAGCCTGAAGGAAGTAGAATAAAATTTTCTAAGTATTATATTCCTTAGTCTGGAAGCAAAAAGGTGGATGAAGCTGAAGCAGTTAGCAAAACAAATCAGACTCATAATACATCAAAGGTTGGGAGGAGCATAAGTCTTGAGAGGAAAGTAAATCAAAAGTTGAGGGGGAGCCTATAATTGCAGAAATAGCAAAGAAAGAATTGTCAAGGAAGAAATCATTGAGAAAGTAAAAGCTGAGAGGAAAAGGTCCAAGTAAATTTGATGGTTGTAAAACCTTATCTGATATAGAAGCTGAAGAGAAAGATGATGATGATGATGATGATGATGATGATGATGATGATGATGATGATGATGATCAGCCTATCTCCAGTATATTTGCCAAACAAAAGAGCTCTGGTTCAAAGGTAAGTACAAGTAAAGAATCAAGGTCTGAAAAATTGAAAGGGAAAATGCCACAAGAACCTTCCCTAGACCTAGAATCACATTGAGTCTGATTCTAGAAAAATACCTGAAGCTACACAGACTGAAAGAGCTATACAAAATGAAATAGAAATTCAAGCTGCAAAGGCTGGTATGACAAAAGAAGAATACTTGGCCAAAGCTAAGCATGATGTAGAAATCAGGGAAACTGATAGGTTGCTAGCTTAGAGTATTGATAGACAAAGAGTGCTACCTATGAGGCTTAAAGAAAATTTTGGGATGTAGAGGTATATGAGCCGTATTGCTAAAGGTGATGTGTCTGTTGACAAAGACTGTATCTGAATTGACTATTAACCTTTTAGTGGGAGAAGATGAAGTGTATTTCTAGATAAGTTGTATACTCTTGGATTTCTAGAATGGAGGGATTTTGCTAGATTTATCAAGAGTATGTCTAACAAAGAGATAATGGGGAAGGTGATGTCAGAACTAGTGATGCTTGTTGAAGTATCTCATGAAATGGGTTATCTGGATGAGTCTGACTACAAGTATTTAAGTATTGCTTTTAATATCAAGATGAAAAAAAGTCAGTTGGATTGTTTGATGAAAACTTAGAGAATATAGTGCATCTAAGTTCCAGAAGGGATTGAATTTGTGGACATTACATATGTGAAGAATGATAAACATGAATGATTTCTCTGCAGAGGCAATAACAATGTTGAGTGTTTCCAATCCATCAACAGTTTACATGGCTCTGAACATTATCATTTGTTGGCTCTCCTGGAATTGTGCAAAAGAGTCTGGACTTTAGGAGAAAGGTGGTCAGATGTCTATTTTACCACTTAAGTGAACTTCTAAAAATTCTAGAACTCGGAAGCAAATGTGAAAGAATTGGGAGAGAGCACAGAAAGTTTGAGAAAGATAAATTGGAAGAGCTAGAGTTGGTCGAAAAAGAAGGAAAAATGAAAAGTGGAGAAATATGTATAAATTGGATCCAAGAATGCTGTAATAGACTAGTGATTGTAAAAGACTAAATTGTTTATATAAAAGTCTTATTTCAGTGTTTATTTTATTTGGTATATATGTTTGTGTAAAGTTTTGATATTATTAGATAGGAGGAGATTGTCATGAATAATAATGATCGAACCTAAATTATAAATCTGATGAGTCAAAATAAACTAAATCTTAGAAAATTTCTTTAAAGTTTTCTAGTGTAGTCTGAAAGGTAATTTTGAGTCCGGATAATAAATATCAGACTCTGACAAATTAAATGTACCAAACTCTGACAATAGTAATATTGTGCATCAGACTAAAATGACGGACTTGGTATTTTAGACCCATAGATGAAGCTGATCATTACTTGAAGATAAATATTACAGCTCGGTTTGAGAAGGATTCGGAGATAACGAGATTTAGATAGAAGATTTGTATTTATCTTGTTTCCTTATATATCGGTCTAGGTTGTTAGACACAATATCTTTAGAGAATAAGCAGGGTCCGTTAAAATGACTTATCTCTTGTATGAATAGGTTCAATAGTTTGTCATTGAAACCTAATAAAACTATTGTACTTAATTGATATATGCGTTTAATAAAAGCTAATATATTCGACGTTAACACTGATTATTATTTCATATACATTACAAAGATCAATAGCATTAATATTAGACATTTAATACTCAATTGTTTTTAACTGATTAACATTGTGTTTAATTGATTAAACTGATAATAAGTTATGGATTTACATATGGGGACTTAAGAGTATTATTATTACATGATTGAATTAAGAGTGATTAATTGATTAATATAAACACGGTTCTTGGAGACAATCTTGGTCAACTTACTATACTAAACTATTAACTAATATCAATGTTTTTAAAACCGAAAACCATACTGGACCGGAAAGGGCTTCGGTTCCGATCGAACCAGTCCGACCGAACCGCCACAAAACCGGTCAAAAATCAATTTAATTTTTTTTTTCAAAAATCAAGTTGAACCGTCCAGTTTTGACCAAACCTCTCGTTTCATTGACCGGTCAAAACCGGTTTTGGGACGGCCGGAAGTGGTCCAGTTTCCGGTTGAACTGGTCCGACTGGCCGGTTCAACCCGGTTTTCAAAACATTGACTGATATGTCTTCTTCCCTATATGTGTTAATGGTCATATTTATGTATTGATTATCGATTTAGGACTTGATTTGGATTAAACTAGACACCTAGACCATACATTATATTATATTAATATACAATAGATTTCCTAAATGTGTTAATGGTCATATTAATGTAAGCTTGATTAGTTATATATTTAAGACTTGATTTGGGTTTAACTGACACCTAATTTAGACATTCTGTTATATTAATATATGATAGATGCAACACATCATTTCTTCCCAGAATCATTTTTAAAACATCCAAGCATCACTCTCCGTTTTCAAAGAAAAGAAAAAACAAAAAGTTAAATAGACCAAGAAAGAGTGGTAAATTTTGAGTGAACAATAGGTCAAAACTTTCCAAAATTATCGAATAGGAGCTTTACCATCGGAAAAAAGTTTTTGAAATACCGTACAAATAAACTACAACTCCGAAGTTGAGGCAAAACATACTAATGATCAACTAAACGCCAAATGGAACAAATTAATTCATTAAAACTGGAACACTAGAATACTATTTTACTTTTACTATTTTTATTATACCGTGTTTTATTGTAATATATTTTTTAAATAATATAACATTTTTAGTGTAATTGTTTTATTTAGCATTATGTTCTAAATATATTAGGTAATTAATATGTGGGCCCAAAAATATTAAGTGACTAATTAGTGTTGGGGTGGTTACTTAGTTGTTAGTGAATTTCAATTAATTTTGAAAAAAAATTGATATGGAGCTGATGTTGCGTAAACTAACCAATTTATTTTTACAACCATGATATATACTTATAATTGCATTTAAATAAAATCAGTTGCTACATAATAATAACAAGCCATTTTTAACACGCACATTACATCGGAACGGGCAAAGATTATAATTTCAAGTGAATATATTATACGTGTCCATTGGATACAAAAAACAACATATCAAATTATATATAGTTACGTTTGAATATATCTAACTATCAATACCATTATATGTAGCTTTTCACATTCAAATAAAACATACCCATAACCATATATGTTGGTCATTTTCAAATTAAACATGATAATACCAAGATTTTAAAAAGTATTATTATTATTATTATTATTATTATTATTATTATTATTATTATTATTATTATTATTATTTATTCATCCCGTGACATTAGAAGTATAGTTTTTGTCTTAGTGTCTGATTATACTAAGTTAATAGTGTAACTTGGGATCAATCAGTCTGTCGTTCTAATAAAAATTTTTTGTAAATAATGATCAAACAAAAATTACACTTATGCTAAATTAAACACATTTTTTTGTCATATCGAGTTAAATGATTATTAAAAGATAACACACTGATCAAACGAGTATTTCAAAGTTATTTACAAAACATAAATTTAAACTCGCAAATAATATATAGTAATGTATGAATTTTTTTTCGATTAGTAGAATAACACAATCAAAATCTGAAGTTAACAATAATTTTGGCAAGTGTTACTATAACTTTGTAAAAGAATAGATTAAAAGACAACATATTAATCAAACAGATTTTTCAAAATTATTTTACAAAACATAAATTTAAACTCGCAGATAAAATATAGTAATATATGATTATTTTTTTTGTTTTCGATTAGTACAATAACACACCCAAAATTTGAAGCTAAAATAATTTTTGTAGTATTTTATATAACTTTGTAAAAAGAAAAAAAAAAAGAGACATTCATATAATAGTAATTATATTCACTCCCGATGAATATAGAAAATATAGAAGTTTACAATTTACGGTGTCTTAGTGTGGCATATAATTTAGAGGTATATGTCACTAAAAGTAATACAATTGTTGAAAATAAATCTATGAAAATTAAAAATGGCATAACTATATACCACAAAAGCATTTTCATCATTTTTGGCTTAAAAAGGTGCCACCATAGGCTTAAAATGTTGCAGCGGCACAATTGAAAATAGCCAAAGGCTTTAGTGGCAGCGTTCTAGTGACACCTTTATCGTGTGTCAACGATTCCCAAGCAGCCCTATAGTGGCACTTATTGACATTTGTGGCACTTTTTGTATGCCACCGGATGTTATTATATTAACATTTACTCAATTAAAAATGATATTTAGAACTAAATCTTGACCTAAACATTTGATTCATTTATACGTGAAAAAATGATTAAGTGATATCAAAAAAAAAATCAACTAATAAGAAAAGTTAAGTTCAGTTTTAGATTTTTGTAAGTAAACCTCAATAGAATTAGACGTGTGAAGCAAAAATCATAATAATAATAATAATAATAATAATAATAATAATAATAATAATAATCAATAAATATAAACAATTCAAATAATTACATAAATTGTGCTAAATTAATTACCATTAAAAAAATCCATATCCATATCCATATATTCGTTATCGGAAGAACTTTAATCACAAAAAGTCAAGAAGTACATAAATACTAGAAAATCACCGACAAATAATAATGAGTTGTAATTATCTTAAATATAATATAGGAAGCAGACTTAAACATCCAATTTCAAAATTGAACTTCAATTGACCAATCATAATAAAGTATTTAATTCATTATTTATTTTTAATTTTAATTTAATAAAAAAGCTTTTATTTCATATTATTATTATTACTATGGTTTTTTTAATCATTCTTCTGAGTGTTATTGTCAATTGTCTAAATTATCTTAAAGCATTCGTCAATTTTCTAAGAAAATTCTTCTATACTTTGTATATTATTTGCATAATTAAATCAAATAAAAATTCAATGGGCCGTGTGTAATACGAGTTTGATATCTAGTTATATTATAGGGTTAATGTAACACCCGCCAAATTTGGGTTCGTCATTAGGTCCTAATCATTTTGTAATACATGTAATTAGTACTGTGTTATGCTAATTTGTGTATCGAATAACATATATTGTTGAATATATACAATTACGCAATTTGGTTAAATCGTGCACGTTTCAAATCGAAGGTAATTCGATTCAATTAATACGGACGTTGGTGAACAATTTTATTAAATAATATAACATTATTTAATGAAACTATTATATCCAATATTTAATGAAACTATTATATCCAAAATATTATTTTAATAATAATTCAACTCAAATTTGTACCGTACAAATAACGACTACGCGATTAAAATGTTGAACGCGTAAAACAAAACGAAACAAGTTAAAGTTACAATTTATAACTCAATTATTAAGTATTTGATGAAATACTTCAAGTATAATATTGAATAAATATTCGCATTTTAAAACTTATAATTAAACGTATAAAATAATTATTTAACGTTTAAACGACCGGGAAACGAACACCGCACAGAGCGTCAGTACACGTGTAACACCCCAAATTTTGAGGTATTATTCTGGAATATAAAATAATAATTGTTTTAAATTATTATCACTTTAAGTATATTTAAAATAATAGAAATCGCAAATGGTTTTCCAGTTCCAGACTGTGGGAATTGTTTAAGTAAAGTAAAATCACTATATACGTTCTATTATCTTCCAAAATTCTCCAGAACCATAAATTGAAGAACAAAAATCGCAGGAACCCTAGAATCTTCAAATCTTCATCGTTAATTTCAAATTCAAGCCTCAATCTTCAAGATAATCATCATCATCTTCTTCCTTTCTTGATTGTAAGTGTTTCTCATCTTAATTTTAAACCTAGAAATGGGTATTTTGGGTTTTAACTAAGGGTTTGATAAACTGATAGGTTTAATCCGAAATTAAACCTTAATAATGATTTAAATAGTGTTATTAAGTGTTATTGTGATGATTTGTAATCATAATATCACTTGTATTAGTTAAAATCACCAATTATGTTCTTGAGCTAATTAGTGGTTTTGTGTGAATTCATCTAGGTTAAGATTAATTGGCCTAGAATGATGTTAGAAATGATATTAGAGTGTGATTATGATGTTTGAATAAGAAATTAATTAGAAACCAAGAACTTATGTTGATTTTGAATATGGAAGTAATTGGGTTTATTGGTTTGGTTGGAATCAAACTTAGTTAAACCCTAAGTGGGGGAGTATAGTGTTGGTTTCTAGTTAATAGTTGATAATTAGAAAGTTCTAATTACTTGTTATATTATTATGTGATATATGTTTAGGTGATTAAAGACTTGGAGCACTTGTAATCAAATTGTTGTAGTCTTCATCTAAACATCAAGGTGAGTGTTGTGGGGATTAATTGGGTAATGGTCATGGGTTCCGGATTGCTTACGAGCAAGAGGTTCACATGATCGAGTAGTGATTGTTGTTAATTATCATTGATTATTGTTGTTTAGTTAATGATAATTGTTGATTTCGTGTATTGAGCATCTTAGTAGAGGTTGCTAACGATGTTAGCATAGAGTGTTGTTGACTTAGTATCCATTTCGACGTGATTTGGTACTAAGGGATGTTGGCCGCGGATCCGCATAGAGATTTGACCTCTACTTAGTACTCAATAGTTGTTTGATGATAATTATGTGAATGAAGTAATCTATTTCTACTTGATAATGTGTTATGATGGATTACTTAATTAATTGCTCATGAGCTCACTAAGCATTGTGCTTATTGTTTAAGTGTTTACTTGTTGTAGGTGGTAAGTGAGAAATTGATTGGAAGGACGGTTTATACAATTAGCGTGGATGATAGCTTGCAAGTTTGTAAGTAGCAAGCTTCTCTTTGTAATTATCGTTGTGTATCAAACTTGTATAAGTCGCCCTTAAAACATGTTTTGTAAGTTAACAATGGTAAATCATGAAAATGTGGTTTTTGGTATAAGTTGACCTCGTAAGTCAACTGATGTAAACACTTATGTAGATTATTGTTTGAATATATATGATGCATAATAGTAGTAATTGAAAGTGTTAAAGTAGTTAAACTAGTTGAATTTGGTAAAAGTGACCAATTGGACCCCTAAACGGGTCAATGAGTTAAAACATGATAGAATGGATATGTGGGGGTGACGAATATGGACACACATCATGGTTATATGTATAAACTTGTGGTTAAAAGGTTAGAGTCAAAAACCAAGCCATTTGGATTATGGCGTGTCAACCAAAATGGTCAAAAATGGCTTAAAATGAATCGTACCTTCGTTTTCTCGAAAAATATGTAAATTGAAAAAGTGTAAAAAGGGAAAGTTTCATTTTGGTTAGATGAAAGTGCCTGCAAAATTTCAGAGTCTAACTCTTTACGGTTTAGTAGATATGCCCGTTTGAAAATCGAAAAACTGCACATAGTAATTGGCTCAGAAGCTGAGCAGATCGGCTTTGGTTACTGAGCCGATCGGCTTTAGTTTGATAGCAGATCTGCTATGCTTAGCAGATCGGCTAAGTTAGTGTAAAAACACGACAGAAATCGTTTTGGTTGAAAAAGCTTGAAATTAACTAAAGAAGCAGATCGGCTATGGCATAGCAGATCGGCTTTGGTCCACAACAGGTTCAAATCAGTTTTTTTTTATTTTGTGTTTCATTTACAATCTTATGAGTAATATATATATATGTATACATTCAAGGTAGTGTAGTAAAAAAAAAATGGTTACGAAATCAGGGCGTTTCAAGTTGGTATCAGAGCGATAGTTTAAGAGAATTATGCAATCCACTTTAGGATTGTTTAATCTTAAACTACTTTGATTATATGATTATGAATTGTTGTTGTTAGTTAGTAGTTTATACTACCTGCTTAATTGTAACTTCAGGAATGAGTTTGTCCTAAAGTGATTGTGTTTAAGAACATTGAACAGAAATGTGTTATCAGTTTAATATGACTACGTCTGGCCAACGGAGTTCTATTACACTAATGCACATGGGAAGTTCAAGGTTATTAAATACGAATTAGTTTGTAGTGGAAGGTTTATTTGATCTAATTCCTGTTATATATATAAGGTTGACCAATATATTAAATTCATGTAGTAAAATGGTTGATTCTACTGCTAACCAAGGGGAAGGTTCCCAAAGAAATTCTTCTCCTCGTGAGGAAGAAGACCATGAAAGGAACATCTACCCCGAGGATGAAGCAGTTTTAAAACATGTGATTGGTCAAGCCCTTGAACAGTTCACTCCAACAATTATTTCCCGAGTGGAACAAATATTATCTTCAAAATTTGAAGAATTCGAACAAAAGCATCCTATTCTAAAGAATCCTACACTAAATGCTGAAATTCTTGCAAATCAGCAGGAGTTTGATAAAGAAAAGGGTAAATTTGAATATAAGAATTTCTCAAATTGTAAACCACCAAAGTTTCATGGGGAAGTAAATCCCATCCTTTGTTCCCGATGGTTAAGCGAGATGGAAGAAGTTTTTATGCTATGTGATTGTCCTGAACGTTTGAAGGTGCTATTTGCTGCACATCAAATGAAGGATGATGCACATGAATGGTGGAACTCTAAAGTGCAGACTGTTGGATTCGAGAATGCTACCAAGTTTTCTTGGAACGTTTTCAAGGAACTTGTTATGGGAGAATTTTCACCACCGGCTGAAATTGAAAAACTTAAAGGTGAATTTCTTTCCATTCAACAAGGTAACATGTCGATGATCGAATACAATAAGGTTTTCCATGAAAAATCTCGATTTTGTCCTGAATATACTTCGAATCTCAAGCTGTTAACTGACCACTATTACAGACACATGAATACCGATATTCGTGAGTTTGTTGATCCTGAAATTTGTGATACAATTCCCAAGATATTTAATAAGGGAATTATTCGTGAGAAAGACTTGCGGGCTAAAGCTGATGAAGCTGCAAGTAAGAGGAAAGCTGAACACACAATCATTTCCAAATCACCACCTTCTAAGAAATTCCGTTTCATTTCCAAAGATAAACAATCCCAATCCGATCAGAAATCCCAATCCCAACGAACTTCTCAATCTCAATCTCAATTTCGTGATGTACCTTTCTGTGAGAAATGCAAGAGAAAGCATACAGGTGAATGTAAATGTTTTAACTGTGGTAAACCCGGGCATATGGCCCCAAATTGTCCAAGTCCATACAAACTGTGTTATTATTGTTTTAAGGATGATCATCTCCAGATGGATTGTCCTAGTAAGAAAGCGGATTTGGAAAGGAAAAAGAAAGAAGCAGAGAAAAAGGGGACTTCTAGTGGGTCGAGGCCCAAGAGTCGTTCCTTCCAGATTACCACTGAGGAGGCGAAAGAGTCACATGATGTGGTGACAGGTACCTTCATCATTAATTCTAGACCTGCCCACGTTTTATTTGATTCTGGAGCCACCAAATCGTTTGTATCCTTGTCGTTTTGTGCTCTATTGAATACTCCTATTTCTAAATTGAATTACCCCTTAGAAGTAGAAATTGCTGATAGCAAATTAATAATTGTTAATGATGTCTATAAAGGGTGTATTATTGAGATAGGTGATGAAAATTTCCAAATAGATTTAATTCCTATGAAAATGGGAGAGTTTCATGTGGTGGTAGGAATGGACTGGTTAGGAGATAATAATGGTGTAATTAATTGTCATGATAAAGTGATTCTCCTCAAAGCACCTAGCGGACGGGAAATTACCGTTTATGGTGAACGAATCCACCGATCTATTCCTATATGTACTTTTGCCCGTACTAAAAGATTGTTATCACACGGATGTCAGTCCTTTTTGGCACACGTGGTGGATAACTCCAAATCTGTACCGACGCTTTCTGATATTCCTGTTGTAAAGGAATTTTCTGATGTATTTCCCGATGAACTTCCTGGTGTTCCTCCTGAGCGACAGGTGGAATTCAGAATTGATCTTGTTCCTGGAGCAGCTCCAATTGCTAAAACTCCTTATCGATTAGCTCCGACTGAAATGCAAGAGATGATGAATCAACTGCAAGAGCTTTTGGACAAAGGTTTCATTCGTCCTAGTAGTTCGCCTTGGGGAGCTCCTGTCTTATTTGTGAAAAAGAAGGATGGATCTTTAAGAATGTGTATTGATTACCGGGAGCTGAATAAGGTGACCATTAAAAATCGATATCCCATTCCTCGAATTGATGATTTATTTGATCAGCTACAGGGTGCCAATTTCTTTTCCAAGGTTGATCTTCGTTCCGGGTACCATCAGCTAAAGGTTAGGGATGAAGATATTTCAAAAACAGCTTTTCGTACTCGCTATGGGCACTATGAATTCGTAGTTATGCCCTTCGGCTTAACTAATGCCCCAGCTGCTTTCATGGATCTAATGAATCGGGTATGTCGTACTATGTTGGACAAGTTTGTAATTGTCTTTATTGATGATATTCTCATCTATTCTAAGAGTGAGAATGATCATGCAATTCATCTAAGACAAGTCCTGGAGATGCTTCGTCGAGAGAAGTTATTTGAAAAATTTTCTAAATGTGAATTTTGGTTACGTGAAATCCAATTCCTTGGACATGTGATCAATATTCACGGTGTTCAAGTTGATCCTTCGAAAATAGCCGCTGTTATGAAATGGGACCCACCTACGAGTCCCACTGAAGTTAGGAGTTTTCTCGGTTTGGCAGGCTATTATCGTCGATTTATTCAAGATTTTTCAAAGATTGCTACTCCTTTGACCCAGTTAACTCGAAAGAATGTGCCTTGGAACTGGGGTGAAAAACAATCTAACGCATTTCAGCTATTGAAAGAAAAACTCAGCCAAGCACCTATCCTTGTTCTGCCTGAGGGTATTGAGGATATGGTTGTTTATTGTGATGCTTCTAAACTTGGTTTGGGTTGTGTCCTTATGCAACGCGGGAAAGTGATTGCTTATGCCTCACGTCAATTAAAAACACATGAGCAAAACTATCCTACACATGATCTTGAATTGGCTGCCGTGGTTTTTGCATTGAAGATTTGACGACATTATCTTTATGGAGTTAAGTTTACTATTTATACAGACCATAAAAGCCTAAAATACTTCTTTGATCAGCGTGATTTGAATAACCGACAAAGGAGGTGGCTGGATTTAGTGAAGGATTATGAATGTGACATACTTTACCATCCTGGTAAAGCTAATGTCGTTGCTGATGCTCTTAGCCGGAAAGCTACTCATTATGTCCTTCAAGTGCATTCTCTTAACATGATTGTTTCCCCTCAACTGTTTGATTCTATTAAAGCTGCTCAAAGTGAGGCTTTATCTTCTAATGACACAAATAAACAACGTTTGACGGGTCAAATTTCTGATTTAATTGATGACTCACGTGGTCTAAAGACTCGTTTCGGTAGAATTTGGATACCAAGGACGAGTGAAGTCAAACAATTATTACTAAATGAAGCCCATAAATCTAGATATTCTGTACATCCAGGTGCTACTAAGATGTTTTGGGATTTAAAACGAGACTATTGGTGGCCTGGCATGAAGCGTGATATCGTTAAACATGTACAGAATTGTCTTACTTGTCTTCAAGTGAAAGCTGAACACCAACAACCATACGGGAAACTCCAACCTTTGGATATCCCGGTATGGAAATGGGAGCACATTACAATGGACCTGATTACTAAATTGCCGAGAACTCCTCGACAGTATGATGCTATATGGGTGATTGTAGATCGTTTGACTAAAAGTGCTCTTTTCTTACCTATTCGGGAAGCCTCATCTTCTGAGGTATTAGCTGATATCTATATTCGTGAAGTTGTTTCTAGGCATGGAGTACCTGTTTCTATTGTCTCTGATAGGGACACTCGTTTTACCTCTCGTTTCTGGATGAAATTCCAGGAGGATTTGGGTACTAAATTACTTATCAGTACGGCTTTCCACCCTCAGACTGATGGTCAAAGTGAACGTACCATTCAGACCCTGGAGGATATGCTTAGAGCATGTGTTATTGATTTTGGTGGCAGTTGGGATTCTCATCTTCCGTTGGTAGAATTCTCATATAACAACAGTTAACATTCTTCCATAAATATGCCACCATATGAAATGCTTTATGGCAGGAAGTGTCGTACTCCTATCTGTTGGGGTGAGGTCGGTCAAAAGGAAATTGGAAGCACTGACGTGGTCCAATTAACCACTGAAAAGATTGACCAAATCCGTGAAAGGTTGAAAATGGCACAAGACCGTCAGAAATCTTATGCCGATAAACGTAGACGACCAATCGAATTCCAAGTGGGGGATAAAGTTATGCTTAAAGTCTCTCCTTGGAAGGGTATCATTCGTTTTCAAAAAAGAGGAAAATTGGGTCCAAGGTATATTGGTCCTTTTGAGATTATTGCGAGAATTGGAAGGGTAGCTTATCGGTTACAGTTACCTGATGAACTCAGTGGTATTCATGATACTTTCCACGTGTCTCAGCTTCGGAAATGTCTAGTTGATGAAGCTTCTTACGTTCCGCTTCATGAAATCCAGTTGAATGATAAATTGAGTTACGTGGAAGAACCTGTCAAAATTCTTGATCAGAAAGTTAAACAACTTAGGAACAAATCGGTTTCTATTGTCAAAGTGCAATGGCGGCACAGAAAAGGTTCTGAATATACTTGGGAGCCCGAGGATTGGATGATGGCATTCTATCCTGCGGTGCACCAAGAGTGGTTCGTGAGGACACGAACAGAATAAGTGGGGGAGAGTTGTAACACCCCAAATTTTGAGGTATTATTCTGGAATATAAAATAATAATTGTTTTAAATTATTATCACTTTAAGTATATTTAAAATAATAGAAATCGCAAATGGTTTTCCAGTTCCAGACTGTGGGAATTGTTTAAGTAAAGTAAAATCACTACATACGTTCTATTATCTTCCAAAATTCTCCAGAACCATAAATTGAAGAACAAAAATCGCAGGAACCCTAGAATCTTCAAATCTTCATCGTTAATTTCAAATTCAAGCCTCAATCTTCAAGATAATCATCATCATCTTCTTCCTTTCTTGATTGTAAGTGTTTCTCATCTTAATTTTAAACCTAGAAATGGGTATTTTGGGTTTTAACTAAGGGTTTGATAAACTGATAGGTTTAATCCGAAATTAAACCTTAACAATGATTTAAATAGTGTTATTAAGTGTTATTGTGATGATTTGTAATCATAATATCACTTGTATTAGTTAAAATCACCAATTATGTTCTTGAGCTAATTAGTGGTTTTGTGTGAATTCATCTAGGTTAAGATTAATTGGCCTAGAATGATGTTAGAAATGATATTAGAGTGTGATTATGATGTTTGAATAAGAAATTAATTAGAAACCAAGAACTTATGTTGATTTTGAATATGGAAGTAATTGGGTTTATTGGTTTGGTTGGAATCAAACTTAGTTAAACCCTAAGTGGGGGAGTATAGTGTTGGTTTCTAGTTAATAGTTGATAATTAGAAAGTTCTAATTACTTGTTATATTATTATGTGATATATGTTTAGGTGATTAAAGACTTGGAGCACTTGTAATCAAATTGTTGTAGTCTTCATCTAAACATCAAGGTGAGTGTTGTGGGGATTAATTGGGTAATGGTCATGGGTTCCGGATTGCTTACGAGCAAGAGGTTCACATGATCGAGTAGTGATTGTTGTTAATTATCATTGATTATTGTTGTTTAGTTAATGATAATTGTTGATTTCGTGTATTGAGCATCTTAGTAGAGGTTGCTAACGATGTTAGCATAGAGTGTTGTTGACTTAGTATCCATTTCGACGTGATTTGGTACTAAGGGATGTTGGCCGTGGATCCGCATAGAGATTTGACCTCTACTTAGTACTCAATAGTTGTTTGATGATAATTATGTGAATGAAGTAATCTATTTCTACTTGATAATGTGTTATGATGGATTACTTAATTAATTGCTCATGAGCTCACTAAGCATTGTGCTTATTGTTTAAGTGTTTACTTGTTGTAGGTGGTAAGTGAGAAATTGATTGGAAGGACGGTTTATACAATTAGCGTGGATGATAGCTTGCAAGTTTGTAAGTAGCAAGCTTCTCTTTGTAATTATCGTTGTGTATCAAACTTGTATAAGTCGCCCTTAAAACATGTTTTGTAAGTTAACAATGGTAAATCATGAAAATGTGGTTTTTGGTATAAGTTGACCTCGTAAGTCAACTGATGTAAACACTTATGTAGATTATTGTTTGAATATATATGATGCATAATAGTAGTAATTGAAAGTGTTAAAGTAGTTAAACTAGTTGAATTTGGTAAAAGTGACCAATTGGACCCCTAAACGGGTCAATGAGTTAAAACATGATAGAATGGATATGTGGGGGTGACGAATATGGACACACGTCATGGTTATATGTATAAACTTGTGGTTAAAAGGTTAGAGTCAAAAACCAAGCCATTTGGATTATGGCGTGTCAACCAAAATGGTCAAAAATGGCTTAAAATGAATCGTACCTTCGTTTTCTCGAAAAATATGTAAATTGAAAAAGTGTAAAAAGGGAAAGTTTCATTTTGGTTAGATGAAAGTGCCTGCAAAATTTCAGAGTCTAACTCTTTACGGTTTAGTAGATATGCCCGTTTGAAAATCGAAAAACTGCACATAGTAATTGGCTCAGAAGCTGAGCAGATCGGCTTTGGTTACTGAGCCGATCGGCTTTAGTTTGATAGCAGATCTGCTATGCTTAGCAGATCGGCTAAGTTAGTGTAAAAACACGACAGAAATCGTTTTGGTTGAAAAAGCTTGAAATTAACTAAAGAAGCAGATCGGCTATGGCATAGCAGATCGGCTTTGGTCCACAACAGGTTCAAATCAGTTTTTTTTTATTTTGTGTTTCATTTACAATCTTATGAGTAATATATATATATGTATACATTCAAGGTAGTGTAGTAAAAAAAAAAAATGGTTACGAAATCAGGGCGTTTCAACACGGGATTAAAAATGGAGACCCACACCTCGGTGGGCCCCCACCGAAATCAGCCAAAAGGGGTGGGGGGGTGGGGTGGGGAACCCACCCTTTTCCCTCATTTTCATCATCATCACCCTCTCACTTCTCTCTCTTTCTTCCATTTTCTTTCAAAATCACCACCACCCTACAACCACCTAAATCCACCAAAAACCGCCACTAAACGACCTTAAATCTCGGAGTGTATTTGGAGAAAAAGAACCACCGCGTCACGATCTACGTTTCCATCCTTTCGAAATTCTCCGGCGCAAAGTGTGTAAGTTCCCGACAAATCCCGAAACACTCCGATTTCCATTATTTTCACTTGTTTGTTTTTTGTAATAGCTTGAAATGTCCATCTAAGGATTGGGTAAAAGAATCAGACCAAAAAGAAACCGGAAAACTCGTTTTTGGCTCAAAATCCGTCGAACAGACATAAGTGTCGCATAGGCCAGACCAGTATAGCGTCACTTCGTGCGTCACTTAAGTGCCACATTAAGTGACGCATAAAACCCTAAATTTGCGTCACTTGCCTAAGTGCCGCATAAAACCCCTTTTTCCCGACACTTACATCCGTCACTTGTCCAGTGACGCCTAACAAAACTTATCGACACTTCTAGCGTCACTTGCCTAAGTGACGCCTATAACCTAAATCTGATTTGTACCGTCACTTTCCTAGTGACGCTTAACACCTTTACCCGACACTCACACCCGGCACTTGCTTAAGTGTCGCATCTCATGCGTCACTTCCTCAAGTGACGCTAGTACCTCAGAATTTCTCATTTTATGCGACACTTCCCGAGTGTCGCATAGACCCTAAGTGTCGCTATAAGTGTCGCATGAAACAGAACCCAGATTTTTACTAAGTGTCGAGACCTAAAATTTTATCACTTGATTTCACCCAAATTCAAATTTTAGATACGTCTTTCATTAAATAAATATAGTAGAAATAAAAAAATTTCGAGCTGACTTGGCACCTCGACCCCAACCAGGGGCCAGCCCCTTGGACCCCGCCAGGGGTTGCCACCCCTGGGACCCCGCTAATCAGGGGCGCTGCCCCCGGACCCCCGTCACCTAAAGTTTGTAAATACTTTTTAAGTATAACTCTTCGACATAATAATAATATTATTGCAAATAATCACCAACGGGATGTACACATTTGAAAACTCAAACTTATCAATCAAATCAAATCATTGGACATTACTAGTTGGATGAACAACTAGCATTGGTTATCTTTTAAGATACCTACTTATTTTATTTAACCTTGCGCGTTATAAACGCCCTGCAGGTTACAGTCTTCGGACACCATGTATTATTACATCATATTTCTTCGTTGCAAACCTCCAGACTCAGGTGAGTCTCATAGCCCTGACTTTTTACTATTTTTACTCCCGGGGTGGGAATACATGCTCTAATTATTTTATACGTGAACACGAGTACAAAACTCTCTAAATTCTGCATGAGCTATTTTCTAATCACTTTTAAGTCCTCTACGATCATAGTTCTGGTAATACTTTATGTAGCGCGAATGTTAGTGTATGGTACCATATAGGATTGACCATCCTCGTCCGGGTCAGCAAGCACTGACTGGTTAAACGGACGCATTAACTTTTGTTCATACGAGTGTGGATTAGACACTTGCCCGGAGGCACCCACGATCAGGCACTTTATTGTGATCCTGTAACCCACGTTAAGCGCAGACTATGACCTCATGGCAGACATATACATCATTTGATTCATTTCAAACGGTTATCATTAAATCTTGTGGTTCACACTTACATATTTATTATGCAAACCTGTGAGCTCACCAGTGTTAGCTGACCTTTTTAGCATGTGTTCTCAGGTACCCAACAGCAGTAGGACCTGTTCACTCAGGATGCCCATAGCTCGAGTCAGCATACACATCAGGAGATTATTTTGCATTACTACATTTTGTAACTAAGTTATGTCGATTAATCTCTAAACATTGTAATTATTGGGCTTTTGTAAACATTTATACATTGTAAAACATTATATTATCAATGTATCTGTAAAACGACGCATATAGAGTCGTTCATTATATGCCTTGTGTGTTTTGATTATTGATTAGTAGCACCCCAAAGCTTGCTTCCGCTAAACAGTAAATTTGGAGGTGTTACAGTTAATAATGGTTTAATACTCAAACTTTCAACTTTTTTTTTAACGTTTTAACACTCCAACTTATAGTTTGACCAAAATTTATACCAAAACTTTCAAAAAAAATTCGTTTTAACCCCTCAACTTCTTTTTTAACGTTTTAACACTCCAACTTATAGTTTGACCATAATTTAATCCTTTTAGTTTGTTTGTCCGTTTAAAATTACACTTCTGGATTTTTTTTGTTAACTCTTTAGTTTGAAATAATCAAGATTCGATTTGAATACACTAGAAATTCTTCTTATGTGTTGTCTATTTAATATGTATTCTATTAATCCTTCAAAGAATACTAAGATTAGCTAAACTCGTGATCTCGATTGTTATTAACCTCTTAATTATAGTTTATTATTATTATAATTCTAACTTATTATCAGGTCAGATTTTAATCAGGGTATTTATAACTGGTAACCTGCTGAATAGGTAATGTTGAAATAATTGACTAGAAATACCCATTTATCGTTTAATACTCATTTATCATTTTTTAGCAACATGCATTCATTATAAATAGCTTTTCATATAACTAAAAATATTATACACGAAAACATTATAAAAATATATCACTATCAAAATAAAACATTATAAAATTAATTGTGATGACACATTACAATTAATTTATAAGCATTTAAATCATATATATATATATATATAAAATTACACTTCTGGATTTTTTTGATACGTACATATATATATATATATATATATATATATATATATATATATATATATATATATATATATATGTACGTATCAAAAAAATCCAGAAGTGTAATTTTAAACGAACAAACAAACTAAAGGGATTAAATTGTAGTCAAACTATAAGACCCCAACCAACGGTACGTCGGTGACGTCCGTCGGCTCGAGCGACGCAACCGACGCCGATGGCCCGGCCCGTCGGTTGCGGCCCATCAGTAAAACACGTCGCCAAACCGAAGTGAAATGGGAATGAGTGGGGGCCGCGTCAGTCCTCTTTTGGGTGTCAAACGGCTAATAAAAAAAATGCCGTTGGAGTTTAAAACAAAAAAAAAACAATTTTTTACACACTATATATACATACCACAAACAACACATTTTTTATACCAATTTCACTCAACAAAATATAAATTCTTTCAACACCTATTTCAACACAATTTTAACCCATTTCCACTTCACAATATTTATCCCTCTTAAAACCCATTTTTCATCTAGACAAAAAAGTAAACTTGAAAATTACAATGTCGTCATCCGATTCCGACCACGATGATTTGAGTTCCGTTATGGCCATCCGCGATCCGATCGCTAGGATAAATAATCTCGACGCACAAGATTCGGATTCGGACGAGACTACCGAATTTACATTTCGTATTCCTCGAGCTCCAAGACGTTATTTACCTAGAGATCGGTTGGGCGCCGGACAACGTTTATATCAAGATTACTTTGCCGAGCAACCAACATTCCCTCTAGATTATTTTCGGCGTCGGTTTCGAATGAGTCGCCCATTATTTATCCGTATCTGTCAAGGTATATTATCGTACCCTCACATGCCAATACCCTCTTACTTTGATTATTTTCGTCAACGTCGAGACGCAACCGGATTGCCTGGTTTTAATGTTTTCCAAAAAGTCACGTCTGCCTTACGCCAATTGGCATACGGTTGTGCCGCCGACGCATTTGATGAATATTTACATATGGGTCAACAAACATCCTACGATTGTTTGGACAACTTTTGTAAATGTATTTTCCATCTATATTCAAATGAGTATTTAAGAAGGCCAACACTCCACGATGTGCAACGTTTACATCAACGACATGTGGAGTTACATGGTTTTCCGGGTATGCTGGGAAGTATCGATTGCATGCACTGGGCTTGGCAAAATTGCCCAATAGCATGGCAAGGTCAATACACTCGAGGTGATCACGGTTATCCAACAATCATGCTCGAAGCCGTTGCCTCTTACGATTTGTGGATTTGGCACGCTTTCTTTGGCCCTGCAGGATCAAGCAACGACCTCAACGTTCTTAATGAATCTGATTTATTCCAAGACTTACTACAAGATAGGGCTCCTGAAGTTGTGTTCAATATTTCCGGTCAACAATTCAACAAAGGATATTATCTCGGCGATGGAATATATCCAAAATGGGCGACGATTGTGAAGTCGTTTAAGCATCCGATATCAGAAGCCGAGACGAGGTTCAAGAGATACCAAGAATCTGCAAGGAAAGATGTGGAACGGGCATTCGGAGTGCTTCAAGGCCGTTGGGGAATCATCAAAAACCCTGCTAGACCATACAGTGTCAACAAAATTCGTCGAATCATGTATTGTTGTGTAATTTTACACAACATGAACACCGAAGACAATGGACGAAATATGTGTCCACTTGAGGAAGACTATACGGCAAACCCGGAAAATATGCCTCAACGATCGTGGGAAGAAAGGGTTGAAACGCACTTACGTATGGATAAGTAATTACGCGACCGTGCCGTGCATCATCGACTCCGCGAAGCGTTAATCGCACACATTTCCACTCTCCCACCAAATTTCCGTACGCGTTAGCTACATGTATTTTTTTTTCAATAATTGTATTTTAATGTAATATTTTATTTTTATTTTAATGTAATGTTTTATTTTTAATAAAAATATTTTATTTAAGTTTGTGTTTTAAATAAATAAAGAAATTAGTGTGTGGGTCCCAAAAAAGTCAAGTGATGTTAACTGATGTTTTACTGTTGGCAGGGTAGTGTCAGTTTATGTCAGTTTTGGAAAAAGCTGATGTGGCGCTGATGTGGCACCAACTGATGCGTCAGTTGGTGTTCACTGTTGGGAGGGGCCTAAGTTGAACTGTTAAAACATTAAAAAATAAGTTGAGGTGTTAAAACAGAAAAAAGTTGAAAGTTTGAGTATTAAGTTTTGGTCAAACTATAAGTTGGAGTGTTAAAACGTTAAAAAAAATTGAGGTGTTAAAACGAAAAAAAGTTGAAAGTTTGGGTATTAAACCGTTATCAACCCTATATTATATAATAGTTTGCATAAAAATATTAGCCTCGTACCCTTGTAAGTTGTAATCAAATTAGAGCATCTCCAATGATCAATTTTACAAAGCTTTTTCTATAGCTTTTCTTCAAAAGCTTTTTTTAAAAAAGCTTTGGAAAAAGCTTTTGATCCAACAACAAAAAGCTTTTCATCCATTATTTTCAATATAATATGCAAGAGAGATTGTAAAGATTTGATAAATCTCAAGTCATTGAAGCTATAACTATTAAAAATATGTACTTTTTATAGGATTTGAATGGATTAAAAGCTTTTCTTCAATAGAGTTAAAACTTTTTCTAAAACGTTTTCAAAAAATCTCTTGCATCAATTTTGATAAAAAGCTTTGTATAAAAGCTTTCATTGGCATGCTGTTACTTTGAAATAGTTGATAGATGTTGACTATTTTACAATCATGAAATTAAATGGCGCATTGGTCCCTTACCTACCCTGCTAGCAAGTCTATTATTTTAATGGATAATTGGGTCTAAAGGTACAAAACTTTCGATCAGGGGTCACCTTCGTACGCCTTTTGAACGATTTATTATTCTAAAGTGCTCCGTATTATATATTGACCCTATTGTTATTATATGATAGGTATTTTCATCTGGTATATTGTATATATTCAATTAATAAATCTCGTTTAGTGTATTTACACTATTTTACGGTTTATCTTACGTTATAATAGCGACGATAGCGACGATTGCATAGTCTCGCTCAGATGTTGCAACTTGTTAAACATTGACACCACATTGATCGTCAATACTTTGTTGGCTAGTGCTCCATGATCATAACATATCTATGCATCCAAGAACAACCCTTTTAACATTTCGAATAACTTCTTTACCCAAACGATTTAATACTAAATCATTTTTCTAGTAAGGCAAAGAGCATAAAACAAGAATAAGTGATGGGATTGGTTGAGAAGATACAAACGACAAAGTGTGTAAATGGGACAAGACAATTCCTGAGTTACTCGAGATTGACTAGATAAATACTCGAGATTGATATGGTACAAGTCGAACAGAGTTCAAGCTCAAGCTACTCGAGCAGAGTTTCGAGTCATGCTCGAGTATTAAAATACTCTGCTCATGAGGCTCATGATCCTAATCGAATTTGCATAGTTTTACATTTTACCCTCCATTTGTATGTAAATTTAACGTATTTACAATAACTGAATAAACTTTGAGTTGAGTAAAGCATGAAAGTATCAAGTTAATTAATATTAATTCTAATTTATGTAATATTAATATTATAATATTAATACTCAAGTCGAGTCGAGTCGAGATTGAGTTTGAAAATAAAAACTCGACCAAACTCGAGCCGAGTTGCGAGCTTTGAGTTTTATAATTGAGCCGAGCTCGAATTTGACAGTGTATCAACTCGACTCGATTACACCCATACTATACAAATAACAAAACACCTACAAGAAAATAAAACCTAATCAAAATAAGGAAAAAATCATAACAAATACAATTCCTCCGATACACCAACTAGAAAGAATGCTACTGTAGGGATCTAAAGCCACTGCTCCGAAAAAGGTCACGTGACAAGTAGTTTTTTTTTTTTTTTTTTTGTATCATACGTGACAAGTAGTTTGTATCTTTAGACCAGTCAGATTGAATTAAATAAGGTCACGAACATGATCACTTATATATGGCTCAAGCTTTCACCAACTGAAAATCTTTACCAATACGGTTGTACCTGCTTGGCAACAGAACAGGAGACCAAAATATGATCAACAGACTCCACTACTCTAATACGGATCCTGCATAAAATGGAGTACAAATCGATTACGTGATGGTTTAAATTACATCTAACACGCACCATATATATTATGGCGCGCTATCTGATCTCTTTAACATTGACATTTTAAAGCATTCACAGGCTCCAAAAAGAAGCCCGACCCAAAGGACGTGCACCCAAGAAATTAAGTCATACTAATAACTTCTTGTATCTATTAAATTTATTACTTTTGCTTGTCTGTACATGGTTATTTCTTATCGGATAATCGACTTTTTTAATAGTTTAATTACTGTACAAAGATGTTATATTTCATATTAAATTAAAATTTAAAACACTAATAATACATTCATCTTCATGGTTTAACCCTTAATTCTTTCCTGATGATTATTTTACCCTATTCTTTAAAGATGGAAAATCCCATTAATACCCTATCATTCAATTTTTTTTATTTTTTATCAATCTTATCTTTCAAATTCATAACATACCAATAATAGCTCACATTTAATTTGTTATTAAGATAAATAAGCCAACTAAATAAGTAAAATGTATCTCAACTTTATCGGGAGAATTATACAAAAATATCTTTTTTGGGAAAATGATATTGACCTGTCCATAAGAACCCTTTGAAAATAACTATCATGTATAGAGGATAGGTGTTAAGAGATAATTCTTCATATTTGAATTTGATTTTGTTCCATTTGCATGTATTGATTTCTTTTAATTGGCTTAGCATGAAAAACATTAGCTGGGAACATGAATCTTTAATAATTATAGTCTATTCATAAATATAAGAATTGTTTAACCACTGCCCGTAAGGTGCTAATTATCAAAATTATTCAATAGTGTAATAATTAGTAGAGTACAACTATTTTAAAGCAAAAGAGTAAATAAAACTCTAGATAATTACCGATTTTTTCTTTACTTTCACAGAATTTATTAACAAAAGATTGCTAATCAAAGTTCGCTATAATAACTAAATTAACGAATCAGTAGCACATAGTTTCACTAAATAATTACCACTTTCTTTCTTTTTATTCAATATACGGACCCACCAAGGATGTGCATAATTTTTGAGCAAACAGACCAATGAATAGAAACCTCCAATTTACTTTTAATTTTGTTTGCTCACCATGATTACCAATTCAGGCGCCTGTGAAATGACGGAAACACCCATCGTTGACTAACTTGGTCAACTTTCACTAAAACAAAGCCTGTGAAGGCTAAAGTGTGTCATTTTCACCTGTTTTTGCGACTACACTATCCAATAACACTATGATTCACAAATCACTCTCATCCCCACAAGCCACAATGGACAAAACCTTTCGACCTTAAACCAAACAGGATGAAATTTTATAGTAGTAGTAATTTATTTCTTTAATTTGATTTATTATCATTATACCTCCTTTATTAAATTTGAAGGGTGTTGCTTGTTATATTAACTAGATATCCATGCCCGTGCGATGCACGAGTCTTGAATTTTATCGATATCTTCTATGTGATAATTTGTATTAATATAATCGAGAAGAAACAATATATAAATCATAGGACAAATAATTTTCAATCTAAAAAAACTTACAGCCTTTAAATGAAATGCTATGATCGACCACTAAAAGGCCAAATTACGGTGAACCTATTCATGACTTAACAACCAAATGAATGCTACAACTTGTATATCTAAGAACTCTAAAAGAAACTGTCAAAGATGATCAGGAAGGTACACATTATACCAAATGCCTTATGCACACTAATGTCATCTTCTATTTGAATGAAGTGAGAACTCATTATAATAAGTCTAGTCTTGTATAAAATATTTTAATAAATGAACATGACATATTTACATGATGGTGGAAATGAGGCTTGGAGTCTTTATCTATAACAATGGCTTTTGGTTTATAGAAGGATATGAAAACAAAATTTCAAAATGGTACAATTAGAGGATGTCAATTAAGTGAAAGGATTGAAACTTTTCTACTACTTATCACTTATGATCTATGATAACTTTTTCAGCATCGATAACTTTTATTTATTCGTGTTTCTCGCCATTACAGACATACATATTGAATTGTGAACCAAACAGTTTGTATCATCATCGTTCACCCCTAAATCTTGCACTTCATTGTTAATGACCATCTTTACATATCTTCTTACCTGCATAATAGTTTGCAACAACATTAGATATCTAATACTTTAATCATTAATATATAAGACATATATACACAATAATTAAAAGCAATATACTATATTGTATGAAAGAATTCAAACTGTAAATGAACTACATCATCGTGTGTTCAATTTCGAACCCAAGATCGAAGACTCAACTCGTGTAATCTCTATAATTAAAAAGATAATAAGAAAACTACTCCCGATGATATTAACAAAATTGATATTCATTTTAAGTTTATGTGTTTTCGAAATGTGGTGTTGCTGTTGATGTGGTTTCGGCTATGGGTTACCTTTGTAAGTTTTTGAAATGCGGTGTTGTCGTCTTGATATTATTTGATGATGATTAATGTGGTGTCTTTAATTCTTATTCATTGGTGTTGCTACTATATATTTCTAGAGTGAGTGTTTAGAGACTTATGAGAACTCCCCCATCTATCTAAGTAATATTGTTGATTTTTTATGGATGTCGATGGCTCACAAATCACTTCGCTAATCAAATGAATTGAGAACTCTGATCCAACTAATTCCAACAATAACATGCTCAATGGAAATTCAAAGATGATGGGAATTCAAATCTGCTGATGAATAATACCATTTTCTGATAAAACAATGATATATTGGTGCATCATTTTTCACATGAAAATAAAGTATTTATATAGAGATAAAAGCCACTCACAATTAAATTTTATCTTTAAGCTCATGAAGCATATAAAAAGTTGTAGATATAAAAAAATGATATATTAATTTACTTTTTAATAAGCATGTGTACTTGCAGTTAAACCATATGCTATGGTAGAAGTTTTCGTAAGTTATTGGGAAGATGAAAGTCTCTAATACTGTGGCTTTTACTATCAAGTAAACTATAGTCTTTAATATTATGGCTAATGAGAAGGCATTAACACTTAATTTACATATGATCGAGGCCCCAGTTAATGTAGTAAAAAACTAACGGATCGATTTGTATTAATGACATTTTACCATTATTATTACTATCAATCAATTGTCAGATATCAAAAATATATATAGAGA
Organism: Pseudognaphalium luteoalbum; assembly: GCA_963422505.1. NCBI lineage: Eukaryota > Viridiplantae > Streptophyta > Magnoliopsida > Asterales > Asteraceae > Pseudognaphalium > Pseudognaphalium luteoalbum. The sequence continues at coordinate 108,081,098 of OY730195.1, forward strand.
CTTAAATATAAACTAAATGGAGTAATGATTAAGCTCAAAAATTTATTGTTATCATTATTACTTCTAAGGACTCAAAAATTATAGGATAGTAGATAGATAGTAGATTTGTCCATAATATACATCAGGCTCTATGTTTAATAGTGTAATCAATATTACACCAACTTTAGATATACCTCCACCTGGAAGAATATTCCTAAATGTGTTAATATCAGATCTATTTGCCTCCACCCGGAGGAGGATCATTATTGATCTCGTAGCATATAAAATATTTTGGTCAGTTACCTTAGGCCGAGGGATATTCCGCCACCAAATTATCTTTTGTGTTACGTCTTCTTAGAGGTTTATACGCCATAGTTTCAGACTCAACAGATTTAGAGTGGAGAATAATAATAGGATCATCCAGAGAAATATGATTGGTCCAAAAGGAATAATTGTAAGTACTACAATCTTAATAGCTTAAGAAAGATTTTTGTCGAATGCACCACAACTATAAAAGGAGGCTTACTCCTCAATTGCAAAGTTATGCTCATCTATTCACACAAAAAAACCTTAATTCCATACTTTGATATAACCATTGTTATTATAGTCCTCTTACTCTCACGCAAGAGGTGGTTCACGGGGAACATCCTCGTGCTCCACTGTGATGTAGTGTTTCCATTTGTGTTGCACAAGACTGTACTTCGAGGTATTCTACAGAAGCCATCCATTGGTGTTACAGAGTTACGTGCCTAGAAGTTTTCAATTAGAACGAAGATTATTGCACAGGTGTTGATTAACATATAATCAATATTCAGAGCGAACACTTTAATTAGGATGAAGAAATTAATAATTTAGAATTAAATTGAGATGTAAATTCAACTCATTGGAAATGAATTCAAAACTCCATTGAAATCAAACTTCAAACATATCGTGAAAAGTCTGAAAGGTTGAATAACCATATAATGGTCCTAAATACACCTTCTAACATGCCTTCCAAGTTAAAAAAAAGTTGTCTAAACATTTATATAATTATTTTTTAGTTGGTTATTGGCCTAACGATATTAAGGTGATATTATTGTAGCTATAAGATTGTGAGTTCAATTACTAATTAGAGTTTAAAGTTTAAACTATTGTAAACATCGTGGGCGATATGTATATATTCGTGGTGAGTGATTGTTTTTCAAAAAAGAAAATGTAACCTTATGAGGTGTTTGTGTTAGCTTATGTGAATGAGCTTAAGCCAATTAGGTTATCACTTGAAAAGCTTCCTCAATAGGAGCTATAATTCGTTCACATGAAGTTTACAATTTACAAAAAAGGACAATTCACAAAAAATAAACAAATCAAAATTTATCATTTAACTTTAGTCTATGTTATATTTCTCTCATAATTTAATTGGTACAACACAATTTGAGAATATCTTTTTTTAAATATTTTGTGACCCAAACGTTTCTCAATAGCCCCAAGCTTATGGCTTCACAAAATGAGTTGATTAACCCCGAATAAGCTAACATGTGTTTTGACAAGTTAATACAAACACCATTCTCATGTACTATCTTTTGATGAATAATCAATTAGGAAATATTTACTGCAACAAAAAGAACAAGGAATAGAAACGCGCCTAGGCTTTTTTAGCTTTAGGGCTTACACACTGTAACTCATTCATTCGATCGAGCGTTCCTAGGAAAGAGTTACCCATTGGTCAAGAAAATTTTAAAACGCATATCTTTATGTAACTATATATGTCCAATAGGTTGTGGGTTGAAGTTAAATACATTATCTTATTGGTATTTAATTGAATTCTCATATAGTCACTGTTGTAAAAATCCCGGTTGATCCTGGATTAATTGGATTTAGAACTACTTCGCCCCACCTTGCCTAAATCCGACATAAACTTCGGTCAATGTCGGTCAACTGGAAAGTCAGGATTATTCGATCAAAGTTGGAATTAATAGGTCAAAAACTGTCAAAGTCAAACTTGATCAACATTTAAAATTGGTCTAACTTGAAGTATTTGAACAATTGAACGCTTATGTTTATGTTTTTGGACAATTTTGTTTATTTTATGTTTTAGACAATTATGTTTATGTTAAAGTTAATATTTATGGTTCTATTCTATAATTACAAATATGATTTCAAATTGATTATTTAAATGTAAAAAAGAATCCAATCCGATTAAACACCCATTACGGTCCCTGACTTGGCCAATGAATCCCTATAAGGTCTTGGCTAGGAATTGCAATGTTCATCTGATCCATGCGACATCCATGTGTGTCACACCTCGTCAAACGGTAATCTATGATTAGTCTATGTAATTGCGGAAGCGAGTGAGGTGGCAGAGTGCGAGCAGTTTCAACAAATATACATTCACAGAGCATATGGTTATCGCAGAACATATGTATTAAGATGCCAAGTTTTAATAGTTATTACAAAAGGGTTACAACTTAGAAAATTCGTAACAGTAGTAGTAATGCTTGAAACAGTAGTGTCATAGTGATATATAGTACAAAAATGGATTTCATAAGTATGACTGCAATAATTTGTAGTTACACAAATGAAATCTCATTCGTCCCAAAATAAGGTGGCATCCTAATGCTTCAAGGGTCGTCCGTCCTAAATGCATGCAGATCTTACTTACATTGCTAATTCCCTGAAAAACATAAAGAAAACGTCAACAAACTATGTCGAGTGAATTTACAGGTTTGTATATAGTGTAATAAACCAAGTTGTTTATACATCGTTAAATCTCGTTTAATAGTCGTTGTGGAAAGACATTTCAATTTTTTCGTTTTGTAGGAAACACAAGTTAATCAATGAAGAAAAACATTTCCTAATAGTTTTTAAGAATTTCATTCTTAATAATAGTTGTTTGTTTTGTAGGAAACACAAGTTAATCTATTTAAGGAGAAACGTTTTCAAATAATAGTTTGTAGGAAACACAGGTTAATCCAATCAAGGAAGAGTATTTCCTAAATAGTTGCTAGTAGAAAAACACTTCTTATTAAGTTTGTGGGAAGACTTAGAATGATCCCCCGAATGTGAGCTAAACCTTGCGGGTTAAAGTAACACAGCCTAACCCTATAACCAAACCACGACCAGCAATAGTTGTTTGCCTAAAGAACATGTAAGTATACACTCCAAAACTGTGGGAGGGTCGTCACGGCGATAGTACTATCCGTATACTCAGTGGCTAGAGTCACCTAACTAATGGTTATAGTATGTAGCCATAAGGACTTTTATGCACTACATTGTAAGTCTGAGTCCGTACTAGGATTCGTTGTCTAATTCCCAAAAATAGTATGAAAACTCTATTTCATAAATCAATGGTGTACGTAAATACATAACAATATTTATAAATAGTTATCGCATGCAATAGCAACAATTATTAGCTATGTTTTTCACCTCTAGTTTTGAAAACAGTTAAACAGTTAAAAATAGGGGTTGTGAACTCATAGTAAATGCGGTGATGTGAGAGCTAGCAGATTGTAGTAACGTCGCCCAAATAAGTCAACCTATACGCAATAAATGTATTAACATAAGTACTTGACGGTTTGTCAGATTATGTTAATAATGTGGTTGTTTAGAAAGATCGTTTGTTTCAAAATTGTGGATTAGTTGGTGATGATACTTTGAGAATTATTAGTGTTTCTAGAGTCGAAAACATTTGTATCTCGCATTGTGTTCATTGGTTATGCGTATGTATATCTACATATACATATATACTTATATATATATATATATATATATATTGTGACAATCCTCCATTTAAGGTATTAATCTTTACCTAATTTCTTGCATTACCTAGAGTAATTCCCTGATTAGTGAATTCAAAACCTACTTTGTGTGATAAGTTAACAAAATTTATTATGTGATAGCGTGTCGTATTAGTTAAATAGTAGTTATTATTATATAATTACTGTACTAAATGAACGTATCAAACTTGACAAACTAAATACAACAAAGTTGGTGATACAAAATAATTAATAATTCGAAAATTATTAATTACGAATATTGTTAATTTATATTATTGAAATAATATACGATATTATACGTTTTATATTAAACGTACCGAGTGCGTTATATGCGAACAGAAACAATTATAAAACGTGCCTAAAGGTCAAATATGCTAAAAATAATATTTTGTCCAATCCTGTTTTAGTATTTGGAACATTACCTCAAAATATAATTTCCAAATTCTACTGAAATCTGGCACACAATTTAACTGTACAGTCCCACTACTGTGAATAAGTTTATTAATCATTTTAAATAAAATTATTTTATTTTTGTAGTTATCAATTATAATGTTTAAAATAAAATTTAAACAAACGAATAATTGAGTGGGACACGGGGTACAAATAATTGGACCCGTACACGAAACTAACGGGTTAAAAACCCAAACCAATACACAAATGTAAAATATCTGACGACATGGTTCTATATACAACCATGCCTCCAGTTGAAGGTTTTGATTTAATATATATACTCCTTCCTTACTTGATCATCCACACACATATACTTCAATTATTTGAGAGCCAACAACTTTGCTCTTGTTCATCTGTTGTTTGGCTTCATCGACATCAAACAGCAGCAGCTCAGTGGGAGGGGAAGCAAGGATCAAGCACCATATACATCTTCATCTCCTTCATCTTTTTATTCAAAACCTTCAAACTCACAAACACAAACCACAATCAAAGATGATCACCTAATCATCATCATTATCGATCATCATCATCTGTCATCATAACCATCTATATCATAATCTTTGTAAGGTTCAAAAACTATATATTTTCATACTACTTTGATCATATAATTTTGAATGTATAATGTTAGTATTGGATGTAAACATGTTATAGTAGGAATTGTATGCTATATTATAGTGATTAGTAATGTACAAAAACTTGGAATCAAACACCAAGACATATATATATATATATATATATATATATATACACATCACAGACCACGAACAGGGGACGAACAGAGGCTGAACCGGGCAAGGAACCAAACCGATCAACCAACCGATCGGCTGGATTTAGTGAGCCAATCGGCTCATCAACTTTAGCCAATCGGCTAAGGGTTGTTTGAGCCGAACAGTTTGCTAAGCTGATACCTGATCGGCTAGGCTGTCTGTGTACTGACTTATTTCGATGCGGTTAATTAATACACTGTCGATATATATATTTCGTAGTACAAATATATTAACGTGTACGAAATACAAATATTAAAAAGTTATAAAAGTTATAAAACTTTATGATACAAAGTTTGGTACAAAATTGTACACGACCGCGGGACACTATTTTGACACGGATAATTAACGGTATAACTTTTCGGGCCAAACGGGCCATATCTATATTGGGTCAAAATTTGTATTTTGTTAACGGGCCAAAATAATTTGACTTTGATATTGGGCCAAACTAATTGGACCAAGCCCAATGGGCTACGTGATTCCAAAACGCAAACTTAAACGGTTTATATACAAGTGACTAGTTAAACGAGACGAATGATATTAGTAACACGACAAATGGGTTATATATATATAGTTGACGATTATAATTTATATATAGTTATATAAATGGACCACGACAATCGTATTAAACAAAGTCATTTTCATAACAAATATAATTATATTTTTAAAACATAAACGATCGATAAAGACTATATATATATATATATATACACACACACACACAACATTAATAAATGAATAATGTATATATAAATATACGACGATGACAATAGACTTTAAATATATATATACGAATATATATATTCAACTAATATGTACATAAATGTATATATTTGTACACAACGCATGGTTTAACTTAATTATCACCAACAATGAATATTGTACAAACAAATACTTAACGAATAGTCCGAGTACTTATATAAAGTATATTTATTGGCGTTTAGGTATTTGAGGGACAAATTCGGACTACTTTATATTACTAGCTGTATTCGCTGAAGCTTTGCTACACGTGAGTTCACGTCCCCTACCTTTTACTCGTTTTAAATGTTTTTAAAAACCAGGGGTGGAAAACATAGAACTATGTGTTATTACATGCTACTTGTTTTATATAATTGCTTGACATGCTTTTATATCAAACTGATTTATATAAATGCTTTATGCTTTATATACAACCGTTAATTATATGAAATGTTTATCATAACTATTTGGGAATAAGACAGCGAATCTTGGTACGATCCTAGGTTTACGTGAGGTAGTTGTAGTGCACATAAGACCCAGTGCTTGCAACCTATAACCATTAGCTAGGTGACTCTAGCCACTGAGTATACAGATAGTACTATCGATTTGACAACCCTCCCAGGGTATAACTCGTTGGTCATTCCAACCACACGATGGTAGTCGTAACGAGGAGTGTATACTTACATTGTTACCGAGGCAACAACATCAACTAGTCGTGGTTTGGTTATAGTACTAGGTGTCGTTACTTTAACTCTAAAGGTTTAACTCACCTTAGTGGGATCATTATTTATATTTCCCACATAAACTAAACAACTAAACTACAACTTGATTTGGGAAGGGTATTCCCTGTGACAACTAATAGGATTGGTATTCCTACACACGATTACTTTTAGGAAACGTTTACCTTGATTGGCTAAACTTGGTTTTCCTACGAAACAACTTTTATGGGAAATGTTTACTTGATTTTTAAACATGTGTTTCCTGCAACTATTTATTAGGAGATGTTTTTGATTAAACTTGTGTTTCCTAACACATCGACTGAATTGTAGTAAGAATGACATTCTTACAGTAAAATAGGAAATGTTTTCTTTAATGAGAATACTTGTGTTTCCTGCTATACATATAAACATTATATTTGTGTACATGAATGATTTATACAAAACTTGGTTTAACTACGCTTATACTAAACCTGTGAATTCACTCAACATTCAATGTTGACGGTTTACTATATTTTTCAGGGAATTAGGACTCATGTACTTCTGCATGCATAAAGGACGTAGGCAACCCATACTATTTATGATGCCACTTTTGGTACACTTGGATTTCATTTATATTACCAATTCAATTGGTTATACTCACGAAATCCCTCTTTTATAAACCTGTATTTTGTAAACTTATGTTGTTCTACAACACCACTACTTGTACGACTTTATGAGTCGTACCCTTTTGTAATAACTTTTAAACTTATGGCATCTTAATATATATGTTCTTTATGATCATATGCTCTGATACAGTGAATGCACTATTGTAACGTCAGCACCCCCGCGGTTAAACTGTAAACTTAAAATGCTTCCGCTAATAATCAAATGCTTCCGCTAATTACTAAATAAACGCTATTATCGATTTTGAGGGTGTGATATATATATATATATATATATATATATATATATATATATATATATATATATATATATGAAATTAGTTCGTTGAAAATATGTAATACTAAGTTTTTATTCGTTTGAAAAATATCCATTTGAGATCATATGTAATATATATCTTTTATCGTCGTATGTACATATGTGTGTGTATATATATATGTATATTTAAAGTTAGTCATTATATATATATATATATATATATATATAAATTAATGCCCCGTATAACACGTTTAACTTGTAATCATTTTATTTAGTTTATAAATAATAATGTTCTCATCAATTGTCGTGTTATTTACAAAAGTTTGGTTGTACTCGTTTATCCCGTCATGGATATATATTTATCCGAATGTATATCCATTCTAAATTCGTAGTCAAGTGTATACATACATTATATATACATACACACACACACACACACACACACATATATATATATATATATATAAACTTAATGAGTTGAACACTCATTTGTATAACGCAAGTTCCATTTATACAATCAATGAATATTAACGTTGATGGGGTTCCGACCGTCGCAAGCGCGAGTGATCACAACGCCTATCGGTGGGTGTTTTAATTTGTAAATGATGGTGTCTAAGTGTGACTTATTACTACTGAACCAAAGGCTAATAGATGGTAAGTATGACCTAGAGTCATTCTTAAAGAGAAATTGAATTGAAACGGAGGTGATCCAATCAATCGTTACTTTCTAGTATAGGTTTTCATAAAAGTGCGTTGAGGGTTTTGGTTCAGTTGACTAAATAAACTAAATAAAGCGAATAAAAGATAATAATAAATCAGATAATGGAAAGTAGTATTTGTTGTGATTTCATTAGCTCATAATATGGGATGACGACTTCTTAGAGAAAACGTTTATCTAAATTGGGAATATTTACTAGATTCGATAGCTTATGGTATAACCCGTAGATCCTTATCAGCCGGTTATCAACTGATATGTCACGAGGAACTAGGGTATCATGATTCTGATCAGACAGACAATGCTCAACTCTTCACACTCTCCTACAAGGGAGTCAGTGGCCCTTATTATTGAACGCATTCGCTCGTAGGCGAAGGAACAGAGTAGCAAGTCTATAACAAGTCTAACCGTTCTTAATACCACAAAGACAACAAATTTGGCAAACAACTAACTTAGAAAATATGTTCGGACTTATTTGATTAATTCCTATTAGTGAAACTCAAGCATGGTAAGCGAGGGAAAGTGTTTAGGTTTCTGGCGTACCTTACTTTAGGTTTAATGGTTTAAGGAAATGTATCATTTTAAATTGGATTTTAAACTTGCATTTCTCAATACAATTAACAAATCCCTAGGTAATGTGAATGATTATTTAGCCTATAGCCTACCTACTCTAATCTAATCTAAACTAATCTAATTAAAATGCTGACGGCTTTTGCATAAAGTTAAACATAGACCATATCGTAAAATACTATGGTAGTTCTGTGACACCCGACAATTTAGGGTTACTGATTAACCTACTAGAAACCCTAATTACGTGTGTTTAGTTTAGTTTTAGGCTAAATACTTGTAATTACTTGTAACTATTTGTATATTTATGTGAATATACACTCCCGTAATTGATTTATATTACGCTACGTAATTAGTGGTAATTACGCTTACGCAATTTGGTGAAATTGTGCAAAACAACCGGACGGAGTCCGACACTGTAGAAATACGACGTTGGTGAAAACATTTCTATAAATAACTTGAATCTATTTTTAGAAGTTATTTATCATATATATTATTATTTTAATATAATAATACACGAAAAACCTAGACGTTTCGATTAAAACTTCTCAAACGCAACGAAAACGCACCCGACAATCGATTGAAAGTCGAAATATATTTTTACAATTTAAAATATCTTATTTTGTGTGAAATTATTATTAAAAACATCGTATGATGATTCGTCAATAAAAACGTCTATTTAAAACGTTATGCGATTAAACCTCCGTACAACGAGCATGCAAATCGAGACCGAACAAAAGATAGAACATTTTTATAAATGTTTTCAAGTAAATATATAAAATATCTTAAGTGAAACTACCAAGATTGAAATTTTATTAAAAACGCGTGCTTAAAACGATTAACGTATATACAAACACCGAAACAAATGAGAAAACGAACACCGCGTGAAGCACAAATTGGATAAACAAGAAAATGACCAAAATACCCTTGGTGGAACCACATGGGGGCCGGCCACCCCATGTGCCACCCCTCACTTCACCCACTTATTTCACATGCAAAATCACGATGACACTTTTCTTACTTACCCATTCCAAATACATGCAACCTCTCATTTTACACTCAAACACTTCACACCTTTTCTCTCTACAATCCCCTCTCACTCTCTCTCTCAAAAATCCAGAGAATTTTCACCACCCAAGAACCACCATTACCACCACCATAAACCACCATAACACCACCACCACAAAAGTCACTATTTTACAAGGAAAACAAGCTCAACAACAACTTCTCCTTCTCCTCATCTCATCTCCAACAAAATCTTTGTAAGGAAACCTATCACTACTCTCATCTATGTATATTTACATGTTTTCAAGCTCATCCAACTATATTATGTCCAAATACCTTGCTAAAATACGTTTTTATGATTTATATACAAAGAGTACACAATCTGTCCAGAAAATCACAGCTCACTAAAAACGTCATATCTTGGGTTCTAGGAAGAGTTAGAAGATGCATGTTTTTTTAAATTTGCGTATTGAAAATATCTACAACTTTCATGTTTTACGTTTTTACCAGATCCATACTTATTTTTGTCTATAAGCCGATTTGTGGGACTGGTCTGGGTGAGATCGGAATCTGAGCTAGGCTTTATAATTTATTTTGTTTCTCTATGAAGATGGGACTTAAAATTCTTAGAAAACATATGTTAGATACTAGATACATGGATGATCAGTTGGTAAAATTTGTGAGACTTGATTTGGAACAGAAATTGGTAAGACACATGGCGAAACAAACCGACAAAAGTCAAAAAATAAGAAATCTTGAAGTTTTGGGACTTTTATAAGAACCGGCACTTTTGATGATTTTGGACAGGAACCGACAATATATTTGGACTTTAATAAACTGATATTTGGGTTGGGTAAAAGTTTCAGGTCAAACCGAGTAAGTTTGATCAAGTCAACAAAAGTGGCTCGATTTCGAAAAACTTACTATATTTGAAAAATGGTAACAAAAATGGGTTTGGGTGACTTATTTAGTAACTTGGACCAAAAACTAATTTTAGAAAGTTTCTCGAATGAAAAACCGACCCTTAGAACTCTTGAACTAACACATGTGTCGCCATACCTGCGACACTAACACATGTGTCGCCATACCTGCGACACTAACACCTGTGTCGCCATACCTGCGACACTAACATGTGTGTCGCCATACCTGCGACACTAACACCTGTGTCGCCATACCTGCGACACTAACACCTGGGTCGCCATACCTGTGACACTAACACGTGTGTCGCCATACCTGGGACACTAACACATGTGTCACCATACCTGCGACACTAACACATGTGTCGTTAAAAATAGAAAATTGAAATTTGATTTTCTCTAAGTATTCAACTTGGGTAACAACTTATAACCACACATGATACATACTATAACAATGTATATAATGACACAAACTTAATAATAATGTCTTTTTAAGAATTATTATTACAAACTTTCACCAACGGGCTGTACATGTTTTTGATAAACGAATTTGGACAACTTATTTAGACATACTAGTTGATGAACTAGCTTTAGGTGGACATAAAACCCCCACCTACCCGATTGGCTTAAGTGGACATTAACCCCCACTTATACAATCGCTATAGATGGTCTTTTGAGACATCTACTTATACAACCTCATACGTTTAGGGCGTTAGGAGGTTGCACACGGGAACGAGAACACCCACTACTTGCTAATATTTGATATTGCTTGCTACCTGCTTATCTCTGGTGAGTTTCATAGCCCCTTTTTACTGTTTTTCACTGGGGAGAGAATACATACAACTGTTTTATAAATTACTTTATGATCACAAGTACTGGAAACAACTTTTAATACGGATTGCATGAGACCTGAATAATCCACTAAAGTCCTCTACCTATCATAGTCATTAAAATTTGTGCATGAGTATTATTGGATAGATCTATTAAGGTTTGACAAACATCATCCGGGCTAGTCGCGCTAGCCAACCCACAGGCGCAGTATTACTTGTGATTTAGAAGTGTATCGGATTAGTACACTTACCGGAGGCAAACAACGTTAAGCTTGACTATGAGACTCATGCAAATGGTATACTTATATTGCTGTATGCAATACTTTTACTTGTCGTTGGATAACAATACTTTTACTTATCATTGACGAATGATGCAAACTTGTGAAATCTTGTGGATCATATTAGCAACTGATTACTTAACAAACCTATGAACTCACCAACTTTATGTTGACCCTTTTAGTATGTATTTCTTAGGTAACCCGCCGCAGTAGGAAGCTTATGGATAGCTTAGCTCGAGTCGCATTGTTTTCAAACATCAAGGAACTAGATTGCATTTACTATCTTTTGAAATCATAGTTATGTAATTCTACTTTTGTTATGCGAAATCCTATAACTTTTGTAAACATTTGAATCATTGTAATGTAACTATTTTTCAAACGTCTCATATAGAGGCCGTTTGCTTTAACTTTTATGTTGTGATATTTAATTTGGTCGGCGCCCCCATGGAACCTCCCACTTCCGCTGCCACGTGTTTTAGGGGTGCGACAGATTGGTATCAGAGCCAAAGGTTATAGTGAACTAGGATTGCATTAGTGACCTAGACTATAACCATTAGGTTAGTATTCCTTGTTTGGTATGACTAGTTCAGCGATTGTATCATTTGAATTTAATTTAACATAGCCTGATGGGACTTTTTTACACCGTTCCTCCTTGTGGTTTGTCTAGAATTTCACTCGTCGTCCTTGTACTTTTTTTTTGGCACTGGTTACCCCTGTGGTTGCTAATTCTTGCACTCGTAGTCCTTGTCACTAACGGCTGTTAGTTTTCTTTGTTAAAGGACCATCCATGTAAAAAAATTTTCAGATTTAAAGTTTATTTAAATTTAATATTATTTTTAATTATACTTGGCTAATTTATTTTTCGAATAATTTAATTATTTAATCAGTTTTTTTTGTGACAATTAATTTATTTTATTTTTTGAGTATCCCGATCTATATAAACCCACTAAAAATATAAATAGTTTAGAAATATAATAGTTTTTTAAATAGTTTATACTCTTAATTTTGCATATAATCATCGATTTCATGATTTACAATTCTGCATGCCTACATATATATTGCTAATAATTTTGTATATTATGAACATACTCAAATTGCACATTATCAATATGTAACATTTATTTTTGAGTTAATTAAAGAAAAAAATTATAAAATACTAAATTGCAATAATTACTTAGCGTATAATATTAAATAACAGTATTTAGTTAATTTTCTTTTTTAGTAACGATTATTCTATTTTTGACAATTAAATTGATTAATTTAAATATTTCCTTATTCTAATTTTTATAAGTGTCATAATCTACATCGACCCATTAAAAATACCACTAATTTTATTAAAAAAACAATGTAAGAAATTGTCAGGTACTATCCGTATAATTTTTCTACTAATTTACATAATTTAATATGTGTCGGTTATTTTAAAGAAAAAATACTTAATGTTCAAAATATGGAGTACAATAATACTATACGCTACGTAGTTATTGCAATTTAGTAATTCGGAATTTTTTCTTCAATTAACTCAAAAATAAATGTTACATGTTGATAATATGCAATTTGAGTACGTTCATAATATACAAAACTATTAGCAATATATATGTAGGCATGTAGAACTGTCTATACGGAATCATGAAATCGACGATGATATGCAAAATTAAGAGTATAAAATATTTAAAAAACTATTACATTTTTAAACTATTAATATTTTTTAGTGGGTTTATATAGATCGAGACATTAAAAAAATAGAACAATTTAATTATCAAGAGAAAAACTGATTAAAATAAATTAATTGAATTTATTAGATTATTCGAAAAATAAATTAGCTAAGTAAAATTAAAAATAATATTAAATTTAAATAAACTTTAAATTTGAAAAAAAATACACGGATGGTCCTTTAACGAAGAAAATTAACGGCCTTTAGCAACAAGGACTACGAGTGCAAGAATTAGCAACCACAAGGATGACCAGTGCCAGAAAAAAAGTACAAGGACGACGAGTGAATGTTAAGACAAACCACAGGGACGAACAGTGTAAAAAAGTCTAGCCTGATCAACTATGTACAATTAAAGGAGAACTGATGCAAGACCTGAAATGGTTATAGTGAATGGGAATGCATTAGAAGACTTTGACCAAGGATAGAAACGGGACCAACCCTATACGTGCTTATGTGCTAGGTTATTATATATCTATATATAACCTTAACTTCTCGTATACTAAACTTCTTGCCACATAAAATGGCAACCACTCCCACAACTACGTCACGAAAACGAAACACGGACCTTACTTACTAGTGTGGAAATTTCTACGGTACCCGCTCGCCCAACCGAATCGGGCAATGAGATAATCGAATAGGACTCACTTGAGGAAAATCCACCTAAGGATTCGCCACCCAAACAAGTGACGCCTACTTCACCCTCTTCTTTCCGCTCACAACCAAATCACTTGGGAACACGTATAAAAGTTGAACAATACGATATTTCATCACTTAGATGAACTACACCTACTTCCGTCACTTCACACTCTCCCTTCCCACTCACATCGTAGATCTATGGATCGCGTACGTTACTAACAGCTAGGGGAAATACTAGAACCGCCTCGAACTATAATCTATCTTGTTCATACTACTACTGCTACTAATACTGATACTCCAACCACTAGAACCCGTTGTTATGCAAGGGTCCACGGGTGAACTTTGTCAACCACAACACCTACGTAATGGAAGTAACCGTTAGAACAATTGCATGAATTTCAACAATCCACCTAACTCCTTACTTGATCATGATTGATCACTCTTTGACTTGTATGTCAACAATTCTTTCAAACACGAGACTTACTGCTTGATCATGTTTGGTCATCATTTCGACACGTTTGTCAAATGATTTACTTATAACTTGATTCGCAACTTTGTCAACTTCAAACTATGACTTGAACATTCTAATTACTACTGCAAGGACTACCCGCAGCTACGAATTTGTCAACTATCTTCATCAAACACCTTCACCAAGCATTTGTTTATTTCCAAACAACAATATAGTCATGATTGACTACTTTGAGAACACTACCCGGTCATTTTTGTGACTACTCTTTTGACTAAACATTCTTGTTGTTGATTCATTGACTTAATAGAACGCCCTCCTGAATAAGATGGCAAACTCCTCTAAGAACGACTTCTCATCAGACAACATCTTACTCCACTCTGCCCTCCCGCGATACAGTGTCATGCTCGAAGCACGTTACTATCCACATGACCTGAATCTAGAATAGATTAGAAGTAGACCCGAACAACGGTGAACATAGCTAGTGTTAGCTCGATGATCTATCGATGGGTGTATAAAATCCCATCACATTTTGTATAAGACTTATGCTTTCATCCGGATGTAACGGTGTCTGTCATGTTTTGTAAACTTTGAATTTGGTAAGCTATCAACCTATTAACCTTGCACCTTGTTGGTTACAACTCACATTACCTTGTATTGATTCGTCATCATATTACTTTTCATCATGATTGTGATAATCTTGACTCTCATACAAAGACCTCATTCATTCTTTTAATCCCTTTTTCGTTTAAGGAGACACCACTATAAGAATCAACTGAAATTTTCAACACTTTACAATAACAAAAATTTTCAACAGATTTCCACCAATTCAAGTTTTCAAAGAATTTCCACCAAACAACTACCCTGAACTATTTACAACTTTTTAATGTTCAATTAATTTGGCTAGACAGAAATTTTCAACGACTTATTGACGACCATATTTTTCCAACATATTTTGATTAACTCAAGATTTCAACGTACTTCATAGTTCCAAACAAACTATTGTCATAGAAATTTATCGACTGATTCTACACCATCGCAAGCGAACATTTCCCCATAGATCTCATACCCGTCAAAATCAGAAACCTTGATATCATCATAGGCATGGACTGATTGTCCAAACACAGTGCTGAAATCGTTTGTCTCTAGAAAATCATGCGTATACCTCTCGCTACCGGTGGAACCTTGATCATACAGGGGGAGACTGGTAGGCGAAACCTAAACATCATATCTTGTATGAAAACTCAAAAGTACCTGAGAAAAGGGTACCCGATAATCCTTGCTCATATAACCGAAAAGAAGTCGGCTGAAAAGCGATTTGAGGATGTGCCCATCGTCCGAGACTATACAGAAGTCTTTCCCGAAGACTTGCCAGGCCTACCCCCGCCTAGACAAGTCGAATTTCAAATCGAACTTGTGCCCGGTGTTGCACCTATGGCACGAACCCCGTATAGTTAGCCCCATCCGAGTTGCAGGAGTTATCCACCCTATTACAAGAACTCCTGGACAAGGGATTATTCGACAGAGTTCGTCACCCTGGGGAGCTCCGGTCCTATTCGTTAAAAAGAAGGATGGATCCTTCAGAATGTGTATTGACTACCACGAACTGAACAACCTTACCATCAAGAACCGATACCCACTTCCAAGAATTGATGACCTGTTTGACCAACTTCAAGGTTCGAGCTTCTACTCGAAAATCGACCTACGGTCGGGTTATCATCAACTTCGAGTTCGAGACTCCGACATCCAAAAAACAGCTTTCAGAACCCGCTATGGGTATTACGAATTTCAAGTGATGTCTTTTGGCTTAACCAACGCACCGGCTGTATTCATGGACCTTATGAATCGGGTGTGCAAACCCTATCTAGATAAGTTTGTCATCGTGTTCATCGACGACATCTTGATATACTCTCGCAGCGAAACGGAACATGGCCAACATCTAAAAACCATTCTGGAATTACTCAGACACGAGGAGTTATACGCCAAGTTCTCCAAGTGTGAGTTCTGGATGCAAACAGTACAAGTTCCTAGGGCATGTCATTGATATTCAAGGGATACGTTTTGATCCAGCCAAGATCAAGGCCATTAAGTGCTGGTAAGCACCAACCACGCCAACTGAGGTACGACAATTCTTAGGTCTCACCAGATACTATCGGCGATTCATTGAGAATTTCTCCAAAATAGCCTTACCTTTAATCTCACTGACTCAGAAAGACAAGAAATTTGACTGGACCGATAAACAGGAGTCCGCCTTCCAACTTCTGAAACAGAAACTCTGCATTGCACCAATCCTGTCCTTACCCGAAGGCACCGATGATTTTGTAGTTTACTGCGATGCCTCGCGTCAGGGACTAGGTTGTGTGTTAATGCAACGTGATAAAGTCATTACCTACGCCTCTCGACAGCTCGAAATCCACGAAAAGAATTATACCACTCATGACCTTGAACTCGGAGCTGTCGTCTTTGCTCTCAAAATCTAGAGACTTTCCCTTTATGGCACTAAGTGCACCATCTTTACCGATCACAAAGTCTCCAACACATATTTGATCAAAAAAATCTCAACATGAGGCAACGTCGATGGGTCGAGTTGCTTACCGATTATGACTGCGAAATTAAATACCATCCGGGCAAGGCAAATGTTGTTGCCGATGCCCTCAGCCGAAAAGAACGTTCAAAACCACTTCGTGTTCGTGCACTTGGTTTAACCATTCAAAACAATCTCATCACTCAAATCTTCACCGCTCAACTCGAAGCCCTGAAACCAGAAAACATCAAAAATGAAGCCTTGCGAGGCATGGATAAACAATTCGAAATCAAACCCAACGGAACCCGATACTTCTCCAACCGAATCTGGTTACCAAGCTTTGGAAACCTACAAAATTTGGTGATGGATGAAGCTCACAAATCTTGATACTCTATACATCCTGGTTCCGATAAGATGTATCACGACATTAAACAACAGTATTGGTGGCCCAACATGAAAGCTGACATAGCCACTTATGTTAGCAAATGTTTAACCTGTACCAAGGTTAAGGCCGAATACCAGAAACCCTCCGGATTGCTACAACAACCCGAAATACCTCAATGGAAATGGGAAAACATAACCATGGACTTCATTACCAAACTACCGAAAACACCGAGCGGCTGCGATACCATTTGAGTGATCGTTGATCGTCTCACGAAATCTGCCCATTTCCTAGCTATCAAAGAAAACGAAAAGATGGAGCGTCTGGCTCGCATCTACATCAAAGAGGTTGTGGCACGACATGGTATTCCCATTTCAATCATCTCAGATAGAGATAGCCGCTTCACCTCTCGATTCTGGCAAACACTTCAACAAGCCCTCGGTACTCGCCTCGATTTGAGTACTGCTTATCATCCGCAAACCGATGGTCAGAGTGAACGGACCATTCAAACCTTAGAAGACATGCTACGAGCTTGTGTAGCTGACTTCGGAAACACATGGGAAAACCACTTACCACTGTGTGAGTTCTCCTACAACAACAGTTACCACACCAGCATTGATGCTGCACCATTCGAGGCACTCTATGGGAGAAAGTGCCGATCACCCATTTGTTGGACCGAAATCGGCGAAAGCCAACTCACTGGTCCTGAAATTATCCATGAAACAACCGAGAAAATCGTGACCACACAAAACCGGCTGAAAGCCGCACGTGATCGTCAGAAAAGCTATGCTGACGTGAGACGCAAACCACTTGAGTTCCAGGTTGGGGATCGAGTACTCTTAAAAGTGTCACCTTGGAAAGGTGTTATTCGTTTTGGCAAACGCGGCAAACTAAACCCCAGGTACATCGGACCCTTTGAGATTCTTGAAAGAATTGGTCCGGTGGCATATCGACTGCAGCTACCACCACAACTAAGTAGCGTGCACAACACGTTCCACATTTCTAACCTAAAGAAATATCTATCTGATGAGACACTTGTAATCCCGCTCGAGGAAATCCACATTGATGACAAACTCCATTTCGTCGAGGAACCTATTGAAATCATGGACCGTGAGGTCAAACGCTTGAAACAGAGTCGTATTCCCATCGTAAAAGTCCGGTGGAATTCTAGGCGCGGTCCTGAATTCACTTAGGAACGGGAAGATCAAATGCGACTGAAACATCCACATCTATTCTTAGATACCTCACAAACCACAATAGCAAGCTAATTTCGGGACGAAATTCTCCTAACAAGGGGAGAATGTGACACCCGACGATTTAGGGTTACTGATTAACCCTCTAGAAACCCTAATTACGTGTGTTTAGTTTAGTTATAGGCTAAATACTTGTAACTATTTGTATATTTTTATGTGAATATACACCCCCGTAATTGATTTATATTACGCTACGTAATTAGTTGTAATTACGCTTACGCAAATTGGTAAAATTGTGCAAAATAACCGGATGGAGTCCGACACTGTATAAAATACGACGTTGGTGAAAACATTCTATAAATAACTTGAATTCATTTTTAGAAGTTATTTATCATATATTATTATTTTGATATAAAAATACCCGAAAAACCTAGACGTTTCGATTAAAATGTCTCAAACGCGCAAATGTTAGCAAATGTTTAACCTGCACCAAGGTTAAGGCCGAATACCAGAAACGCTCCGGGTTGCTACAACAACCCGAGATACCTCAATGGAAATGGGAAAACATAACCATGGACTTCATCACCAAACTACCGAAAACACCGAGCGTTTGTGATACCATTTGGGTGATCGTTGATCGTCTCACGAAATCTGCCCATTTCCTAGCTATCAAAGAAAACGACAAGATGGAGCGTCTGGCTCGCATCTATATCAAAGAGGTTGTGGCACGACATGGCATTCCCATTTCAATCATCTCAGATAGAGATAGCCACTTCACCTCTAGATTCTGGCAAACACTTCAACGAGCCCTCGGTACTCGCCTCGATTTGAGTACTGCTTATCATCCGCAAACCGATGGTCAAAGTGAACGGACCATTCAAACCTTAGAAGACATGCTACGAGCTTGCGTAGTTGACTTCGGAAACACTTGGGAAAACCACCTACCTCTGTGTGAATTTTCCTACAACAACAGTTATCACACCAGCATTGATGCTGCACCGTTTGAGGCACTTTATGGGAGAAAGTACCGATCACCCATTTGTTAGACCGAAATCGGCGATAGCCAACTCACTGGTCCTGAAATTATCCATGAAACAACCAAGAAAATCATGACCATTCAAAACCGGCTGAAAGCCGCACATGATCGTCAGAAAAGCTATGCTGACGTGAGACACAAACCACTCAAGTTCCAGGTTGGGGATCGAGTACTTTTAAAAGTGTCACCTTGGAAAGGCGTTATTCATTTTGGCAAACTCGGCAAACTAAACCTCAGGTACATCGGACCTTTTGAGATTCTTGAAAGAATTGGTCCGGTGGCATATCGACTGCAGCTACTACCACAACTAAGTAGCGTGCACAACACATTCCACATTTCTAACCTAAAGAAATGTCTGTCTGATGAGACACTTGTAATCCCGCTAGACGAAATCCACATTGATGAAAAACTCCATTTCGTCGAGGAACCTATTGAAATCATGGACCGTGAGGTCAAACGCTTGAAACAGAGTCGTATACCCATCGTTAAAGTCCGGTGGAATTCTAGGCGCGGTCCTGAATTCACTTGGGAACGGGAAGACCAAATGCGACTGAAACATCCACATCTATTCTTAGATACCTCACAGACCACAACAGCAAGCTAATTTCGGGACGAAATTCTCCTAACAGGGGGAGAATGTGACACCCGACAATTTAGGGTTACTGAATAACCTACTAGAAACCCTAATTACGTGTGTTTAGTTTAGTTTAGTTTTAGGCTAAATACTTGTAATTACTTGTAACTATTTGTATATTTATGTGAATATACACTCCCGTAATTGATTTATATTACGCTACGTAATTAGTGGTAATTACGCTTACGCAATTTGGTGAAATTGTGCAAAACAACCGGACGGAGTCCGACACTGTAGAAATACGACGTTGGTGAAAACATTTCTATAAATAACTTGAATCTATTTTTAGAAGTTATTTATCATATATATTATTATTTTAATATAATAATACCCGAAAAACCTAGACGTTTCGATTAAAACTTCTCAAACGCAACGAAAACGCACCCGACAATCGATTGAAAGTCGAAATATATTTTTACAATTTAAAATATCTTATTTTGTGTGAAATTATTATTAAAAACATCGTATGATGATTCGTCAATAAAAACGTCTATTTAAAACGTTATGCGATTAAACCTCCGTACAACGAGCACGCAAATCGAGACCGAACAAAAGATAGAACATTTTTATAAATGTTTTCAAGTAAATATATAAAATATCTTAAGTGAAACTTCCAAGATTGAAATTTTATTAAAAACGCGTGCTTAAAACGATTAACGTATATACAAACACCGAAACAAATGAGAAAACGAACACCGCGTGAAGCACAAATTGGATAAACAAGAAAATGACCAAAATACCCTTGGTGGAACCACATGGGGGCCGGCCACCCCATGTGCCACCCCTCACTTCACCCACTTATTTCACATGCAAAATCACGATGACACTTTTCTTACTTACCCATTCCAAATACATGCAACCTCTCATTTTACACTCAAACACTTCACACCTTTTCTCTCTACAATCCCCTCTCACTCTCTCTCTCAAAAATCCAGAGAATTTTCACCACCCAAGAACCACCATTACCACCACCATAAACCACCATAACACCACCACCACAAAAGTCACTATTTTACAAGGAAAACAAGCTCAACAACAACTTCTCCTTCTCCTCATCTCATCTCCAACAAAATCTTTGTAAGGAAACCTATCACTACTCTCATCTATGTATATTTACATGTTTTCAAGCTCATCCAACTATATTATGTCCAAATACCTTGCTAAAATACGTTTTTATGATTTATATACAAAGAGTACACAATCTGTCCAGAAAATCACAGCTCACTAAAAACGTCATATCTTGGGTTCTAGGAAGAGTTAGAAGATGCATGTTTTTTTAAATTTGCGTATTGAAAATATCTACAACTTTCATGTTTTACGTTTTTACCAGATCCATACTTATTTTTGTCTATAAGCCGATTTGTGGGACTGGTCTGGGTGAGATCGGAATCTGAGCTAGGCTTTATAATTTATTTTGTTTCTCTATGAAGATGGGACTTAAAATTCTTAGAAAACATATGTTAGATACTAGATACATGGATGATCAGTTGGTAAAATTTGTGAGACTTGATTTGGAACAGAAATTGGTAAGACACATGGCGAAACAAACCGACAAAAGTCAAAAAATAAGAAATCTTGAAGTTTTGGGACTTTTATAAGAACCGGCACTTTTGATGATTTTGGACAGGAACCGACAATATATTTGGACTTTAATAAACTGATATTTGGGTTGGGTAAAAGTTTCAGGTCAAACCGAGTAAGTTTGATCAAGTCAACAAAAGTGGCTCGATTTCGAAAAACTTACTATATTTGAAAAATGGTAACAAAAATGGGTTTGGGTGACTTATTTAGTAACTTGGACCAAAAACTAATTTTAGAAAGTTTCTCGAATGAAAAACCGACCCTTAGAACTCTTGAACTAACACATGTGTCGCCATACCTGCGACACTAACACATGTGTCGCCATACCTGCGACACTAACACCTGTGTCGCCATACCTGCGACACTAACACCTGTGACACTAACACCTGTGTCGCCATACCTGCGACACTAACACCTGTGTCGCCGTACCTGCGACACTAACACGTGTGTCGCCATACCTGCGACACTAACACATGTGTCGCTAAAAACAGAAAATTAAAATTTGATTTTCTCTAAGTATTCAACTTGGGTAACAACTTATAACCACACATGATACATACTATAACAATGTATACAATGACACAAACTTAATAATAATGTCTTTTTAAGAATTATTATTACAAACTTTCACCAACGGGCCGTACATGTTTTTGATAAACGAACTTGGACAACTTATTTGGACATACTAGTTGATGAACTAGCTTTAGGTGGACATAAAACCCCCACCTACCCGATTGGCTTAAGTGGACATTAACCCCCACTTATAAAATCGCTATAGATGGTCTTTTGAGACATCTACTTATACAACCTCATACGTTTAGGGTGTTAGGAGGTTGCACACGGGAACGAGAACACCCACTACTTGCTAATATTTGATATTGCTTGCTACCTGCTTATCTCTGGTGAGTTTCATAGCCCCTTTTTACTGTTTTTCACTGGGGTGAGAATACATACAACTATTTTATAAACTGCTTTATGATCACAAGTACTGGAAACAACTTTTTATACGGATTGCATGAGACCTGAATAATCCACTAAAGTCCTCTACCTATCATAGTCATTAAAATTTATGCGTGAGTATTATTGGATAGATCTATCAGGGTTTGACAAACCTCGTCCGGGCTAGTCGCGCTAGCCAACCCACGGGCGCAGTATTACTTGTGATTTAGAAGTGTATCGGATTAGTACACTTACCGGAGGCAAACAACGTTAAGCTTGACTATGAGACTCATGCAAATGGTATACTTATATTGCTGTATGCAATACTTTTACTTGTCATTGGATAACGATACTTTTACTTATCATTGACGAATGATGCAAACTTGTGAAATTTTGTGGATCATATTAGCAACTGATTACTTAACAAACCTATGAACTCATCAACTTTATGTTGACCCTTTTAGTATGTATTTCTCAGGTAACCCGCCGTAGTAGGAAGCTTATGGATAGCTTAGATCGAGTCACATTATTTTCAAACATCAAGGAACTAGATTGCATTTACTATCTTTTGAAATCATAGTTATGTAATTCTACTTCTGTTATGCGAACTCCTATAACTTTTGTAAACATTTGAATCATTGTAATGTAACTATTTTTCAAAAGTCTCATATAGAGGTCGTTTGCTTTAATTTTTGTGTTGTGATATTTAATTTGGTCGGCGCCCCTATGGCACCTCCCACTTCCGCTGCCACGTGTTTTGGGGGTGCGACAGATTGGTATCAGAGCCAAAGGTTATAGCGAACTAGGATTGCATTAGTGACCTAGACTATAACCATTAGGTTAGTATTCCTTGTTTGGTATGACTTGTTCTGCGATTGCATCATTTGAATTTAATTTAACATAGCCTGATCAACTAGAGAAATGAGAAAGATATGGAAGGTGAAAGATTGTATGAAAAGATATGTGAAGATGTTATGATGTGTGTCTTGAAATGAGCCATCAAGCCTCCTATTTATAGGGGAAAATTGGTGCATTTTAGCAACTTGGGGCACATCTTAGCAAAAGGTGGAAAAGTTGCTAGCACATGTACCCTAAAGCGCGTAAAGGTCTAGCACGTGTACCCTAGAGTTGTGGAAAAGGCCTAGCACATGTACCCTGCGAGTACGAGCAAGGACAAAAAAGAAGGTGGGGGATGGGGGGGCAGGCAGCCGGCGCTGCCACCATGGAAGCCGACGGCGGCTGGCAGCTTGCCACCCCGGTTCGCCGTCTTTCGTTTCGTTTCTCGATTTGTGCGTATTTTCTTCGTTATGCGTCCATTTTCGTCGATTCTTTTTGCGTTGGATTCGTTTTTCAAAAACTAAGAATTTGATGCAAAAACATCCCAAAACTATGTTTCTGATCTTCGAATGTCTCGTACGAACCATTTGAATCTTCCGGCGTACGTGGAATCTTCATTCTTCATCCGTTTTTGTTGATTCTTCTTCTGTTAGATTCGTATTTTGAAAACAAATATCTTGGATAAGAGAAATCTTAGTGATGGGAACTTTTATCTTTAAATCTTGTCTTGATATCTTGAATCTTCAAACGTGTGTGGAATCTTCATTTTTCGTCCGTTTTGCTTGATTATTCTCGTGCAACTCTGTTTTGACCTTCTTGGCAAAGTTTCATTGATTTGAACATTATCTGAGTCTATTTGCCAAGTATTATTCCAAAATGAGAGAGATATCGGTAGTAAAACGTGACTTTTTACGCGATATCAAACGTTCCCAAAATTTGTAAAAGTTATCATTTAAATTAATTGTCGTGCATGTACTTAATATATTTTCATTCAGATATAAGTAAGTATTCGGGTATGGATGTCACCCGTTCGGGTATACCAAACCTTAGCCGATAGGCTAAAGGTTTCTTACCCATTTAGTTACCACAATTTTTGGTTTTATCCCGATCAGTTATAAGGGGCCTAACCCGATCGACTAAACCAATCCACCCGATCGATTCTGTCTTGTTCAGCCGATCGGCTAACCAAACCCACCCGATCGGGTTTGGTTCCTCTGCACCACGGTTCCAGTCCGAATTATAGATTTCAATCATATTGTGTTCAAGATTCATCAAGTTTTTGCTACGTATTAGTGTTCAATATTTCACTAACTAAATGTTAAAGTTAACAATATATATGTTCTCTTCAAGTGATTTCACCATTTTTTACTCATATACACTTACTAATAATTTTTGTACAGAGTATAAATTTTTGGGTCAAGTATTATCATCACCAACGACTTCATATTTCTTAATTTTTAATCCACTTTTTGTTTTCAATCTATCATATCATCAAGTAGTTACATAATATATAACAACAATTTATAAAAAGAAAAGAATGAAACATTTTATAAAGGAATTTGAAGGAGAAAATTTCCTTACAATGATAAAAATGGTGAAGATGTTACGATGATAATAATGATATTGTAATTGTTATTGTTGTTGTTAGTTAATGAAGATGGGATGCAGATGATGAAGAAATTGTTTGTTGCTCTCAACCTGCCTTCCTGCTTCTGCTGATTTGTTTGAAGATCACGGAGAGAAATAAAAGTGGGTGTTGAAATATTGAGGTTGGTGTATCACTGAGATGTGAGGATGGGAGTATATAAAAATGGAGTGGCTCAAGTTTTTCAAAGGAAGAGTGGGTGTGTATAGGAAGGTGTCGACCAAATATTTTTAAAGTGGTTAAACTTTAAGTATTTAACCCATTAATTTTGTGTACGGGCCTAATTATATTAAATATAAAATTTAATATTTGATATTTTTAATGTGTAGTATCTTTCCAAATACTTTATTCGAAATAATAAAAATATAATTTTTATTATTTTTGGGTTATCGAGTATGTTTTATATATTTTTGTCGCGTATCATACGTTTTATATAAAATGTATAATCGTTTTCATTTTATTTTTATTTCTGATAGTTCACGCAATATTTTCAAATAGATAACTATTTAAAATAGTTTCGCGTTCTTTCTAAATTTTGCATCACCAACAATCGTATTTTTTTCGTCGGGTTTCTTCCGATAATGTTTTGTATAATTAATTTATAATTATAAATAATTATAAATTTCGTAATACTTTTTGTCCAAAAGTTTTGTGTACGCTAGACTTATCTCACATCAATAGTTTATTTTAAACTTTTGTAGGCAATTAACTTAAGAAATGCATGAAATTAAGTATAAGTCTATACCTAATTTGGAGGAGTGTCACAATTCGATCCATCCACTATTGATGGATATGGACGGATAATGGATATGGATATAGATATTTAATGGCTCGAATGTGGATGGTGAGTTTTCATCCATGAATTGCATCCATTAACACGAAATCATATATATTTCAATTATTAATTAGTTATACTATATACCTCGATGTCCATTTGTTTCATATACTTCACACACTTTATTTATTTTTGTATTAATTTATTGTACCATTTTATTAAACATGAATATTCTACCAAGTTCTCATAATAATATGTCTATATTACATCTCTTATGTATGGCTTACAATACGCATTTTCATTCATCTTGGATTTGATATACAGTTTAAACTTTGTTCGTCAAAAAATTCTACTGATTATGTTACAAAGAACATTGAATACGTATTATTTTGAAATACTAGCACTTGATTACATGCTATAGCACTTTTATTTGTTGTAAATGAAGTTTTGATGTATTTGAACGCTTTATTATCTTTAACGATTTTTTTTGTTAGCCAACGGACATCCATTAACCCGCTTCACGCGGTGGATATGGATGTGGATGGATTTAATATGTTTTAGTGGATATGAATGTGGATGTGGATGGTGAAAAAGTAAATGGATATAGATGTCGATATGGCTACATCTGATCCACTGCCATCTCTAGTCCGGCCGATTATGTCGCACCCCCAAATTCATGATTAGCGGAAGCATACATTTGGGTGCGACTAATACGGTGATCAACACCACAAAGATACATAATGAACGACTCGATATGTGTCATTTAACAAAATACATTGATTTGATATTTGTTTACAACATTTGAAGCTATTACCATAGCTCGTTGTGACACCCGTCAAATTAGGACTAGTAATTAGTGCCTAATCAATTGTTAATACATGTAATTAGTTTTGTATTAAGCTAATTTATGTATCGAAATATATATTGAGGAATATATACAATTATGGGATTTGATTAAATCGTACAAGTTTCAAATCGAATGTAATTCAGTTCAATTAAATACGGACGTTGGTGAACATTTTCACTAAATAATGTAACATTATTTAGAGACATCATTATAGCACAAATATTATATTAATAATATTTCATAACTATTTCGTATCGTACAAACAAAGTCAACGCGGTAAAATGTTAAACGCGCGAACAACCGAAATAAAGTTAAAGTTACAATTTATAACCCAATTATTAAGTATTTGATGAAATACTTCAAATATAATTTTGAATAAATATCCGTATTTTAAAACTTATAATTAAACGTATAAAATAATTATTTAACGTTTAAACAATCGGAGAAACGAACACCGCACGGAACGCAAACACAGGAGAACGAAAATTGGTGAAGCCCGACCCTGTGGGCCCCCACCAAAACCGGCCAAGGTGAGGGTCACCACCTCCCTCACCTCACTTCTTTCCTCATTCCACATACACACTTCCAAAAAAAAAAAACTCTTTTCTCTCTCTCTTTTACTTCCATTCCACCACCATCACTAACCATCACTCAATTCCTCAAATTAACACCACAAAACAACCTTCAATCTCGAAGCCCATTTGAAGAAAAATATCCACCGCGTCACGATCTACACTTCTACCTTTCCGGAATCTTGATTCGCCATTTCGTAAGTTTCCGACAAAACCCAAAACGCTCCGATTTCCATTCTTTTCACATGTTTATGGTTTGTTTAAGCTTAAAATGTTCAAAAATGGGTAGGGTAAAAGTCTCAGGTCAAACGGAGGCTGGAAAACACCTTTTCGGCTCATTTTCCGGCCAACAGCGCGTTATGTCGCAGAGGCTCCAGGTCACCTGCGACATAAGCCTTTATGTCGCTAAATCAGACCATATATCGCATATAGCGACATAAGCCACTATGTCGCACTAATCACGGATGTCGCATATAGCGACACAAATAGTTATGTCGCAGAAATTACGGACGTCGCATATAGCGACACAACGCCCTACGTTGCATTAAATTGCGGATGTCGCCCTTAGCGACACAAGCCCTTATGTCACAGATATGATCTGCGACACAACAGACTATGTCGCACTTAGCGACACAAAGCCGTATGTCGCACGCTATGTCGCATGAAACAGAACCAAGAAAACACAAATTTTACTAAGTATCGAGACCTAAAATTTTATCACTCGATTTCACCCAAATTCAAGTCCAGATGCGTTTTTCACCAAAGCAATTTAGTAGAAATAAAAATTTTGATATTACAAACAATCAGCTCAACCCCAGCTGATTGCATTTTATCAAAAATTTTATAAAAATTTTTGATAAAAATTCAGCTCGACCCCGGCCAGGGGCTCTGCCCCTTGGACCCCGCCAGGGGCTGCCGCCCCTTGGACCCCGCTACCAGGGGCGCTGCCCCCGGACCCCCGTCAACCAGGAACTTGTAAATATGACTCCTAAAACTTATACAACCTCAAACTCTTATACAATATGACTCCTAAAACATTGTAAGACATGTTTTTCAAGTATAACACTTCGAAATCAATATGATAACATCAAGATTGATATTACAAACAATCATCAACGGGCCGTACACACTTTCAAACACTTAGACCACCAACCAAATTGTAATCATTTGGACATTCTAGTTGGACAAACAACTACAAGGTAGTCTTATTAGATGCCATCACATGTTTATAACCATCGCATGTTGTGGACACCCTTAAGTTACAAGTCTTCGGACATCATTACTCGGCTAATCAACTCAAGTTTATTTAGATAAACACTTCAAGACTCAGGTGAGTCTCATGGCCCCTATTTTACTATTTTTCAATCAGGGGTGTGATTATATTGCTCGTTTTATTTTACAATATGAACGCAAGTACAATACAAATCAAATACTACATGAGTTGTTTTCACTAATTATTTCAAAGCCCTCCACAACATAGTTTGGTAATACATCTGTAGCGTGAATGTTAGTATATGATATCATATAGGATTGACAATCCTCATCCGGGTTGGCACGCACTAACTGGTTAAACGGACGTATTAGCATTTGGGAAGACGAGTGTAGATTAGGCACTCGTAGGAGGCAACTCAGTTAGGTTTCCTTAATTGGACCTGACGCTCAAGTTAAGCTCAGACTATGTGCTCATGGCTGTATAACTTTTATTTTGCTTAATTTCATTTTAAATTCAATTAAATCTTGCGGTTCATACAAATATGTGTTAATATACAAACCTGTGAGCTCACCAGCGTTTCGCTGACCAATTTTAGCATGTATCACAGGTGACCAGCAGTAGGTTGGACTACTTAATCAAGAACTCTTAGCTCGAGTCAGCATGCAAACAATCAGAGATTTAGCTGCATTATTATATTTTGTATAGGTTAATTATGTACTTCAATCTCTCAATTCCAAACCGGGCTAATGTAAACAACATTTTGATGTCAACTTTGGTTTTATCAATATCAATGTAAAAAGACGCATATAGTGGTCGTTCATTATATCTTATGTGCTGTGTATATTGATTAGTCGCGCCCCGACCCGATTCGCTTCCGCAACCTGAATTTGGGGGTGCGACACTCGTGTTCTGAAAATGAGAGATTTCAATACATAATTACTTTTACAAAATATAATAATGTAAGAAAATCTCTGATATTTGCATGATGACTCGAGCTAAAAGTATCCTGATGGGCAGTCCAAACTACTGCTGAGTACCTGAGAATACATGCTACAATGGTCAGCTAAAAGTTGGTGAGCTCACAGGTATATGTGATAAAATAATGTATGAACCACAAGATTTATGTATGAGTTTGCAATCAAGCAAATAAAATGAAGGTATACTACTGCCATGAGTCCATAGTTTGAGCTTAACTGAGGGGTCAGGATCCACATTCAAGGACCTGAGCGAGGTGCCTCCAAGCGAGTGCCTAATCTACACTCGTGTGAACAAATGATAATGTGTCCGTTTGACATCACAGTCATGGTAGCGCGACTACCCCGGACAGGGATTGTCAATCCCATATGGTACCATACACTAACATTCATGCTAAATCCATATAAATAAACTATGTGTGGAGGGCTTTCATGATTAGTTAATTGTCTCATGCAGTCAATATAGCTAGTTTTGTACTTGTGTTCATATCTAAAACTGAAAACTGAGCATGTATTCCCACCCCTAGAGTAAAAACACTAAAATGCGGTGCTATGAGACTCACCTGAGTCTGATGTGTATCAAGCAAGCAAATATGATGTTGTACAAGTGTGATGTCGTCCAACGACTGTAACCTGTCAGAGATCTGAGCAGAATTGATCAAGGGTTGAAGACTTGCCACTGTTGGTAATATGTAGTTGGTTTTTGTATAAAGACAACCACTGTTAGTTATAATGTGTATTAGTCACTGTTGATGTAAATTTATAAGTCGGTTGAGGTTGTTAGAGTTATTTATGGGATAGATTCGAATACCATAATAACTAGAGATTGTGTAGGACTCTATGCATTATAAATAGAGATCCTTAGACCTAGATTAGGTTAAGATAGTTTTACGCAGCTTCAAGGTTTTCTGTAATCCTAATACTTAAGTGTATTCGTCTTATATCATTAATAAGATTGAAGCTTTTGATAATTAATTGTGTATTACAAGTTATTATAATTCTTGATCTTCTTAATATTATTGAGTGTGATTCTGCAACTTCTCAATAATAATTCAAAGCTTATTGAATTGTTTATTAGAGTTTCTGGATTTAACAAGTGGTATCAGAGCATTGGTTAAGCTTTGAATACAGGAAGATCTAGGATTACTGTTTGATTGATTTTCAAAATTTTTATTGAATCAATGGCAACAGAAGGTAATGAAGGAATCCAGGTTACTAAGATTCCCATGCTCAAACTTGATGAGTTTGATCTATGGAAGGTCAGGATCAAACAATATATGCTTCTCACAGATTATCAGATGTGGGAAGTTGTTGTTAATGGTCCTGCGTATAAAGTAGACAGTGATGGTGTCAAAGAAAGACCTCCACCAACATTAGAAGCTGAGAGAAAGGTTAGATCAACTGACTACAAGGCTTTAAGTACTCTACTTCTGTCAATTCCCAATGAATATCAAAGAAGATTCGAAAACTGTGATGATGCTAAAGAATTGATGGAAGCAATACAGAAAAGGTTTGGAGGGAACGAGAACACAAAAAAGAATAAAAGATCTATGCTTAAACAGCAATTTGAGAACTTTAATTATGTCAAGTCAGAAACTTTGACTCAAACCTTTGATAGGTTCACTAAACTTGTGGGAGATCTGGAAAACCACAAGGTTAAGATTGATAAGGATGATCTGAATAGAAAGTTCTTAAGGTCATTAGGTGAAGAATGGACCATATACACTGTTGGTCTAAGACAGAGTGCATATTTAGAAGTTAATGAATTAGAAGACATCTACAATGACCTAAGAAACTTTGAATCTGAGATAGAAAGCAAGAAGCAGACATCTGAATATAGTCACAATGCAGCCTTTATGTCCATGGGTGGATTAAAGGGTGAATCAAGTCAACAAAAATCTACCTATTTGTCTGGAGGAGTAGGATCATCTGAGATCAAATCGAATGATCAGATTCTAGAATCCTTCTTTACTAGTAATGTGAACTCTTCACTTACTAATGAAGATCTAGAACAGTTTGATGGAGATGATTTAGAAGAGATGGATATCAAACTTCAGATTGCTTTGATAACTCAGAGGGCAAATAGATTTATGCAGAGAACTGGGAGGAATAACTTTGCATACAAGAGGAATGATGCCAAATGGTTTGATAAGAGCAAAGTTGAGTGTTTCAACTGTCATAAGATGGGACACTTTGCCAGAGAATGCAGGAGTCCCAGGCAAGAGCAGAATGGTAATGGTCAAAGGTCAGGGAGCAGTGGAACTCAATCAAGAAACATACCTGTTCAAGGTGATTCATCAAATGCTTTTGTTTCTATGGATGGATGTGGATGGGACTGGAGTGATCAAGAAGAGCATGAAGTAAAGAATCAGTGCTTCATGGCCATTGCTGAGTCTGACAAGAAGTCAGAAATTCCTTATGAGGTACAAAACAAATTATGTTCTGCTGTTTGTAAACAAACTGTTAAACATTACAGGGATCATAATCAGAAAGTATGTGATGAATTAAGGCAATGGGAAATAAAAAATAAACACACCACTGCAGCTATTGAAAATCTTGAAAAGCAAATCAAAGCACATGAGATTAATGCAACTCAGTTTAAGTATGACATTGATTATGCTAAATGGGAAAAAGGTGTGTTGAATGAAAAGGTAGAATTGTTAACTAAGAAACTATCTGAAGTCACATGTGAGAGAGATAGTATTAAGTTATCAGTACAAAACCTACAATATGCCTCACAAAATGTACAAAAGTGTATCAACTCTCAAATACATGATAAGCTTAAGACTGGATTGGGATATAATAATGTTCCTCCACCTTATAACAACAACTATTTTCCTTCTAAAACTGATTTAGATTTAAATAAGTTAAAAGAGGGAATGGTAGATGATGTTAAAAAGGTTGATCCAATTGAAAGCTTGAAGTGTAATAAAGAGTTTGATAAAGTTAAAATAAGAGAGTGGTGTGAGGAAGATGATCAGAGTGACTGTACATCTGAAAGTTTTGAATCATCTAATTCATCATGTGAAGGTAGCAAAAAGGTTACTGGTCTAGTTTCTGAACTAAATGTTAATAAACTAGAAGAGGGTAAAAGGATGTTTCAAGAAAAGGCCAAACAACAGATAAATCAAGTGATCAATACTAATAAGTCTAGAAAGGATCTAGGATTTGTTGGTAAAACAGTTAAGCAGGAGTCAAAATCTGTGACAAAATTGAATGATAATTGTATTAACTGTGATTGCAAAACAAGATTTTCTTCACCAAAATCTTTTAATAAAACTGCATCGAGAGGCAATCAAAGAAATTGGAACCAAATGGTTTCACAAAGATTTGGGCAGAATTTTCAACTGGTAAAAGAAAAATCTTGTTATATCTGTGGAAAAACCAATCATCTTCAACATGATTGTTATCACAATCCTAAGAATTTCACTAGGGTTGTGAAACCATTATGGACAGCAGCAAACATGATTAATAAACAAAATTTTAAATCAAAAGTTAATCATGTTGCCACTGTCAAGAGGATGAAGAATACGGCTAACAGTGGTACAACTGCAGCCACTGCTACTAATGCGGCAGTGATACCACCAAACAAAGCCAACAGAGGTAAAAAGACTAATACAGTGGGAAGTGTTACCACTGTTAAGCATGTAGCCACTGCTAGTGTTAAAAATTCCAAAAGAATGTTTACACCAAGTATGACTACCACTGCTAGAATAATTAACACAAGCCTAAGGGTTACCACTGTTAGGCCAACTCCCATTGTTAAGTCTGAAATTAGTTGGGTTTGGAAACCAAAGAACACTGTCACATCCAAAGTTTCCAAATCTAACAGTGCATCAAAATCAATTGTCTTCCAGATAGTTGATTTTAATGATGCACATGGGAAACCCAAGACCAAATTGGTTTGGGTTCCCAAGAGAAACTAATTCTCTTTTTGATGTTTGTGCAGGGCAAGCCAAAGAGCTTATGGCATGTTGATAGTGGCTGCTCAAGGCACATGACTGGAGACAAAGGAAAGCTACAGAACTTCAAATCATTTGATAGAGGATATGTAGCATTTGGAAGTAATCCCAAAGGTGGGAAGATTACAGGAAAAGGAACAGTGCAAAGTGATAAGATAAGTTTTCATGATGTGTATTTTGTGGAACAGTTGAGGTACAATTTGCTAAGTGTGAGTCAAATCACAGATAAAAAGAATCCAGTCTATTTTACTGACACTGAATGCCTTATCTTGTCCAAGGAATTTAAGATACCAGAAAACATGATTTTAATGAGAATTCCAAGGAAAGATAATGTATATAAGTGTGACTTAGCAAACATGTCACCTCAATCTGATTTAAACTGTCTTATTTCAAAAGCAAGTCTGAATGAATCTGAATTGTGACATAGAAGGATGTGTCACATGAATTATAAAACCATTAATAAACTTGTCAAAAACAAGCTTGTTAGATGTTTGCCTGAAAAGGTATATTCATGTGATGATCATTGTGTTTCTTGCCTAAAGGGAAAGCAACACAAAACTTCTTTTAAGTCCAAAACTATGAATACCAACTGCACACCCTTACACTTATTGCATATGGACTTATTTGGACCAACCAATATAAGTAGTATGGAGAAAAGGTCTTACTGCCTTGTCATTATTGATGATTACACTAGATTTACATGGGTTTTCTTTCTTAGAACAAAAGATGAGACAGGTGAAATACTTAGATCATTTATAACTAAGATGGAAAATCAATTGGATAAAAAGGTTAAAATCATCGGGAGTGATAATGGAACAGAGTTTAAAAATCATGAGATGGATAAATTCTGTGAAGTTAAAGGTATTAAGAGAGCGTTTAGTGCACCTAGAACTCCTCAACAAAATGGAGTAGCAGAAAGAAGGAATAAGACATTAATTGAGGCTGCTAGAACTATGTTATCTGATGCAAAATTGCCTATATCCTTCTGGGCAGAGGCAGTTAGCACAACATGCTATGTTCAGAATAGGGTACTAGTTGTTAAGCCTCATAACAAAACACCATATGAACTGCTGTTTAAGAACAAACCATTGGTTAGTTTCTTAAAATCTTTTGGATGTCCTTGTACCATTTTAAATACCAAAGATCACTTAGGAAAGTTTGAAAGCAAGGTAGATGAGGGTGTTTTTGTTGGTTACTCCATTTAAAGTAAGGCTTATAGGGTATTCAATCAAAGGACCAGGGTGATAGAAGAATCAATGAACATCACTTTTAATGAAAATATCACTAATCCAGATGGAAAAGGTCCAAAGTCTTTGTTTGATATTGATGCACTTAATTCTACTTTTAGATATACAACTGTAGACTCTAGTGCAGGTACAAGTGCAGGTACAAAAGCAGGAACAAGTGATGAATGGGGTACATCTGAATCAGGAATGTCATCTAGAAAGAAGAAAGATTCAGTGGAATACATTTTATTTCCAATATGGTCTCCTGATCCCCCAGAAGTGTTTGAAACTGATCAGTCAAAGTCAACACTCAGATTAGAATCAGAAGAATCAGATGAACCATCCATTAAGCTTATTGAAACTGACAGACAAAGCATGGAAGATAGTGAAGAAGAAAGTGAGATGAGTCCAATACAACAACTTGATAAGGAGAAGGAGAAGATAGATTATCTGAATTATATGAGTTCTACTCATTTGTCAAAAAGAATCTCAAGAGAGGCATCAAGTGAAAGGTCTTGACAAGATGGTAATTATACCAATTTGAAAACTGAGATACCTGAAACACCTACATCCAAATACACTGTTCATAGAGATCACCCTCTTGAAAAAGTAATTGGTGATGTTGGTTCTACTGTGGAAACTAGACAGCAGACCAAGGTCAATGAAGAGGAACTCCATACCTCTTTATATGTATGTTTCTTATCTCAAACTGAACCAAAGAAGGCAGTAGAAGCTCTAAAAGATCCCAGTTGGATTGAAGCAATGCAGGAGGAATTGCTACAGTTTAAGATACAGAATGTGTGGACCTTAGTTGATCTTCCAAAGGGAAAAAGAGCTATTGGCACAAAATAGATTTTTAAGAACAAAAAGGATGAACGGGGTATTGTAATCAAGAACAAGGCAAGGTTGGTGGCACAGGGGTATACACAGGAAGAAGGTATTGATTATGATGATGTGCTTGCTCCTGTTGCAAGAATAGAAGCAATCAGATTATTCTTGGCATATGCTTCATTTCACGGATTTAAAGTTTATCAAATGGTTGTCAAGAGTGCCTTTCTGTATGGGGCAATTGATGATGAAGTTTATGTTTGTCAACCACCTGGATTTGAAGATCACAAGTATCCAGATAGAGTATGCAGATTGGATAAGGCTCTATATGGCTTGCATCAAGCACCTAGAGCCTGGTATGAAACTCTATCTGTTTACTTATTGGAGAATGGATTTAAAAGAGGTACCATTGACAAAATACTGTTCACCAAGAAGGTTCACAATGATATTTTGTTGGTACAAGTGTATGTTGATGATATCATTTTTGGTTCTACTAATGATATACTGTGTAAGGAGTTTAAGAAGTTAATGTATCAGAAGTTCAAGATGAGTTCTATGGGGGAACTTACTTTCTTTTTGGGACTTCAAGTCAAGCAGAGGACTGATGGCATTTTCATCAATCAAAGCAAGTATGTTAAAGACATTCTGGACAGATTTGGTTATACAGATGCTAAAGTAGCTAGCACACCAATACATGCAGATCTTGAGGGGGAGGATGTAGATGTGCATCTTTACAGATCTATGATTGGCTCCCTCATGTATCTCACCTCATCTAGACCAGACATTATGTTTGTTGTGTGTGTGTGTGCTAGATATCAAGCAAATCCCAAGCAATCACATTTGTATGCAGTAAAAAGGATCTTTAGATATTTAAAGGGTCAACCACAATTGGGTCTTTGGTATCCCAAGAGTTCTTCCTTTGAGCTCATGGCATTCACAGATAGTGATTATGGTGGTGAGAATCTGGACAGGAAGTCTACATCAAGGGGTTGTCAATTTCTAGGAGAAAGATTGGTGTCATGGCAATGCAAGAAGCGGACCACTGTATCCACTTCAACAGCAGAAGCAGAGTATGTTGCTGCATCAAGCTGCTATGCACAAGTACTTTAGATTCAGAATCAAATGTTGGATTATGGTCTGACTTTTCTAAATACTCCTATTTATATTGATAATAACTCTGCAATTAGTATCATTAACAATCCTGTTAAGCATTCTAAGACCAAGCATATTGAAATTCGATATCATTTCATAAGAGATTGCAATGAAAAGAGATTGATCCAAATCTTTAAAATTCATATTGATAATCAATATGCAGATCTTTTCACAAAGGCTTTCGATGTGGGAAGGTTTACATTTTTGGTCACCAGTATTGGAATGATCAATCTAACTTAAACTATGTTTGGTATTAGAATAGATACTAACAGTGGTACTTTATAAAGAATAGTGCTTTATGTTCTAAGTGTTTACTACTGCTAGCCTTTAATTGCTTTCAGTTGGTACCACTGTTAGAACATTCTAGCCACTGCTCCTTATAAAGTTGTCACTGCTTGTAAACTTGTGTATATTACTGTCACTGTCTTTGTTTTTTAGCTCACCACTGTGCAGGTTCCTAGCTACTGTCAGAAGACATGGCCACTAATGGAACTAACATATTCTATTTTATTTTTTTCTTTTGAAAAAAAAAATTGTTTTCTTATAAAGCTAAGTGCTTGGTACTGCTAGTACTAAGCTTTGGTTACCTTGGTCGGTTGCCACTGCTAGTGCTACTAGCTGCTGTTAGCTTTCTAAGTACTTTCTTTGAGTGTTTGAAAAATTGAATGTTTGCCACTGTTAAGGTATTTTATCATACCTTTCTACTGTTAGTTATGTTGGGCAATGCCACTGCTAGTTATTTTTCTAGGGCTTGACTCTGTTCTTATGACTAACAGTATATAAACTTTAAACACTTCAATTTTTCATTACGCTTTCTTATTTTCACACTTAACCACTGCGATTAAACTCCGATTTAAACCGTCACTTCTACTACAATCAATTTAACAGTAATGGCTTCTTCTTCAACCGATCTTACATTAAGTGTTTATGAAGAACACAATATGATCGCCTTTTTGATGAAACCCTCATCGGTGTAAAATTTCACGCAAATTGTGGATTTTCTTCGTTCGAGTTATATTTTTCATGCGCTTACCGTATCTACAAGGGTTTCAAGGGGTCATTTGAACAAATTCTGGAAGAATGCCAGATTAGAAGTGATTGAGGGCAACAATCAAGTGGTGTCCACGGTTCACGGAACCAAGGTGGTGATTTCAGAGGATTCTCTTCGAGAAGTACTTCTTCTTGATGATGCTGCAGGTATATCCTCTATTGATGACAGAGATTTGTATGCTAATCTTCGATTAATGGGGTATGAGGGTGATTATACACGTTTTACCTTTTTTTTAAATCACTCTTTAGTCCCCAATGGAAATTTTTAATACATACACTTCTCCACTGCTTGTCATCAAAACGAACTGCTTTCAATGAATTTGGCACCCAAATAGCCTATACACTTGTGTGTTTGGCTAAGGGTCAAAAATTTAATTTTTCAAAATACATACTTGAAGGCATGATAAGATATATTACCAAAGGGAAAAAGGATATGTTTATTATGTATCCTAGATTTGTGCAACTTGTTTTAAACAAACAAATTCCTGGTTTAGTTGCACAAGAACTTATTATTGGTGTTAGTACTCTTTCTACTAGAACATTTACAGAGATGAGTAAGAATACCAATAAGAAGTTTTCTGGGAAGGAAATAACATTGTTTTCTACAATGCTTCATGCTCCTTCCACCACAGATGTAGTACCACCAACTACATCTGAACCAATTGGTGACAGGCCAGTAGTACCAATTGAGTCTGAACACACACAAATTGGGGGTACTAAAAGAAAACAAGGGACCAAACAACCTACCCACTTACAGCCCAAGAAAAAGAAATGAAAACAGACAAGTGAGGTTCCTGCTGCTCACTTGTCTCAGCCATCAATTTCACCACAGCAAGTGACCCCACAGGAGATGGGTGGTCATTCTGGAAGGGTTGCCACTACTCCTACTAGTCCACTGACAGAGGATGGCAGTGGTAACATGAATAAGACCCAACCAGAGGCAACTTCTAATGCTGAACCTATGGGTAATGAAGTAGGTGAAGGTCCCAGTACCAAGACAAAGGGGACTTCTGTTGATCATGCTAGGCATGAGGCAGAAGATGATTTTGTCAATGATTCATCTAGGAGGTCACACTCTAATGATGAGGAGGCTAGTAATTACATTGAATTGAAGAATGTACAATTGACAATGGCTGTGGATAAAATTTGGGAGAGATTGATGAGAGAAAAGAAAGAGAAATTGGAAAAAGAAGTTGCTAGAAAAAGAGCAAAGAAAACAACAAGGGCTGAATTGAAAAATGATCTAGTGTGTAAGCTAAGAGGAGATAGGATTCCTACAGGTCAATTAAGGAAAATGTCACTGGAACAATTGCAACAGTTGTATGATAATAATCCTTTTGTCAATCCTGAAGCAAAGAAAATGTTAGAAAAGAAAAGGAAAGATGATGCAGAAATTCAGAGAAGATTACAGGAAAGATATGATCTGATTGATGAAGAGCTTGAGAAGGAAAAAGAATTGAGATTGAAGGTTGAAGGAGTTAGAAGATCTTTTTCTAAATTTCAGGAGATTGAAGATAATGTGTGTGATTTGGATAGGGATGAGGAGATATTAGAAAAGATGATTATAATTAAGTCTGACAGATCAGAAAACATCAATTTGGATGGTGAAGAATATTCTGAAATTATCAAGTGGGAAGTAGTGTTAATAGCCACTGATTCATTCGCTTATGAAATTAGGATTGAAAGGAAAAATGGTGTTGTCAGTTTTCATAAGTCAATGCAAGATATTCTTAAAAGAGTAAACAGGTTTGATGTATATGATATGTATAAGATTGGCTTAGAAAAGGATGTGAAAAATATTAAAGCTAGTCTTGAAAGGCATGTTTGAGAATGGATACAGATGATGTTTGAGCCTGAGGTATATGGAGATTTGTTTTTATGTGCTGAAGCAGTAGGTAATTGGAGACATTTTGTTAGGGCAGGTGTACAGTTTATAGCTCTCAAAAATGGAAGATTTATCTATATACTGGATGAAAGAGACTATTTTCTTAGTATAGCATTGTTGAAGTAGTTGATTGCAAAGAAATTGCAAGTTGCTGTGAAGAATTCCAAGAGCAAAGATACAGTCTACAGAATTATGAATCAGTACAATAAGAGAGATAAATAGAAATTCAAAAGGTTCCAAATCTCCTACAAAAGAATGAAGCTGAATGTAGAAACTTAATGCAATGCAAGATTGATCAAGTTTAGGGGGAGATTGTTGGGATCTGAGCAGAATTGATCAAGGGTTGAAGACTTGCCACTGTTGGTAATATGTAGTTGGTTTTTGTATAAAGACAGCCACTGTTAGTTATAATGTGTATTAGCCACTGTTGATGTAAATTTATTAGTCGGTTGAGGTTGTTAGAGTTATTTATGGGATAGATTCGAATACCATAATAACTAGAGATTGTGTAGGACTCTATGCATTATAAATAGAGATCCTTAGACCTAGATTAGGTTAAGATAGTTTTACGCAGCTTCAAGGTTTTCTGTAACCCTAATACTTAAGTGTATTCGTCTTATATCATTAATAAGATTGAAGCTTTTGATAATTAATTGTGTATTACAAGTTATTATAATTCTTGATCTTCTTAATATTATTGAGTGTGATTCCGCAACTTCTCAATAATAATTCAAAGCTTATTGAATTGTTTATTAGAGTTTCTGGGTTTAACAGACGTCATAAACGCGCAAGGTTATAATGATGAGTAGATGTCTCAATAGGCTATCTATGTTAGTTGTTCATACAACTAATTATGTCAAAATTATTAGTTTGTTGTTTGTGTTTTAAAAATATGTACGGCCCGTTGGTGACGGTTTGTGATAACAATCTTAAAGTGTTATAATATGTTTCAACGTACTGTATACTTATCAAAGTATATATACTTTATGTACGAGTGACATCGAATAATGTTTGAATATTGTAAGTGTTCAACACTTAGTGAAAAAGTATTTTCAAACTTTGAATGACGGGGGCCTGGGGACAGCGCCCCTGGTAGCCGGGTCCAAGGGGTGGCAACCCCTTGCAGGGTCTGATATCGCGTAAAAAGTCACGTTTTTTACCACAGATATCTCTCTCATTCTGGAGCAATACTTGGCATTTGGACTCGAACAACGCACAAATCATTGATAATATGCTAAGAAGATCAAAACAAGGTTGCACGAGCAAAATCAAGCAAAACGGCCGAAAAACGAAGATTCCACGCACGTGTAAAGATTCAAGACATCAAAATGAGATTTCAAGGTAAAAGTGCCCATCACCAACATCCATCTTACCCAAGATGTTCGTTTTCAAATTACGAATCCAACAGAAGAAGAATCGGCAAAAACGGATGAAGAATGAAGATTCTACGCACGCTGAAAGATTTAAATAATTCGTACGACACATCCAAAGTTCAGAGACATATTTTTGGGATATCTTTTCATCAAAATCTTCGTTTTTGAATTATGAATCCAACAAAAAAAGAATCGACACAAACGGACGCATAATGAAGAAAACACACACGAATCAAGAAACGAGGCAACAAGCGACGAACCGGTGCGGGGGGTGCCAGCCGCCGCCGGCCAGCCACCCCACCACCGCCGGATGCCACCAGGCTGCCGCTGGCCGGCTGTCACCCGCACGGTTCGCGCTTTTTTGTCCTTTCGTGTACCCGGTGCTAGACCTTTACGCAACTTTACGTACCTCGTGCACCACCTTTACGCAACTTTACGTACCTCGTGCCACCACCTGCGCATACCCGGTGCCACCACCTTTTCCACCTTTTGCTATTGTGAGCTACCACTTGCTAAAATGCACCAAAACTCTCCTATAAATAGGAGGCATGGGTTTCATTTGAAAACACACCAACACACCAACCACACCAAGGTACTAGGACACCAAGACACCTACACCTATATACATTCCACATTTCTTTATTGTAATATTAGTGGTAATTCTTCCTAGTTAATTAGACTAGCTAATTAACTAGTCAAGGAAGATTTGTACGGAGGTGCTCCGGGATGCACGTTTTAGCTACGAGTTATTGTATTTCTTTCCAGGTGTTAATCTATCTTTCATATTTAATATGCTTATCCTTTCCTTAATAAATTTAAATATGCATGCTAGAACTACCATGATTAGCTAAATAACTCAATTGTCCGCTATGATAGTCGTTTAGAAAATATTAAAAATGTGACTATGTGGTATGTTGTGAGATTGCGGATGGTTTATATTACAAATGGATATAGGAATTAAATCTTTATCGTTTATCTGCCCAACTCATGTTATGACTGAAACTTTATCCAAAAATGAACGTAGCTAACTCATAGGATACAGGTCACTCAGTTATACTATGTTAGATTGAATCATTGAGCTCGGCATGGCCGGTGTTCTCTAGACCAAAATAGGATCCAAGAGACACGGAACATGGGAGTAGAGGTAGATTAAGATTAAATTCATATAGACGATATTTTTGAGACAACTTTCGGAATATCCTCAACTTAGATAATACTTTTGTATGCTTAAATTGAACTATTGCTTTGATCGTCTTATTGCATGTTCATGTTTGATTGTTACCTTAAGATCATCATAATAGTGAAATTTAAACGGCATTAATCATCGTGAAATAATATGATGGCCTCTATTCGACTGTTCTTTGATATAGTACTGGAAACGCTTACGGCGGAGTACAAATGTATGGAAGTCAAGAACGACCGAAGGTAGTTATATTATGAATCGAATAACAAACGTAGTACTTAGGTTTCTATTTGTGGCATAAATCATCCTTGTTTTGTTGCATCCCTGAGTAATGATAATAACTCGTACGAATAAGTGATGACCAGTTAGCCCAACCTATTCCGGTGAGGATAACCCTCATTCATAAGATTGTTTATTCCAACAAACTATGCCATGATTCGGGCATCTCTGACGACCGAGATTGGGGAATAGGATTCGAGGTTAACTGCCGGATAATGTGGGTATACATTTGAGAGAACTTTCGGTGTGTACTTTAATATATTATGCAATCCACGTGACATTCTATTTGCCTGATTGTGGACACCTCCGCGTTAGCCCGATGGAAGGATTGTAGTAATAGCTCACATTAAC
This sequence comes from Pseudognaphalium luteoalbum, assembly GCA_963422505.1. Lineage (NCBI taxonomy): Eukaryota > Viridiplantae > Streptophyta > Magnoliopsida > Asterales > Asteraceae > Pseudognaphalium > Pseudognaphalium luteoalbum. Next base: position 108,123,984 of record OY730195.1, read on the forward strand.
TTACGAACTTATCGTCATTAGAACTTTCCATATTTAACAACTTCTAAAACACATCATAGTAGACAATTGCTTTAATTGTTGAATGCCCGAAGTAACCTCCATCCTCTAATTTAGTTTAGTTTAATTTAGGATCGAAAATCCAAAACCAAAACCAACTCTTTCAACTCTAGCTAAATACATAAAAGCTTCTAAACCCCCTAGTTTCAATTTGTCGCGCTTTGAAGAACGATCCTAGGTCATACTTGTCCTTTGCTAGCCCTTTGATTAGCATAATAAGTAACCCTAGGCCCCAGCATTATAAATAAAAAACCCACTGTTGTGTCACGTCACCATTAGAAATCCCAACGACCGGTGCGTGTCGCAACAGGGTCCAAGGGGCAGAGCCCCTGGCTGGGGTAAAGCTGCCAGGTCAGCTTGGAAAATTTTTATTTGCTTTAGTAAAAGCGCATCTGAAATCAAACAATCTGTGAACTGCGTCACTGGGTGTGACACTAGATTTGTCGCTAAATGCTATTGCGACATAAAGGTTTGTGTCTCACCATGCGATATTCGCAATTTAATGCGACATAAGGGTGTTGTGTCACAGTAAGCGACATTCGATTTAGTACGACATAAGGTGTTGTGTCGCTATGTGCGACGTAATCAATTTTTTGCGAGACAATAGCTTGTGTCGCAAAGGCTCCAGGCCAAATGCGACACAAAGGGTCTGATTGGTTTTTGAGTGTTGGATTTGTGATCAAACGACCTTGGTTTGACTCGAGACTTTTACACAAGCTTTAAACTAGTTAGTAGGGTCTAGGAAGATTATTGGTTCATGTCGGGGGTAACCCGAGGTGACGGTTTTATTAAAATGACCAAAATCACAACTTTTGACATATGTTTCGGATATGAGTTTTAATACATTATTTGGACATAATCTTTCTAGGTAAACAACTAAACATGTAAATAAGTAAAATACAAGTATTTTCGAAAAGTGTCGGGTTCTTACAAGTTGTCGTATGAAGAATCAGAAAACATGAGCGTGTTCCTCGTGTCGTGGTGATTGTTTTATCTTGAAGGAGTCTTGGATGATGATGGTGTTTTGAGTGTGTTATGGTGGTTTTGATGGAGGGTTTTTAGACATAGGAAAAGAGGGAGAGAAAAGTGAGAGTAGAGAGAGAAAGTTGGTGAATGAATTAGTGTGTGTGTGTGTGTTAGTCAAAAAGAAAGAGAAGGAAAGGAGGGAGAGGGGGCCGACCAAGGGGCCCCACACAAGGGAGGGAAGGTCTCAACTTTTGTTCCCTGCGTTTGCACTCCGTGCAAGGTTCGTTTCCTCGGTCGTTTAAATGTTTATTTATACGCATAACGTTATTTAAATGCGTTTTCATTTTCGATTTAAATCTCAATATTTTTAATTTAAGTATTTTTATCAAAATACTTTAGTTTGAGTTATAACAATATAACTTTAGATCATTTGATTTGTCGGGCGTGTTTCGCACGTTTAATTCGTGTCGGTTACATTTTAAATAAAACGTACATTGTTTCGTATATTATTAGTACATAATATATAAAGTAAATAACTACTATTTAATTATCAAATAGCTTTATGTTATTTATTAAAAGTTTTCACCAACGTCCGTTTTAATAATGTATCGGAATCCATCCGATATGATAATGCACGATTTAAACAAATTGCGTACGTGCATATATTTTAAATAAATATATATAATGATACATAAAATTATCCTAGCATAGAACTAATTACATGTATTAACGAAATGATTAGACACTAATACAAGTCTTAATTTGTCGGTTGTCACAAGTTAGTCCCCGTCTAACAATTTTTACAAATTTGCATATGAAAACCATATAAAAATACTCAAGCAGATAATAATTTGGTCAACCAAAAAACTTTTCATAATAAGTTAGCTAGTTTCTAGTTTGAACTATTAATTTAACATTTCAATAATGAGGTAATATGAATAATACAAAACCCAACCCAATGTCATGTATTCATCCACAATTATACCACTTGGTACTCAACGGGGCATAGTGGATTGTACTTTTATTATTTTACATGGTCTCTTCTGCTTAGAGCACAGGAAGTGGTAGATGGAGTTTCAGTGTTCAGTTCAGTGTTCTTGAGAACACTGAACTTGAACACTGAGACAGAAAAGTAGGGTAATGGTTAATCTTGGGGTTCAGTGTTCAGTTGATTATTTTATTATTATTTTATTTTTAAAAAACAAATTAAATATAAAACAAATATATTAAAATAAAACAATTAAAGTAAAATACATTAATTAAAAGTTCATAAATATTAAAAAGTGCATCATACTACCAATTGTAAAAATACAGTTACATAAAGAAAAACACAAGATTAACAAACATAAATCGATGGATGATACTCCCCAATATGTTCCACAAGATCAGCTCGGAGGGAGTCGTGAATGTCTCTGTCACGTAGTTCCTTGTTATTAACTTAATAATCTTCATTTTCAGCGATATTGAACCCTTGGTCTTCTTGGATCATATTATGCAACAGAATGCATATATACATGATTCTTTTGATTAAGTTGACCTTATAAGCTCTTCCCGATTGTTGTAGTATATGTCATCGTCCTTGAAGCACACAAAGGCCCTTTCAATATCTTTTAGTGCAGATGTTTGTACTTTGGTAAACTTCACTCTCTTTGGATCAACTTCACTGGAAAACCCTTTAACAAACGATGTCCAACTTGGGTATATCCCATCAGCAAGATAGTACCCATTTTTGTACTCAACACCATTTACCGTGAACGCTTGTTCCGGAGTAGAGCCTTCGAGCAACTCATCAAACAATGGAGAAGGATTAAGAACATTTAAGTCATTGTTAGCCACTGCAACACCAAAGTATGCATGCCAAATGCACATGTCATACAAGGTGACTACTTCAAGCATGATAGTAGGATAGCCGTGGTCACCTCGTGTATATTTCCCTTTTCACACATTAGGGCATTTATCCCATGCCCAATGCATACAATCTATACTACCAAGCATGCCCGGAAAACAATGTTTGCTACCATGTTTCTTGTACAAGCGTTGAATTCATCGGTCGTTGGTTTTTGCATGTACACATTTGCATATATATCAATCATGCACATTGTAAAATTAAACAAACATTCGCGAGAAGCTCTTTCCGCCATTTGTAAATATTCGTCGAAGGCATCCGGGGTCGTACCGTATGCCAATTGATGTAAGGCGAAAGTAACTTTTTGAATAGTGGTAAATCCCGGTTTACCATGTGCATCTAACTTTTGACGAAAATAATCAACATAATTCGGGATTGGGGTCAGAGTAATTAGATATACCTTCTACTATCCGAAGAAATAATCTCTTGCTCATACGAAAATGACGCTTGAAATACTCCGGCGGGTACTTTGCATTGTCAACGAAGTAGTCGTTCATTAGAGCTTCATTCGCCATGAACCGATCATGAGGAATGTAACGACGTTTGAAACAACCTCAGCTTGACGATTCACCCTCCTCACGAGGCATAACAACTTGGTTATGATAATGTTGAAGAAGTGTTAAAACTTCAACGTCTTCGTCGGTGGAAGGTGAATCATAAAATTCAGAATCACTCATTTTGTATTTTGTTTGAGAAAATTAAAGAAAGAATGGTGTGAAAAATGAAGTGAAATGCGGTGGTATTTATAGATTGAAGGTAAGATTAAAAAAAAAATTCAAAATAATAGCCATTCAACGACTAAGTTTTTTTATAAAAAAAACTTGTTTTTTTTAATGCAAAAAGTGAGAAAAACAAAAAAAAAATGATACAAAAAGGTATAGAACGGACGTTGCTTCACCGTGCTGGGCCGCACGTCGAGCTTGAACGCCGATGGTAAACGGCAGAGGGGAGTGGTGAACGTCGTGCCTGACGTTCAAGGGCTTGAACGGTGACATCGTTCACCCTCCACTTCGTATGCTCTTAGAGATGACTTTCTTGTTGTATCTTGTATTTTGTTTGCTCTCTTCCTTGTATTGAGAAAGGGTTCTTCTAATGTAATGTTTTGATTAGCGTTGCAAAAACAAAAAAAAATGGGGCGGACTAGTGGAGGTAAATGTGGGCCCAATGACTTTTTTTCTTCCAATTTCATCCTCATATAAAAAGCTACAAAAGAAATCAGAATGTTGAGTCAAGATGGGGGCCAATACACCATGATGTGGCTTTGTGTGATTCCCTACTCTACAGTGTTAGCTCACCACGCCATGTGATATTGACGTGACATCCATCACACCACCACCAAGCCGGTTGCCACTACAAGTGGTCTTACATGAATTAGCAATATATCTAACACAACTAAAAAAGTTACACCCACCACCTGCCACTCTCATATGTATATTCTTCCTCTCATCTATTTTAAAATGGTCATTTTTTCCAGAGGTTTTTGAAGCAAGTTTTTCGATCGTCAGTTTTGGGAATTGTTTGCTAGTATTAACATGGATCGTTTTCAGATGGCATCATTTGGTTAGATCATCTTATTAGATTTGACTGTGGTTCGTACTTCACATCGGTGGTAGGATTTTGTTCTTTAATGGTCATGAAAAGGTCGTGGTCAACGTAAATAAGGGTGTTATCTAGTGGGCGTGTTCTCAGTTGGTTAGTTTAGATGAGTTTAATATTAGTCTTGGTTTAGTCGTGCTTATAGCTGTCATGCCACTCTTAGGCAAAATCATTTAGGTTGTGATTGGTCAAAGCAGTGATCTCCAGATTGGTAGTTTCAAGTCATGATTTGGTCAATGTTCATATTGATAGTGGATGTAGTTTTTTTGAAGTTTAAACTTCTTGCTAATTTTACTAAAATATTTTGTTATCTTCTACAGTATTTCTTGTACTCCGTATTATTTTATGGTTAAAAGATGGGATTGAATCAAATGACTCTTAGTCTAGCGGTATGAAAGAGACATGTCAACCTAAAAGTTGGGGATTCAAGCTTCACTTGATGCTGTAAATTCTAAATATAGACGGTGGTTGCAAATAATCATACGTTAGATCGTATCTTTGCCGTTAAAAAGATAAATCTTTACTTATATAATAAGATCAACACAATACTTCTTATGAGGACACATAAGCACCTAACAAGATGCCATGTGTCCTTAATTTATCTTTTATTTTTGAACTTTGATAATAATATATATTAATCATCATAATTTTATGTCATCACTAATTAACAATTACATTGACACGTTAAAAAGAGACATAAATATATTTATAAATAATCAGCTACATAAGAACATATCATCTAACAACATAACATATATTATTTTTTTCTTTATTTCTTACTTCAAAAATTAACATATCAAGTACTTTTAAATTTCTTTACTAAGAAAAATCTTAAATGTGCTATATGTATAATTTTCTTCGTCTTAGAACTTATACTCTATATAAATAAATATGCATATACTCCATTTGCTAACATATAAAGATTTTAAAAACTAGACCCACCATCTTATCATTTGAATTAGTCTAAATATATAGAAGATTCATTTGCATACACATAAACATCTAAAATTAGACACATCATTTTATCACTTGAACCTATTCCAATATATGTTCCTTAGAATTCAAATAAAATCAAGTTCATCAAAAAGTTTGGAATGGTTATCAAACCGACACTTCGAAGTGTAGGAAAAGGAAAATGTTGGTGAGCTATATAATGAGAAGTGTAGGAAAAAGAAGAATTTGTGATACTATATAAAGAACACGAATTACTTAGTCTTGCACACACACTACCACATACAAAGAAAAAAATGATTATATAGTTAACAAACAAATGAAATCTCCTTTTTTGATCAGACATTAAATACGCTACATTTTGTTGTAACTTAATATTCAACCTATATAAATAAGGGTAAAACTGACCATTTGTTGGCTCCCCATCCACCGGTCCCACAGTCAACACGAGGGAGGTAAATTACGTAACTCGTGGTTAAAGGAACATAGGCACGATGATTGAAGACATAACCTCCACCTTTACTTATGATGCATGTCCCCTATCACTAAGCTATAATCGTGCAGACACTTACATAAATAATATACATGCAATAACGTAAAAAACTATTCCTAACATAATTACCAAGGTTGAAAAAGTCGGAAGTCGGGGGCGAGTCGGTCAGGACCTCCAAAGGACTAGTCGGGACTAGTCGGGGACTAGTCAGATTTGACTTTTGTTGACTTTTTTACAATTAAATAATAAATTTCAAAATTATAGGTATAAATATAGATATATATCAAAGATAAGGGACTAAAATATTATTTTAACTTTTTATTGAATTTTCTTGAAAACTACACTTTCTCTCCCTTCCCTTTCAATTTCCAGATCTGATTTATCAGATCTTCTTCTCCTCTTTATCTTCTTCTTCTCATCCTACATCTTCTTCTTTCATTATCACCATCTATTACTCCATCTACCACTATTTCCTCTATTTTCTTTCATATTTATCATCAAAAAGTAATGGAGAAACACAACCCACTCCTAAATCGCTCAATCCTGACCTGTTGACCGGCATTGACCGGCGTTCACCGACTTATTTGAACGATTTGGGGGTAGACGATTCGGGATGTCCATGGAATCCGACTAATCGGCGACTTGTCGGGCAAGTCGGCCGACTTTTACAACCTTGATAATTTTTTTGGAAACGGCAAATATATATTAGATACACCTCAAACCTAGCAAGTAGCTAAGATGAAGCAATACGAGATACAAAGTGAGATACAATAACAAAATGTTAAGAAATAGAAATAGAAAATGGGGAACAATTCCAACACGCCAACGACATAGAAGCCATGCTTCTATTTTTGATCCATGAGAACGTGGTAGCTATAATATCCTCTGCCAATGCCAATGAAGACTGGAAACGATTGTTGAAGATTAGATCGTTTCTAGCCTTCCAAATGACCCATATTAATCCATATATGATTGACATGAATATCTTCCTCTTTTTTAAACAAGAGTTCCAATTTGCACCATATTCCATTAAATCCAATATCGAGTTGAAGCTAGGACCGATGATGCCGCACCAACCAAATATTATATTTCTGACTTCAGTAGCCCGGGAGCAATGGACGAGAGCATGGTCAATGTCTTCATCATCCAAGTTGCAACCTTTACATATAACCGACCCGATGTTTAAGCCTCTGACCGATAGATTTTTAGCCACTGGAATTCTTCCCAAACCTACTCTCCAAATGAAGCAAATTTCTTTTAAAGGCACTATTTTTAACCATTTCATCCCAATAAAACCAACGGAAGTTAGGCATTCATCCAACCTGCTACTAACCTTATTAACTGCGAACTCCCCATCCGATGATAACTTGCACGATAAGCAATCCAAATGTTAAACCTAGGCAAATCTAATAAACAATTCAATAAGCTTTGAATATTATTGAGAAGTTGCGGAATCACACTCAATAATATTAAGAAGATCAAGAATTATAATAATTTGTAATACACAATTAATATCAAAAGCTTCAATCTTATTAATGATATAAGACGAATACACTTTAAGTATTAGGGTTACAGAAAACCTTGAAGCTGTGTAAATTAATCTTAACCTAATCTAGGTCTAAGGATCTCTATTTATAATGCATAGAGTCCTACACAATCTCTAGTTATTATGGTATTCGAATCTATCCCATAAATAACTCTAACCGACTTATAAGTTTACACCAACAGTGGCTAATACACATTATAACTAACAGTGGTTAACTTGTACAAAAACCAAATACATATATCCAACAGTGGCAGCCTTCAATACTAGCAGTGGCTAGTTCTTTAACTCTTCTAACAGTGGCTATCAATAAAATGAACAGTGGTAAGTCTTCAACACTTGATCAATTCTGCTCAGATCCCAACAATCTCCCCCTAAACTTAATCAATCTTGCATTGCATTAAGTTTCTATCTTTTCTTGCTTGATTGATCTCTCATATTGTATTGATTGATAATCCAGTAGATAATATCTTTTCCCTTTTCAGTCTTCACAGCAACTTGCAATTTCTTCTCAATCAGTTGCTTTAACAATACAATGCTCAGAATGTATTCTCTTTCTTCCAACATATACACATATTTACCATTCCTAAGAGAAATACAATGCACTCCAGCTCTAGCAAAATGTCTCCAGTATGCAACCAACTCAGCACATAAAAATATATCACCATACAACTCTAGTTTAAACATCATCTGCAACCATTCCCATATGTGCCTTTCAAGAGCAATTTTCATCTGATTTACATCCTTCTCCAAACCAAGCTTGTACATGTCATATACATCAAATTTATGAACTCTTTTCAGTATATCCTGCATTGACTTGTGAAAGCTTACAACTCCATTCTTTCTCTCAATCCTTATTTCAGATGACTCAATACTGGATCCAAAACAAATTCCTTCCCATTTAATTATCTCAGAAAAATCTTCATCAATTACATTAGTATTCTCAGTTCTATCAATCTTTTCCACAAACATTTTTTCTATTACCTCTTCTTCTCTATCCAAATCATCTATTTGATCATCCAACTCCTAAAACTTAGCAAATGATCTTTTAATTCCTTTAACTTTCCATCTCAGCTCCTTTTTCTTCTCCAACTCCTCATCAATTTGATCATATCTTTCTTGCAACCTTCTCTGAATCTCTGCATCTTCTTTCCTTTTCTTTTCCAATCTCTGTCTTGCTTCAGGATTCACAAATGGATCATTGTTGTATATCTCTTGCAATCTTTCCAATGACATTTTTCTCAATTTCAATGTAGGAATCCTACCTCCTCTAAGTTTACAAACCAGATCATTTTTCAATTCAGTTTTGGTTGGTTTCTTTGCTCTCCTCCTAGCAACTTCTCTATCATGTTTTTCTTTCTTTTCCTTTTCAATTTTCTTCTCTAAAGCCACCTGCAGAGGATTACCCTTTTTCTTTTCTTCATAAGCTTGATACACAGTATCATCATTTAACCCTTTTGCTTTCATATCTGCATACACTCTGTTAGCTTCTTTGGTCATCTTCACAATCTGACCATTTTCAAGCATAACATCCACTTCATCAACTTCAGATGCAGGCACTAACCTCTGAGTAGGCACTGACCTCTGTGTAGGCACTGACCTCTGTACCTCAGGTGCTTTCTTTTCTGTTCTTACCCTCTCCTGCTCATCCAATTCTTCTTGCAACCTCAATGCATATTCATGATCATGCTCAATGCTCCTTTGTACCAGTTTGACCTTTGATTTTGGCTTTTCTACCAATTTACCCTTACCTTTGCCTTTTGGATCAATCTTTGGAAGCTTAGAATCAGGTTTATCCACTCTAGTTGATTCTCTGATGACAAAAAGTACTTCTGGTATTCTAGCAGTGGTTGGTGGGTTTGTAGTAGTTGTTGTAGCAGTGGTTTGTTGAGTGGGTTGTGAAATTGTGGGCAGTGGTATATGGAATTTTGGTAGGAGTACTTGACTTGGATTTTATGATCTTTTCCATCTTTTTAGCTTTGATACTGAACAATGGCACTGATTTCTTCCTGCCATATGTAAGTGTAGGATCTGATCTTGGCTTTGACTCCCCCTCTGCCTCTGCATCATCACCATCACCTTCCATCTGTTCAGTTTCTATACTCACCAAATCATCAACTGATTGTACCACTTCTTCACCATCTTCTATATCAATAATTACCTCTGTTTCACCATCAACCCTCTCCACAGTCTTTTGCATAACACTTTCAACAATCTCAGTCTGCATATCATCTTCCAATACTTCAGTGTTAGCATTAGACATAGCATCTGTTTCACCCACAACCTCATCTTCATTATCATACATACAAACATTATCATAGAACTCCTCCTCTGCATTATTCTCCCCCTTGTTGGAAGTGTTCTTCACCAATAAAGCTTCTAACACAGCGAGTCTTTCTTTGAGATCATTAATTTCTTTTTCCTTCTCAACAATCTTAGCAGCCTGCTCTACCAGCTTAGCATCTTGAGCTTTATTCACCTTATTTTCTTTCATCAATCTCTCCCAAATTTTATCCACAACCATTGTCAATTGTACATTCGTCAATTCAATATAAGTACTAGCCTCCTCATTATCAGAGTGTACCCTCCTAGATGAATCATTGACAAAATCATCTTCTGCCTCATGCCTAGCATGGTCAACAGAAGTCCCCTTTGTCTTGGTACTGGGACCTTCACCTGTTTCATTACCCGTAGGTTCAGCATTAGAAGTTGCCTCTGCTTGGGTCTTATTGATGTTACCACTGCCCTCCTCTGTCAGTGGACTAGTAGGAGTAGTGGCAGCCCTTCCAGAATGACCACCCATCTCCTGTGGGGTCACTTGTTGTGGTGAAATTGATGGCTGAGACAAGTGAGCAGCAGGAACCTCACTTGCCTGTTTTCTTTTCTTTTTCTTGGGTTGTAATTGGGTAGGTTGTTTGTTCCCTTGTTTTCTTTTAGTACCCCCAATTTGTGTGTGTTCAGACTCAGTTGGTACTACTGGCCTGTCACCAATTGGTTCAGATGTAGTTGGTGGTACTACATCTGTGGTGGAAGGAGCAGGAAGCATTGTAGAAAACAATGTTGTTTCCTTCCCAGAAAACTTCTTATTGGTATTCTTACTCATCTCTGTAAATGTTCTAGCAGAAAGAGTACTAACACCAATAATAAGTTCTTGTGCAACTAAACCAGGGATTTGTTTGTTTAAAACAAGTTGCACAAATCTAGGATACATAATAAACATATCCTTTTTCCCTTTTGTGATATTTCTTATCATGCCTTCAAGTATGTATTTTGAAAAATTAAATTTTTGACCCCTAGCCAAACACACAAGTGCATAGGCGATTTGGGTGCCAAATTCATTGAAAGCAGTTCTTTTAGATGACAAGCAGTGGAGAAGTGTATGTATTAAAAATTTCCATTGAGGACTAAAGAGTGATTTAAAAAAGGTAAATCATGTATAATCACCCTCATACCCCATTAATCGAAGATTAGCATACAAATCTCTGTCATCAATAGAGGATATACCTACAGCATCATCAAGAAGAAGTACTTCTCGAAGAGAATCCTATGATATCACCACCTTGGTTCCGTGAACCGTGGACACCACTTGATTGTTGCCCTCAATCACTTCTAATCTGGCATTCTTCCAGAATTCGTTCAAATGACCCCTTGAAACCCTTGGAGATACAGTATGCGCATGAAAGATATAACTCGAACGACGAAAATACACAATTTGTGTGAAGTTTTGCGCCGATGAGGGTTTCATCAGAAAGGCGATCATATTGTGTTCTTCATAAACACTTAATGTAAGATCAGTTGAAGAAGAAGCCATTACTGTTAAATTGATTGTAGTAGAAGTGACGGTTTGAAGTGGAGTTTAATCGCAGTGGTTATGTGTGAAAAGAAGAAAGCGTATTGAAAAATTGAAGTGTGTCAAGTTTATATACGGTTAGTCATAAGAACAGAGTCAAGCCCTAGAAAAATAACTAGCAGTGGCATTGCCCAACATAACTAACAGTAGAAAGGTGTGATAAAATACCTTAACAGTGGCAAACGTTCAATTTTTCACACACTAAAAGAAAGTACTTAGAAAGCTAACAGCAGCTAGTAGCACTAGCAGTGGCAACCGACCAAGGTAACCAAAGCTTAGTACTAGCAGTGCCAAGCACTTAGCTTTATAAGTAAACAATTTTTTTATTTTTTTTTATCAAAATAAATAAACGAAAATATATTAGTTCCAGCAGTGGCCATGTCTTCTGACAATAGCTAGGAACCTGCACAGTGGTTAGCTAGAAAACAAAGACAGTGGCAGTAATATACACAAGTTTACAAGCAGTGGCAACTTTATAAGGAGCAGTGGCTAGAATGTTCTAACAGTGGTACCAACTGAAAGCAACTGAAGGCTAGTAGTAGTAAACACTTAGAACATAAAGCACTGTTCTTTATAAAGTACCACTGTTACTATCTATTCTAATACCGAACATAGTTTAAGTTAGATTGATCATTCCAATACTGGTGACCAAAAATGTAAACCTTCCCACATCGAAAGCCTTTGTGAAAAGATCTGCATATTGATTATCAGTATGAATTTTAAAGTTTTGGATCAATCTCTTTTCATTGCAATCTATTATGAAATGATATCGAATTTCAATATGTTTGGTCTTAGAATGCTTAACAGGATTGTTAATGATACTAATTGCAGAGTTGTTATCAATATAAATAGGAGTATTTAGAAAAGTCAGACCATAATCCAGCATTTAATTCTAAATCCAAAGCACTTGTGCACAACAGCTTAATGCAGCAACATACTCTGCTTGCGCTGTTGAAGTGGATACAGTGGTCTGCTTCTTGCATTGCCATGACACCAATCTTTCTCCTAGAAATTGACAACCCCCTGATGTAGACTTCCTGTCCAGATTCTCACGACCATAATCACTATCTGTAAACGCCATGAGCTCAAAGGAAGAACTCTTCAGATACCAAAGGCCCAATTGTGGTTGACCCTTTAAATATCTAAAGATCCTTTTTACTGCATACAAATGTGATTGCTTGGGATTGGCTTGATATCTAGCACACACACACACAGCAAACATTATGTCTGGTCTAGATGAGGTGAGATACATGAGGGAGCCAATCATAGATCTGTAGATATGCACATCTACATCCTCCCCCTCAAGATCTGCATGTAATGCCTTGTGTGTCTCCATTGGTGTGCTAGCTACTTTAGCATCTTTGTAACCAAATCTATCCAGAATGTCTTTAAAATACTTGCTTTGATTGATGAAAATGCCATCAGTCCTCTGCTTGACTTGAAGTCCCAAAAAGAAAGTAAGTTCCCCCATAGAACTCATCTTGAACTTCTGATGCATTAACTTCTCAAACTCCTTGCACAGTATATCATTAGTAGAACCAAAAATGATATCATCAACATACACTTGTACCAACAAAATATCATTGTGAACCTTCTTGGTGAACAGTGTTTTGTCAATGGTACCTCTTTTAAAACCATTCTCCAATAAGTAAACAGATAGAGTTTCATACCAGGCTCTAGGTGCTTGATGCAAGCCATATAGAGCCTTATCCAATCTGCATACTCTATCTGGATACTTGGGGTCTTCAAATCCAGGTGGTTGACAAACATAAACTTCTCCATCAATTGTCCCGTACAGAAAGGCATTCTTGACATCCATTTGATAGACTTTAAATCCATGATATGAAGCATATGCCAAGAATAATCTGATTGCTTCTATTCTTGTAACAGGAGCAAACACATCATCATAATCAATACCTTCTTCCTGTGTATACCCTTGTGCCACCAACCTTGCCTTGTTCTTGATTACAATACCCCATTCATCCTTTTTGTTCTTAAAAATCTATTTTGTGCCAATAGCTCTTTTTCCCTTTGGAAGATCAACTAAGGTCCACACATTCTGTATCTTAAACTGTAGCAATTCATCCTGCGTTGCTTCAATCCAACTGGGATCTTTTAGAGCTTCCACTGCCTTCTTTGGCTCAGTTTGAGATAAGAAATGTACATATAAAGAGGTATGGAGTTCCTCTTCATTGACCTTGGTCTGCTGTCTAGTTTGCACAGTAGAACCAACATCACCAATTACTTGTTCAAGAGGGTGATCTCTATGAACAGTGTATTTGGATGTAGGTATTTCATGTATCTTAGTTTCTAAATTGGTTTAATTACCATCTTGTCCAGACCTTTCACATGATGCCTCTCTTTAAATCCTTTTTGACAAAGGAGTAGAACTCATATAATTCAGATAATCTATCTTCTCCTTCTCCTTATCAAGTTGCTGTCTAGTATTCTCAGTAAAACCTTCCACATACTTTGAAGGTTGTTGTGCTGGACTTATCTCACTTTCTTCTTCACTGTCTTCCATCCTTTGTCTGTCGGATTCAACAAGCTTAATGAAGGGTTCATCTGATTCTTCTGACTCTAATATCTGTGTTGACTTTGACTGATCAGTTTCAAACACTTCTGGGGGATCAGGAGACCATATTGGAAATAAAATGTATTCCAATGAATCTTTCTTCATTCCAGATGACATTCCTAATTCAGATGTACCACATTCATCACTTGTTCCTACATTTGTACCTGCACTTGTACCTACACTAGAGTCTACAGTTGTATATCTAAAAGCAGAATTAAGTGCATCAATATCAAACAAAGACTTTGGACCTTTTCCATCTGGATTAGTGATATTTTCATTAAAAGTGATGTTCATTGATTCTTATATCACCCTGGTCCTTTGATTGAATACCCTATAAGCCTTACTTTGAATGGAATAACCAACAAAGATACCCTCATCTACCTTGCTTTCAAACTTTCCTAAGTGATCTTTGGTATTTAAAATGGTACAAAGACACCCAAAAGATTTTAAGAAACTAACCAATGGTTTGTTCTTAAACAGCAGTTCATATGGTGTTTTGTTATGAGGCTTAACAACTAGTACCCTATTCTGAACATAGCAAGTTGTGCTAACTGCCTCTGCCCAGAAGGACATAGGCAATTTTGCATCAGATAACATAGTTCTAGCAGCCTCAATTAGTGTCAGGACTACTCTTCTTGGACTGTGAGCGACGACACCAGATCAGAGCTAAGTGAGAGACGATAAATGCGATTAGCATCTATGCCCCCTGCCCTCCACATAGCCCATTAAATCATTACTGATGAGTATAAAAGACCCGCAAAATAACATGGCTCGAGCCCTCAAGAATCCGGGGACCGCCACTATTCCTTCTCTCTGCTACTCCATTTTGTTGAGGAGTTCTAGGTGCACTAAACTCTCTCTTAATACCTTTAACTTCACAGAATTTATCCATCTCATGATTTTTAAACTCTGTTCCATTATCACTCCTGATGATTTTAACCTTTTTATCCAATTGATTTTTCATCTTAGTTATAAATGATCTAAGTATTTCACCTGTCTCATCTTTTGTTCTAAGAAAGAAAACCAATGTAAATCTAGTGTAATCATCAATAATGACAAGGCAGTAAGACCTTTTCCCCATACTACTTATATTGGTTGGTCCAAATAAGTCCATATGCAATAAGTGTAACGGTGTGCAGTTGGTATTCACAGTTTTGGACTTAAAAGAAGTTTTGTGTTGCTTTCCCTTTAGGCAAGAAACACAATGATCATCACATGAATATACCTTTTCAGGAAACCTCTAACAAGCTTGTTTTTGACAAGTTTATTAATGGTTTTATAATTCATGTGACACATCCTTCTATGCCACAATTCAGATTCATTCAGACTTGCTTTTGAATACCCTATCGCGTAAAAAGTCACGTTTTTACTACCGATATCTCTCTCATTCTGGAACGATTCTTGGCACTTTAACTCAAATTCAGTACAAATTAATAGTATTATGCCAAGATGGTCAAAACAAGGCTGCACCATGAAAATCAAGCAAAACGGATAGAAAACGAAGATTCCACACACGTTTGAAGATTCAAGGCATCAAAACGAGATTTCAAGATAAAAGTGCCCATCACCAACATCCATCTCACCCAAGATGTTCGTTTTCAAATTACAAATCCAACGGAAGAAGAATCAACAAAAACGGACGAAGAATGAAGATTCTACGTACGCCGGAAGATCCAAACGATTCGTACGACACATCTAATGTTCAGAGACATATTTTTGGGATTTCTTTTCATCAAAAGCTTCATTTTTTATTTACGAATCCAACGCAAAAAGAATCAACGCAAACGGACGTGTAACGAAGAAGATACGCGCGAATTAAGCAACGCAGCGAAAGAAAGCGAACCGGTGCGGCAGGGTGGCGTACCAGGCCGGCTGGCAGCCCCTCACCGCAGGCCACCACCGTCCGGAACCCCCCTGCACAAATCCCGCTTTTTGGTCCTTTCGTGTACCCGGTGCTAGACCTTTACATGCTTTTCGTACCTGGTGCCACCACCTTTTTCACCTTTTCGTACCTGGTGCCACCACCTTTTTCACCTTTTGCTATTGTGAGCTTCCACTTGCTAAAATGCACCAAAACTCTCCTATAAATAGGAGGCATGAGGCTCATTTGCAACACACACCTTCCTAGCTTATCTTTCTCACTCTAGAAATAAGCTCCCACTTTCTCACTCTATATTTCTTTCTTTAGATTAGTTTTAACTAGTATGTAAACTAGTTTAGGAGTTTTATTAGAAGTAGAAGGAACGTGCAGAACGCATTGTAATCTTCGGTGTATGCTCGAAATTGTGTCAATTAATTCAAGTCTATTCTCTCTCGCATTTAATCCTGGTTCTTTCTATCCTTATCTATCTTAATTAATTACGTTTTTATTGATTATGCTAGATTTAGTTATTGCCATGATTAGAGAGTAGTATACTTGTTGTGTTTGTTTGCGATGTAGTTAATTAATTATGGGATGATTTATAATTAAATATTAAAGATCGGTAGTATCGCTTTGATCATCTTATTGCATGTTCTTGTTTGATTGTTGTCTTAGGATCATCATAGTGGTAAAATATAAACGGTCTTAATTATCGTAAAGTAATATGATGGCCCCTATTCGACTGTTACTCGATATAGTACTGGAAACACTTCAAGGAGGAGTACAAATGTATGGAAGTCGAGGAACGACCGAAGGTAGTCATATTACAAAATGGTACAATATTACGAAGTAATATGATGGCCCCTATTCGACTGTTACTCGATATAGTACTGGAAACACTTCATCGGTGGAGTACAAATGTATGGAAGTCGAGTAATGACCGAAGGTAGTTATATTACAGACTAACATATAAAATGAGAAACCTAGTTTAATCAACCTTTCTAAATAGACTTTTAAACTTCAAATTAATCTATCGCCTTTCCACCAATAAACGTGATTACAACACCTTTTTAATGACGTCTAATTAAAAGGTAGTAAGTCATTTGTGTCAATATAATTTTTCAAAGGTATGAAACTATGGAACCGCAAGGCTACATGGGGGATTATCGTAGGACAAGACATGGCCAAGGTTTGAAGCGGCGGAACCACTTTAAGTGAGGAACGCTGTGGATAATTAAGGGATTTATTGGGTAGTCTTAAGCAAGGGGTAGTTTAAAGTCATAAATGAACCGTTTTAAATACATGAATCTGTTAGGATGACGAGGAATCGTTATATGATTCAGTTATGTCTAGTACTTTAAGATTTTGTTCCCGTTCATATGAAAGTATTATTAAACCATAGTCAAGATTTTGCTTATTATTCTAAATACTTTGTGATGTTACCATAACCTAGCTCCCGGTGTGACATGCTAATGGGATTTTAATTAGTAGGGAATCTAGTGTTTACATCACGAGTATTCAAGATTAATAATTAACAAATATATTTCAACACAGTTTCTCCAAACATCATTCCATAACTTAATTAACGAAATCTCAGCAAACACTATCTTTATTTTATCTGCTTTATCTTTTATTTTTATTTCGCTTTTATTTATTTATTTGCCTAAGTTAATACAAAAACCAAAACTCCCACACTATTTTATAAACCCTTCACTAGTTTGAAAGCCCTCATCTGCCACGCCTTAGTTTCAATCCAGTCGGTTTGAAGAACGACTCTAGGTCATACCTACCACTTGCTCACCCTTAGGATTAGCATTGTTAGGGAAAACTTAGGCCCCGCAATTACAAATTTAAAACACCCACTGATGCCCGCTGCCAGTAGCCGGTGCAACGACAAGGATTGAAATCCTTACCGACCGCTGGTGGCGCATCCTAATGTTTAACAGTTTATTTACAAACAGCATAACATAATTTGTTTTGTACCTCATAAGGAATTTATGACTTCTTGTCAAACTCAACAATGGCCATGAAGCACTGATTCTTTACTTCATGCTCTTCTTGATCACTCCAGTCCCATCCACATCCATCCACAGAAACAAAAGCATTTGATGAAGCACTCTGAATTGGTACATTCTTTGTTTGAACCACATTTCTTCCAGTTCTTTATCCTATACCACTACTATTATGTTCATTCTTTGGACTTCTGCATTCCCTTGCAAAGTGTCCCATCTTATGACAATTGAAGCATTCAATCTTATTCTTATCAAACCAACTAGCATCATTCCTTTTATTTGCAAAGTTGTTCCTCCCAGTTCTCTACATAAATCGTTTTGCCCTCTGAGTGATTAAAGCAATTTGCAATTTGATATCCATCTCTTCAAGATCATCTCCATCAAATTGTTCTAAGTCTTCATTAGTAAGTGAAGAGTTCACGTTACTAGCAAAGAAAGATTCCAATATCTGATTATTCGAGCAGTTTGATGATGATCCATATCCTCCTGAAACATAAGTAGAGCCTTTGTGACTTGGCTCTGCTTTAGTTCCAGCCATAGACATGAAAGCAGCATTATTGTTGTTGTTTCCAGAACCCTGCTTCTTGCTTTCCACTTCAGTTTCAAAGTTCCTAAGATCATTATAGATATCTTCAAGCTCTTTTGACTCTAAATCTGCACTTTGTCTCAACCCAACTGTGTAGATTATCCATTCCTCACCCAATGACCTCAAAAACTTTCTGTTTAAATCATCCTTATCAATTTTCACTTGATGATTCTCCAGATCTCCTACTAACTTTGAAAACCTGTCAAAGGTTTGAGTCAAAGTTTCTGATTTTGCAGAGTTAAAGTTCTCATATTGTTGTTTTAAAAGAGATCTTTTGTTCTTTTTGGTACTGTCATTACCACCAAATCTCTTTTCAATAGTTTCCATAAGAAATTTAGCATCCTGACATGCTTCAAACCTTCTCTGATATTCATTAGGAATAGATAATAACAGAGTACTTAATGCTTTATACTCTATTGATCTAACTTTTCTCTCTGCTTCTGAAGTTGGTGGTGGTCTTGCTTGTGCAACACCATCACTATCAAGTGTTACTGGAGGACCATTAACAACAACTTCCCACATCTGACAATCTGTGAGAAGCATGTATTGTCTGATCCTGTTCTTCCATAGATCAAACTCGTCAGGCCTAAGCATGGGAATCTTAGTAACCTGGATTCCTTCATTACCTTCTATTGCCATTGATTCAATAAAAAAATTTGAAAATCAATCAAACAGTAATCCTAGATCTTCCTGTATTCAAAGCTTAACCAATGCTCTGATACCACTTGTTAAACCCAGGCAAAACTAACAAACAATTCAATAAGCTTTTAATTATTATTGAGAAGTTGCGGAATCATACTCAATAATATTAAGAAGATCAAGAATTATAACAATTTGTAATACACAATTAATATCAAAAGCTTCAATCTTATTAATGATATAAGACGAATACACTTTAAGTATTAGGGTTACAAACAACCTTGAAGCTGCGTAAATTAATCTTAACCTAATCTAGGTCTAAGGATCTCTATTTATAATGCATAGAGTCCTACACAGCCTCTAGTAATTATGGTATTCGAATCTATCCCATAAATAACTCTAACCGACTTATAAGTTTACACCAACAGTGGCTAATACACATTATAACTAACAGTGGTTAACTTGTACAAAAACCAAATACATATATCCAACAGTGGCAACCTTCAATACTAGCAGTGGCTAGTTCTTCAACTCTTCTAACAGTGGCTATCAATAAAACGAACAGTGGTAAGTCTTCAACACTTGATCAATTCTACTCAGATCCCAACACCAAATTATTGCCTGGACTCACAGAGAATAAAAGATGGAGCAATTCACAAAGATCCGAAATGTAACCTTGGCTATCAGGGTGCAAGGACCAGCACCATGAGAATCTGTTAGGAAGAATATGATCACTTATCTTGCAATCTTTGTTTGATTCGATCTCGAATAAAGCAGGAAATCTGTGTTGCAGCTCCATATCTCCAATCCATTTGTCCTTCCAAAAGGAAACATTATTGCCATTTCCTAGCTTGATTGAGAAGATGTCATGATAATTGCAACCAAGCTTGCCAATCTCTGATGAAACCGAATTGATGCCTTTCCATACTCCCGAGTTACCACGATTCGCCATAACACTCCATGGTTTATTATGGGGGTTAATGGTGCAGATCGGGTATGAACTTATCACTTTTTACCGAGTTAGGGTATGAACCCAATTTATTACACAGGTCGGTAACAAACTTTCAAATTATGTTTCGAGTTAGGGAACGAACTTTTTTTCACTTAACTCGAAAAGTTCGTTACCTAACTCGAAACATAATTTGAAAGTTCGTTACCTAACTCAAAACATAATTTGAAAGTTCATTACCGACCTCGAAACATAATTTGAAAGTTTGTTACCGACCTCGAAACATAATTTGAAATGAAAAAAAAGTTTGTTACCTAACTCGAAACATAATTTGAAAGTTTGTTACCGACCTGTGTAATAAATTAGGTACATACCCTAACTCGGCAAAAAGAAAAAAGTTTGTTGCCCAACTCGAAACATAATTTGAAAGTTTGTTACCGACCTATGTGATAAAATGGGTTCATACCCTAACTCGACAAAAAGTGATAAGTTCATACCCGATCTGCGTCATTAACCCTTATTATGGAGATTATGAACAGCTAAATCACCTTCTTCCACAAATTGTTATCATTATCTCTAAGTTTCTACCACCATTTGGTTAGTAAGGCATAGTTCTTAGCCCTTAATGAACCAATGCCAAGTCCCCCTCTATTTTTTGAAGCTAGAACCGTTGGCCATGCAACCCAATTGATTTTTCATCCACCATCACATCCTCCCCATAGAAACCGCCTTCTAATTTGCTCTAATTTGTCGATGATACACTTGGGTGCTTTGAATAACGAAAAGTAGTACAACGGGAGACTACTTAGGACCGATTTTATTAGAGTCTATCTACCACCAAATGATAAATTTTTCGCTTTCCAATTAGAAAGCTTCGACTTGAACCGATCTAAAACTGGAGTCCAATGCTTCTTTAAATTCATGTTAGCTCTGATGTGTTGCCCAAGCGTCGTATGAAGACGGTGCTCAGACCGCAATCGGTTTGTTTTAAATTTGTATTTTCTGGGGTCTAAGTGTGACTTACTAATACTGAACCAAAGGCTAGTAGATGGTAAGTATGACCTAGAGTCGTTCTTAAAGAGAAACTGAATTGAAACAGAGGTGATCCAATCAACCTTTCTTTTCTAGTAAATGTTTTAAAAGAGTGCGTTGGGGGTTTTTGGTTCAGTTAATTAAGTAAACTAAATAAAGTGAATAAAAGATGATGATAATTCAGATAATAAGAGGAGTATTTGTTGTGAGTTCATTAGCTTATAATGTGGGACGATGACTTGTAGGGAAAACGTTTACTAAATTTGGAATGTTCACTAGACTTGGTAGTTTATGGTATAACCGATAGATTCCCTATTAGTCAGTTATCAACAAATATGTCACGAGGAACCACGGTGTCATGATTCTGATCAGACAGACAATGCTCAACTCTCCACACTCTCCTGTGAGGGAGTCAGTGGCCCTTGTTATTGAGCACATTTACTCGTGGGTGAAGGAATAGAGTAGCAAGTCTACAACAAGTCTAACCGTTCTTAATACCATAAAGACTATAAATTTAGCAAACAACTAACTTAGCAAATATGTTCGGACTTAGTTGATCGATTCCCATTAATGAAGTTTAAGCATGATAAACAAAGGAAAGTGTTGAGGTTTCTTGCGTACCTTACTTTATATTTCATAGGTTAAGGAAAAGTATCGATTTAAATTGGATTTTAAACTTGCCTTTCTCAATACAATTAACAAATCTCTAGGTTTTCGTAAATGGTTATTTAGCCTATAGCCTACCTAATCTAATCTAAACTAACTAATCTAATTAAAACGTTAATTAAAATGCCGACGGCTTTTTGCATAAAGTTAAACCCAGACCATGTCGGAAAATGCTATGATAGTCCACAATGTATTTAATCGTTTACCGATGTTTCCATTGTGGATTTAATTGCTTCGCGATGTTTACATGATAAGTACATTGTGATTTCAAGTGTGCAATACTCATGGCAATTCCACGTAATCACATTGCATTTTATGATGCTTGCATGACGTTACAATTGAAACCATAGTTTTACACAGATAACTATTGACCAAGTAGTAAGGTTCGCGACTCCTCTTTACAAGGTTACAATCACGTTTGTCAATCGAAAGGCGAATGTAAGTTTTAGGTTTAAAATCATAGGATAAGTCCGTTCATAAAGTTTCCGTTTTATAATGTTGATCCATAATACAACTACCTTCGGTCGTTACCGGCTTCCATACGTATGTACTTTGCTTAAAAGCATTTCCAGCACTATACCGAGTAAACAGTCGAATAGGGGCCGTCATATTATTTCATGACATATTTGAAGTCATCCCACAATTATATATGCTAACCACATCACAACAAACACAATAGTAATCTACTCGCTAATCATGGCACAAACTATCTCTAGCATAATTAAAGTATACATATTTAATCAAGATAGATAAGGATAGAAATAACCGAGATTAATATGCGAGAAGGAGTAGACTTGAATTAATAAGAGTTGCTCCAAGCGTACACCAACTATTACAAATATGTTCCTCACCAAGGACTACAAGCACGTTCCTTGCTTCTATTTTAACTAGCCAAATACTAATTTAAAATAAAGTATAAAAGAAAAGCTAGAAGCTAGAGAAAGAAAGTGTGAAACTGCCTAGGTATGTTGGTATCCTAGTGCCCTTGGTGTGTCTTTGCAAATGAGCCTCATGCCTCCTATTTATAGGAGAGTTTTGGTGCATTTTAGCAAATGGAAGCACACAATAGCAAAAGGTGGAAAAGGTGGTGGCATCAGGTACGAAAAGGTGAAAAAGGTGGTGGCACCAGGTACGAAAAGGTGGAAAAGGTGGGGGCACCAGGTACGAAAAGTACAAAAAAGTGCGATCCGTGCGGGAGGGTGGCAGCCGGCGGCGGCCTGGTGGCTGGCCGGCGGCGGCTGGCTGCTACCTGCACCAGCCCGTTGCCTGTTGCTTTGTTTCTCCATTCGTGCATGTTTTCGTCGTTATGCCTCCGTTTGTTTTGATTCTTTTTGCGTTGGATTCGTAATTCAAAAACGAAGCTTTTAATGAAAAGAAATCCCAAAAATATGTCTCTGAACTTTAGATGTGTCGTACGAATTGTTTGGATCTTCCGGAGTGCGTAGAATCTTCGTTCTTCGTCCGTTTTTGTTGATTCTTCTTCTGTTGGATTCGTAATTTGAAAACGAACATCTTGGGTCAGGTGGATGTTGGTGATGGGCACTTTTGTCTTGAAATCTCATTTTGATGTCTTGAATTTTCAAACGTGTGTGAAATCTTCGCTTTTCATCCGTTTCGCTTGATTTTCATCGTGCAACCTTTTTTTGACCATCTTGGCATAATACTATTGATTTGTAACGTTTTGAGTTAAACTGCCAAGAATCGTTCCAAAATGAGAGAGATATCGGTAGTAAAAACGTGACTTTTTACGTGATATCAAGTATCCTACACTTAGAACTTTCTTGTCCTCAAGCAAACTCGATTTTCAACATGGTTAAAGATAAAATAATTTTAAGGCGGAACTTTTTACTAAGGGGTTTTGGGAAAGTAAAGTACTTGTTCTTGGAAAAGGAAGGATTGTAATCTTTAGGAGCATGCTTTTGATCTTTGATCTTGGATACATGACTAGGCGATCCTCTCAAGGTGGTCACTCAAGTCACTCAAAGTGTTTCGGGTTTCCTATTCTAATATTATTAATCACTCAGAACGCCAGTCATGTATCGTTTATCGTCATAGGCTTGATCGAGAATCAAATCATTACCTTTTTGGTGAGTGCGAAGTCGATCTAGCCACAATCATTCAAGGAGAAGGGATGTAAGGTTTATGGAGTGAAAGGTTGGTGGTATGAGAGGTGGTTTTGTTGGGTTTTTGATGGGTTTTCTTTTTTTTTTTTTGTTGAAGTTGGAATGTTTGGGGGATTGACGCCTTTTTGATGTTTGCGGAAGGATTCTTTTTCTCCTATTGATTTCCTTTTTCTTCTGATTTTTTCTTTCTTGGATTTTTTTTTCCGACATCATCTCCTTGCGATTTCTCTTTGTTCATCTTTGAAATTTTCAAAGTTTGGGGGATGCTTTTGAGAAAGTAGGGGTAACGTATTTATTTTTCTTTGGGAGTATGGGTGTACGAATGGGTTTAGGAATGATGTGATTCGATCTCCTTTTTGATCACCAGCTCGGATTCGAAATGCATAACAAGAGCAAGTTCTGATTCTAAACGCATACATCGGCACAATCAAGAATCGAAAAAGTAAAGCATTAAAAGTGAATGCTTTTCATATGGCTCAAGATACCTCACGAACCGAAAGTTGGGTTGTTGTGTGCTTAGTCATGCGATGCTCTTTATGGGATTACTAAACTAATTTTTCAAAAGAATTTGTATTTTATCTATCCTTTTTCCCAAAGTAAATCATTCTTCGTCTAAAATTTTTCATTTTCAACACATTTTTGAAAATTTTGTTTACTTTTTGGAGAAGGATGGTCTTATAAAGAGCAACGATTTTAGAATCAAGCATATACCATTATCCATTTTATAGTAGTGCAACTACTGCTATCCCACACTTAAAGAAACATCGTCCTCGATGTTATACTAAGCTCTGAATGGGGTAAAATCCCACACTTAGGGTTTTAAACATCTAAGTCTCATTCTTTCAGTGTGTGTTGGGTTTGAATCCCACACTTAGTGATAAGCATATTGGATATGGTATATTTAAAACGAATGAAAGAGACGGTATAGAAGTACTCCCCGGTGGTTGTAGTGTTCCTTTGGCGCATTTGCCGGCTTCGTCTTGTTTGGTGCATTCTTGATCAAGTCTTCTTGTGATTGGTCTCGTAAGTGTGAACACTTCGGATCTATGATTTTTCGGGTGTTGATGCTTTCTTGCAGGCTGAAGCATGCTTTGTATGATCCGCGTGTGAAAGATATTCGGAGATTTCATCACTTCTTGGAAAGTAAAATTGCAGAAATGTAAAAACAAACACGGGTTGCCTCCCGAGAAGCGCTCTTTTAAAGTCGAGAGCTCGACTTAGTCCTTTCTTCTTCAGATGATGCTGGATGTGTCCGTGGTGCTAGAGTGGTCACTGTGGTTCCTAGGTAAGCTGTAGCGTGGAAGGAAGTATCGCAGGAATTGCTCTATCATATCGGCAATGAGAGTTGGTGGAGTGGTTGATTCCATCCTGAAGCTCTTGAAGTGATCAGTGGCTAGTCGGTCGAGGATTTCCATCCCATAGCTGATGTATCGAACTGCCCTTGTGACCGGTCCGTTAGGATCGATTCGAGTGCAGGTGTGAGTACGAACAATTTCACGCTGGGGGTGGTTTCTGCCTATTGAGGTGATTAAAGCCATGAATTGAGCCTTCACTTCTTGAAAGTCTTCAGCTAAAGGGTCTCCTCCAAAAGATCAGGTTGCTTGGCATACTTGTCTGATGAGTTGATGTTGCTCACGGTCGAAGGGAAAATCTGAGTCTGTGAAGACGTAGATTAACTTGCTGAATATTTTGCGATATCCATTGCGGTAAGCGTCAATTTCTATGTCTTCTTCCTCATACATTCCACGCAGTCGATCTATTACGTAGGATGTTAAGTTGACCGGTGACATGTGCCAATAACGTGTTGGAATGTCACGAGTGTTTTCTTCGAATGAAGCTTGATTCAGCTCATCAACTATTAGTTCAACGTGATGACCTATAGTTGAGTGAATGACGATCCTGAAGTTTTCTGGAGTTGTGAGATATTCTCCAGTCTCGATGAGATCTAGAAGAGTTCTAAGATCTCCCGCCATTCTTATGTCAGCATAATTCTGTGGATTTCCAGTAGCTCTTTCAAGATGGGTCCTCATGGATGCTAGCGTAGCCTTTTGACTTGATGAGTAGGGAAAAGTTGATCCGGCTAAGGCATAATATACTTTTTGGTATATTTGCCTTTGGTTGCTACAGAACTCGATTTCTCCCATTGGGTAGTCTGGTCTTTCTGGCTGTTGAGCTTCTCTGGTGACTTGTTCTTGAAGGGAATCGGAGAATTCTTGGATATGTCTGAGCAAAGTCTGGGGTACTGGTTCTCCATAATTGGCGAGATATGAATTGTATTCTCGTTCAATCTGCCTGATCAGGTATCTCTGAGCGGTGTTGTATTCATTGGTTGATTCTTTGATAGCCTCCACAATGATGCGCACATCGGTGTATTCATCAATTAGTTCGATCATGTCCTCGTGAGTGTCGATGAGGGGAATCTCTAGTCTTTCAGCTGTGATGGCGGGTGAATTTGGTGGAGCAAGAGGAGTTTTTGGAATAGAGTGTTCATCGATAGTGACGTCAATAAAATCGCCATTAAATTCGACACTCTGGTAGTCGGAATCTTCATCTCGCGAGTCTGGGAATTGGTGGAATTCTTCGTCTGAGGGTGCATTGTTGATAGGTTGAGTACTGTCGACTTTGATGGTTCTGACTTCCGTGATGGTGTTTTGAAGGTTTTCTTCAGCAAAGCTTCCTGGTTGTCGTGCCTTATATGCAGAAATTCTTTGTAGGAGTTTAGCATACAGGTCAGGGTGCTGTGATGTTTGGAGTTCTTCTTCAAAAGTATCTATGTCTCAGAGTCGGGTTCTAGTAAAGGGTTTTGATGGATCGAGATAAGAGTCGAGAATGTTTCCCATTCTTTTGAGATGAGTGGATCTAAGCTCTTGGTGGATGGCTCCATAATCAAAGGATTCTTCTGATGAAGTGTAGTCTTTGCAGTCTTGTATTCTCTTGACTTTAGCCATCTGTGGTGAATCAGTTTGATCTTCATCTTCCTCCATTTCTTCCTCTTCTTCAGGTTCTTCTTTTTCCATTTTTTCCGTTCTTTCATATTCCTCAGCGGGTTCTTCCTTTTCTTCCTCACGTCCTGATTCGTCCCCCTCGGATTCTTCTTCTTCCTCAGCGACTTGATACTCCTCGTCCTCCTCTCGGTCTGTTTCAGTGTCATAGATCAAGGTTGTTGGTCGAGTGAAGCATCGTTCTTCTTCGGGGTCTGATTCATCATCGGAACAAATTCTGCCTGTTGATATAGCGTGGCATACTTCTTGTTCTGGTGTACAGTCTGGTTGGTCGATCTTGTAAGTGATGCTTTCACCATGTGCTCGTAGAACAATCGTATGGTTATACACATCAATCACTGCTCTGGCTGTGTTCATAAATGGTCTTCCAAGGATAATAGGGATGTTTATGTCCTCGTCGATATCCATTACCACGAAATCCTTCGGAAAGAAGAATTTGTTAACTTGAACTAAGACGTTCTCAACTATTCCTTTTGGGGATCTGACAGATTGGTCAGCTAGCTGGACAGTCATCTTAGTGGGTTTCAAATTTTCAAGTTCTAGCCTCTTAAACAGGGAGTAGGGCATAAGGTTAATGCTAGCTCCTAGGTCGGCTAAAGCGCTGATATCTCCGGATTGGTAAATAGAACAAGGGAGTGTGAATCTACCGGTATCTCCTAGTTTTTAGGAAGGTTATTCTTAAGTAGGGCTGATGTTTCAGAACTAAGGGGAATGTTGTTTACTTCGTGCAATTTATCCTTAGTGGATAGCAATTTCCTCATATATTTATTTTGACCGGGAACTCTAGACATGGTATCAAGGAATTTTCCATCTAGCTTAAAGGATGATAATTTCTTAGTTTGGGCTTTAAGTCTAGCGGGATAAGGGATCCTAACCTCTTTGTTCATGGTCGGAGCGGTTTCCACAGCTGGTATCTTGATCTCTGGTTCTTCTTTTACTGGTACAGCAGCAGGAGGTGGAGTGGCTACTTCATTTGTGGTAGTGAGTTGCTTTGCTTCCTCAACATGTGGGTTGTGAACCATGTTGCTAGACAAACTTCCTCTGGGCCTGTTATCAAGACGATGTGCCAATTGTCCAATTTGGGCTTCCAAATTCTTTAGCACGGTCAATTGGTTTCTCATAAAGAAGTCGGCTTGATCTTGTCTAGCGAACGTCTTTTGGTTGAGTAGGTGTTGACCTTGCATGAATTGGGTGAAGGCGTTATCTGAACTTGAAGCTGGGGCATTTGTCTTTGCAGGTTGTTCAGTGGTTTGGTTTGTATCGGAAGTGGGTGCAGGAAGTGCGAGGGGTTGGTTATAAGAAGGTTGTGATTGTTGTGGGTAAGGTGGGTATCTAGGTGGGTATCGGGGTTGGTATGGTTGGTTAGTTCTTTGTGGGAATGGAGGTCCTCTAGATTGGTTACTGTTTTGGTTGAAACCGGGTGGAAAATTCTGTGGTCGAGCGGGAAACTGAGCATAGTAGACTGTGCCATCTGCTTCTTCGTACTCCACTTGGTATTCACCAGATGGTTGCGGATTGGTGCAATGTTGACAGACTTGCACTTGGTGTACTTGGTGCTGTTGTTTCTTAAGTTCTCCAAACTGTTTGACAAGTGAGTCCATTTTCTCTGTTAATACTTTAAGTGCTTCAATTGGAACTGGATTTGATGCAGCGATAGGTGCTGAAGATGTTGAGTGATCTCCAGAGTTCCAATCATGGTGATGCATAGTCATGTTCTCTATCAGGTTCCATCCTTCTTCGCCGGTCTTTGCCATGAAGCTTCCTTGTGCAGCAGCATCGAGGGTGGTTCGGTGGTTGGGATCTAAACCATTGTAGAAGCTACACAATTGCATGGATTTGTCGAGACGGTGATTGGGGCACTTTTTCAAGGCTCCTTTGAATCGTTCCCATGCGATATATAATGACTCATCAAAAGCTTGTCGGAAATTCATGATGTCATTTCGAAGTTTGGTTTGTTTAGAAGGCGGAAAGTATTTGGTTAGAAACTTTGTTGCCATTACCGTCCACAAAGGGATAGAGCCGGTCTCTAAACCTTCAAACCATGTTTGCGCATGATGAGTGAGCGAATAAGGGAAAAGATACAAGCGGATTGTGTCTTGGCTAATTCCGTTTTGTTTGTAGGAATTTGAAAGAGATATGAACTTGTCGAGGTGAGAGTTGGGATCATCACTTGGTAATCCATGGAATTGACAGTGGTTTTGGATTAGTTGGATGATGTGGTGTTTAAGCTCGAAAGATTGACAAGGGGTTTCAGGGTAGAGAATTGGTCCTCCTCTTCCTTCGATAGAGGGTTTACTGTTGTCAGCGAGAGTGATGCGTTCAGCCATTTCTTGTCTAAGTGCGGATTGCTTCTTTTCTCGTCGAATGGTACGTATTATAAGTTCTGGATCAGGGAAATTAAACAGTGGTGCAGATCTAGGGGAACAGGTCATACACTAAAGAGAAACAGAAAATAGAGTGAAACTAATAATAAAGAAAATAATTTTTTTTAGAAGGTTTTATCCTAAGGGTTTACTAGAATGGGGATTGGTTGGGCCTCTGTATCGGACAGTTAGTCTCCCCGGCAGCGGCGCCAAAAACTTGATGTGTTGCCCAAGCGTCGTATGAAGACGGTGCTCGGACCGCAATCGGTTTGTTTTAAATTTGTATTTGCTGGGGTCTAAGTGTGACTTACTAATACTGAACCAAAGGCTAGTAGATGGTAAGTATGACCTAGAGTCGTTCTTAAAGAGAAACTGAATTGAAACAAAGGTGATCCAGTCAACCTTTCTTTTCTAGTAAATGTTTTAAAAGAGTGCGTTGGGGGTTTTTGGTTCAGTTAATTAAGTAAACTAAATAAAGTGAATAAAAGGTAATGATAATTCAGATAATAAGAGGAGTATTTGTTGTGAGTTCATTAGCTTATAATGTGGGACGATGACTTGTAGGGAAAACGTTTACTAAATTTGGAATGTTCACTAGACTTGGTAGTTTATGGTATAACCGATAGATTCCCTATTAGTCGGTTATCAACTAATATGTCACGAGGAACCACGGTGTCATGATTCTGATCAGACAGACAATGCTCAATTCTCCACACTCTCCTATGAGGGAGTCAGTGGCCCTTGTTATTGAGCACATTTACTCGTGGGCGAAGGAATAGAGTAGCAAGTCTACAACAAGTCTAACCGTTCTTAATACCATAAAGACTATAAATTTAGCAAACAACTAACTTAGCAACTATGTTCAGACTTAGTTGATCGATTCCCATTAATGAAGTTTAAGCATGATAAGCAAAGGAAAGTGTTGAGGTTTCTTGCATACCTTACTTTATATTTCATAGGTTAAGGAAAAGTATCGATTTAAATTAGATTTTAAACTTGCCTTTCTCAATACAATTAACAAATCCCTAGGTTTTCGTAAATGGTTATTTAGCCTATAGCCTACCTAATCTAATCTAAACTAACTAATCTAATTAAAACGATAATTAAAATGCTGACGGCTTTTTGCATAAAGTTAAACCCAGACCATGTCGGAAAATGCTATGATAGTCCACAATGTATTTAATCGTTTACCGATGTTTCCATTGTGGATTTAATTGCTTCGCGATGTTTACATGATAAGTACATTGTGATTTCAAGTGTACAATACTCATGGCAATTCCACGTAATCACATTGCATTTTATGATGCTTGCATGACGTTACAATTGAAACCATAGTTTTACACAGATAACTATTGACCAAGTAGTAAGGTTCGCGACTCCTCTTTACAAGGTTACAATCACGTTTGTCAATCGAAAGGCGAATTTAAGTTTTAGGTTTAAAATCATAGGATAAGTCCGTTCATAAAGTTTCCGTTTTATAATGTCGATCCATAATACAACTACCTTCGGTCGTTACCGGCTTCCATACGTATGTACTTTGCTTAAAAGTATTTCCAGCACTATACCGAGTAAACAGTCGAATAGGGGCCGTCATATTATTTCATGACATATTTAAAGTCATCCCACAATTATATATGCTAACCACATCACAACAAACACAATAGTAATCTACTCGCTAATCATGGCACAAACTATCTCTAGCATAATTAGAGTATACATATTTAATCAAGATAGATAAGGATAGAAATAACCGAGATTAATATGCGAGAAGGAGTAGACTTGAATTAATAAGAGTTGCTCCAAGCGTACACCAACGATTACAAATATGTTCCTCACCAAGGACTACAAGCACGTTCCTTGCTTCTATTTTAACTAGCCTAATACTAATTTAAAATAAAGAAAGAAAGAAAAGCTAGAAGCTAGAGAAAGAAAGTGTGAAAGTGCCTAGGTATGTTGGTATCCTAGTGCCCTTGGTGTGTCTTTGCAAATGAGCCTCATGCCTCCTATTTATAGGAGAGTTTTGGTGCATTTTAGCAAATGGAAGCACACAATAGCAAAAGGTGGAAAAGGTGGTGGCACCAGGTACGAAAAGGACAAAAAAGCATGATCCGTGCGGGAGGGTGGCAGCCGGCGGCGGCCTGGTGGCTGGCCGGCGGCGGCTGGCTGCTACCTGCTACCTGCACCAGCCCGTTGCCTGTTGCTTTGTTTCTCCATTCGTGCATGTTTTCGTCGTTATGCCTCCGTTTGTGTTGATTCTTTTTGAGTTGGATTCGTAATTCAAAAACGAAGATTTTGATGAAAAGAAATCCCAAAAATATGTCTCTGAACTTTAGATGTGTCGTACGAATTGTTTGGATCTTCCGGAGTGCGTAGAATCTTCGTTCTTCGTCCGTTTTTGTTGATTCTTCTTCTGTTGGATTCGTAATTTGAAAACGAACATCTTGGGTCAGGTGGATGTTGGTGATGGGCACTTTTGTCTTGAAATCTCATTTTGATGTCTTGAATTTTCAAACGTGTGTGAAATCTTCGCTTTTCATCCGTTTCGCTTGATTTTCATCGTGCAACCTTGTTTTGACTATCTTGGCATAATACTATTGATTTGTAACGTTTTTGAGTTAAACTGCCAAGAATCGTTCCAAAATTAGAGAGATATCGGTAGTAAAAACGTGACTTTTTACGCGATATCAAGCTCCAACCGGCACACCGAGGTATTTGAAAAGAAAGGTTCCCGGTATACAACCAAGTTGGCCGACCCAATTTGCGATTTGATATGAATCAACACCAATGCCATAAACATGCGATTTATGGAAATTAACTTGTAGACCGGAAGAGACATGAAAATATCTTAGAATCCGAGCCAAATTTTTCATGTTCCGGTCATTCCCATCCCCTACAAACAATACATCATCGGCATAGAATAAGTGAGATAACAATGGGCCATTATTACCTATTCTTTTACCTGTGAATCTTCCTTTCTCAACGGCAGTATTCATCGCAATGTTAAGACCCTCCACCGTAAGGATAAACAAAAGTGGAGAGAGCGGATCGCCTTGTCTAACTCCCTTTGTGATTCTGAATTCTTTCGTCGGGCAACCGTTAATTAAAACTGAGGCCACGGATGATGAAAGACATCCAAGTATCCAATCTCTCCATTTCACGCCAAAATTCATTTGTGACATCACCGAGTCTAAGTAGATCCAATTTATTGAATCAAAGGCCTTTTCAAAATCCACCTTAAACATAAATGTTTTCTCCTTGGTTTTGTTCGCCCAAGAGAACAACTCGTTTATGATGAGCGGACCTTCAAGTATATTCCTTCCTCTAACATACGCAGACTGAACATTGCTTATCACCGTGTCAATAACAGCCGATAGACGAGTTGATAAAGCTTTGGCGATGATCTTGTATATACAACCAATTAGGGAAATGGGACGGAAGTATGCCAAATTGATAGGATCATTAACTTTGGGGATAAGACAACCTTGATAATTACACGAGGACCGTGTATCGCACGGGCAACGTTACTTACTAGTGTGATTAAGAAAGAAGAGTTCTTTATAGAGTATAAAAATTTATCGTAAAAAATTGGAAATGGGTGTACATCGAGTATCCAATGGACAAAGCCAACGATATGCGTAGGTTAGCTGTACGCACAATCATGACACCTCTAACTGATTTACTCCAATTGACAAACCATGCATTTATATACAGACCTATACATACACACAACTTTATTGCGCCTCTGTATTTATCCTACGCCTCCTATATCTATCCTACGCCTCCTTCTTTCTGACACATCACACACAATATACACACATGAGTTTTTTACTTGCATCACTGTGTGAATTTAATGGATCTCCTCTTTTTCTCATTTATATGGACCTATACATACACTAGCTTAATTAGGCTGTATCTACACTCTCTCTGTGATCTACATTTTACTATTCACAATGTATTATAATTATGTAGTAACACACTTCAATAGCAACATCTCCGGTTGCTGAGTTGATCTCCGATCGAGCTCCGGTGTGTTTTCCGGCGTTCCGTACAGGTATATTTTTTAGGTTTTTTGAATTTTGATTCACTTTGTTGAAATTAAGGTAGGCGAAAGGATGAATCCGTTATGTTGTATTGCTCCGGTATCGATTGAGAAGGATCGGAACGATTCGCCGTCGTCTACGGTGGTGAAATCACAGGCTGACTGTCAGTTAGGGTTTGAGAATCCGGTTAGGAGTGTGAGACCTGCGACATTTTCGGCGCAGGTTTCGTCTGTAGGTACTGAATCGGAGAATGTGATTCATGAAGTTGAGGATTGTGAGATTGAAGCTAGGGAATCGGTTTCTGTAGCGAAATCCGTAGGTTTTGGTGGTGGTGTTGTGGCTGGGATATTGTATAAATGGGTGAATTATGGAAAAGGATGGAGATCTAGATGGTTTACTTTAGAAGATGGAGTGTTGTCTTATTACAAGACTCATGGACCTGATAAAATTGTGTTTAATCCGGTGAGAGAGAAAGGATTTAAGGTGATTGGAGAAGAGTCAGTTAGGTATATGAGGAAATGCAGCAGTAATGGAAGCAATCACAATCGAGTAGGTTCGAAACAATGGAAACCGTATGGGGAGATACATCTGAAGGTTTGGATCTTTATCTTAATTGTTAATGTATGTAGATTTTGCACTTCAGTTGATTAGTTTACTAGTTTAAATAACTGTTGAACTATAATGTATCAACATTGATTAAGATTCTAATACTGCAAAGAGAGAAAAAGAAAAAAAAATGGGTTAATTATGGCAGAGTAAGTGATTTTACACAATGTCTAATGGTTGGCAAAGATTACCAGAAAATTTTATCAAGAAGCTGGTAAAAACCGTCCTTTTGCTTGATATAACGTAGTGTTATTTTTATGTTATTGCATTTTGGAATTATAACTATTAATGAAAGGACAAGCACAATGAGACGTGTTGTTCTATTGTCGGCGTGAAGTTTAGTGGTTTATTTATGAATTTTACTATGTCGTTGCTACCATATAAACTTAGACAACAGGACATTCTGTTAGGTGGCATTGTAAGATTTTTGTTATTTGGAATTTATTGAACACATAAAGATTCTCTTTAGCTTTTAAGCAAAACAGATATGACATTTAATTGATGGTTCTGACCTCTGAGACAATTATTGTGTACCTCAAATGGAAATGCTTTGTTTTGATATCTTTGTTGTTTTTTCTATGCTGAATTTATCAAGTTTGCTACTGCTTTCCTGAAAGGGCCAACTTCAATGTGTTGACAAGACCTAATCAAGCACAGTTACTTATTTTCTGGTGACACTTAGATGCTAGCAATATAACTCGTAGCGTATAAAGTGGAAGGCGAGATACTTATAGCTTATTCTTGTATGAGATACCAGGAACTCAATGCTAAACCAAATGATAGTCGTCTTGCCTTGCCTGAATCTGATCTTTGTATTCACTAGATGTAAGTGCGCATTTATATACTAGACATAGAATCATATCTTTATTGATGCAGTTTTTGCTTGTACTGACATCATATATTAAAAAATGCACCATCAAACACATTGTATCTGTAGTATAGATCTCCGTGTACTAGTCCCCGTGTCTTATCTTCAAGATAAAATACAAATCTCTGGTATGTTTGTGTCTATCTAACCTTGATTGCTGAAAATGTATAGTTAAGGACTTATTTATGAGTTGTTCTCATCATCAATGTTATTGATAATATCATGCTACATCCCTGTATTTGTCTAATCCCGTATATCTTCCAATTACTCTTTCAGCTGCTTCCACATCCCACTGTTTACTAAAGTATTTGACATACAGGTCTCCTCTGTAAGAGCAAGCAAGTCAGATGACAAAAGACTGTCTATATTCTCCGGAACAAAAACTCTTCATCTACGATGCATATCTAGAGAAGACAGAGCTGCATGGATTGAGTCCCTTTTAGCTGCTAAGGATAAATTCCCTAGATTGTCTACAGGGGATCTTGCTCTTTCAGATGACATGGTTATTTCAACCGAGAAACTACGATCGCGATTATCCCTGGAAGGAATAACAGAGGAAGCAATAAAAGATTGTGAGTCAATTATGCTGAGTGAACTCTCAGCTCTGCAAAACCAAATGAAGGCTCTTCAACTCAAGCATATTGTTCTCTTAGACACATTAAGACAATTAGAGGTACCCCTTTGTACTATTTAATATGAAAAATCTTGATGTATATGTAGCCAGAAAGGACTTGTTCTGAGTTCTATATAGATATTTTTAAACATTAAATACTGCACGCTGATTTAATTGTTTCAAACATATCTGCTTCATGTAAAATCGCCAAATTCTTGCGTTGATTGGTAGACTTATTTTCAGTCAGAGAAAATTGAGCTGGAAACAACTGTGGTTGATGAAACAAAGGAGCGCGATTCTTCTTGTGGGCAAGATAGAAGATTCAGTGGTAAGTGTATATTTAGGAGTTTATCTTCTCATTGACTAACATAGAGATATATATTTTGCTATACACGACATCACATGATGGTTTGCTTTTTAATATACGAAAATGCTTTTGGTTATTGGTAACACAATGGCATTGTTTCATTAATTTATCTTGCTGGCCACTGTGACAGATTTCTATTCCATAATGTCAGAAGGCAGTGGATCTGATTCCGATGCAGACAATGAAAGCCGATATGGAGTGGATATTGAATCTGATGATGAGAATGGAACGTTTTTTGACACAAATGAATTCATGTCTGCTGATGTTTTAAGATGTGCTTCCTATCGGAGTAGAGAAAATACAGGAAATGGATCTACTTCTTTATCGTATGAAAAAGACTCTTTCTTATCTGGTCGTCTACGTGGGGCTGGAACTGAAATCAATTTAATTCAGTATCCTCACATTAAAAGAAGAGACAGTTTACCTGAACCAAAGGAAAAAGAAAAACCAGTTGGTTTGTGGTCCATAATCAAAGATAACATTGGGAAGGACCTCTCTGGTGTTTGCCTCCCTGTTTTCTTCAATGAACCACTCTCTTCATTACAAAAATGCTTTGAGGATTTGGAGTATTCTTGTTTGGTTGACCGAGCATTGGAATGGGGAAAGCAGGTCAGGTACTCAACCTATGCTTACTAATGGCAATTCCATTGTGTATGGTTTGTATGACCAATTTAGTCCTCTGGTGATAATTGGCCATTTTTCTTTGAGATGTAATTAATTAAGGTTAATTGTTCTTGTGCAAAGCTTGCTTATATATAGAACTTGAGGTGGCAATATGTATGGGTCCTAGTCGATTGGTTGGTAGGTTATAGCATGTAACTGATGGTTGCTACTTGCTTTAAACAGATTGGATTGGGTTGACCCAAAACACATTGTCCACAAATTGTAATTTTCTTATAGCTAATTAGTGTGCCATGATTGCAATAGTAATCTATTGTTTGAATAACTTGATTTAGGAGGTTTTATGCATAACGCGTGAAGGGGATTCTCAACTGCAAAAATAAGTTTAATTGCATAAATAACTTGATTTAGAAGGTTTCATGCATTAATAAAACACTTTGGGTGACTTTAAACCTCGATTATTATTCTTTTCTTTTTATTGACCTTTTTGAGATAAAATACAACCTCAATTGACACATTGATACTTAATGTGACGAAATTAACACATATAATAACATCACTCTGTTCAACATGCATGATTTGGTTTATGTGCTTACATGTGAAATGCAGTCCTTAGGACTCCTCACTCCTGTTATCTTACCTAACTCGATATTTATGGCATAATGGTATTGTAAACTTGTTTGAGTTTTAGCTATTTTGGCATTTGTAAAAGGAAAGGAGTTTCATATGCCCATTTAAGTTCACCTGATCTCAAGCTTGTCTTAATGCAGGGGAATGATTTGATGAGAATACTAAGCATTGCAGCTTTCGCTGTGTCGGGTTATGCATCAACAGAAGGTCGACAATGCAAACCCTTTAACCCTCTCCTTGGGGAGACTTATGAAGCAGATTATCCGGATAAGGGACTACGTTTCTTCTCTGAAAAGGTAAAAATTTCTTCTTCCATAAAATAGAAATGGCTAAACACGCAATACAACATTTGTTAGGTACTTGATGCTTTACATTAGAGGTGGCAAATTCAGTGGCTAGACGGCTTAGGTAGCTGGTTAAAATGGGTAGGTCTTGGAATAACCTGGTCATGTCGATTTGACCTCAATCATTTCC
Organism: Pseudognaphalium luteoalbum; assembly: GCA_963422505.1. Lineage (NCBI taxonomy): Eukaryota > Viridiplantae > Streptophyta > Magnoliopsida > Asterales > Asteraceae > Pseudognaphalium > Pseudognaphalium luteoalbum. The sequence goes on from OY730195.1 coordinate 108,161,373, forward strand.
CTATAAAAGACAGATGTCTAGTAAAATCTAGTGTGAAATATGATAACAAGTTACTAAGTTAGTATATCATTTCAATAATAATCTAATTGTTCCAATAAATTGCTATTGTAAGTTTCATGTATTATAAGTACACTTTGAACGCCTTGTGACTTGTTTGGCCCGTTTCCTTTAAGCTAGTTCTAATTTTACCCATTTTACTGGTTAGAGACTTGGAGACAACTTATTGCCGGAGTAGACCTATATATAGGTAAAAAGGTTGAATCTGGCATCTTTAATACATGGCTGGATTGTTATTAAACAAAGAGAGATCTTTTTTGTGTTAAAGTTTTACCAGTACAGAGTAATGATGAAATCACAGTTTTCTCATTTTTAGGTGAGTCACCACCCTATGATAGTTGCCTGTCACTGTGAGGGAAGAGGCTGGAAATTCTGGGCAGATTCCAACCTTAAGGGAAAATTTTGGGGGCGTTCTATTCAGTTGGATCCTGTGGGTGTCCTTACCCTGCAGTTTGAAGATGGTGAAACATTTCAATGGAGCAAGGTCACTACCTCTATATACAATATCATTCTTGGTAAAATTTACTGTGATCATTATGGTACAATGCGTATCAAGGGCAGTGGCAACTACTCTTGCAAACTCAAGTTCAAGGAGCAGTCAATCATTGACCGAAATCCACATCAGGTAACCGTAATATCTAAGAGTTAGACAAATCATTACCTTACACCGTTAGCCTCTTTGGATATAGACTGTGGGTGACGTTCAGTTTGTTTGACCTGCTCCACTTCAGCTAAGGAATTGACTTGTGTATGCAGGTTCATGGGTTTGTGCACGATAACCGAACGGGAGAGAAGGTGGCGATGTTGATGGGAAAGTGGGATGAGGCTATGTACTATGTATTGGGAGATCCAACAACAAAACCAAAGGGTTATGATCCGATGACAGAAGCCATGTTGCTGTGGGAAAGAGATAATAAGTCTGCTACAAAGACGAGATACAACTTCACACCATTTGCAATATCTTTGAACGAAATAACTCCTGGTTTAGGAGAGAAGCTGCCTCCAACTGACTCCAGGCTTAGACCAGACCAGCGCCACTTGGAGAATGGTGAATATGAACTAGCAAACTCAGAAAAACTCAGACTTGAGCAATTACAGAGACAGGTATTCACTTGTTTGATCACCAGGACTAGTTTTCCACTTTAAGAAATCATATGCTCTTTCTGACCTTTGATGTTTTCAAAGACTGTTAGAAAAATGTTTGACTATCAATCATGTAATCAAACGTCTTATCCTCGTCTTAGATAGTGTCAAAACATAAAAAAGTTGTTGAACCAAGTTAAAATCATCAATGATTAGAATTGATGGTAATGAGCAATTGTAAACTAAAATCTTTTCAAAAGATTTCCTTGGTGTTAGAGGTGGCTTGATGAACTGGTCTGGAGTAATGGGTTGAAATGCGTAACGTTTTGGTATGAGTCGGGTTGTCCTGCAAATACTAACTTAATTCATTTACTTCATATTATATTTCTCTATAAATAACTGATTTATTAATTGGAGAAACTGTAGTAATTGAGAAGTTGCATATATGTACTCAAGATTCTCATTTGCCTATTACTTCCAGACTTTGATCATGTTTATATATATGGATAGGCAAGAAAACTGCAAGAAAGAGGATGGCGACCAAGGTGGTTCCAAAAAGATGAAGATGGCTGTTTCCGTTATGTCGGTGGATACTGGGAAACAAGAGAGAAGAAAGAATGGACCAGTATTCCGGACATATTTGGTCAGAGTGTTGACTTACCTCCTTGTGCAGAATAGTAAACAGGAGATTTGGGTATAGGTGATGTTGTAGCTATTAAAAAAATCTTGCTAAGGTGGTGGTATTTTTTCATGTAACACGACTGTTTAAGGCTAGCAAGTATATAATTTTCTTAAAGAAATAAAAAGAAATTATGCAAAACTATGTTGTGGAACTAGCTTCATTAACATCTGTTTTCTTAACGATTGCAACATATTTAGGATCTCAGATTGTATGCCCCACATTGTGATCAACGCTCCTGCATTTGTTTTTTCTTCTTGGGGGTTTTAGGCTCCTATTTGTTAAGATTGTAAAACATTCATTAACTTTGTATGTTTTTTATTTGTCTGTTTATATGATCTAGGTTAGGCTCAGTTTTGAGAAGAGAACCGTGTCATTTACTGTAAAATGAAGAACAGAGGTTAATGATATACGCCGATGGATATATTTGAGCAATGCTATACAAGTTCAGCTCATGAAAAAGTACGTAAGTTCAGGCCCTGCTTATATGCGATGTTTCTATAAGCTTATAGAACATGAACCTTAGCTTGGTTTGTTTGAACATTACTCGTTCAGGTGCCTTAACTTAGGCTCGTACTCACCGGCCCGTTTGACAAGCCAACTTACGAACAATCATGAGTTTGACTGATTTCTTATACATTTCTAGCGCTTGTGACATACTGGATTTGCCAATGAGCCAAAGCCAAATCAAGCCCAAACCCTTATTTTTTTTTTAGTCAAAGTTGCTACCTTCGGCCGACTAATCCTATGGGATCTGAGCGTACCCCACACACACTCAAATTAGGTAAAGCCCTCCATTTTCAGGAGGTTGCCGTTGCTACTTCAGAGTGTTGGCCCAAACACTCGATGGCATCCGAACTTCAAAATCGAACCCAGACTTGATGACGACGGTTTGAGCTCAGACTTGATCTGATAGCCCGTTAGAGGTGGATCTAGAAAGGAGAGGTTCGAAAAAATTCAATTTATTTCAAGATAATAAATATTCAAGGGTATTCATTGACATTAGAAAAAATTTGACGCTTTTAAAATAGTTTTAAAAAGGTAAAATTTTGCCTCCGAGATAAATGTATAGCTCCAACTCTGCGATAGCTTATTGATGCAAACTGAAAGTTGGATCACAGAACACTCGAGCTTAACTTAAAAGCTCAATAAATCCAATATATCTTTATCACAGGCTTAAAAATGTGTAGAGTTATTAAAGCGTGTGATTATTAACTTGGTGTCTTGGAAAGTTACATACTTACAATCTTCCAACGAACTAATTTATCCTATGAATTCCGTATGACGTTTGTAGCTGTATGTGCTTTTACCAAAAAAAAAAAAAAAAAAACCAAAAAAGAAGAAGTCATGGGAGCAAAAATTTCAAACACCATGAAATCTCCAAGAAATGTAACATTATTCTTGCAAAATCAAGTACTCGTTGTAAAATAGTCATAGGAAGCCTAAACGTAAGAGCACTCACTATAGTTGGGAGAGAACGATTTTCAATTACTTTTGTGACGTTGCTATCGTAAGGTGTGAACTTTTTATTCAAATCACTTTTCATCACTTTTATTTCACTATTGAACACTTCCGCCACTTTTAAAATTTTACATCATATTTTACCGGTAATACATTTAGCATTACACAATGAGAAATATAAGCAACATAGATTTGGTTTTGCGTTAAAGATTGTTGCTGGCCGAAAATGAAATGTCCACTTTGGAACCGCGAGAAAGGTCAATAGGCAACGAAGTCAACCTTTTCCCATTGTGGATGGTCTAATGCATTAACTTTTTATCATGATTGGATAATATATAAGACAAAATCACTAAACCCATCTTTTCGTGGGACACTTTTTAACAAAATTGTGTTGCAATCCATCATCCTCTTCATAACTTTTTTCTTTCCGATGAGGATATATTCCCATAAATCGGTAAAAATAATTAAAAGTCTAGTTCTCGACCAATAAAAAGCCAAGTGGAATTACCAAAATATTCATGTTTTTTACAAATGAATTATCATATTAATTAATATGGTATCGTAGTATATATATACACTACAAAGTTTTGATCAAATTACACAAACATCACGTGCTTGGAGTAAAACTTCATCGTTGCCTTGGGCTTGTTAAAACTTGAGCCCTTGAATTGCTTCCTCCTAAACTTCTCCTCCAATTTTATCCTACCATTGTAGTATTACACTTATATAATATATTTTTTATTTTATAAAAAACAAATATAAAATCCTCTTATTCGTCGGTACACCAATATCTAGACTAATTAAAAGTTTAAGTACGTTAGACCACATTGGGTCTATTAAACAATTGATGACCATTCTTGAATAAAACGTTGGTCTTATTTTCAAATTGCTAAGAAACATGAACATAGATTCCAATTCCAATTCCAATAATAAAAAGAGAAACCAACCCTTTTTTGGCATTATCAACGCACCCACACGTACGTTTAAAAGCACACTTCCCAAAAATGCACCTAGAGACACAAATGGTGCACCACTTAATATGGGTTAAGCTCGACCATGAGTCCTTGTTACATGGAAAAAACATACATGGATGGTCTTATGGAATCACTGTCTCTAGTTATGGTGTTTTTTATATAAAAACTTCATACTTCATAGTACTTATATTCTCCACATATGAGTGTCGGTTTCGAGTTTTTTTTTAAAAAAAGTACAAGTTCTATATACTATGTTGATCCACTTGGATGGTTCTATATGATACATAACTCAAAGCGTAATAATATTGCACAATGTGAGGCTAAAACGTTGTAAGACAGCACCACGGTGTCACTATCTTTCTAGAAAGAAGGTTCGTACGAATATAGTCTGAGTCAATCGTGTTTTTATATATGAAGAATATAACTTAGATCAATAAGATTAGTTAGCATAAATTCGTGTAAGATAAGGTTAATGTAGGTAATAGCATAAATTCGTGTAAGATAAGGTTAATGTAGGTAATAAGATGAAGATGGATCAATTATACAGAATTCTCTGACTAATAGCTATCTTTAACTGGTAAAATCAGTAGTAATTGGTAGATGTTCAGTTGAATCTATTGTTAAATTATGAAATACTTAATAAAAGCTCCATAAGTTAGTGGTTTCATCTTTTAATAGATTTTGGGAAGTTTTGTTATGGAATTTTTGGTAATATGAGCTTCCACATTGAATAAGTGGTAACTCATAAGTTTTGTTTGGTAATACAATTAATATGACCTTCTAGAAAAAATAAGTCTCCAAAAACCCTTAAGAAAAACTCCTTGAAATAGTCTTTTTGGAATAAAAGCCGAGCCCAAGTCCCAACTTCAAACACAAATTCCAGCATTTACCTCTAACTCGATCGTTGTAACACACTTTCATATCATATTATAACCTAAATATGAAAAGTTGGAAATTCTAGTTTTTTATCGTCCTTAATGTTTTTTTAAAGGTATTGGATAAACACATCATCATGTGTAATCAACAACACAATTGATTCCATATTGAAATTTGCCACCTTAATGCATGTTTGGTTCACAGGATTAGGAATGGCAACGGGGCGAGTTCGAGGCGGGGAGTGATAACCCCATCACTAAACCCATTTTAAAAAATATCCCCATACCCTCCCCAAACTCCAACGGGTATTTTTTCGGGGCACCCCATTGGGGATATAAGTTCCCCCAAACCCTAACGGGGATCGGAGTACCCCACCGTGGACATCGATTCCTTAAAGTTATTTCCACATTTATACTACTTTAAATTAACCCGAAGTTCTTATTGATTTTCTTTACTATATTATCTATCTATTCTCACTAGTAAATTTTTCTTCTTCTTCCAAAAACAGATTAACACAATGATCAAGATAAAATATAGTAAAAGATGTACAACTAAAAATTATCAAAATCATTATAGAATGATCTTAAGATATTCCGACTAAATCACAAGACCAAATCAATACAACAGTGATCAAAACAACAAGAATGATTTCAGGTTCATAAGAATACTAATCGTTTACATAGTGACTAGTGAGAATAATAAAAATATAAATGAAAGACACACACACACACACACACACACACACACACATATATATATATATATATATAGAGAGAGAGAGAGAGAGAGAGAGAGTTTGGATCAAATGAGAACACTTCAAAAATAAGAACGGTGAGAACACCTCATAAATGCACAACTAGCCTACAAAAATCATTAGATTCACAGTCATACATCTCTAATATGCAAAGAAAAACAAATGCACACTTCTAAAAATGCACAAAAATCAAAAAAAGCGATTGATGCACGATTATCTCTATAATTTTGCATCAATCGTTTTTTCGATTTTTGTGTATTTTCGAAAGTTCATATCTATTCTTATCAATTATTCTACACATATTTGAGATGTATGAGTGTGAATATAATGATTTTGTTTGTTAATTGTGCATTTTTGAAGTGTTCATACCGTTCTTATTTTTGAAGTGTTCTCATTGGAACCTTACCTTATATATATATATATATATATATATATATATATATATATTATAAGTATATATTTCGGGGCGGGGTGGAAGCGGGGATGATAGTACCCGTTCCCCAATCGGAACCCCATTAGAATCCCCATTTTGTGCCCCAAAATCCGCCCCAAAATCCGAAATGTCGTCCCTAACCCGATCTGAAAAGTGCGGGGTTCGAGGATCCCCATTGGATGCGGGTCCTTTTGCCATCCCTACACAGGATTCGTGGGAATATGATGGAATTGGAATCTAAATTCCATTCCATTCCATATCATGTTTGGTTGACAGAATCGAATTCAAATTCCAATGCATTGCGTTTGTTTCACAAAATTGAAAGGAATTGGAATCCGTTAAATTCTTTCAGACAATGGAATTCAGATTCCTTAGCATATTGGATGGAGTTCTTGTAATTTCATTGGGGGAATTCAGATCAGTGATTAACAAATTTCTTTTTGTTTTTTTATTAATACCTATTTTAAATTAAATATTATTTTAATGTTATTTATATTTATATTTTATATTATATAAACTATATAACTATATTATAAAAATATTTTTATAAAGTTTTATATTATATAATCTTTTATATTAATATTTGTTACTTTCATAATTGAATTTGCAATAAATTATATACCTAAACAAATTTAATAATTAATTTCATGTTACCATTAATATTAATTATTTATAAAATATTATATATATATATATATATATAACTAAAAAATTAATATTATTTTATTATAAATTTTAACTAATTGTATATTAACATTTTACATATTTTAATAATTTAATTTATTTATATATATTAATTTTTTTTTGCAAGCAAACAAAGCAAACTTCATTAAAAAAGAACAAACAAGAGTACATGAAAAGCTACAAAGCTCCAAGGAGGAGCTTTAAACAAGACCAGATTAAAACAACAAAAATAGCCCAGAAGGTAACACCAAAAACAGACTTCAATTATCGACATAATCGATGCAATCTCCGGGCTTTAGAATCTATCCATCCCATTCCTTTTTCAGGCGAGAACATCTGTTTCCAATCCAGAGAAAAGTTAGTCTTTGTATATGCGGAAATATGTCCCCTTCAATCGCCGAAATAGCCGTCTCAGCAAGCGCGTGTGTTGTGTAGCACACCGGTCGTTGAAATTTCTAATGGTGATACGAGACAACAGTGAGTTTTAAATTTGTAAGGCTGGGGCCTAGGGTTACTATTATGCTAATCAAAAGGCTAGCAAAGGACAAGTATGAGCTAGGATCGTTCTTCAAAGCGCGGCAAATTGAAGCTAGGGGATTTAGAAACTTTTATGTATTTAGCTAGGGATAGAAAGAAGTTTGTTTGGTTTTGGGTTTTCTATTCTAAATTAAATTAAAATAAACTAAAGATTGGAGGTTACTTCGGGCGTTCAACAATTAAAGCGATTGTCTACTATGAGGTGGTTTAGGAGTTGTTAAATATGGAGAGTTCTAATGGGGATAAGTTCGTAAGTTAATGTGAGCTATTACTACAATCCTTCTATCGGGCTAACGCGGAAGTGTCCACAATCAGGCAAATAGAATGTCACGTGGGTTGCAGAATATATTAAAGCATACACCGAAAGTTCTCTCAAATGTATACCCATATTATCCGACAATTAATCTCGAATCCTATTCCCCAATCTTGGTCATCAGAGATGTCCGAATCATGGCATAGTTTGTTGAATAAACAATCTTATGAACGAGGTTTACCCTCACCGGAATAGGTTGGACTAACTGGTCTAGGCGGACGAATAGTATGTCATTACTTATTCGTACAAATTATCGACATTACTCAGGTATGCAAGAATACAGGGATGGTTTGTACTACAAATGGAAACCTAAATAATACGTTTGTTATTCGATTCATAATATAACTACCTTCGGTCGTTCTCGACTTCCATACGTTTGTACTCCGCCGTAAGCGTTTACAGTACTATATCAAAGTACAGTCGAATAGGGGCCGTCATATTATTTCACGATAATTTATGCCATTTATATTTTACTATTATGATAATCCTAAGGCAACAATCAAACAAGAATATGCAATAAGACGATCAAAGCAACAGTTCAATATTAGCATACAAAGGTATTATTTAAGTCGAGGATATTCCGAAAGTTGTCTCAAAAATATCGTCTATATGAATTTAATCTTAATCTACCTCTATTCCCATATTTTGTGTCTCTTGGATCCTATTTTGGTCTAGAGAACACCGGTCATGCCAAGCTCAATGATTCAATCTAACATAGTATAACTACGTGACTTGTACCCTATGAGTTAGCTACGTTCATTTTTGGATATGGTTTTAGTCACAACATGAGTTGGACAAATAAACGATAAAGATTTAATTCCTACATCTATTTGTAACATAAGCCATCCTGATGGCACCCGAAAGCGTCGGTGTCGTTGATTGTAACTTAATCGGGCGCCATCAGGGGTTTTAAAATTTATAATTAGCGGGGCTTAAATTATATGTACTACCTACTCTGGTTAGTAAGCGGTAAGTATAACCTAAGATCGTTCTATGAATCCAAACGTGTGGGTAAATTAAAGTTGGCACTTTCGGTAGGGAAGTATCTAGGATGGAACAAAGTAGGTAGGTTTGGGGGTTAAAGATGAGTAATTAAAATGCAAGAAATTAAAGTACAGGAAAGCAGATAAAGATAAATATGTGATTGTTGAGATTTCGATAATTAATATTTCGGGATGACAGAATAAATAGGAATGATACTAATGTGGCAACCAAACTACTAGGCGTAAACTCTAGAACCCTACCAACTAAATTTCCCATTGTCATGTCACTAGGAACTAGGTTATCATGATTCTGATCGGAGCAATACGCAAACTTCCAATACTTATCTATTTGAAAGATAAGCAACCTATTTTGGTTCTATACCGAGGTTCATGAATCAGTAGCGTATCGTCTCATAGGTCCGACCGTTCTTAACTCCTAAGGTAGTTTACTGTTCTATTAGCATGCAGATTAATAACTTTGTATGTTTAGACCGCTGATTTTATAAAATTTGGTGTTTTAAAGATTCTAGGTCATTACGACTTTTGATGTTATTCCGAAATCTTGTTATCATTCATTTAAGCTCTAGTTACTTCGACTTATGATTCAAATCTCTCCTTTTCAAACAGTTATACATCCCCGGATTATTCGCAGTTTGTTAAAATGTGTTTCATATGTGGACCATGCCTTTCAATGATAGACAGTGTACTTTACGTAGTACTTCCACAGTTTCTCACATCAACATGCGGTCGAGAGTAATTGAGAGTGAAAATGAAACTCTATCTAACTAAATGTAAAGCAGTGCAGAAATGTAAACCTAATATAAACAACGAGTGGTTACAATGTATCTTACTTATTGCATGTTATGGGCACAGATAACTACTTACCATAATTAAGGTTGATCAGGTCCTAATTACTAGGTTGCAGTCACGTGGATAACCAGAAAAGGTAATCCATAAATTAAACTTGAATTCATAAAGTCTTGACGCTATAAAGGTTCCTAATTCCTATTTTATCTGAACGTATTTCACGAACATCATTTTATAGTGTTTTGACTTTCGTAGGATATACCAGTTACTTGTGAAGTTGTATTACCCCGTCGGGATTCTAACTATTAAACCAGAGCTGATTCCAGAGATATAACTACCTTCGGTCGTTTACCGACTTCCATACATTTGTACTCCGCCTTAAAGCGTTTCCAGTACTATATCGGATAAACAGTCGAATAGGGGCCGTCATATCTCTTTACGATTGTCGTGCATTAATTATATAATGTCATCCTTACTTATAATTATCTACATCATCAACAACCACAATAATAAATTACTCGCAATTCATGGCAACAAATATATCATATACCAAGCAATAAAACATATTTAAAATATGGAATGAAATAAGTATGATAAAGGTTTAGATATCACCCAGAATTAAATGCGTAGCAGCGTATTATTATGATTGACAACTCGTTTACACGTACAAAGATGAATCTTCAAACCTCCTTCTAGCCTCTATACCAATCCGAATATTAATTACAATAATCCTAGACTATAAGAGAATTTCTAGAGTGAGAAAGTGGAAATGGAAAAGGAGTGTGTGAGTGTATTAGAATGTAGGAGTGTATTTTTGAGTGTGTTCAAATGATACTTAGGGGCTGCTATTTATAGGGAAAATATGGCTCACATTAGCATCCCTAGGCTCACATTAGAAAAAGTAGCGAAAGGTGGTGCACCAGGTACGAAAAAGTAGCGAAAGGTGGTGCACCGGGTACGAAAAAGTATCGAAAGGTGGTGCACCGGGTACACGCAAGGACGGAAAAGTGAAAAAGAGACGGGGGTGGGGGGCAGCGCCGCCTGGCTGCTGGCCGGCGGCGGCCGGCTGCCACCCGCCCCGGTCCGTCGTCTTTCGTTGCGTTGCTTAATTCGTGCGTATCTTCTTTGTTATGCATCCGTTTGCGTTTATTCTTTTTGCGTTGGATTCGTAATTCAAAAACGAAGACTTTGATATAAAGATATCCCAAAAATATGTTTCATATCTCCAGATATTGTGTACGAATCATTTGGATCTTCCGGCGGACGTAGAATCTTCATTCTTAATCCGTTTTTGTTGATTCTTCTTCTGTTGGATTCGTAATTTGAAAACGAACATCTTGGGTGAGATGGATGTTGATGATGGGCACTTTTGTCTTGAAATCTCGTTTTGATGCCTTGAATCTTCAAACGTGTGTGGAATCTTCGTTTTTCACCCGTTTTGCTTGATTTTTGTCGTGCAACCTTGTTTTGACCATCTTGGCATAATATCATTGATTTGTAGTGGTTTTGAGTTTAAAATGCCAAGAATCATTCCAGAATGAGAGAGATATCGGTAGTAAAAACATGACTTTTTACGCGATATTAAGTATCCCACACTTAGAACTTTACTTGTCCTCAAGCAAACTAATTCATTTAAGCTCTAGTTACTTCGACTTATGATTCAAATCTCTCCTTTTCAAACAGTTATACATCCCCTGATTATTCGCAGTTTGTTAAAACGTGTTTCATATGCGGACCATGCCTTTCAATGATAGACAGTGTACTTTATCTAGTAGTTCCACGGTTTCTCACATCAACATGCGGTTGAGAGTAATTGACAGTGAAAATGACACTCTATCTAACTAAATGTAAAGCAGTGCAGAAATGTAAACCTAATATATACAACGAGTGGTTTCAATGTATCTTACTTATTGCATGTTATGGGCACAGATAACTACTTACCATAATTAAGATTGATCAGGTCCTAATTACTAGGTTGTAGTAACGTGGATAACCAGAAAGGGTAATCCATAAATTAAACTTGAATTCATAAAGTCTTGACGCTACAAAGGTTACTAATTCCTATTTTATCTGAACTTATTTCACGAACATCATTTTATAGTGTTTTGACTTTCGTAACATACAGCACAATTACATATTTAAAACTTTCTAAAAGACTATCATAGTAGACAATTGAGTTATCTAGTTAACCATGACTATTCTAGCATTCATATTTAAATTTATAAAATAAAAAACAAACATATTTAAATATGGAAGAAAGATTAAAACCTGAAAAGGTGTACAAATAACTCGTAGCTACAATGCGTCCCGGAGCACCTTCGTACAAATCTTCCTTAGTTAATTAATTAGCTACTCTAATTAACTAGCCTAAAGGAAAAACTAATTTTACAAGATAAGAAAGGTGTGAATAGTGTAGAAGTTGGTGTATGAGGTGTGTGTTTCAAATGAACCAAAGACACCTATTTATACTTGAAATTTGGGGCATTTTAGCAACTAGGGGCACATACTAGAAAAAGGTGGTAAAGTTTCTAGCACATGTACCCTAAAGCGCGAAAAGGTCTAGTACGTGTACCCTAAAGTTGCGGAAAAGGTCTAGCACGTGTGCCCTGCGAGTACAAGCAAGGATGAAAAAGTGGTCGGGGGATGGGGGGAAGGCAGCTGGCACCGCCACCATGGCAGCCGGCGGCGGTGGCTTGGTGGCCAACGGCGGCTGGCAGCCTGCCGTCCCGGTTCGCCATCTTTCGCTTAGTTTCTTAAATCGTGCGTATCTTCTTCGTTATGCGTCCGTTTTCGTCGATTCTTTTCGCATTGGATTCTTTTTTCCAAAAATGAATACTTTAATGAAAAGACATCCCTGAAATGCATATATGATCTTTAGATGTCTCGTACGAATCATTTGAATCTTCGGGTGTACGTAGAATCTTCATTCTTCATCCGTTTTTGTTGATTCTTCTTCTGTTGGATTCATATTTTGAAAATGAACATCTTGGATAAAATGGATTTTGTTGATGGGTAATTTGTCTCTAAATCTTGTTTCGGATGCCTTGAATCTTCAATTGCATGTGGAATCTTCGTTTTTCGTCCGGTTTGCTTGATTTTTCTCGTGCAACTTCATTTTGATCTTCTTGGCAAGGTTTCTTTGATTTGTGCATTATTTGAGTCCGAATGCCAAGTATTGTTCCAGAATGAGAGAGATATCATTGGTAAAATCATGACTTTTTACGCGATAACTAGTATCCCACACTTAGAGTTTTGCTTGTCCTCAAGCAAATTTTCAGAAAAACTGCTTCGAAAGTCTGAAAGGGTGTCTTCATATCCTGGAGAACTATGATTCCTGCAGGCTGGGTGAAAAGATTTCAAATGGGGTTTTAACCCTTGATGTTTTTCCAAACTATTGGTTCTAACAAGCTTTCTTTTCAATCTTCATTATGTAAGATATACATAACTGGGGCCCTCACAGGTGGTCACTTAATTCACTCAAGTGTATCGGGTTTTCTAATTTCTAATTCACTCAGGGGCCAGTCATGTAGCTCTTTTGTCGTCATAAGCTTGGTCAAGAATCCGATCTGCAATACTTAAATGGGGATGGTGCTAATTATCTCTAGACATTTGTAAGAGGGTAGAGATGGTTATGGAAGAAGGGTTTTGTAAGTTGTTTAGTGAGGTTTTTGATATAGCTTAAGAGTTTATCTGTGATGACTTATCTTTGACGTTTTAGTGATACCTCTTTTTAGATTTGTCTCTTTGAGAGCCTTATTTCATGTTTTCATTTGAAGAACCTCCCCCTTGGCATTAAATGATCCTTGGGTCTTTTAGTTCTTTTGTTCCTCCTGGCAGCTTTGTTTTTGTTGAATTATGCTTTTCTTTGGAGTTCCCCTTCTCTTTTTGGATGGTATTTTTATCCTTCGGGAATTTCAATGTGTTTCTTGCAGTAATTCTTCTTGACAGAACAAAAACTTAGGCTATGGCCAAGAGATGTAAAAGGAAGGGTTGGTTTCTTGAAGTGAGTTTTTGAAATGAAAAGGCTAAGGCTCAACAGGTTTTCTACTTGATTTTAAATGCTGAAAGTGAGCATTAGTTAGGTTAGGCTTGAAAAGAGGGGTTTTTACGAGAGAGTTTTATCCTAGGAAATGTCAAGATCCTCTATTGCACCTTCGTCAAGTATGACGTCCATCTTTGTAGTTTCGAAATGTATTGCTCGAGCAAGTTCTAACTTAAAAGGCATACATCGGCATACTCTCAGTCGAAAAGTGAAGCATTAAAGATAAATTTTCAAAGAGTTTTACCCTTGATAAATTTTATACGGCTCAAGATTCCTCACTTATTTTGATGGTTTAATGCCTAGTCATGCGATTGCTTGTTATGAAACTTAGTTTGAAAAATTTTCAAAGAGTTTTACCCGTTATTGTCGATTTCCCAAACCTTTGGACTTTCGTTGACCAGAAATACCCTTTTTAGACATTCCTTGATTCAAAAATTTAAAAATTTTGCTGAAAATCTTAGTTTGCTTAAAAAGATTGATCAAAATTTTATGTTGCACTTCAGTAGTGAATACTACTGTTATCCCACACTTAAATGAACATTGTCCCTAATGTTTTATTTCTAAGTTAGGTTAATCCCACACTTAGATTTTTGAATGAGGGTCAATATTTCCGAAGTCATTCTCTGTTTGTGGGGCATAATCCCACACTTAGAGTTTTACTTAGAATTTCATTGTGTTTAATCAAGCAAAGTAAGGTTAGAAGAGATACTTCTTCATGTTGCGTGCATTTCCACTGGATTTTATGGACCAGATTCAAGTGTGTGAATTCGCTGGAAATGGACCAGGCTCATTAAAAATGAACTTGTTCCAAAATTTCCACGTTGAGTTCTGCATAATAAATATTTTTTAGGAAACACAAATGTCAATACACGTTAATACTAAACATAACTAATAATAGCTAATCCATATCAGCGTAGAGCGCCTCCCAATTGGTGAAGTTATCATCCATAAAGATCGTGTTTTTAACGACCGATGTAGGTGATGCTGACTCCACGATGGTATAGACCGGAGATGCAGTGCCATCCTCTGGATCCTGAATCCAAGCATCTACTGTAGTGATCTCCTCCTCTAGTGGGTCCGTAATAGTGGGGTGGTCCTGCACAGTCAGGTTCTAAGGTGAGAATAGGTCCCACGGTGGAATGTGTAGAGCGGGATCAGGTCCCATGTGAAAAGGGCACACTGGTGCGGAAGGAAGGCCCAAAGCAGTGTGGATCTCAGTGATGGCAGTGTGCTGGACCTCGAGGGCACTCAGTATCGACCAAGTGACAGCAGGGTCTGCGGTAGTCACCCCATGATGAAAGGTGGGTACTCTGGAGGTCCCTGCGATCTGTCCCTCTGATCGGCGAGATGAAGGTAACTTGGCATGGAGGGAACATAAAAGGAATGTCTCCTGAACGTTCACCTCCACCAAGTGTGCCAAGGTCTCGTCCAATTGATGGGGTAGTGACTGCGATCCCCTGATGGTCCTCATGCTACTACCTGGTGATGAACTCCGGGAGTAATACATGGCACGTGAGCGTCTCTTATTAGGGGCTCATGCTCTAGCTAGCTGCGAACTCATCCTGCAAAATACAAAAGGTTAATGGTCTAACATAATCATTATCCTTTTATAAGGTGAAGTACTGCATAAGAATGGATTAGATCAAACACAAAAGAAAAATTAATGCTGAAAATATAAGATAGGCTTGGGATGCCTCCCAAGAGCGCTTTGTTTATCGAGTCTCGTAGCTTGACTCATTCATACCTACTATTCTATTAGGGTGGTTCGTAGTTATAGACTTCCTCGGTTGTGGGAAAGTCTTCTATGTAGTATTTTAAACGGTGACCGTTTACTTTGAAATTCCCGTCTGGAGCCTCGAGTTCGATGGCACCATAAGGGAATACTTTAGAGATTGTGAATGGATCGCTCCACCGTGTTTTGAATTTACCAGAAAACTTCTTAAATCGTGAGTTAAAGAGTAGAACTTTATAACCTGGATTGAAGCGTGTGGGGCGGAGCTTTGAATCGTGGAGCAACTTGGTTCTTTCTTTGAATTTGTAGGTGCTTTCATAAGCTTGATCTCTTAACTCTGCTAGCTCGTTCAGTTGCATTTTCTGGTGCATTCCCATTATCATAGGATCTAAGCTACAGTTTTTCAGCGCCCAGTAAGCTTTGTTTCGAGTTCAATCGGGAGATGACATGCTTTTCCATAAACGAGGGTATAGGGGGTTGTTCCTAATGGCGTTTTATAAGCTATTTGGAATGCCCATAAAGCATCATCTAGTTATCTACCAATCTCTCCTTGTGTTGACCAATTGTTCGTTCCAAGATCCTTTTTAGTGCCCGGTTTGTAATTTCTGCTTGCCCATTTGTCTGCGGGTGGTAGGCTGTAGACGTCTTGTGGGTAACACCGTATTGTTGTAATAGTTTTATAAACTTAGTATTGCAAAAATGCGTGCCTCGATCGCTGATGATCGCTCGAGGGGTTCCAAACGACAAAATAGCTGTTTTAAGAACTTGGTTACGACCCTTGAGTCATTTGTTGGAAAGGCTTGAGCTTCGGCCCATCTGGATACGTAGTCGACAACTATTAGAATGTATTCTTTTCCGTAAGATTTCAGAAATGGTCCCATGAAATCTAATCCCCATATGTCAAATATTTCACATGCTTGGATATTCGTCAATGGCATTTCATTACGTGTTGTGATATTTCCAAACCTTTGGCAAATATCGCAGCATTTCACCAAGTCTTGTGCATCTCCGAAAATAGTAGGCCAGTAGAATCCTGAGTAGTAAACTTTCTTTGCTGTCAAATTAGCTGCGTGATGTCCTCCGGTAGGTCCGTGATGGATTTGGTGGAGTATGTGTTCAGCTTCTTTCCCATCGACACATCTTCTTACAATTTGGTCGGGACAGACCTTGAACAAATATGGATCATCCCATAAGTAATGCTTGACGTCGCGGAAGAATTTCTGTCTTCACGATGATATCATCCCTTTCCTTGTGATCCCTCCAACTACAAAATTGGCAATGTCTTCAAACCAAGGATCGTCAGTGAATTGCGAACCTTGCATTTGTTCTCCTAAACTCATTAACTGCTCCTCTGGAAATCGATCTTTAATATCTCTTTCTGCAAGTTGTTCCATTGACGAATTTTCAAGTCGACTTAAATGATCTGCAGTGACATTTTCTGCTCCTTTCTTATCTTTTATCTTGATGTCAAATTCTTGTAGGAATAGAATCCATCGTAACAATCTGGGCTTTGCGTCTTGCTTTTAAAAGAGGTATTTTAGAGTTGAGTGATCCGTGTACACTATCGTTTTGGACAGTATTAGGTAGGATCTAAATTTGTCCAATGCAAACACTATGGCTAGCAGCTCCTTTTCTGTGGTTGTGTAGTTCTCTTGAGTGTGTGTGAGTGTTTTGCTAGCATAGTAGATTGGTCGAAAGTGATTATCCTTCCTTTGCCCTAGAACTACCCCAACTGCGAAATCACTAGCGTCGCACATGATCTCAAGTGGTATACTCCAATCTGGAGCGACTATGATTGGTGCATTGCTTAGCTCCTTCTTTAGGTAGTTGAAGGCCTTCATGCAGTTCTCATCAAGCACAAACTTGATGTCTTTTCCTAGCAGGTGGGTGATAGGTCGAGATATCTTGGAGAAATCCTTGATAAAATGGCGGTAGAACCCAGCGTGTCCTAGAAAGCTTCGAATGGCCTTAACGTTGGTTGGTGGTGGTAGTTTGGCAATGGTTTCAACTTTTGCTTTGTCTACTTCGATTCCTGACCTTGATATCCGATGTCCTAAAACTATTCCTTCTTTTACCATAAAATGACATTTTTCCCAATTCAAGACGAGATTTGATTCTTCACATTTGGCGAGCATTCTATCGAGGTTGGATAGACATAATGCGAAAGAGTCTCCAAAGACCGAAAAATCTTCCATAAAGACCTCCATGCATTGTTTAATCATTTCATGGAAAATTGCAACCATGCATCTTTGAAATGTCGCAGGTGCGTTGTATAATACAAACGACATTCTTCGGTATGCAAATGTTCCGTATGGGCATGTGAACGTTGTCTGTTCCTGGTCTTTCGGATCGAGCGGGATTTGGAAATACCCGGAGAAACTATCAAGGAAATAGTAGAATTCATTTCCTGATAGCCTTTTGAGCATTTGGTCAATAAACGGAAGTGGGAAGTGGTCCTTAAAAGTTGCTTCGTTTAACTTCCGGTAATCGATGCAAACCCTCCAACCGGTAACCGTCCGAGTTGGTATAAGTTCATTTTCTTCGTTTGTAATGATCGTCATTCCTCCCTTCTTCGAGACGACTTAAACAGGGCTAACCCAAGGTGAGTCGGATATTGGGTAAATCAATCCAGCAACCAAGAGTTTGATAACCTCTTGCTTTACCACGTCCTGAATCTTAGGATTTACCTTTCTCCGCCTCTGTACGGATGGTTTGAAATGGTTTTACATGAGTATCTTGTGTGTGCAATAGTTGGGACTCATTCCTTGTATATCAGAAATTTTCCATGCGATTGCCTTCTTGTGCAATTTATGAACTTCGATGAGTTGAGCTTTTTCCTCGGGTTTTAACTCTTTTGATATTATCACCGAGAGTTGTGATGTTCCGTGGAGGTAAGCGTACACAAGGTGGGTTGGTAATTCTTTTAATTCGAGGTTTGGTGGTTCTTCAATAGATGGCTTCATTCTAGCTATCTCGTCTCTGTTCAACTTCTCATATTCAGCTTGGAATGACGCATCGTCTATCTCGGGTTCAGATGTGGAGATTGATGCTATTTCAACCCATTAGGTTTTATTTGAGAATTCGTCCGTCTTTAGCTCGTATTTGTTCACTGATGATGAGGAAACTTCATCATTTCTGGTGAGGATGATCTCTCTGTCGTCGGTGAATTGGAATTCTTGAAATTGAGCGGATGAGGATTGGTTTATGGTGATTTTGGGGTTTGGAAATGGTAGTGGTTCGGGTTGGTTGGCTAATTTTGGTTCAAATGGCGGTGGCTAAACACTCGTTCCTTTGAATGAATCTAGGATTTCTTTAATTGAAGGAAATGGGTTTTGTCCGTTGAATATGGGTTTATCTCTTTTTAGCCAAGGTATCAGTGTACCGCATCCTAATGGAACATCGATTGTTTTTCCATCGGTACGAGGAGATTTCTTTTCAAACAGGGGAAATAGTAGTTCGTCGGATGTTGTTGATGAAGTGATTGGGGAATGCAGCCCAGGGTCCTCATTATATAGCTTCCGAACGGTGATCACAGTGTTGGGTATCGGATCCCGGCTAGATAGTGCTAGTACTTCGTGGAGATGTTCATCAAAAATATCCTGCATGGTATCACACAAACCAAGGTCCTCTTTCAGAGGTTACTTCATTAATCGATCGACATTAAATGTGACCTCCTCTTTCCCAACTCTTAATTTTAAAGATTTTTTGTTAACGTCAATTACGGCCTTGGCAGTATTTAGGAATGGTCTGCCTAGGATGAGCGGGATATGGGTGTCTTCCTCTATGTCCATGACAATAAAGTCTACTGGAAAAACAAACTTATCGACTTTGACCATGACATCTTTAGCAATTCCTCGAGGGAGCTTAACTGACCTGTCAACTGGATGGTCATACGATTAGGTAATAGATCATCTAGTCCTAATTTCTTATAGAGGGAATAAGGCAGAAGATTAACACTAGCACCTAGGTGTGCTAAGGCGTTACTAATTTGAATTCTCTGGAGAAAACAGGGTATAGTAAAGCGTCCAGTACCACCTATTTTAGGTGGGAGACCATGTTGTACAATTAAAGAACATTCAACATTCAAGGGTAAACTAACTATTTGCCTAGGTTTTTCTTTGATTGAAAGGAGCTCTTTAAAGAATTTGGCACACGAGGGAATTTCTACTAAAGCATCTAATAATCTAACATTTAAGTGTAGGCTTTTAAATATTTCCAGATATTTACCGAATTGGGCTTCTTGCTTTTCCTTTTTTAGTCTACCAGGATAAGGTATTCTCACGTGAGGTACATTATTTGGAGTTTTGGATAGGTCAGATGTTATGACAGGGATGTCAATTGACACATTTTCACTAGGTGTAGGTCTGGGCAAAGAAGTGTTTTCGGGGGTATTATCTGGTAGTGGTGGATCAACTTTGGTTACTTTTCCTCCTCTGGTCACGATTAACACATCATCACTTGGTGGATGAGTGGTGTCATTAATGATTGCCGACGTACTCTCTTCAATAAAACTTAAGTTTTTCAAAATAGATTCCATGTTAGAGATTATTTTTTCTGAAATTTTTATCATGGCGTCAATGTTATCTTGAAATCCAGTTACTTTGTAGTGCCATGGATCACCGAATCGCAATTAGAACTCAACTAGTTTGTGCGGAATACAAACTAATCAATCAAGATGTGAATTAGAATGAGAAGTAATAAGAAGTATTTGATCAAACTTGCTTTTGTATTAACAGAGAATTTCTGAGACAAAACATACAAAAGACTTACAGAAAACTTAGTCCAAAATAAACTATTGAAAGCCTATTTATAGACTTACACAAACAAGACTATGCGACAATACTCATTTAACTTTGACTTGGTCAACTCCGACAATGCTATTTGTCTTAGATATGTATGTCTTAGAAAGAAAAATCAGTTATCTCTATGAGTCTTCCTAGTGATGTTCTTGCTGGATGGAAGGATTTGAATACGGCTTATGAGCTCTACAAAGCAATGGAGAAAAGGTTTGCTGGAAATGACAAGTTGAAGAAAAGTAAACGTGATTTGTTAAAGAAACAATGGGATGTATTCACATGCATGCCAAATGAATCTTTTAATGATTTGATTGTACGATATTCTCAGCTAATCAGTGAGCTCAAAAGACATGGTTTGATTTTGGAACGTCTTGAAATCAATGAGAAGTTGATTGAAGCTTTACCTTCAAGGTGGGATATTAAAGCTAACATTTTGATGGAAGATGAATCGTTGGGTGAATATGCATATGAAGACTTGATCAACAAGTTGCAAGTATATGATGTGTCTTTACAGAAAAAGGAGACTGGAAAGATGATGCAATATTCTCAATTCGGTTCTAAGAAAATTTCAGAAACAACAGCATTGTTCTCTGGTTCTGAGACATACAATGGTGGGAATTCTAGTGGATCCACAGGTGGATATTCTGGTTATGGATTTTATGGATCTGGAAGTGCTACAGCTACCAGTCATCAACAACCAAATTCCAATCAACATGTTTCAAAAATAACTGAAGATCATGCAAATGTTGTCACAGCTTTTCTCTCATCATATGAAGCGTTTATTGCTGGAAAGGTTGGTAATGTAGACTTGACAGAAGAAGATTATGATCAGTTACATCCTGACGATCTTGAAGAAATAGATCTTCAATGGAATCTTGCTATGTTAACAAGAAAAGTGAAAAAGTATCTGATTTTACGATTAGAGAATTTATTTTCATTGAAAGTAAAAAGGTTACGAAGTGATAATGGAACGGAGTTTAAGAACTACATCATGGAAATGTTCTGTCTTCAACATGGTATTTCTCAACAATTCAGTGCTTCTCGAACTCCACAGCAAAATGGAGTTGCTGAAAGAAAGAACAGAACATTGATTGAAGCTGCAAGAACTACGCTTTCGGATGCAAAATTACCAACAACTTTTTGGGCTGAAGCAGTTAATACGGCTTGTTTCGTATTAAATAGAGTTCTTGTGGTCAAAGACAAAAAGAAAACGAGCTATGAGTTATTGAATAATCGGAAGCCAAATATTCACTTTCTGGGACCTTTTGGATGCCTATGTTTAATGATGAAACCTAAGGATCGTATTTCCAAATTTGCTGAGAAATCTGAATCTGGATTTTTCTTAGGTTACTCAGCAAATTCTCAAAACAAAAGAGTTTATAACACGGCATCACATAGAATAGAAGAATGCTATGAGGTTGACTGATGTTGAGACTCATGATGTTGAGAGCTAAAATTTTAAATCAGCAATCCATCATAAACAGTTATTTGGTTGAGATGGATTTACTTAAACAAGAAAAATCTGAAGCTGATTCTAAAATTTTAGATCTTGAAAGACAATTGTTGAATGTTTTTACATCAGCAGTGGTTTTTGATGAAATTATCCATAAACAGCGTTTAGATACTAAATCTAAATCTGGTATTGGATATCAAAATGATTTAAATGAAAATGCCAAAGCATCAAAAGCAGAGTCTAATATTGGAATTGGATATCATTTTGTTCCACCACCAAAATCTTATTTTCAATTGCCAGTTAAAGATGAATCTGATTCTGAGTTTGTGTATGGGAAGGGAAAAGTTGATGATTCAAAACCTCAGATAGAAACAACTCAAAAGGTTTCTTCTAAAGAGAGTTCTGAATCATCACATGAGAATAATTCATCAGATTTCGCCAATCAATCTTCAAAGATGAAGAACAATGATTGTGATGATTGTGAAAAGCTTAAGAAGTGTGTTTTAAATCAAAAAGATAAATAAAAATCTAAAGCTTGTGAAATTCCAAAACAAGTTACCAAAATTTTGAAAAGAACTTCTTCTTCACACAAATCACAATCATCTTCTTCATCACCCATTGATCTTGTTCATGACATCTTAAAGAAATTTAAGATGGTGGATGCCAAATCTATTTCAACTCCCATTGATCTTGTTGACAAAATTGGACCTGCTCTTGATGAATCACCAACTGATCAAAAGGAATATCGATCAATGATTGGTTCTCTTATGTACTTAACTGCTTCAAGACCTGATATTATGTTTGCTGTGTCTATTTGTTTGCGGTATCAAGCAAATCCCAAAGTCTCACATTTGAAGGCCGTACAGAGAATCTTTTGATATTTGAAGGGCAAGCCTGATCTGGGCATTTGGTATTCAAATGATGCAGATTTTTCACTTTCTGCATATTCTGATTCTGACTATGGCGGATGTAGTATTGACTTCAAATCCACGTCTGGTGGATGTCAATTTTTAGGAGATCGTCTCGTGACCTGGAAATGCAAGAAACAACACACGGTTTCTACCTCTACTGCGGAGGCAGAATATATTGCTGCTGCTAGTTGTTGTTCACAAATCCTTTGGATTCAACAACAACTTCGAGATTATGGTTTACTTCTTACCAAAACTCCTTTGCATATTGACAATACTGCAGCCATAAGTATCATACGTAATCCCGTTCAGCACTCAAAAACTAAACATATTGAAATACGTTTTCACTTCATACGAGATTGCTATGAGAAAAACTTGATTATTTTGGTTCAT
This sequence comes from Pseudognaphalium luteoalbum, assembly GCA_963422505.1. Taxonomy (NCBI): domain Eukaryota; kingdom Viridiplantae; phylum Streptophyta; class Magnoliopsida; order Asterales; family Asteraceae; genus Pseudognaphalium; species Pseudognaphalium luteoalbum. Next base: position 108,184,338 of record OY730195.1, read on the forward strand.
GTTGACACATTGAAACAAAGAGCTGATTTGTTTACCAAAGCTTTTTCAAAATCACGTTTTGAGGAACTCATTGTGATGCTCGGCATGAAACATTTAGATTAAATTAAGTAAACTTTGGATCTTTAATATTTTTATTTTCTTTTTGTTATTTGTTTGATTTTCTTTTATATTCAAAAATCCAAAAACATTTGAAAAATACAAAAATCCAAAAACATTTAAAAAATAAAAAATCAGATGGAGATTTTGTGTAAAAAGTTGGAAAATGATAGTACATTGGGAATTGTATTTATAAATAATACATAAAAGAAATGATAAGTACTATATTTGATGTGTTAGTAGGTTTACATAGCATTTTTAAACCAAATTTTCTACTAATTTATTATATATGTGATATATTGGTAGGCATTTTTGCATTTAAACTATCTCGTCTAAGAAATGTTAAACATATGTGCATATTATTTTACATAATTCAAAATATTAATATATGACAATCAAAATGTTATCAAAATGATGATAAATGTCTTAAATTTTGAAGGATTAGTATATTATGATTCATGATTTAGGGTCTTAATATTATGATATCTGGGAAAATATATTGACTATTTGTTGTACTGAGTACAGACCTTAGTTTGATATATTTTTATAAAAGGACGTGCAAATCTTTCAAAGTTTCATATAATAAATTCAAATAAACTCTATCACTCTGTTATACGATGTATAGACCCGTGATACAGTTTATAAGTCCAACTCGAGGTATGACATATGTGACTAAGTGTCATTCCAACATATGTGTGTACTTCTAAAGATATCATCATATTCTCACTCTTTATATGAAAATATTAATATATTATGAATTTGAAAATATATTTCTATTTAGATTATATAAAGTAATATGCATGCTGATAATAAAAATTTAAGATTTTTAAATGCAAGAGTGTTTAAGAAAAACACTAATACCAATAATCACATGTAGAATGATTCTTAGAAAGAATGTTTTATTAATGCTAAGTAAATTTAAACAGGTTAAAAATACTAACAATCAAAATAGATTTTCATTTCTAAACAATAAATATAAATACATTCATTTATCCTAATATGATCCCAATTCATGAGAATTACCCCATCAAAAACATTTTATTTTTATTTTGTTATGTTACGCTTGTAAATATTTAGTTTAATGATTTTTTTCATTTTTCAAAATTTTCAAAAATTTTAGTGTTAAATAGTTTAGCAAAATTATCCAAAGTATATTTGATTTGATCGAAATGTTTTATAAAAATATTGTCGGAACAAATATTCACGGAATTTTATTAACGGATAATTATTCACGGAATTTTTATTCATGGATAAGCATTCACGGATTTCTATTCAGGGATTTCTATTCACGGATAATATTCACGGATAAGTATTGTCGGACAAATAATAGTGTATAAGTATTTCAAATTTTGAAATATTATTCACTTTCTCAAAAACTCATCCGACAATACATTTTCCGACAATAACCATTTCCGACAATACGATATCTTTCTTTGATTACTTTTTGTTCGTTGCATTTCATTCGATTCTGTTCCGATAGAAGTGTGCGCCTCATCATTACGCTTCGATTGGTATAAATATCCCTCTTTATCTCTCTGTAAATAACTTTTAATTGTTGAAAATGTGCGAAAAATACTGTTCATGAACAGTACTTCAATTTCGTTCAACAATACTCATTGTCGGATGAACAGTGAATTAGGGTTTGATGCGTGAATAGCCTATTCACGCATGAACAGTGTTCCGAGAATCTGACTTGTTGACTTTGACTTGTTTTGAATACGTGTTACAACAATACATTATTATCGCATGAACAGTACTTATTCACGCATGAATAGTACTCCGACAAATGTTATTCACGCATGAAAAGTGTTCTGTATACAACTATTGTCGTATAATAATGGTATTGTCGCATGAACAGTGCTCATAATTTCTATTATCGCATACTTTCAACACTTAGGAAATCTTTCAGTTTTTAGAAACTTGATAATTTTGAAGTATGTTTAGGTTCTTTGCTTAACATATACTTTGTGCAGTTTGTATTTGTATATCCATGGCAGCTCTTGATCCTATTGCTGCTGCACAACCTGATGTGATTCGACGTCTTGTTGTTTTTGAGAAACGACATAATGCTACAACTTATCTACTTGAGGCACCGGATAAACCTGAAACCAGGAAATTCTTTCCTATGGTTAGGTTTCTTTTACGTTCAAGGATATCTCATGCCTTGACTGTTTCAGTGGCCAACATCTATGAGGATCATATGATGGATTTCTGGGTTTCTGCTGAATATCACACGGATGTTCAACCTTCCTGCATTACGACCACAGTCGATGGAAGACCTCTTGTACTTACTGAGGAGTTAATCAGGCATGCTTTGCAATTTGGAGATGATGTAAATGCTTCCAATGATATTCCTAGAAATATTATTGACGATTGCCTTTAACAAATGGGTTGTATCAAAGGACCACAGAATGGTCAGATTCTTAAAAATCATTTTTGTCCACACTGGAAATTCTTGGCACACACATTGATTGGATGTATTTCTCCACGAAAAGCTGGATTTGATGCAATGAGTTACCACTTAGCTGGTTTAATGACAGCTTTGGTACTCAACATTCTATATAACTTCTCAAAATATATTTTTGATCATTTGGTTGGAAATATCAATGAAGATGGATTTTTTATGTTCCCGTGATTTCTTCAGCTGATCTTTGATCAACATATTCAAGGGATTACGTATCATGGAACAATTTTGCATTACACTCTGATTCCCAAGAGAGTATTCGCTGACTGTAACAGTTATCGTGGTAAACCTACACCACCAACTGTTGATCTCTTTGGGCATATCATAGATGATGATTTTCTTCCACCTCAGATTGCTATACAAATAGAATCAGACGATGATACTGAGGACACTTCAGCTGAGGGGGAGTCAGTTCAAAGAGAAGATGAGCTTCATCTGGATAATGAAACTGATGATATTGTTCACCAACTTCTTGATCATCCTGCTGAGATAGAATCATCTAGTTCTGAGGATGAAGAACCTATTCGTCCAAAGACTATTGAAGAATCTTTAATTTCTCAACGTCTTACTGAAGAAAATATTGAGAAGGAACGACAAGAGTTAAGATGACAACGAGAGGAGGCACAGGATCCTGAATATATTCCTAAGTTCAGACCTACTCAACGGAGGAAGTTGATTGTATCTTCTGAGGCTGGATCTTCTTCTTCTCTACCAGTGACTTCTTCTGCAATATCTATTTCTGATTCTTTGCCAGTCACTTCTTCAGCACTGCCTTCTTCTATATCAATGCCTGTTATGTCTTCTGCAGATGGTATTTCTACTTCTCTTCCTATTCCTTCATTCATACCTGCTACTTCATTCTCTACAGCTGCTGGAACTTCATCAACCACATCTACTCCTATTGTGAGTATGACAGCTCTCGATGCTTCTCTTCAACGAGCTGTGACTCCTTTGATGTCTCTAGTAGATAAATTGCGAGATGATTTATTTCATGCTCTGCAACGCATTGGCACCCATGATGTCCTTATTGCTAATCAAAGTCAACAAATCGCTTCTCAGACCTTAAGGATTGAATCACTAGAACAAGAAGTCTTTCTTTTGAAAGAAAAATTAGGTGATCAGGGGGAGAATGTGCATGAGGTTGCTGATATTGATGATAATGATGATGATAATGATCAGAATAATGATGATCAAGGAAATGCTGAATTAAATGATCAAGGAAATGAAGGATCTAATGATGATGATGATGGTGAAAGGCATGATGATAATGATTCTGATGATTCTGATGACTCTGGTGAAAATGGTGGTGATCAGCCTAATTTTTCTCAAGCAATGGTTTTAGTTCAGAATATCGAAGAGGAAGAACCTTTGAATGTTGAACCAATAAGTTCTGTTCCTGCTTTGGTGTTGACTCCTGAACCAAGCTTTGAAGATACGGATTTTGATGATCTAGGTGAAATGGATTTAAATGATTTACATCTTGAAGATTTGTTTGATGATGTTGAAGAAACTTCTATGTTTGAGATTGGTGAATCTTCGCGTAGATTTGATCAAGAGGAGTTATCAGATAGTATTGATGAACAAAAAGAGATTCTATGTCCTACTCCTTTGAATATTATTATTGAAGATTTGGTCCCGTTTGTGGAGATATGCAATGATGGCGAATATGATTTTGATGAACTTGAAGATCCACTATATCCTCCAGGGTTTGAGCCTGATATTGATGATGTACATGTTGAAGATTGGGAAGATTCTGAAGATGAACTGCATTCGGAAAAAGTTCAGTCTGAAATGTGTTCTCAAGAAGGGTTTTTGATTGATTCTGATGAAGAAAAAGAGCCAGAACAAAAAGTTCCTTGGTGGTTTCCTAAACAATCTGAACCTGAGATTATAAAGACAAGAAAATTCTTTAAGATTCCAAGACATGAATGTGTGGGAAGAATTATTAGCTGGACGTATGATAATGACAATAAAGTTTTTATCATCAAAAGAACAGATGGGCTGCAATATTTTTATCCGACGTTCAAAGCTCTTGAGAAACTTCCAAAATGTGAAATAAATCATATTGCTTCAATTGATATTATCAATCATTCTAAGAATGGTCTGGTGAATTGGATGACTGAAGTTCTTGCTCGTGAATGCTATAAAGGAAAATACACTTGGGTTAAAGAGACGTTTCCAAGGAGAACTGTGGATTATTTCGACATTGAACCTGTTTCAAATCAACCACGAGTAATCATTACTTATCCAAAGGTAAAATGTCTGAGAAAAATTTCACTTGAGAAACTTCCAATTAATATTTGGAAATTTGTGAGTTATTAGAAGTACAATGGAAGCACAGGAGAAGCAGAGATTGCATGTTATGATAGAGATCACAATGGAGATATTATGTGGAATCGAGAAACAATTATGTATGTGTTCGATCCTTTGAGTTTGATAAATCTATCAAAAGATGATCTGGAAGTTCTACTAGTGAATCCGATTATCTATGATGATGCATTTGATGATAAAGTTTTGGCTTTGAAGTTTCAACGAGTGGTTGAAGTATGTTGTGCTCAAGGTGTTTACGCTGGATGTAATTTGCCTGGATATACTTAAAAGTTTAAAGTCTCAAGAAATCAAGCATTATCCAAGGGGGAGTTTGTTGGTGCAAAATGTCTAAAGCTTGATTTAAGTCTTGTTAAGAAAATTGTTTAAGTGTTTTTATTATGCGACAATTGAGACATTCTGTGAATAGCTTAGCCCGACAATAGCATTAGCCCGTGAATAGATTAGTGTTGGATAGATCACTCCGACAATAGCATTGTCGGAGTTGACCAAGTCAAAGTTAAATGAGTATTGTCGCATAGTCTTGTTTGTGTAAGTCTATAAATAGGCTTTCAATAGTTTATTTTGGACTAAGTTTTCTGTAAGTCTTTTGTATGTTTTGTCTCAGAAATTCTATGTTAATACAAAAGCAAGTTTGATCAAATACTTCTTATTACTTCTCATTCTAATTCATATCTTGATTGATTAGTTTGTATTCCGCACAAACTAGTTGAGTTCTAATTGCGATTCGGTGATCCACGGCACTACAACTCTTTTGTTTATAAAATTTTGTTCTAACATAAAATCTGATAAAGATTGTTTTAAGGAAGGTAAGTGGTCTGTAGGTGAGGAAACGGCCAAAAGTTGGGTTAAAGATTCATTTGGTGTGGGGATAGTCGAGTCAAAATAGGGTGTTGACATGATTGGTCAAAAGTGGTTAAACTAAAACTAAGCTAATCCTAAAGGCAAAAAGGTAACTTTTGATCGATGTTGATCTTTCAAAAGGATCACTAAACACTAAAGTTGCTAAATTCCTAAAATCGGTTGCCGATGTTTCCCCGACAGCGGTGCCAAAACTTGTTGTGTGGCACACCAGTCGTTGAAATTTCTAATGGCGATGCGAGACAACAATGGGTTTTAAATTTGTAAGGTTGGGGCCTAGGGTTACTATTATGATAATCAAAGGGCTAGCAACGGACAAGTATGACCTAGGATCGTTCTTCAAAGCGCGACAAATTGAAGCTAGGTGATTTAGAAACTTTTATGTATTTAGCTAGGGATAGAAAAAAGTTGGTTTTGGTTTTGGGTTTTCTATTCTAAATTAAATTAAACTAAACTAAAGAGTGGAGGTTACTTCGGACGTTCAACAATTAAAGTGATTGTGTACTGTGAGGTGGTTTAGAAGTTGTTAAATATGGAGAGTTCTAATGGGGATAAGTTCGTAAGTTAATGTGAGCTATTACTACAATCCTTATATCGGGCTAACGTGGAAGTGTCCACAATCAGGCAAATAGAATGTCACGTGGGTTGCAGAATATATTAAAGCATACACCGAAAGTTCTCTCAAATGCATACCCATATTATCCGACAATTAATCTCGAATCCTATTCCCCAATCTCGGTCGTCAGAGATGTCCGAATCATGGCATAGTTTGTAGAATAAACAATCTTATGAACAAGGTTTATCCTCACCGGAATAGGTTGGACTAACTGGTCTAGGCGGCCGGATAGTATGTCATCCCTTATTCGTACGAATTATCAACATTACTCGGGTATGCAAGAAAAATGGAAACTTAAGTAATACGTTTGTTATTCGGTTCATAATATAACTACCTTCGGTCGTTCTCGACTTCCATACTTTTGTACTCCGCCGTAAGCGTTTCCAGTACTATATCAAAGTACAGTCAAATAGGGGCCGTCATATTATTTGACGATAATTTATGCCATTTATATTTTACTTTTATGATAATCCTAAGGCAACAATCAAGCAAGAACATGCAATATGACGATCAAAGCAACAGTTCAATATTAGCATACAAAGGTATTATTTAAGTCGAGGATATTCCGAAAGTTGTCTCAAAAATATCGTCTATATGAATTTAATCTTAATCTACCTCTATTCCCATATTCCGTGTCTCTTGGATCCTATTTGTGTCTAGAGAACACCGGTCATGCCGAGCTCAATGATTCAATCTAACATAGTATAACTAAGTGACGTGTACCCTATGAGTTAGCTACGTTCATTTTTGGATAAGGTTTTAGTCACAACATGAGTTGGGCAAATAAACGATAAAGATTTAATTCCTACATCTATTTGTAACATAAGCCATCCGCAGTCTCATAACATACAACACAATTACATATTTAAAACTTTCTAAATGACTATCATAGCAGACAATTGAGTTATCTAGTTAACCATGACAATTCTAGCATGCATATTTAAATTTATAAAATAAAGAACAAACATATTTAATATGGAAGAAAGATTAAAACCTGAAAAGGTGTACAAATAACTCGTAGCTACAATGCATCCCGGAGTACCTTCGTACAAATCTTCCTTAGTTAATTAATTAGCTACTCTAATTAACTAGCCTAAAGGAAAAACTACAACTAATTTTACAAGATAAGAAAGGTGTAAATAGTGTAGAAGTTAGTGTATAAGGTGTGTGTTCCAAATGAACCAAAGACACCTATTTATACTTGAAATTTGGTACATTTTAGCAACTAGGGACACATGTTAGCAAAAGGTGGTAAAGTTGCTAGCACATGTACCCTAAAGCGCGAAAAGGTCTAGCACGTGTACCCTAAAGTTGCGGAAAAGGTCTAGCATGTGTACCCTGCGAGTACGATTAAGGACGGAAAAGCGGTCGGGGGATGGGGGGAAGGCATCCGGCGGCAGTGGCTTGGTGGCCGGCGGCGGCTGGCAGCCTGCCGCCCCGGTTGGCCGTCTTTCGCCTCGTTTCTTAAATCGCGCGTATCTTCTTTGTTATGCGTCCATTTTCGTCGATTCTTTTTGCGTTGGATTCGTTTTTCAAAAACAAAGACTTTGATGAAAAGAAATACCTGAAATGCATCTCTGATCTTTAGATGTCTCATACGAATCGTTTGAATCTTCCGGTGTACGTAGAATCTTCATTCTTCATCCGTTTTTGCTGATTCTTCTTCTGTTGGATTCGTATTCTGAAAATGAACATATTAGATAAAATGGATTTTGGTGATGGGTAATTTGTCTCTTAAACTTGTTTCGGATGCCTTGAATCTTCAATTGCATGTGGAATCTTCGTTTTTCGTCCGTTTTGCTTGATTCTTCTCGTGCAACTTCATTTTGATCTTCTTGGCAAAGTTTCTTTGATTTGTGCATTATTTGAGTCTAAATGTCAAGTATTGCTCCAGAATGAGAGAGATATCGTTGGTAAAAATATGACCTTTTACGCGATAACAATGTGCAAAATCCAATTTCGCCAATTCCAAATTGACCAAAAAGTGATATAGCAAATCCCGAAACTTCCCATGTTCCCCAATATAGATTCCTTTAAGTTTGGACCAAAATGACGCGTTACATTCCACCAACTTCAAAATTTTCTCCATATAACAGCCGATTTGGAGCATGATAAAAGGCAATGATCTAGTGATTCTTCATTGCTATCCAAATCACATAATATACAACTTAAAGTATCAACATGAATACCCCTACGTTGAAGATTAACACGAGTTGGTAATCGGTTCAAAAAGGCATACCAAATACAAATATTGATCTTGCGCGGTATCCATGAGTTCCAAACGAACCTTCGATCATCATTGTTAACATCAATAAATATTTTTTCTTCGATCAGAGAAGTTAACTTCTTAACCGAGAACTTTTCTCGTTTATCAAAACTCCAAATCATTACCACTTGTTAAAACCGTGTTTGCAATTAAGTTATTTAGATTGTTGAAATCTGTATTAACCTTACCTCTTGGACTTATCCTCCAAGACCAATTGCCCACCCATGAACCATTTTCGTAAGACCATCTATCATGAACATTACACACTTTATGATTTTCTAGCAAGTACAAACGAGGAAATAAGTCCATTAGTTTGCAGCCCACTTCCAATTTTGATGTTAACACTTTATGATTTAAAACATTACATATTTTTATTATTATTAATGTGAATTACATTCCAATTCTGTCTAATCAAAAGTTACTGATTCTAGCACATTCAGATTCCAATTACATCATATTCTAATTCTTTTATATTCCAATTCATTTAGATTCCAATTCCTTCAAAAACATTATGTGAACCAAACAGGGCCTTAGTTTCTTAACATACTAATTCAACTCTCGTATAAAAATAATTTAAAATAAGAAAAATGGATATGGTGAGTAATAAATACTTTCATGTTAAACTTTAAGGATATTGTTTGGTGACATTAGTTGAGAGCTGAAGCTTAATTTTATTATAGAAAGAAGTTTATTATTTTTATAAGTTTTTCATAAAGTAGCTGAAGATGAAACCTTATAACTATTAATTGACATAAATGGGCAATGAAGTACACAATAAATAAATAATTGAAGGGGAATTTATATAATTTAGCATAATATGAGTGTGTTTGGTAAACTAGCTTATTATGCTTAAGCTTATTTTTTCTATAAGTTCAAACTTCTAGCATTGTTTGGCATATAAAAAATTTAAGAGTATTTGTTCCTCATTCACTATGACTTAGTGAATTGGAATCACAATACGTACACTTAATTGTAGAAGGAGGGTAGAATATAATTAAAATTTTTGCTCATGATTTATGATATTAGATTGCTCAAGTTTTAGTTGTAATATTTGGTAAAATAAAGTATAACAACAGTTAATTATCAAAGCAATCAACAACAGTAACAATAGCTTAATGGTGAGTTTATTAAATACAAATTACACCAAGTGTTGATTGCGGAATGATTTAGCTAAGATGAAACTAAATCACACACTATAGCTAATCTATTACAAGAGTGATTAGTAGCTAACAAATAACGTACACTATTACTTGTTGCTCGCTGATGTGCTTAGACACACTACTCACTTAGATAAAAGTGATTAACACAAAACAACAAGTTTCCAAGTATAATACATCACTCTATATATAGGCTAAATGCTCCCTTAAAATATCTCCTATAATATAGGATCTTGGAATGACATGTGTCGTTGCATGATCGGCTCTGTTCTTTCCGATAGTTAATTAACAAACACTATGTAGGCCCTGATTCTAATATCGGGAATATCTCTTTTGTGATCTGACCAATCACTTGCTGAGACATCATCTGAAAGATATTTGTAATGTAAGGTGTGACACCCATAAAATTTCGACTTGTAATTAACTCCTAATCCTATTTTAATATGAGTAATTGTTGGAACATGTTATTGTGACAACAGATCTAGCTTGTAATAGTACTAGAGATTATTGTAATCAAGTTTGTAAATTGGTTTTGAATTGAATATATCGGTTGGTAAACATTTTAGAGTTAAATGTTAAATACTGAAAAATGTTGACCAAGGTTGACCAAGAACTTGCGATGCGAACTGAGTTGAGTTCGCAGGGCAGGTCTGCAAAGTGAGTCCACTGGATTCGCTGGGCCAACTTGGGCTACGAACCGAGTCGGATTGCAGAGCCCATAAGCTGCGAACCGAGACGAGTTTATAAAAAAATTAGGCCTGAAACGTAATAAACTTTTGCCAATTGATAACTACGAACGAATTGAACTTTTCAGGGCTTTCAACATAATCTAAGGGTTAGGTATTGATCGATTAACATCAGTTATAATTAATACAAAACATATTAGATTATGATTTCACTAATACTTGTGAAACAAACCGTTTACAATCCGTAAACACCGTATTAAGGGATTCCGCACCTTAATACCTAAAGATAACCTCGTTATCGATCCTAATACATACGGACTTACAATTGGTATCAGAGCCTACGGCTAGATACGCGTAGGTTCGAGGTTATTTGGATAATAACGGTTGATTTGGGATTGTTGGTACGTGATTTGTTGCATAAAAATAATCAAAATCAAACTCTGGAAGTTTTTGGGATTGTTTACGTCCGTAATCTTAGGGTTTAAACGTTCAAAAACCTAAAATTTTCATTTTTGGGGTTTTCAGCCGATTCTGTGAACTGAGTTGCGAAGCGAACTGAATTGGCGAACTAAGATTCTGTGATTTGAGTTTGTTCTGCGAACTAAGTTGCGAAGCGAACTGAGTTCTTCTCTGCGAACTAAGTTCTCCCCTGCGAATTGAGTTCTTTCTGCGAACTGAGTTCTCCCCTACGAACTGAGTTCATTCTGCGACCTGAGTTCCTGCGAACTGAGAATTCTGCTTATTTGTTAATTTCTGGAATTTGCAACAATGTTAGACATAAGTAAGATGATTGAGATGGATCATGAGGTTGGGAAATCTAATGTTCCACCTAAATTGCTCCGACTTGAAGACTACTATGGAAGGAAAGATAGATTTGAATCACACTGTCAGTTCCATGACTTGTCTATTTGGATGTGCATTAAGAATGGATATACTGCACCTTCTGCTAAGGTTGGTAGTAAGACAGTAGCACTTACCTATACTCAAATGAGTGATGAAGAAAAGAAGGATTATCAAATTGAGAATAAAGCTCATTCTTCAATTAAAATGAGTCTTCCAAACGAAATCAACCATCAGTTGAAGTCTTTTCATACCGCTAAAGAGCTATGGGAAGTTCTAGAGAAAAGGTGTAATGGAAGTCCTCAAGTTAAGGCAGGTAGGTGTAATCTGTTAAAGAAACAATTCATAGTTTTCAAAGCTATGAAAGGTGAAGATCTTGATGCATATACCACCTGATATTACCATCTGTTAAGTGAGCTAGATGACCACCGCATTACTTATTCTAATACGGAGAAGACTGACAAGTTTATTGAGGGTCTTCCTTCGAAATGGGAAATGTATGGAGTTATGCTTAAAGATAACGACGAGCGTTATGCAGCTATGTCTTTGGAGCAGGCAATTGACAAGCTCCGCGGATATGATTTGACAAAGAGATCTAGAGATACTGATCCTGATCAGGTACAGGATCCTGGGCTTTATCATGGAAAAACAACTATCTCTAACAGTTCTTCCAGTTCGACCACTGCTTTACTAGTTGGTGATACTGGAGTAACTGGTGAAATATTATCTGAAGACTTATGCTTTATAAGCTCATCCGGCGGTGAAGCAAAAAGCAAGACAACTGGGAAGTCAACTCAAGAGCATCACAAAATGCCCATGAGTGTAAAATCCGTTGAACAACAACTTCCAGTTCTTGCTTCATTTGTTGCTTCATATGAAAATTACATCCAGGGTAAGATCAATGATCTAGCTACTTTTGATGAGGATTATGATCAGGTAGACCCTGATGACTTAGAAGAAATGGATCTCCAGTGGCAACTTGCTATGGTGTCAAGGAGAGTTAAAAATTTCTTAAAGCGTACTGGAAGAAAGATGGTGAGAAATAGAGTTGGGTTTGATAAATCCAAAGTAAAATGTTTTAACTGTCAAGGTTATGGACATTTTGCTAGGGAATGTCAAAGATCCAAAACTGAGAAATCTGCAAATCCAGAAAAACCAGGTGCTTCTCTCTCTTCTAAAGCCTTGGTCGTTCAACAACTGGATGGTTCTTATGATTGGAGAGCTTTGTCTGAAGAAGCTCTAATGGCTGAAATTGAAGATCCAGTTCAGTTCAGACTGAGGAGACACCATCTTACATGCCTACTGCTGAGGATTATCAAATGAAGATTCCTGATTTGAAGATGCTGGCAGTTGAAGATGATGTGTTGGACTTGGGATCAACTGAAGATCTATGTCCAGAAGACTTTGTTGCACAAATGGCTGAACTACAAAATGAAAAGAAACGGGTATGTCTTGATGTTCCTACACTTATAGATGTATGTCAGTTAGTGACTAGTTTACAAGCCCAGGTTAATGTCTTTGCTGAATCACATTAGGCTTTAACATCTGAACTAGAACTGGCTAAAATTGATGTACGTAGATTAAGTGAGGACAAGCTAGACCTTAAGAAACAGATTAAGTCCTACACATCTGATAAGACTGTACTTAGGAATACAATAAATGAACAATCTGTGACAATAGATGGTCTTTATTTAAACCTAAAGGACTTGAATCAAGGAATAGCTGACAAGGACAAAGAATTAGCTGAATCTAAGGTCAAGTTAGTTGAGCTTAATCGTAAGTTTGAGAGTTATAGAACTTCTTCTTTAACTATGGACAATATAATTGATGCTCAACGTAGTGTAAAGGACAAGACTGGCTTAGGCTATAGTGATGTACCTCCGCCTTTTAATGCTAATTACACTACTACTAATGTTGACCTAGAGATGATTGATGCAACTGCTAATTCTGACGTTAAGTACCCGTAGAATCTGAAGTCTCTAAGATACAGAAGGATGTTCCTAAAGAACAATCATCTAAAATTGGTAAGATAGCAGGTTTCACCAATGTACAATTTGTATCGGGTGGAATGCTGAATGATGCCAAAGTAGATGATAAGTTTATTAAAGAACAGAATGATTCACCTTTAGTATCTAAGACTCAGATTGAAACTAAGGCAAAAGATGTTAAGTCACGTAGGCAGATGTCTTGCTTCAAATGCCATCAAAAGGGGCATGTGGCTTCTTGTTGTCCCAATAAGAAGTTGGAAGCAATTCATAAGCCTGTGAATAACGAGAAACCAAAACATGTAGATAGGTCTAGTGCTAAACCTGGTTTGGGAAGCAAACCTGTGAACATGTTGAAGAGAGACAACACTAGTAGTGCCTCTCCACCTAAACCTAAGAGACCTTATTCTCAAAGTAATAATTCTGTCAATAAATCTAGAGATAAGACACCCTCAAGGTCTAGAACACCAAGTAGAAACCATTGTCAATATGAGAATGGTTCTAGCTCTCATGCACAACAACACAGTCAAATGCCTAGGAAGTTTTCCACTCACTCTCCTCACAGGCATAAGACTATAAATCATCAACAATCTCAACCTCCAGTAAATGTCACCAAGACTCCCGATGGAAATAGTTATGGTTATTTTAAGGAAGTTCAGATTGTGGATGATAAGGGATAACCCAAGACCGTAATGGCTTGGGTCCCTCTTGAAAATTAACTGTGTGCAACGTGTCATGTGCAGGAGCAAACTGTGAACAAAGACAGTTGGTGGTATGTAGACAGTGGATGCTCAAGACACATGACAGGAGAAAGAAGTCTACTAAAAGACTTCAAAGGTGGTTTAAAACAGCGAGTGAATTTCGCTAGGGATAAAGGAGGAGTGATTACGGGAAAAGGAAAAGTTTCAAATGGAACTTTGACTCTTGAAGATGTGAATTATGTTGAAGAACTAACTCACAACTTGGTGAGTGTTTCCCAGGTCTGCGATTAAGGTCATCCAGTTCATTTTAATGAAAAGGAAGCCTTAGTCCTGAAGCCGGGATTTGTTATTCCCGAAGAATGGATACTAATTAGGGCTCCAAGGAAGAAGGACATTATAACACCCGGTCAAAAAGGTCAAATTTCACGCCAATTTTAAACTTCAAATCATTACATTTTAAAGTTCAAGTGAAATATCTTTATTAAAAATATTTACAAAATTATATACACAAAATTTTAGATTTAAAATATTAAATTTATAATATAATCGGGTACAAAAACGCGGGTATTTCGTACTGTGGTTGGAGACCACAGTTCCCAACTTGGGGATCTGGAAATGAGTAAAACCCACCTCCACCCATTTCATTTTTTCATTTTCATTCAAACAAAACACCCACACCTCTTAAATTCTCTCCCAAAATTTCCATAATTTTTCAGAATTGCAAACCAACCAACAAAAGTTATATTTTCGAAATCACCATCAAGCAAGGATCAAGATTTACAAAAGCATCATCATCAATTTCGGCCTCCTCTAGCTTCGATTTGCGATTGTAAGAAAAACTCTAAAATCTTAGATTTACTCATTTTGATGTTATGTGTTGATGTTAGATTGTGTACAAAACTTAGTTATGCCTAAATAAAGGATTAGAACATGATTTTATAGCCTAAAAATGAGTTAGATTTGGGTTTTGGGTCAGAAAAGCGCGACAGGCGCTGTTTCTGGGCTGGTGTTCATCTTTGCGACACAAGCCTTGTGTCGCAAGGTTGTGTCGCATAAACCCATTGATGTCGCATTTTATGTCGCATCAACCCTTGTGTCGTAGATTTTGCGACACAACGATTATGTCGCACCTTGTGTCGTATGCCCTATACGACACAACTCTTATGTCGCTATTGACTTAGCACCAAAAGCTTATGCGACACAACCCTTGTGTCGCTAAGCTCTTGTGTCACATTCTTATGCGACACAACCCTTGTGTTGCATACCTGACCTTTGTGTCGCATATTGTGTTGCTAAAAACAGAAAATACACATGATTTTCACTAAGTGTCGAAACTGAGATTTTGCCACTCAATTTTTACTCCAAAATGGAATTTTGGAGCGTTTTCACTAAAGCGATACAGTAGAAATAAAAATTTTCCAAGCTGACTTGGCAGCTCGACCCCAGCCAGGGGCTCTGCCCCTTGAACCCCGCCAGGGGTTGCCACCCCTTGGACCCCGCTATCAGGGGCGCTGCCCCCGAACCCCCGTACACAGTTTCCAAACCTAAATGACAAATGAATACATACACAACTCGCCTAGACAAACTGATTTGTCTCTTACTTATATAACCTCATGTGTTTAGGACACTAGGAGGTTACCTATCGGATGACGCGTATATCGTAGGATCGCTAACAACTCACAGGTGAGTTTCATAGCCCCACTCTTTCAAACGTTTTACTGCTTTCGGGGTGAAATACATGCTCAATTACTGTTTTTGAATTATATTAATAAACTTTTATAATTCACAATTATCTTTATTACTGCCATGTAATACGAAATGTGTAATACTTAGGAATTACACCCACCAGACTGTCTTGAAATAGTATCAATACTAGGTAGGTTACAACCGTACACCTTTGGATTGTGAGAAAACAATCACCATCTCATAACTTGACTAAGTTACCTTTATACATTAACCATATTGTCGCGGGATAATACAATCAAACACACTAGAACTGGTTAGTTCTACCTCCACTGGACAACAACTAGACTTCAACATGATTAGTCTTCCTTTAGGAACTAAGACTGCCGATACAACTTGTGATCATCAGAACGGGAAGTGTACTTAAGTGAACCTTTCCCCGAGACCTCAAATATATTTGCTAGGCTGAGGCTAGGAGTATACATTAACGACGTACGTTAGTATAGGATCTTTATACTAATACAAACCAACTAGGTGATGAGTATTCATACCTAGGTTCAATATGCTACTTAATGTCTAAGTATTGTACATACATATTTAGATACAGAGTATTACGTCATGCGTGGCATGATACACTATTACTTGTGTTGGTAGATCTGACTTATATATATACTCGTACACTATATCAAGCACTTGGTGCTTCTTACAATTTACATATGCATATTGGCATACATACACACAAATACAACTACTCAAGTCAGGCGCGTCGTAGCACGACTGGCTCTCATATACTTAGCTAGGACTGTCATAGTACAGCTGGCTCTACAGCTCACCAGTCGGGCTTGTCGTGGTACAACCGGCTCAATTACATACGTTGCTTGCGAGCAATCCTGTACGATGCCACGGTAAAGTGGGCACAAAACGATATCACGGTTAGAGTGATACAAAACGAGATCACAGTAAAGTGATTCAAAACGATATCGTGGTAAAGCGATACAAAACACAAACAAATACACGAGTTGATACACGTTCTCAGCAACGGACCTACGAATTATTACGGTCGGGGTCGTTGGCTCAGCATATGGATTTATGCTCTACGTAGTTCTGCGGGACTACAACTATGTTGCTGGATGCAACACGCGATGCCAGGTGGCACAACAGTTTTTACTTAACATCATATGACATGGTCATACATTTACTTGGACTATACTCAGGCAGGTTTTGCCTCGTATTGGTTTATTTTCACTTATATCAGATAGGTATCTAGGCATGGATTGTCACATCCTCGCTATGACGTAGTCATACGCTTGATAGTATTTAGGCATGTATTGCCTCACGATTGTAGACTCACCATACCTGATAGGTATCTAGGCATGGTATGCCTCATTCGTTACGTACTTAGGTATATACCACTATTACTTAGGTATTGGATACCTCGACTTGCGTATACACATTGGTGATTACAACTACAACTTAATACAAATCAGAATTGTGAATTCTGAACTACTTTTCTAAACATACAGGATTTATACTTTATGTTTTCAACTAATACTCCTATGAACTCACCAGCTTTATAGCTGACCTGTTTTAGCATGTGTTCTCAGGTACCCTGCAGGATTAGGATTACTACGAGATTTGGCTAGCTCGAGTTGCATATTTTCAAACATTGGGACTATCTTGCATTTGCTTTGTATTTTCAAATTAACTTACTACAATCTCACAACTATGTAAACTTTATTTTGGGAAATGTAATAATTATTTCCAAACGTCTCATTTAGAGTCGTTCATTATATATCTTATGCTGTGATATGTGATTTAGTAACACCCGACCCGACCGCTTCCGCAACCCGAAATTTGAGGGTGTTACAGACATCTATGCTATTAACATGGGTGTTCCAAATACTTCAATGGAGTCTACATGTCTATTATCCAAGGCTTCTGAAGCAGATTCTATTCTATGCCATAGGAGAATGGCACATATAAACTTTCGTAAAATGAATTACATAACCAAAAATGGTTTAGTTCTGGGTGTGCCACAGAAACGTTTTGAGTTTGAAGACAGGTGTGTTTCCTGTTTGAAAGGAAAGCAACATAAGAAACCACACAAGTCCAAAACAGAAAACTCTATATCCTTGCCATTTGAATTGCTACATATGGATCTCCTTGGCCCAATAAGCAAAAGAAGCATAGGTGGCAAATGGTATTGTCTGGTTGTTACAGATGATTTCTCTAGATTCTCATGGGTATTCTATTTGAAATCTAAGGATGAAACTCTAGGAATGCTTATGGAGTTCTTAGATTTAGTAGAGAATGTCTATATCACGAGAGTTTAGAGAAATCGTAGTGATAATGGTACGGAGTTCAAAAATTCTACGTTGAATGTCTATTGCTTAAGTAAAGGAATTCAACATCAATTCAGTGCACCTTATGAACCACATCAAAATGGTGTTGCTGAAAGGAAGAATAGAACTCTTATTGAGGCAACAAGAACCATGCTTGCAGATTCAGGGCTTCCGGTCATCTTTTGGGCAGAAGCAGTGAATACAGCATGTCATGTCTTGAATAGGGTTCTAACTGTTAAGAAACATAACAAGACTTGTTATGAACTTCTGAACAAAAAGAAACCTAATTTGAAGGGATTTGAGCCCTTTGGTGTCTCATGCACACTTTTGAAGACTAACAATTAACCTAAGTTTGGGGAAAAGGCTGGCGAAGGATATTTCCTAGGTTATATTCCTAATTCACCAAACAAGAAGGTTTTCAATAAAGTCACTGGTCGTGTGGAAACTGTCTTCAACATTGAAGTTACAAGTTATACTCATGAAAAACACAAGGGATTAGATTGGCAATTCGATTATTCAGATCTGTTTAAGTCATTTAAAGTCCCTATAAATGACTATGTGGTTAATTCAGAAATCCCAGAGCATTTATTGTACGGTGACGGGGACACAGACCTGACACATACATCGAATGCTTCTTCATATGGGACGTCTGCAAATAATCACTCGGCTAGTACTTCAAAAGAGCCATGAGTGGATAAACCTCAAGATCAAGACAAGTTGTCGGATTTACTCAAAGGGTATTAGATAATATCTTTACTACTACAAGGGAATTAAGGGAAAGAATAACTTCTGATGAGATGTACAGTACTGATGAGGATATGCTACCATTGGAAGAGATTGGTACCAATTTGGTTGATAAGATACATGTTGAGCCTGTAACTGTGACTAGACAAGTAGGAATCATCCTGTGGAAAATATCATTGGTGATCAAAACCTTCCAATGTTAACCAGGATTCAAGCTAAAGCTAGAACTTCTGAATATACTAGCTTATACGTTTCAATTAAAGAAACTGGGATTACAAATAAATGTCTTTATGCATGCTTTATCTCACAAGTTGAACCTAAAAATGTTCAACTAGCATTAAAAGAAAACTCGTGGGTAGAAGCTATGCATGAAGAATTGACTCAGTTTAAAAAGCTGAATGTATAGGAGCTAGTTGACTTACCTTCTGGTGAGTATCTATTGGAACTAAATGGGTCTTTAAGTGCAAAAGAGATGATCGGGGAATTATTACTCGCAATAAAGCTCTTTTAGTGGTCCAGGGATTCAATCAAGAAGAAGGAATAGATTACAACGAAGTGTTTGCACCTGTTGCTAGGCTTGAAGCAATAAGAGTATTCTTATCATTTGCAACTTACAAGGAAATTAAAGTGTATCAGTTGGATGTTAAGAGTGCCTTTTTGTATGGCAAAGTACAAGAATTGGTGTATGTCTCTCAACCACCAGGGTTTGTTGATCCAGATTATCCAGATAGAGTATATCACTTGAATAAGGCTCTATATGGATTACATCAAGCACCCAGGGCATGGTATGAGACACTATCAAAGTACCTTCTTGAGAATGGATTTACAAGAGGTTCAATTGATAGTAGACTTTTCGTTAAATGGAAAAAGAATGACTTTCTGCTCGTTCAAGTATATGTTGATGACATCATTTTTGGGTCTTCTGACGAAAAGATGTGTCAAGAATTTGAAAAAGTCATGCGAAAAAGATTTGAAATGTCTGCTATGGGAGAGTTGAATTTCTTCTTAGGATTACAAGTTGATCAAAAAGAAGATGGTATGTTCATTCATCAAACAAAGTATACCTATGAACTGTTATAACGTTTTAAGATGGATGAAACACGCATATATCATATTCCTATTCCAGAAAATCATGGACTTGGACCAGATACATCGAGTGACAAAGATGTGGATCCTACTCTTTATAGGGCCATGATTGGGTCATTAATGTATCTCACTGCATCCAGGCCAGATATAATGTTTGCAGTATGTATCTGCGCAAGATATCAAGCCTCACCTAAAGAGTCTCATATGCAAGCAGTTAAAAGAATCTTTCGTTACCTAAGAGGGAAACCGAAGCTGGGACTTTGGTATCCGACTGGAGGAGACTTGGATTTTATTGCTTACACTGATTCTGATTATGGTGGATGCAATCAGAATAGAAAGTCCACAACTGGTGGATGTCAGTTCCGTGGAGGAAGATTAGTGTCATGGCAGTGCAAGAAGCAAACCTCAGTAGCCATTTCTACATGTGAAGCTGAGTATGTTGCTGCAGGCAGCTACTGTTCTCAAGTGCTATGGATTCAACAACAAATGAGATATTATGGTTTAAATTTAACCAACACTCCGATGATGATTGACAATGAATCCACCATATCTATCACTAATAATCCTGTAAAGCACAGCAAGACAAAGCACATTGATATTCGTCATAATTTCACAAGAGACTGTGCTGAAAAGAAGCTTATACAGTTAGTCAAGGTTCCATCATTGGATAACTTGGCAGACTTGTACACAAAAGCTTTTGACAGAAATCGTTTTGAGACATTGGTTCAACTGAACGGAATGAAGAATCCAGAATAACTAGTCTTCCAAAGGAAATGTAATAGTTTAAGTCTTTCTATTCAAAAAAAAAAAAGGAAGGGGGGGGGGGGGGGCGTATGGCATTCATTTGCTTGTTACCTTAGGGGAATCGCCTCCAATAAAAGAACAACAATAGTTCTTTTAAAAATTGTTTAAGTTTTTATTTGCAAGAACTTGGGAGATGATAGTACATTAGGAAAATAAGCTTAAGAATAATACCTTAAGTATTAAGTATGATGTTTTAATAGATTCCTATAGGTCACTCTAAGATAACGATTTTAACTAGAACTTGACTTATATTTATCTTATTATACACCTATATCCACTGATAATAACCTGTCTCGTACTTCATAAGTGATAAGAATAATTTTAGTCTAGTCAGCTTCATCATACGATATATTGATAGGCAGATTATGCTAGGATTTCTGAGCGTGTAAGAAATTCTAAATGCATGTGTCTTATCTTTTGTGAAACTGCTAACCTTGTATGACTCAAGTCTTAATTGTTAAATGATAGTACTTCCATGCACTGGTATCTATAAAAAACAAAAAGATACAAAGTCTTTAAGACTACAAGGTGAGTTATATGTCTCTAAAGAGCATCATTTAGTAACCTCTACCTTACATATGAAAGATACAAAGTATCAAGTGTCAAGTGTAAGTTATATGCTTCTAAAGGACATCATTTAGTAACTTCTACCTTATAAAAATAGGATACAGTGTTATGAGTTGTACTTGAGTTTCTCAGTATATTGTATAGTAGAAAACACAAGATATTGTTCACATTAACAATAAAAGGTTTGCTCAGAAATTTGTGTATAATTTGTTTATGTGGATCATAATATCGATAATCGTCTTGATCTGTCTATGACCTTTGAACATTCACCTTAGTGAATAAGTTCTAAAGAAATTCTAAGTTATTTTTCAACAATGTGTTATATCGTGTGGATAAAGGTAAATAAGATATAATTTTATAAATATAAGTTTATTACTGGTTATAGTTGTAATTTTATTGTTCTTATATGAATTTCATGAGGTATGAATATTAACGATCGTCTTAGACTTATTAAAAATCAATTAAGTTTTGCTTATTCTTTCTAATATGATCCCTAAGCAGATAATTCTTAATCAGTTAAGCATAGAATTTATGTTTGCTTAGTATTTTTGTTTAAAGTTTGATCTTGTAAAAGTCTATTTTATTATATTTCAATAAAGTTTTGGATTGATTTATTTATTGTGTTATCCTTTGGAATTAAGTTAAATAACATTGTATCGTTCTGTGTTTGAATAAATGTGACAAAAACGCAATGGGAAGTTAATATGTTTGACTAGTAAAAATAAATAAAAGTTCAATTTATATTTAAAGCTAAAATCGCAATTTTGGTCAAACCTGCGAAGTTCACCGGTCAACGTTGCGAGGTGAGTTTAGAGTATAAAAGGGACAAGTCAAGCGAGTCAAACCCACACTTTCCACACATTCTGCGAAGCGAAACCAAATCCCCTGCGAGAAGAACATCTGCGAAGCGAACCGAACCACTTATTCGGTTGATTTTCGA
This sequence comes from Pseudognaphalium luteoalbum, assembly GCA_963422505.1. Taxonomy (NCBI): domain Eukaryota; kingdom Viridiplantae; phylum Streptophyta; class Magnoliopsida; order Asterales; family Asteraceae; genus Pseudognaphalium; species Pseudognaphalium luteoalbum. Next base: position 108,206,504 of record OY730195.1, read on the forward strand.
TTTTCCAGACAGAGGAAGGGATTTTCACTTCGTGTTTCTCATACAACTTTTGATTACGCATCTAAAGAGGTATGCCTTATGATTTTTAACCGAGTATTTCACTTGTAATTGCTTGTTTTAAGTTTTCGAAGGTTTCGGTTTGGTTTTTCATAAATTATACGTTAATTGATGAATTACAGAACGTAAAACTATAAACATATGATCTACAAGCCATTACGAACCTGTTTGTATCAGTTATTTGCTTTAACATTTACATGATCATGGGTTTGAGTTTGAATATCACAACAGTTGCGTCTGCGAAGTGAGATTCATACTCACTTCGCAACCCGCTCTTGCGAAGCGAAGTAAATCACTTGAATTCGGATCGCAGATTACATTCTGCGAAGAGAATCCAACCTTTGACTTCGCATCGCAGATTGAATCTGCGAAGTGAACTCAATATATAAGTTCGGATCGCAGACCATTTCTGCGAAGTGACAACTCACATCGCATAGCATTCTTGCGAAGCGAACTCAATATTTGGGTTCGGATCGCATAATATTTTTGCGAATTCAAAACTCGGATCGCAGGTTATTCTGCGAAATGAAACTCATTTCGCAGCTAATAATGGCGAAGCGAGTTGTAATGGTTGACTTTTATTGACCATTGCGAACTGAACTTCACTTCACATAGGATTCCTGCGAAGCGAAGTGACTTTTATTAATTTTAATTTTTAACATTTTCAAATGTGATTTGTAAACTAAACGTTTGATTTAATCGATATTTAATTTACATAATATATGTTATAACTTGTTTTCGATTTAAGGACTTTGAGGTTACTGTAGGACCCCTGTAGTCGGACCTAATCGAATCCTTACTCAATCAAACGTGCGGAATACAATTGATTGAATATATAAACGTTTAAACGAATAAACAAAGCAAATCACAAAGTATAGCAATTCAATACCAAAAGTCGATCAGCTTATATTAATTATAACACTTACAATATGCTCACTGATCTCACAATTTCGTCAACCTTGACAAATGAGCCGAAATAACCTATTTATACCAAAGACCTAACCTGGTCTATGCGACACAAGATGTGTCGCCAAGCCGACTCATGCGACACAAGCTGTGTCGCCAAGGTAACTATTGCGACACAAAGACCTTGTGTCGCCAAAACACAAAATGTAATTAAAACAAAAGTTATTAACTAACTTAATTACATATCAAACACATAACAGACTTAGACCAACTGACAGACACACTAAGATGCACCAACAAACTCCCCCGTGTCTTCAGCTTGGTCTTTAAACTTTCTTCAATTATGCCCAGCCTGTTGGAAACCTGCCTCCAGCATGAATCCCATGCGTAACACACACAGTCACGACCTTCTGAAATTGTCTAGCAAGAATCGAATTCACCACATTTCTTACGTTGAAGCGAATTGGATTATCAAACAATTTCCTCAAGTCATTCTGTGACAAGTTGATTAAGCTCATAGGATCAAAAACTTTAAATTGAGCTTTCTTAAGACCATACAGTGAAGTTCTCTCCGGATGTTCAGACTCTGGAACAAACACAAAAACAGCTTCACCTGTATGCGGATCAAGTTCCCAATAATGAAATCTTCTTAGAAAATCATAAGGAACAGACTCCAATGGGATCTCAGTTAAACAATCAGCTGGTGGATAACGCATTTTACAAATCGGCTGCTTTGTAACTGGATCTAGTTTCTTCTTAAAAATGAATCTCTTACCAAGCGTCGGTTTGATAAAGTTGTATCTCTTGCTATTCACTTCACGACGCAGAACCGTTTGTATAAAATCAGCTCTAGAATCCCTGGTTGGATTTATTAGATCTAATTGAGCAAGACGGTTTATTTCTCCTTTTGGCAACGTACTCAGTTTCTTAAATGAGCTTTTAAAATACTGAATACCATCACTTCTTTTAATCATCAGAATATTTCTACAAGTTTTCCAGCTTTTAATGATTCCTGTATAATTCCCATGTACTTTATATGTCTTGCAAGTTACAGGAATAAATTCATCAGGAATAAAGCTTATCACCGGTCGCTCAAGAGTTGAAGTAGAAGCAGTATCAGAAGCCTCAGAAGTTTCTGGAACAGTTGTCTGAGTTCCAGCTGGCTCTGCTTCATCTTCCGAAGAATCTGTCTCGATTGTAGGAGCATCATTATAAAATTCATCATTGTTTAATTCCTCCTCCTCAATCTCAACATCATCATTATTTTCAAATTCAGGACTAGACACCTGACTTTCCCCATTAACCATTCGCTGAAATAACGATAAATTCACATTCGAGTAATCTACCGCTAATGGTCTTGGCTGACCTGGAATATCATCAACAGAGAAATAATCCAAACGAAGAAATTCATTTTCATCAGAAACATTTACATTTTCATTTACATTTTCTGTCTGTGTTCCGGTAGAAGCCCTGGATGTTGTTTCTATGGCACGCAGGCCTGACTCCCCCGAAACGACAGCTAGGGATTCTAATTCTAAGACCCTAGTATTCAAAACAGGAACCAAAGCTGCTTGTTCTTCTAACGCTTTAATTTGCGCAGCTTGACCCTCCAAAACCGATGCCTGAGACTGAATCAATGTAGCTTGTGTAGCCATGGTCTGCTGCATCGCATCCATTCTTTTCAACAAATCTTCAATAACGGAAGGCAAAGGTTGAATAGGAACCTCAACACGGGGAATGTCAACCCGTGGCCTTGAAGACGACTCGGAAGTACGACGAATAGTCGGAGGTGGAACCCAGTCTTCATCATCCAAATCAGTACTTCTGGGTCGTTTGCCCAGATTTTGGCGAACGGAACTCGAACCAGCACGAATACGACGTTGTATTCTTTTGTACCGACGAGGATCAAAGCGTTGAATATTTTTCAACGCATTTTCAGAGGGGATATCCCTTGGAGAAGTTGGAGGAGTAGAGCCTCCATCTGAATCACTAACCGGGTCATCAAGATTAGGCTGAGCAGCCTGGTTCCCAGTCTGGAAATCTTCGATTTCCTGTAACAGGTCATCAACCTGTATAGTAGCATCATGGAGGTGTAATTCCTCCTCCTGAATACCCTGCCCAGGTGCAGGCAAAACATCCAAAAAATCGTCATTTGGTGGAGCAACATAAGCTTCGTTGACGATATGCCCAAACAACGGAAAGGTAGAATTAGCGTTCCCGCCTGACGCACAAACTGTCCAGATTCGGACGTTCATTGGAGTTTGGCGCAGACGCTCACGAGGATTTTGTGAAAGACCAGGAAGCTGAGTATCCAGAAACAACTGAATGAAACGTGGATAAAGGTTCCAACGCTTATCCCCAGCATGAAGATTATCCAACATAGCCCGAAAGATGTATCCAGAAAAATTAAAGGGCTTGTTATAGATCAAAGCCAACATAGCAGAAGCCGTAGAATGACTAAATCCATCAAATCCTGCCTTACGTGGAGAAAGGCAAACAATAATGATATGCATTAAGTACCTCCAGACTTTAGGCAAATTTGCCTTGCGATATTGGTCATTTGGGACGCCTGGATAGCCAATACGTGTCATAGCCCCGGCAATAAAGGCATTACTATAAAGTGTAGGCATCTCTGTAGTATCTCCGAAGTGAAAGAATTCCCGAATGACTTGCTCGGAGATAATAAGTTGACGATCACCAACGGTATAAATAATCCTGGGAGAAGGAAGCTCAGAGTTGATAACCGCATTTTCCCAAAAAGAAGCCACCTGATCTTTGTAGATAGTAGTTGTGGTTGTAATGGCGGTGTGAATACGAGACCGTCGTAGAAATGCAACCATTGGTCTGTATGGAGCAGCAGTATCCTTTGTGTCATCTAAAAATGCCACAATATTATGACGCGGCTCCCATAGAATATCACCCTCTGCCATTGCTGTGCAATCATATAGAAATAAAACTCACAAACAGTTAGCATTAGGAGCTGAATTGGAAGCACAAGTAGCAATCTGATAACAATTGCGACATATAGAGTTATGTCGCAGAATTGTTGCGACATAAATAGGATATGTCGCTAACTGAAGAAAATCAATTGCTAACAGACATAGCGACATAAGGAAATGTGTCGCTTTCAAATAATGCGACAGATAGGGTTGTGTCGCAAAATGCAATTTATTCGAATTGAATCGAGGTGGTGCGACATAAGGATTATGTCGCATGAAACAGGCGACATAAAGAGTTATGTCGCATTACATAGGGCACAATCACATCAATAATATACAATAATATCGAATTTGCACAAAATAAGGGTTTAATTGATAATTGGAAACCAATACAGAGTCATGATTACAAATTATCTCAGATCCAAACCCTAAACCCTAAACATTAAACCTAGATATTATCCTCGGATAATATAACTACAAAAAAAATAGCCAACATCCAAGACAAGGCCAGGTCAAAATGTACACAGAAGGCCAAGATTCAAGACAAGGTCAAGCGAAAATCCAAGACAACGAGGGGATCCCACCAGACCACAAAATAACTAAAGGTAATCGATCAAGCAACAATGCTATCACGACACCTGGGTACATGAAAACTTCCACGACTGGAAGGTAAGCCTCGAAGTCGTGGAAGTGCATGACAGGATTATCTTTGGGCAGAAGCAATGAACACAGTGGATTGAAACAGCGTTATCCTGAATGAAATCACCTGCCATGGCTATAATCGGAGAAAAATGAGGAGTTTGCTAAACATAATTAAGCGACATAAGATATGTCACATAAACATTTGGCGACATAAGAGTTATGTCGCAGATTCAAGCGACATAAAGTTTGTGTCACACATGTAAGCGACATAAATATTTGTGTCGCAGAAGTAAGCGACATAAATTAGATTTTAGCAACTATGCGACATAAGAGTTATGTCGCAAGTTATGTCGCAATGACGAACAGCGAACTCCAACCCAGAAACCCTAACTTAAAAATTGAGGTTTTTGAAAATGAGGCATACCCTAGGGTACGCCAACATACCAGAAGCACGAAAATGGTCATATTTACACGAAATACTGAGGTTGATGTGTCTAAATAGCCCAATCCCAAAACCCTTAAAGAAAACCGTAATATATATACTCGATTAGCACATAAATACACAATAAAAGAGGGTAAAACGAGTACCTAACGATCGATTAGAAGGTAGTGAACGAGAAGCACGAGTTGGATTGCTCGAAACAAGACGGGATGATCGAAATGTAGAATCAAAGAACGCCGCAGGTTTTGTGTCGCAAAGGGTTATGTTGTGACGCAGGATTTGATTTTATGTCGCATAAAGTGTAAACCGAGAAAGCGACTGGAGTTAGGTATTTATACCTCAGCCCCACCATGCGACACAAAATGGCGACATAGAAGGCGACATAAGTTATGTCGCAGAAAAGAGTGTGTGTCGCAGAACACAGAGAAAGAAATCTCAAATGGTGTACATCGTTTGATGAATAACTAATCGGACTTGTTAGTAACAAAATACAATATTAAAAAATAAAATAACTTAACTATTTAACCTTAAATTTAAAGTAATTTTCTTTTTGGTGACGTAGTTATTTTGTCTGCTAAGGAATCATATTAGGATAACATGCAAGTATTAGAAAATAGTAAGTGTTATCTCGATTATCAGTATAGAACCTCTTTAAGTTTACTTAGCATATTTAAAGCACTTTTGATAAAAATTATTTCAAGATGATTACTGGTATTGTTTGACCACCTAAACATGTTACATCTACGGGGATAAACAAATTTTTATTGTTAGTATGAATAAGTATCTGTGGTCCCCACTATAGACATATCCCATTAATTTCGACAAGAACATATCTTCCAAGATAGAGAAAATATATAAAAATCATTTTTAAGAATCAAGACAGCGGTGACAGGTCTGTACAGACGTACAACAAAGCAACATAACTTGATTCAGGTGTAAGCAAAACCAGACTTGGTCAAACCATTTTGGCGACCTTGTGAGGTATCCTATAATGTAAGACTTTTTCAAGTGCGATTGACTTGCGTTTGCTTAACTTTTAAGTATATATAACATGAGACCAGGTCTGTACTTACGTACAACAGAGGAAACAAGAAATATATACCCCCAAAGTATTTTATATTATTTAACCAAAATGGAAGCATGCCAAGCGGTATTAAGGATTTAAGACACTTAGTCATATATCACAGAATGTGGACCACATGATAAATAGACATGTTATTAGAATTACTTTTTAATTGTTCAACTCCCAGTGTGACATGCCTACCAGTACATCATATGATAAAGCTAGTGTTTATAAAGACTGCAGTAAGTATGCTAGATAAACCTACTGATACATCAAGCATAAACCTTAGAATTTTCATTTTATGCATGCATCCTAATGTACTATCATTTTCCTAGTTGTTTACAGACACAACTGAACGTCTTTTTACGAATATTGCAACTTCGCATTTCTTTAATACTATAGAGTATAAAGAGTGGCTGTTGCGTTAAAGTGATTCTCTTTCAGGAGCTGTTGAAAGTAGACACGTATGATGAGTTGTTTCAACAGTCTTCATATCAAGAATATACGTGTCCTTTTGCCTAGGTGCTCGAAGCAGCACCCATTCATCAGGAATAACAAATCTTGGCTTCAAGATACAACATTCAGTTTTAGTGAATGCTGTAGTGTACTCTTTGTCACATACTTGAGATACACTGAGCAGATTATGAGTGAGCTGCTCCACATAATTAACCTTCTCAAAACTCACTTGCCCATTAGAGAGTGTACCTTGTCCAGTAATGACTCCTCCTTTATCTCCGGCAAAAGCAACATATCCTCCATTATAAGTTTTTACTTCAGAAAGCAAGGATAAGTCGCCTGTCATATGTCGCGAGCAACCGTTGTCTATATACCATCTACTATTCTGAACTTGTTCAGATTGCTGCGACATCAAAGATAAAGAAATTAATGAGTAAGGGGAACCCAAGCCTTAACAGACTTGGGTAACCCGGTGGTATCATCCACAATGATTACATCAGTCAAAATTTTATTTTTTAACACATCGAAATCACTGGCTGATGAATCATTATTAGATGAAGAGTCAGAACGGGACTCTTTGGGCTTCCAAACCTTTTTAGGTTTGGGAACTTGCTCAATATTGTAAGAAGTACTTGGTAGAACTGCTGAGCCTCTCATTGAATTTTTTGAAAAACTTTTTGCTTTAGAGGTTCGTGCATCTCCCCTTCTAGCATACTTCTTAGCAAGTAATGGGCACATATCAATCAAATGACCTTGTTTCTTGCAATAGAAACAAGATCATTTCTCAATTCTATCAGGAGATTGAGGAGTCAACCTTGGAACTCGGCCAACAGTTGGATGTGTTGAGCATGTACACTTATGTGTACATGCATCAGATGAGCCTTGATTTATTTTAGAAGAATTTTTAAGAGAATTAGAATTATTTGGTTGAAAAATCTTCTTTTTCGGTTCGGGTAACTTCTTGCCATTCATTTTATAAATTTCATCATACCCTTCACTAGTAAAGATATGATGATCGTTGGTTACCTTCTTCCGTTTCAAATAACCGTATTCTTCATTGGTTATATCCTCAATCTCAATTTCCTCCTTTGAACTGGCTGGAGGAATTGATTTAGCCTCAACTTTTTCAGGCTTTGTGATAACAGCAGACTTAACTATCTTTGACTCAGATATCTTAACAGATGCACTTGGCTTGGGCTGAAATGGTTCAGCCTTGACATCAAGAGGTTTGACTAAGTCAACCTTTTGAACCTTTAAATGATCAGGTTCACTAGTTGATGCGTTAACTTGCTCAGGCATACTAGTTTTAGGTTTTTGTGACTTAGGTGCAACCTCAGGCTTACTTATCTTAACATTAACAGGTTTTGTGTCCTTTTGAAGAACATTAGGCACAAAATCTTTAATGATTTCCTGTTCAGGCATAGGCAGATAATCTTTTGGAGGTGGAACATGTTGATAACCAAGTCCTGCCTTACTTTTCGTATCTGTCCTTTGTTTCTGAAGGATTTCATCAAAAATGAGAGAGGATGTAGAAAAATTTGATATTTTTCGATTTAAATTAAGAACTACAGCCTGTGAGTCAGCAAGTTCCTTTTTAACATGAGTTAACATATCTACATAACTCCCTATTTCATCTTGCTGTTCAAAAATTTTGGCTTTTAGTTCTTTCTTTTCTTCAAAAATAGCCTTTAATTTCTTTTCAGATGCCTTATAACTTTCTTTCAACATCTCATTATCTTCCCTTAATTGTGAAATTGTTGTATTAAGGCGCTCATTATCCTCTCTACACCTGTTAAATTGGTTAGTAAGCTTAATACAAGAAACACAAGATAAAGGTTCATCATCTACCTCATGAACCTCAGCCATTAGTGCAGTGTTCTCATCATCATCAGCTCCATCAGACCAGCTGTTATCCCATGGAGTTTCTGTCAGCATGAACGCAGCTGACACCATGGCTTTCTCTTCTGCCTTTGTTGGTGAAGGCTTGGTGAGACCTGAAGATGGTGCCTTGTTTTTCTCACATTCACGGGCGAAGTGTCCATAATTCTGACACTTATAACAGCGCACCTTCCCTTTATTAAACCCAATACCTTTCTCACCTGGATTATTTACAGAAGTTCTACCAGTTTTCTGTAAAAAATTCTTCACCCTCCTAGTCAGCATAGCCATATTCCATTTTAAATCTAATCTTTCCAATTCTTCTTGGTCAATTTGACCAAAATCTTCATCGGAAAAATCTCCAGCACAGGCTAAAAATGCTGAAAAAGTAGATGCATAATCTTCATTAGAAGAAAATCCTGAATTCTGAAAAAGAGACCCAGTTGAATTTCCAGAGTTCGGAACATAAGTAGAACCAGATGGATTACAAGAAGATACATTTCCACTAGCATTACTAGCGACAAATGCAGTGACAGAAGGTCTGCTTGAAGATACTGGAACATCAACTCCATAAAGTTTTGGATTTTGGAGATGCGATGTAGCCTTAGTCTCTTTCCTTTGCATCTCAAGAAGCTCAGCCTCAATATGTCCAATAAGGTCTTCAAGCTCCATATCCATGATGTCTTCATCTTTTTCCATCAAAAGAACCCTAGTGTGCCATTTCTTAGGTAAAGAGTCTAATAATCTCTTGTTGACATCACTACGCTCAAGAGTTACACCTCCTTCAATCAACTCAGTGACCAATTGGGAAAATCTACTGCACAGATCTTCCAGAGATTCATCCTGAAGCTTGTCAAAAACCTCATACTGCTTCTTGATTAAATCTATCCTTTTCTTTCTGTATTGGACGGTACCACCGCATTTCTTTTCGAAAGCTTTCCAAAGATCGTAAGCGATCTTATGATGTTTAAACTGTCTCATAATGGGTTGAGGTAAAGCCATAGTAATTGCAGCATGAGTCTTTCTCTCCATATCAAAAGCTTTTCTTTCCTCTGGAGTCATTGATTTAATCGATTTCTCAGGAGCTTGACCATTGTAGACTCCTGACTTTAGAGGACGCTCATATCTCTCCTCTAAGTAAATCATCATCTCAGGATCATTTAATCCAACATAAGACTCAAAGCGTTGGCGCCAATCAGAATAGGTCATGCCTGGCATAAACATAGGTGGTTTATTTCCAGAACCAACTTCATTGTTTTGCTTTAGCATAGCTCCTACAGATTGAATGGAGTGTGTTGAAGAAGACATTGTGAATTACCTGCAAAATAGATAAATAACACAAAAGAAAAAGAAAACAGACTGTTATGCGACACAAATTTATGTCGCAAACGATTTAAGCGACACAAAGGATATGTCGCAATCTATATGTCGCAAAAGATTTAAGCGACACAGAGGATATGTCGCAGATGATATGTCGCAAAGTTAGCGACGGAAGAAAACCAAGTTTTATGTCGCAATATATAGCGACGGAAGAAAGCCAAGTCTTATGTCGCAAAAGATAGCGACGGAAGAAAACCAAGTCTTATGTCGCAATCTAGTGTCGCCTAATGAAAGACGTATGTCGCAATAACCCTAGTCGCGACACAAAAGATATGTCGCAGCTTATGTCGCAGAAACGGCTGACCAGCGACCAAAAAACCCTAAAATCGAAAATTTTCGATAACCACACGAAAATTTACGACTGATGGACGAAAAATAAACCTAAAATCTTCCAGAAATAGCAAGAAGCAGCTTGTGAACACCTTTCAATGAAGATTTTAATTCAATATACTCACAATTATTCGAGAAACGTATCAAGAACGGATTCAATAATGCCAAATCGTGTGATTTTTGGCTCTGATACCACTTGTAGGACCCCTGTAGTCGGACCTAATCGAATCCTTACTCAATCAAACGTGCGGAATACAATTGATTGAATATATAAACGTTTAAACGAATAAACAAAGCAAATCACAAAGTATAGCAATTCAATACCAAAAGTCGATCAGCTTATATTAATTATAACACTTACAATATGCTCACTGATCTCACAAGTTCGTCAACCTTGACAAATGAGCCGAAATAACCTATTTATACCAAAGACCTAACCTGGTCTATGTGACACAAGATGTGTCGCCAAGCCGACTCATGCGACACAAGCTGTGTCGCCAAGGTAACTATTGCGACACAAAGACCTTGTGTCGCCAAAACACAAAATGTAATTAAAACAAAAGTTATTAACTAACTTAATTACATATCAAACACATAACAGACTTAGACCAACTGATAGACACACTAAGATGCACCAACAGTTACAAATAATTAACCTTTAATTACATGATTAGACTTATGAACTTTCGTTAATAAGTTAAATATATGTAATCACTTAGAACTTTTGGGTTAATTAATATCAAAAGTCTTCCGACTCATAGCGAAGTCGAGCGGCGTGTTCCGATAATTAATCGGCGGTATATTTACTCAAACTTTCTTTTATAACTAACGAATGTAATATAATTTAACAAATATAATTGAAAATTTAACTTTGTTTAATTGTTCAATTAAGGTTTGTAGATTATATTGTTAGTTAATAGTAAACTTAGATGTTTGATGATCAGTCGATCATAATACGTTAAAGTTTAAATTAACTAATGTTTGTTAGTTAATGTTAATTGCCATTTGTGTTATTTATAATAATAGATATGGCAGATAGAGCTTTTGCACCTAGACACAACATTCTGGTGAGTCTCGACACCAGTGAGCGTGGTGCTGAGTGATTTACTGAGATCTTGACGTTTTTGGCACGATCCAGGATTAGATATGCCATTACCGAGTCACCTTCTATATCTCAGAATATATTGACTCAGTTCTGGGACAATATTGAGTTCGATGATGCAACTAACCCTCCGGTTGTCCGTACACGGGTTAATGAACATCCTGTTGTCTTCTCTGCTGATGATCTACGCCAGATTTTGAGATTAGGCACTGTAGAGCAGGAAGCTGGTCAATCTGCTTACTCGACGGATTTTATCGAGGGAGCTTTGGGCAGAATGGGATATTCTGGTCCCAGACGTGGACGTCAATTCATCAAGGCGTTCATTTTAGGGCAGTGGAGATTCTTATTCCACATCATTGTCACGATCTTCGGTAACAAGAAGGGGGGATACGAGGAGCTTAGCCCTCATTTATTTTCTAGGCTACTGTCAGTGGTTTATAACAAACCATACAGTTTTTCTTCTTATATCTTCAGTTCTTTTATCGGTCAGATTACTGGAGCAGTTAGATCAAAGTTTTTGATCTATCCACGATTTTGTATGCTCATTGTTCGCCACTGCATTCCTGATATGCCAGCAGTTGCTCCGGATCAATTTGTTGATCGAGTCAACTTGCGTACATACAATGCTTATTTTCTCAACTCCTCAAGACGTCCAGACGTAGTTGTAACACCCGCCAATTTAGGACTTTAATTAATACCTAAACTACTTGAAATTATGGGTATTTAGTTTTATAATACCCTAAATAAAGGTAACATTATGGTGTGAATACGGGCACGCTTACGCGATCTAATTTAAATCGTACACTTATGAACCGGACAAGGTCCGACAATTAATAAATGGACGTTGGTGACAAAACTTTATAACAAGGTGGACTTATCCAAACAAACGTGATTTACATTAATATATTGTGAGAATATATTCTAAGTATTTCTCATTTATAAAAACACCCTGTACATGGCAAACACGCACGAAGCACGTGAGTCAAGCGAAAACAATTCAAATTATAATTCTATAACTCGTTATTTAGTGTTTTGATAAAACAATTCAGTTAAAATATTTTGGATATACATAAACACGAAACACGGAACGACATTTAAACAATCGCGGAATGTAACATAAAAATCTGAACAATGAATTCACGAGACCGAGACCCAAATGGTTCAGCCCAAACCCACGGATCCAAGTCCCAACCCGACCCATGACCCACCTCCTTTTAAACTCCTCTTTCCTTCAATTCTTCCATTTTATTCACAAACACACACACACACTTACATTTCCAAAACCCTCCCTTTTCTTTCCCCTTTTCTTCCTTCAAATCAGCAGCAACATCAACACCACCGTCATCAAAATCGTTCATCATCATCATCAAGAGAAAGCACAAGGACCGCCATCATCTTCTACCTCACCTTCATCACCACCATTTTCGATTCATGGTATGAAACGCCTTAAAACTCGATGTAATTACTTGTAAAGCTTTTATTTACATGCTAGAACGTTTACTCAACAAAGATTTGCCCAAAAATCGACTTGAAAATGCATTTTTATGAAAAAGTGTTCGAACAGCTCATTCTGCGAACCGAGATCTGTTCGTCCTGCGAGGCGAACCCAATTGTGAACCGAAAATTGAACTCGCGAACCCAACTGCGAACCGAACCCACCTGCGGGTAGGCTTGCGAGTCGACCTGCGAGTTGACCTGCGAGCCGACCTGCGAGTTGACTTGCGAGCCGACCTGCGAGTGGACTTGCGAGTTGACCTGCGAGTTGACCTGCGAGTCGACTTGCGAACCGAACCTTGTGTTGCGAACTGAATTCAGTTCGCAGCCTACTGCCTTGCGAGCCGAACTCGGCTCGCACCGCGAACTCAATTCGCACCACTATTTCAGTCCATAACCCGACTTGACCAATTTCCCGAATTTAAATCCTAGATACGCTTTTTAATAAAACGATATACATAATAATACCACTCTCGGATTATTTTTACAAACCGTCACCAACGGGCCATACTTGTTTTCAAAATACAAACAGTTTACTAAACAAACACTTGGACACGTCCTAGTTGAGAGGACAACTAGCATGGGTGATCTTTTAAGACACCAACTCGTTTACTAGTTTACTTAGAACCTTGTGCGTTACGGACGCCAGAAGGTTGCAGGATTCTGAGAATCGATACACAGATTTACAACCGCTTTACCTGGTTGATTACGCATACGTACTTACTGGACTCAGGTGAGTCTCATAGCCCCACTTTTACTGTTTTACTGTTTTACTTACGGGGTGAGATACATAGCTTATTTTTATGAACACGATTACTGAATTACATGTTTACCAAACGGAATTGCATGAGTTTTCTCACCATTTATTTGGGGAAGCCTCCTCATCATATATCGTTAGTTATGTACTTAAGCGCGAACACTAGTTAATGGATCCATTAGGGAAATGACCCTCCCCGCCCGGGGTAGTAGTGCTACTACGAACCGTTCTGTATAAACGGGCGACTATTATTCGTTACTGATGCTTGCTCAATTTCGAGCATGTCACGGGAGCAAATTATTATTTACGGGTTAAGCTTCGATTATGAGCCTCATGGCAATGGTATAACTTACTTACTTTACATTGCAAGATTGCAAATAACTGATTTACGCCTGCGGACAATATTGATGAAATCTCGTGTTCAAACTCTTACATTATTTACAAACCTGTGAGATTCACCAACATTCGTATTGACCCTTTAGCTTTGTATCTCAGGTACACATACGGAGTAGGATTCTCTCAGGATACTAGCTAGAGTTGCATGATTTCTACCTTGCATTTAACGGAGATTCTTAGCATTATCTTTTGTATTTATTATGATTATGTAATAGAATCTCCCGCTTTATACGCGGACTCTAGGGAACTTTATTTTTGTAACCTGAAACGCTATGTTTCAAACATTTTATGTATGGAAATGTAACTATTTATAAACGTTGCATATAGATGTCGTTTGCTTTACTTTTGTGCTGTGATATTTGATTAGTAGCACCCCAAAGCTTGCTTCCGCTAAACTGTGATTTTGGGGGTGTTACAGTAGTGAAGCCGGAAGCGGTTGATTTATTTGGATATCTTCTGGATGAGAACTATGTGGCTCCAGCCAATGATGGGTGGTTAGATGTTGAGCCTACTGCTGCGGTACCTGCACCTGTTGCTGATGTGGTTATTCCTGAAGATCCACAGGAGCTTTTGGATGATGTTTTAGAACATCCGGGACAACAGGTTGATACAGAGGTTGCTGCACAGGTTGTGCAGGAGGTGCTAGTACAACATGATGATGCTATTGATCCTGTTTTACGGGATATTGATAGTTATGTTGCACCACCTGAGGTAATTTTATAATTATATAGTAATATAGGTAATTAGGTGTTACATTATAATTATAGTATTATTATATGATGCAAATGTTATAGATATTTAGTTAATTAGATAATGTTTATGATTATAAAATGTAAATATCATTGTAAATAGGGAGCTGAGACTGCAGACCCAGAGGTCACTCGACCTGAGGGTGAGCAGGGACAGCTTGATGGATCTGAAGGTTTACCTTCTAAGGTATTTATCAGATAAATCATAAAAATATATAGAACTTGTATGATAGAGCTACTAGCTAATCATAAATGTTTAATATGTTTAAAATTTAGGATTCTGATGTGTCCATCTGGAGGCCGTGATGGTGAGTCGGCTTTAGAAGATGATGATAGTACTCCTTCTCCACCACCAGATGCTGGTTATATTAGATACCGATCTAGGATGATTTCAGATCCAGATCTGAAGGAGAAGAGGAAGGCTAAGGAAGTTGACCCGGACTTCAATATTCTTGTTGAAGGTCCTGAGGAAGAGGATACACTTCTTATTTCTCAACGCAGGAAGCGTTCGAGAACTTTGACCATTAGAGATGGTAAATTTTTAATTTTTACTTTAAAGTTAGATAATTTTAACTTGTTGTTTATCAGGAGTTCAACTGAGACAGTTAATTCTGTAACAGTTTCTCAAGATACATCACAGGTGGAGTTGGTGATACCGGTGGTTTCTGAACCTGTATCTATACCAATTGAGGCATGAGATAAACGTTTAGTACTACAAGTGTTATATAATTACTTAAGAAATTGAGACAGAATAATCTGTAACAATTATTTTTCTTTATGTAATTAACTCTATCTTAATAGGCTGAGCTAAGGACAGAGTTATCGAAACAAGAATCGGTTTCTCAGACTATCAAAGAAGGGGTTGTGGAATTGGTGCGTTCTGCACAGTTTCCTACGACCAAGGCAAGCCGTTTTGCAGCTGGCCTTCTCACAACTGAATTATCTCAGGCTATTCCACCGCTTACTCGTGAGTCATTTCTTGCTTCGGTGACACCGCCTGGACCATCGACGATTCCAGTGACTCCTATGACTGATGCTGAAAGGATTACATCCTTAGAGTCTAGGGTAAAGGAGTTAGAGAAATTGACGGGATCGGTTCCATGGTTGTTAGCTGAGAATCTCTCTTTAGCACAGCAGTTGGTCACTGTTAGTGAGTCTTATCGAACGTTGATGAAGATTCATAACACACTGCTTGATGACTGCACAGCTCAACGCCTGAAGCTTGACAACTTAGAAGAACTTGTTTTGAGTTTACATCAGGAACAGTCAGCTCAGGGGGAGATTAGGGTTTATAGGGCAGCGTGTAAAGAAGATGAGTTGAAGCTGAAGAGGAGACATGACAGAGATGATGATCCCAGTGCATATAAAGATAGTGAGCCGACTGGTCCTTCAAAGACTAGTGAGCAAGCTACACTTCAGGGGGAGTCTGAGTCTGCTGGTATTGGTGCTGGTGCTAGTGGGAGTGGAGCTGGTGAGAAGTAGTTATATTGTGTATTTGAAACTGATATACTCTTGTAATCATAGATTGATTGTAATATTATTTATAATCTTTGAAAGATTAATGTTTTGTAAGTATATAAGTTAAGTTGATATAAGATTTAGACTTGTGATTTTATAAATAACAAGTGAAAATTATATAAGATTAATTATATAAGATTTGAATTTGAGATGTTTTTATAACAAATTAAAATTATATAAGATTAATGATTAAATGTGATTATACGATTGAGATAAATAAAGGAAATTCTTAGATTGATTCAGGGAAATCAATGAAAGAATTAATATTATATTATCTAATTCGTGTTATTTAAAATGATTACAGAAAAGAATGTTGAAAGTGAGTTTGATATTGAGATTGTCGATGAAGTTGAAGCGGAAGTTGATTATGATCTAGAGGAAGGTGAGTTTGTACCTCCTGAAGATTGGACTTCTGTTGTCAATATTGGATTAGTTGAAGGTGTTGATCTTGATGCTAATATAGATGAACATATCATAAATCCTTCAAGGAAAAATATGACTATTCAGGATGAAGAAGGAGAAAGAGTTATAGATTTAGATGAATATCTGAATGAATCAATTGATTCTGATTTTGAAGAAGATCTTCCTGATTGTCATAAAGATAATCCGATCTTTAAGCCTTTGGAGAAGAAGAAAAAGGTGAAGACTGCCATATCAGAAATTGATATTACTGGAAAGCAAGTACCTAAGAAAGGTATAATCAGTTGGTATTATGACGCAGATTTACAGCTTTTTGCAATTAAAAGGTATGACGGGGTTCAATACTTTGAAAGAAAGCTTTCAGTTTTCAGTTCTTTACCTAGATTTGAAATACGAGACTTGGCTAGAATGGAAATGAAGAACCCTAGTAATGATCCTTATGGAAGATATGTCGAAAGGGTAATCAAGACTGAGGGTTGGTCAACGAAGTTTGAAAGAATTAAGCCAAGAGTCGGAAAAACTATTAAGTTAAATGAAAGAAGTCAAAGAACGGGAAGAAGACTGTGTAAAAAGATTTATCCAGCACTTAAGTGCGTACAGCAGATACCGTTAAAGCTTATGCCTCAGGATATTCTAGGAAATATGAAGAGATGGCATGTAGAAGCTGGAACTGGTGAAGTTGTAGTTTTTGAAGCTGATGATGAAGTCGAAGATGGAGAAAAAGAACTTTTGAGAATATATGATCATCGACACTTAGTGAATCTTTCCAAGAATGATCTGTTGATGTTATACAAGAACGTGATCACTGCTATTGAAGGTTGGGGAGATTTAGGAAGAGATTATCAGCTGATGGTTAAAACATGCATTAAACTGAAGATGTATGCTGGGAGTAAAATTTACAAGTAAAGATCAAAGACATTTTTGAAGACATAGATGCTAGAGCTATTGTCAAGGGGGAGTCTGTTGGGACATGTTATTGTCACAACAGATCTAGCTTGTAATAGTACTAGAGACTATTGTAATCAAGTTTGTAAATCAGTTTTGAATTGAATATATCTGTTGGTAAATATTTTAGAGTTAAATGTTAAATACTGAAAAATGTTGACCAAGGTTGACCAAGAACCTGCGATGCGAACTAAGTTGAGTTTGTAAGGCAGGTCTGCGAAGCGAGTCCACTGGATTCGCTGGGCCAACATGGGCTGCGAACCGAGTCGATTGCAGAGCCCATAAGCTACGAACCGAGACGAGTTTATAAAAAATTTAGGTTTGAAACATAATAAACTTTTGCCAGTTGATAACTACGAACAAATTGAACTTTCCAGGGCTTTCAACATAATCTAAGGGTTAGGTATTGATCGATTAACATCAGTTATACTCAATACAAAACATATTAGATTATTGATTTCACTAATACTTGTGAAACAAACCGTTTACAATCCGTAAACACCGTATTAAGGGATTCCGCACCTTAATACCTAAAGATAACCTCGTTATCGATCCTAATACATACGGACTTACAGTAATTAAGACTATGACACCCGCATATATACAACTACGATAATCATACTCTTATACAAAAACTCACATGTCCCTTACTTTTATTGAAGGAACATGCTTCCGCGACGACACACGTACAACGATATTGAAATCGCTCAACTTATTGCACAAAGCGTAGCTCAGGCCCTAACTGTGACAACCGTCACCAAACCGTAATCATACTTCAAGTCATAAAAACTTATTTTCATGTTAAGACTCATCTTATGGACTTCATTACATCAAAATATTCGCTTTCGAAAAACGAATCCAACATAAAAAGAATCTTCACAATCACACATGTAACCAAAAAGATTCGAGGCTAAATGTAAATGCGTTAATTATTGGAAACTATATGATTTATTAAAAATACACGAAATACGAAAATAATTTGATTGGGATCGTTTATTCTTAAATCGTGTGACCCGAGTTTTCTTGTGTGTCTTCGTTGTTTGGCCCAACAATCGACCTAAACCACCTCCCTTTTGGTGAATCATTTAGCCCAAACCAACCCACACAACCCTAGAAGTATAAAAGGCATCATTAACACAACCCTACACAACCCTAGAAGTATAAAAGGCATCATTAACACAACCCTGACATTTTTTGATCACAAAAATCGTCCATGCCGCTGTCCCAAAATTGCAGTCAACTTCATAGGCCGTTTTGACCTACTTAGATTCGTTTTCAGGCTTCGGCCAAAACTAAAAAGTTGTAGAGCTCGATGTTTTACACTAACAATTATGGTTTCGGCCTCTGAAACAAAACAGATTATTTTATAAAATTTTTTTGGTAAACTGCTGCAGTATATTACGAATTTTCTGAAGCTTTTCGTTAATTTAAGTTTGTATATAAACATGTTTTAACCCCAAAAATGAATGGAAACCCTACTGAACGAATTTCAGCCTCCCTAAACCCCATGAAAATCAAACCTCAAGAACTCAAGTTTTGATCTCCTCATTCAATAGCAACCGAAATCCTTCGTGATTCGTATTCATGAGTAAGTTTTCGATATCAAACACCTATATCTACCAATTTCTTACTTTTAAAACATGATCAAGGGACTTATAAACATGTATTCGCAGATTCTAAGAAGGTCTCTCATGTTCTCGATCGTTAGTTGGTATATTTCTATCCGATTTCGTTCATTAAAACGTATTTCGACTATTTCGTTATTGTCGGCTTCTTTCGGTTCGATTTCCATTGTACTCCTAGTGATTAAAATTATTAGGATATAACTAAAATTGGTATATAATTTGGTAGAATTGAGAAATACGATTGTAATAGTGTTTTGGATTGTTCACATGAATATTTAGGGTTAATTACTTATAAACCCTAATCTGGACAGATTGTGTTTTCGATTTGGGAAGCTTGTAAGTTGGTCGTTTCTTGATGAATTTTGGTGAAATAAGAGTCTAAACTTAAGTATTTTGAGTCTAATTTCAAATGGCATTGGTTTCGTATCAAAAGTTTGAGTTTAAGCTGGTCAGAATGATTTTACAAGATCAAATGTCAAATCTGACTTTTTTCGGTTCATTGTTTCGGTTAACTTGTCGATTTTTGAAACGTTTGTCAAACCAAGAATTAGATCTTGAAATTTTTACTGGAGTAATTTTAAAGTGTCAACAATTTTCTATAAAAGTATCATAATCTTTGTAAGTTTTTAAATATTTTAAATAAATTGTAACTTTTGTGTACTCAGAAGTCGTTTTAGTTTCTGAGCAGATTGTTGTGGTGAATTTTTTTTAAAATAGTTAACTATAGATTTTACTTCTGGAAAAATTACAGAATGTTCTAAATACATTGAAGTGTCACTGATAAAATTTGTAGAGTCAAATGATTTCATTAAGTCATGGTTTAAAATTTGTAAAGTGGTACAAAGTTATGGACAGAATCTGAGATATACAAAAGAGTTGATTTTCGTAAAGACACGTGAGGTCTAGTTGAGAGGAAACTTAGTAGAGGTGATTTGGACTTGAGATACAATGGAAGGACATAGATATGTCTAGGTTGTAACCCGTATACATATATAATCATTTGTAGATTGCCAGATTGTTTGGTGGATACACTTAAGGGCGACACTTACTTTAATATTTAAGGTGAGTTTTCGTGGCCCCGTTTTCAGTTATATATTTTCAACTTGGGGGAAAAGTATGCTCGTGTTTTATAAATGGATTTTCATGCTGTGAACTTATGTATTTTACTTTTGGATATATGCGGAATTGTGTGACACTATGTGATTGAGCTTTTATTGGCTAATGCTTACTTTTGGTGTTTGCATTAGGGTTTATCGGTTAATGCTTACTTTTGGTGTTTGCATTAAGGTTTATTGGTTAATGCTTACTTTTGGTATTTGCATTAAATTTCTTTGTTGTAGTAGCTACTGCCATTTTGTGTTTGCGAGGTGGATTTGGGTCATACTCCTTTGTGGGGTGATGACAGTTGTTGTGGTTTAGTTGGTATTATGTTATTACACTATGTGCACCTTTTCTATATGCATTGTCCTAAACTATTATTATCACAGCAAAATCTTTTATCTTGTGGTGTTTGGTTTCAAACCTACAAAACTCACCAACATTCTTATTGACGTTTTTGAACATATCTTTTCAGGTTATCATAGTGGATTTAAAGCAGAGGACAAGAGAACTTAGTGGACCTTTAGGGTTGCATTAAGAAATGTTCAAGACTTGTGGTACATCATAGTTATTTGTGAAGGAACGTTTCGCCTTAACATAATAGTGTACGTTTTTTTGTAAGATGTTGAATTCATTGTTGAAATGTATGCATAACATGAACCGTTATTCATGTTATTGGAATCATGACACATTGGATATTTTATTTCATATAGTATTCTTTATAATGATGTGTTATGATCCTATCGCCGTTATACTCCGTTGTTTCCGCTTTAGACGGGGTGTGACAGATTGGTATCAGAGCTATTGTTTATAGAGATCTAGGTGGATTGGCCTAGACTATAAATAGGGAACCCACATATAGAACATGAGTTAGGAAGTTATGTGTGCATACAATTCCGTTAAGCTAGTTGTAGCTAGTATCGATCATTCATCTGAACCATTTCAAATAAGAAGGACATTGTAAGTGTTTCTTCATCATCTTATGACTCTTTATGTGGTTTGTCTACATGTTACTTAGGATTCTATAACTATTTGATCTCTTTCTGTGAATACAAAGCTTATTGTGATACAAAGACTTGGAAGATAAGTATGGGTATGAAAGAATACTTTCACAATTACGGCTGCAGACGTAATTGACAAAGGTGTTCCGACGTATGTGTGCTTATCTGACCATATTTGCGTGTCTCATGTGCTATCTTCAAGTCGTATGGTAATAAAATCCCAATTATATTCCTTACCGAATTATTCTTACGTTTGTGAGTCTTGTGCATTTATACCTTGACAAACTCCAAAGTATTCATCTATTCTAAACTCATATGAATTCAAACTTATAGTGAGCATATTTTTAAGTCGCGCTACTCGTAAATTTCACGTGTGGAGGAGAAACACTCGGTGGTGGAAGACATGGTGGTCATACAAGTAAAGGTGGCGATTGAACTGATGGTTGAACTGGAGGAATTTGTGGTATTGAAGGAAAGAACTCCAAAGTTGTTGCGACCATTGCACAACAGTGGTTGGCCTTAATATTCAAAAAAAAATGTCATGAAGGTTTATAACAGCATATTGAATCGTGGTGGAGCTAGCGGTACTGAAGGAGATAAACGGAACTAATAGTGGGGAATTCAAATTATTATAATTATAATAGTAAGTAAAAAAATACATAAATTAAAAAAATAAATAATAATAATAATAATAATAATAATAATAATAATAATAAAGGCACTATTATAGGAGGAATATTCTTTTAATAACGAAATGAAGAAGTTAGTGAACAAGTTTTGAAATTTCTCTACGATGGGAGTTAATGATGCAACATATATCAGACAATTTCATGAGTTGACAAGGATTAGATCTCATCGCGTGGAACTCGAAGCTAAGAGAATTGAGAAGTAAACCAACAGCTTTGTTCTGGAAACTCGCGGGATGGTAAAAGTGACTGAGCCTCCTACCATCCAAGGCGTAATACTGATGGATGGATTGTTAATCGGTGAAACCATTAAGGCTGGGGTTGTAAAAACAGTACCAAGAATGAGGGGGTACTTAAGAAATTCGTTGATACTAACACATGAAAAGAGGGTTACGCTGGTTCACATCTTCTATGAGTAAGGTGTGACCGCTATCATTACACATCTACATCATGTTGTATTTATTCGAACTGCAATTGAAGAGGACATGTTACAATTGAACGTGGATGACAGCTAGTCAAGTTGCACCAATCAACACAGTAGGAAACTCGATAGCTTATTTTGAGTGGGAGACTCGAAAATAATTCTATTAATGGATTTGTATAGAGACGAAAAGACATTACATAAGGGTATACTCTAGTGCTAGAATAATACTCTTTTAGCATTGACATGTTACCTTTCGGACACGGAAGTTTTGGTGTAGTTGTGGGAATAGGTAGAAATTGTATGTTTGATAAAATATTTCGTATACCACTTAAATAGTGGTGTAATACCTGAGGTTTTCAAAGAACACTTCAAAGACGAAAAGAAACGACTCATGAGTGTAAAGCCTGATGGGTTAAAATTTCAAAACATCCTGTTATCAACGATTTCTTCGAGGTCTTCTCGGAAGACTTAGAAGGACTATATCCCTTTATACTCGTAAAGTTTTGTATTGATCTTATTCTTGGAGCAACCCAGTTGCAAATGCTTCAAATCGCTTAACACTAATTGAATGCAAGAGTTATTTAATTCACTTTAAGATGCTCCAAGACAAGGGTTTTATTTGCCCTAGTCTTTTTCCTTTGGGAGCACCTGGTTTATTTGACTTAAAGAAAGATAGTTGTTTTCATTTGTGCATTGATTATCGTGAACTTAACAAATTACGGTCAAGAATCACTATCCTCTCCCAAGGATGGATGATTTGTTTGATCAACCTCAAGGTGCTCGGTGGTTTTCAAAAATCAATCTTCATTCTGGTTACCATCAGTTGAGGGTACCTGAATCATATATACCTAAGATAGCATTGAATACTCGTTACGAACATTTCAAATTTCCCGTTACGCTTTTCGTTCTTGCTAATGCAACTACAACATTCTTATATTTACCAAACACGTATGTAACCGCATCTCGACGAATTTATCATAGTTTTTCATCTGCGACGTTCAAATTTATTCTAAAACTAAGAAGGAGCATGACGTTCCTTCAAGACTAATTCTAGAGTTACTCTTGAAAGAAAAGGTCTATGCAATATATTGGGAGTACGAAATTTGACTACAAGAGGTTTGTTTTTCTTAGTCACATTGTGAACAAAGAAGTTGTTCTTATGAATTTTAGCAAAATAGAAGTTGTAAATGGATAGATATCGTGAAGGTTCGTAAAGCATTTGGAATTCACAGGTTATTAACGGCATTTTATCGAGAGTTTTTCAAAGATCGCTCAACTACTCACATATATATAAGAAGGTTGTTGTGATTGGAGGATTTCGTTGTGTATTAGGATGCATCAAAATCGAGGTTTATGTTGTGTTTTAATTAAATGGAAAAGGTAATTGCATTTGTCTCTCAAACAACTCAAGATACATAAGCATTACTATATTACCCACGATTTGGAACCTGGAGCGGTAGCATTCGTACATATGTGTTGAAGACACTACTTGTATGGAATGAAGAACGTTATGTATACCGATCATAAGAGTTTTTAACACCCAAAGGTTCAAAAGAAGTTGAATACGAGACATATGAGGAAGCTCGTAATATTTAGTGGCTACGATTGTGAATTTCGATATCATCCAAGGAAGATGGATGTTGTGGCATATGTTTTGAGTAGGAAGGAAAGAGTAAGCCAAGGCGAGTGCAAATCAATGTATGATGATTCACTCTGGCATTAAGAATAATATGTTCAAAACACAGGATGAAGCGTTAAGGAATACTCATATACCAAAACAAAAAGTTGCGTGGGTTAGACAAACATTTGGAGCACAAATTGGATGGGAAATTACATCTTGTGAGAGGATTTTGGATTCCTTTGCTACGAGGTCTATGGACACTAGTAATGGACAAAGTAAAAAAAAAAAAGAGTATTTATATATAGACAAATAAAATAAAAATAATATAATAAATAAAAATAAAATAAAATACTTTATACATTAGGAGATGGTAAGAAGTATCATGATATCATGAATCGTATTGGCGTCTGAGATGAAGAAGGACATCATTAACTACATTAGTCAATTTTTCAATGCATGATCTGTTTGGGGTAAGACTATCTGGTTTATTACGGTAACCAGAGATTTACGATTGGAAAAGGGGAATGCATAGTCACGAATTTCATTACGAAGTTTCCTAAAACTAATAGTGGGCGTGAATCTATTTGGGTAGAATAACCAAGTATGCTCATTCCTTATCTATCTACGAGGATTATAAGATGGGAATTTGGTAGGTGTTACATCAATGAAGTAGTAGCAAGGCATGAAGTGTCTATGCCAGTTATGGTCGTTTTAGAGGGTCAATTCCTACAAGATTTCGGCAAATGTTACAACGGACTTTGAAATGCATTTTGCTATGAGTACGGTTTATCATTCTCGAACTGATGAACGGAATGAGCGAACCATTCAAACCTTTGAGAATATACTTAAGTTGTGTTATCAATTTTGGTAGAAGTTGGAATACTAACTTACCACTAGTCGAGTTCTCATACAACACAATTATCATTCTAGTATTCATTGCGCACTATTTCAAGCACTTCAGAAGTGTAAGAGTCGTTCAATTGTAGTGTGGACTGAAGTTGGATTAAAGTCAGTTGATTGGATTGAAATAGTTCAAGAAGCTATTGACAAGATGGTTCAAATCAAGTAGAGGTTGGATACAATACAAGTTAGGCAAATGGGTTACGCAAACAAACATCGACAGCAATTAGAATTTTGGGTTGGAGATTATATATTGTATGAAACGTTACTTCGTGAAGGTGTCATACATTTTGGGAAGTTTGAAATATTAGTATATGTGTTTTAGAAACGTTCTAAATTGTTGAACGTATGGGTTCAATAACATATCGATTTGAAAGTTGTCGCAAGAGTGAAGTGTTGTTCATGAAGTATTTCATATTTCAAATCTAAGAAAGTGTTGATTGATAAGGTCTTACACGTATATCTAGAAGAAATTTATAGGGAAATACACATAACGTTGTGTAGAGAAGTTTGTAGGAGCCGTGGATTGAGAGGTCAAAATCTCGAAGCACAAAAAGTTTTAATTTGTCATGGTCCGATAAGAACGCTTAGCGAGGATCCGAATTCACTTGCCAATGAAAAGATCAAAAAAAGCTTAATTATACGTACTTATTCGGTGATCATGTTGAAAGTATACCTCCGACTGAATTTCGGGACGAAATTCTCTCAACTGGGGGATACTGTGACAACTGTTACCAAACCGTAATCATACTTCAAGTCGTAAAAACTTATTTTCGTGTTAAGACTCATCTTATGGACTTCATTACATCAAAATATTCGCTTTCGAAAAACAAATCCAACATAAAAAGAATCTTCACAATCACACATGTAACAAAAAAGATTCGAGGCTAAATGTAAATGCGTTAATTATTGGGAACTATACAATTTATTAAAAATACACAAAATACGAAAATAATTTGATTGAGATCGTTTATTCTTAAATTGTGTGACCCGAGTTTTCTTGTGTGTCTTCGTTGTTTGGCCCAACAATCGACCTAAACCACCTCACTTTTGGTGAATCATTTAGCCCAAACCAACCCACACAACCCTAGAAGTATAAAAGGCATCATTAACACAACCCTACACAACCCTAGAAGTATAAAAGGCATCATTAACACAACCCTAACATTTTTTTGAACACAAAAATCGTCCATGCCGCTGTCCCAAAATCGCAGTCAACTTCAGAGGCCGTTTTGACCTATTTTGAATCGTTTTCAGGATTCGGCCAAAACTAAAAAGTTTGTAGATCTTGATGTTTTACACAAATAGTAATATTTTCGGCCTCTGAAACGAACCAGATTATTTTATAGTTTATTTTTGGTAAACTGCTGCAGTATATTACGAATTTTCTGAAGCTTTTCGTTAATTTAAGTTTGTATATAAACATGTTTTAACCCCAAAAATGAATGGAAACCCTACTAAACGAATTTCAGCCTCCCTAAACCCTATTTACGAAAATCAAACCTCAAGAACTCAAGTTTTGATCTCCTCATTCAATAGCAACCGAAATCCTTCGTGATTCGTATTCATGAGTAAGTTTTCGATATCAAACACCTATATCTACGGATTTCTTTCTTTTAAAACGTGATAAAGGAACTTATAAACATGTATTTGCAGATTCTAAGAAGGTCTCTCATGTTCTCGATCGTTAGTTGGTATATTTCTATCCGATTTCGTTCATTAAAACGTATTTCGACTATTTCGTTATTGTCGGTTTCTTTCGGTTCGATTTCCATTGTACTCCTGGTGATTAAAATTATTAGGATATAACTAAAATTGGTATATAAATTGGTAGAATTGAGAAATATGATTGTAATAGTGTTTTGGATTGTTCACATGAATATTTAGGGTTAATTACTTATAAACCCTAATCTTGACATATTGTGTTTTCGATTTGGGAAGCTTGTAAGTTGGTCGTTTCTTGATGAATTTTGGTGAAATAAGATTCTAAACTTAAGTATTTTGAGTCTAATTTTAAATGGAATTGGTTTCGTATCAAAAGTTTGAGTTTAAGCTGGTCATAATGATTTTACAAGATCAAATGTCAAATCTGATTTTTTTCGGTTCATTGTTTCGGTTAACTTGTCGATTTTTGAAACGTTTGTTAAACCAAGAATTAGGTCTTGAAATTTTTACTGGAGTAATTTTAAAGTGTTAAAAAATTTATTTAAAAGTATCATAATCTTTGTAAGTCTTTAAATATTTTAAATAAATTGTAACTTTTGTGTACTCAGAAGTCGTTTTAGTTTCTGAGCAGATTGTTGTGGTGAATTTTTTTTAAAATAGTTAACTATAGATTTTACTTCTGGAAAAATTACAGAATGTTTTCAATACATTGAAGTGTCACTAATAAAATTTGTAGAGTCAAATGATTTCATTAAGTCATGGTTTAAAATTTGTAAAGTGGTATAAAGTTATGGACAGAATCTAAGATATACAAAAGAGTTGATTTTCGTAAAGACACGTGAGGTCTAGTTGAGAGGAAACTTAGTAGAGGTGATTTGGACTTGAGATACAATGGAAGGACATAGATATGTCTAGGTTTTAACCCGTATACATATATAATCATTTGTAGATTGCGAGATTGTTTGGTGGATACACTTAAGGGCAACACTTACTTTAATATTTAAGGTGAGTTTTCGTGGCCCCGTTTTCAATTATATATTTTCAACTTGGGGAAAAAGTATGCTCGTGTTTTATAAATGGATTTTCATGCTGTGAACTTATGTATTTTACTTTTGGATATATGCGGAATTGTGTGACACTATGTTATTGAGCTTTTATTGGCTAATGCTTACTTTTGGTGTTTGCATTAGGGTTTATCGGTTAATGCTTACTTTTGGTGTTTGGTGTTTGCATTAAGGTTTATTCGTTAATGCTTACTTTTGGTGTTTGCATTAAATTTCTTTGTTGTAGTAGCTACTGCCATTTTGTGTTTGCGAGGTGGATTTGGGTCATACTCCTTTGTGGGGTGATGACAGTTGTTGTGGTTTAGTTGGTATTATGTTATTACACTATGTGCACCTTTTCTATATGCATTGTCCTAAACTATTATTATCACAGCAAAATGTTTTATCTTGTGGTGTTTGGTTTCAAACCTACGAAACTCACCAACATTCGTGTTGACGTTTTTGAACATATCTTTTCAGGTTATACTAGTGGATTTAAAGCAGAGGACAAGAGAACTTAGTGGACCTTTAGGGTTGTATTAAGAAATGTTCAAGACTTGTGGTACATCATAGTTATTTGTGAAGGCACGTTTCGCCTTAACATAATAGTGTACGTTTGTTTGTAAGATGTTGAATTCATTGTTGAAATGTATGCATAACATGAATCGTTATTCATGTTATTGGCATCATGACACATTCGATATTTTATTTCATATAGTATTCTTTATAATGATGTGTTATGATCCTATCGCTGTTATACTCTGTTGTTTCCGCTTTAGACGGGGTGTGACACTAGCTGCTCAGCCGAACTCGGGTAGTGAGGATAGAACTGTTAACGCTCCTACAACAAAACCCTGCTCATACAAAGACTTCCTTAATTGTAAGCCTCTGAACTTCAAGGGCACGGAAGGTGCTATTGGTTTGCTCCGATGGATAGAGAAAATGGAATCCGTCTTTCGATCTGCAACTGCCCCGAAGACTGCAAGGTCAAGTACTCCACCTACACTCTCCTTGAAGGTGCTTTGACTTGGTGGAACACTCACGCTCAGGCAGTGGGCATTGACATTGCATATCAACTCCCCTGGGAGGATCTGAAAAAGAAGCTCACAGACGAAGTATTGTCCCAACGAAGAACTCCAGCGCTTAGAGGAGGAATTCTGGCATTTGTTGGTTTAGGGAACCGATATCACTATTTATACCACTAGGTTCCAACAACTCGCTCTTCTCTGCCCTGCTATGGTAGAACCAGAACACAAACATATCCATAGATACATTCGCGGACTCCCGGAGAATATCCATGGGAACGTCGCCTCCTCCAAACCAGCAAACATTTAGAATGCCATCCGTATGGCACATGAACTCATGGCCATGATCGTTCGCCGTGAGACACCAGCCCCATCTTCTAGTAACAATAACAAAAGGAAATCTTATGGAAACCCTAAACTTCAAAATCAAACCAACAAAAAGCCTATGACTGCCAAAGTCTATACTGCTGGTTCTGACGACAAGATAGGGTATAAAGGAAGCAAGCCCTATTGCTCTAGATGCAGTCTCCATCACGATGGTACGTGCCCGTGCACCAAATGCAAGCGATTCGGGCATGTAGCCTAAGATTTCAAAACAATCATAATTGTTACCAACACCATTGCACCCAAGACATGCTATGAGTGTAACACTGGGGATATCTACCCAAAGAACAAAAACAACAACAATGCTCGAGGCAGGGCCTATGTGCTTTACACTGGGGATATCTACCAAGACCTCAATGAGGACGCGCGTACATTCATTCTCTGATAGACTAACTACTTCTGTATTGCTTGTTTTATTGAAATTTCTTACTGCTCAGTGCTTCATACATTACCTTAGATCCTAAATACGTAATAGGATTTGAATACGACAACTTACTCTTCATACAATACTGATACATGCCAGTTCACTCTACGAATTCACGGGCTATTCTAAACTTTACGAACACTGTAGAAATTCAGGTTACTCTAGGCTAGTAGTACACATTGTAGCTACACTCTGGTTTCTGACTGACCGACTGACTGACCTTGTCCCTTGGACATAATGGTCAACACACATCGAAAACTCTCCTTCTCCCTCCCTTTAGTTTCCAGTAGGGAACTAGTCTAACAAGGGGAGGAAGGCAACACGATAGAGACGTTACATCATGCGATATGATCACACAGACTATCACTTCGAACAAATTTCGGGACGAAATTCTCTTAACAAGGGGAGAATGTGACACCCGTAAAATTTTGACTTGTAATTAACTCCTAATCCTATTTTAATATGTTTAATTAGGACTATGATAGACTAATTATATGTATCATTACGTATATCGTTATATATATACGCATTTATTCGATTAGATTTAATCGTGTCATTTATATCGTCCGAATTCTGATCCATTAATATGGACGTTGGTGAACTCAAATTATTAAATATTATAAAATTATTTAATAAACATATTAGTTTCTAAATATTATTTTGATAATATTTCATAAGTAATTCGTACCGTATAAATAACTCCTACGCGATAAAAAATGAGTGAAACACGTCCGATAATCGAAACAAACTAAAGTTATGTTTTATAACTCATTAATAAGTATTTTGATAAAATACTACAACTCAAAATATCGAAAGTTTATTCATTATTTAAAAACGTACGTATAATATATAACGTCTAATTATACGTTTACACGACCGGAGAAACGAACACCGCACGGAGCGTAAATTTGGGGAACAATTTAACACACCCACATGGGGTGGCCACTCTAAATCATCTGGAAGACCATCCCAAACCACCCCCTTAATTGGTGGATCTTGTTCCTTGACTTCTAAACACCAAACCAAACCACACCATTCCCATTCATTCACCATCTCACACTCTCTCTCTACCCTCTCTCTCTCTCCATCTCGTTTTCTCTCTCTAACTCCCTGATTTCCAGACCCCAAACACCACCCCAACTCCACCTTTGAGCCACCATAGTGCCACCACGAGCCGCCACACCGAAAATCCACAAAACGCAAGGAAATGAGCACGATATCTCCTTCTTTCTTCTTTCGGTTGTACAAACATTGTAAGAATATCATTTCTCTTTCATTATACTTGTAATATACTTATTATCATATTTTAAGGTCCACTTAACAATAGGATGTCCAAATAATTAACCGAAATGCGTTTAAAAAAAAACTCGAAATCTTAAAATATGTAAGTTGTCCAGAAAAAAACTTCACTTCCACGATTTTTAGAAAAATCATTTCTCCATGAAAAAATGGACTTTTATTAAGCTTAAAATGAAGTAAAAGAAGTAATATTTCAAACAAAAATTGTTTTGTATCATTTCGACTCCGTTTAGTGCCCGAGAAAAATTTTCTCCGGCGACATATGCTTTCTGTCTTCTGAAGACAGAAAGTTACACCTCCTTCTCGAGACCATATCTTGAGTTCTAGACCACTAAAATGCATGAGACCGGTGCCAAAACCTTACAAATTTTGTTAGTTTTAAAAAGTTCTTCTATGTCATCTCTTGAAAATACAAGGATTTGCCCAGAAAAATAGATCTTTGGACTTGTATCTGGATTGATCATATTTGGACCTCATGGGACTTTCGATTTTATTAACCAACTAAACGACTCCTAAAATCCTTGTAAAAATCACAGAAAATAGCTAACATATAGGGGTATTATAGGTATTTTTCTCGGGAGTTATTGCGGAATTTAAGTTGTCGAGATCATGAGAGGAATCGGGACCAAAATCTGTGAAAATGAAACTAAGGGACTGTTTTAGTATATATTTGAAAACGACACTTCGAGAGATCCACGAAACATAACGACAATTTTTATAAACTTATTTTACCATTTTAAGGGTTGGGTAAAAATTTTGGGTCAAACCGAACACGTTTGACCAAGTCAACGAAAACAGTCCCGGTACGAAAAACCTTGGACATGCGACAATACCATTGTCGCATAAAACTTGATTCTCACAAACATCCTGCGACAATATTATTGTCGCATAAAACTCGATTCTCGCAAACACCCTACGATAATACCATTGTCGTAACACCATTATCGCAACACCATTGTCGCATAAGACTAAATTCTCGCACACACTACCATTGTCGCAACAACAATTGTCACAAACACCATTGTCGTGACAACCATTGTCGCAACACAATGAAACATATAATAATAACACTTTCGGAATATTATTACAAACTGTCACCAATGGGTCGTACATGTTTTCAATACACAAACAACACTCAAACATTTGGACATTACTAGTTGAGTGAACAACTAGCATAGATGGTCTGTTGAGATATCTAATCATTATCATAAACCTTGCGCGTTTAGGACGCCCGACAGGTTTCGTTCGTTGGAGACGACATCATTTCATCGTGTACCATCATTATTGCTTGATAACATCTCATCAGACTCAGGTGAGTCTCATAGCCCCTTATTTTACTGTTTTCAACCCAGGGGTGAGAATGCATGCTTATTTTTATTTACATATGAACACAAGTAAAAAACTCGATATATTGACTGCATGAGTTGTTTTACTAATCATGAAGCCCTCCACATCATAGTTTGTTAATATGGATTTAGCGTGAATGTTAGTGTATGGTACCATATAGGATTGACAATCCTCATCCGGGGTAGTCGCACTACCACGACTGTGGTCGAACGGACGCATTATCATTTGTTCATACGTGTGTTGATTAGGCACATGCAGGAGGCACCCTCGCTCAGGCACTTAATTGTGATCATGACACCCTCAGTTAAGCTCAAACTATGGCCTCATGACAGTAATATACAATCATTTATTTGTTTAATCACAAATCATCATACTTAAATCTTGTGGTTCATAACTCATATTTCATCATTTTACAAACCTGTGAGCTCACCAGCTTTTAGCTGACCTTTTAGCATGTATTCTCAGGTACACAACAGTCATAGGACTGCTCAGGATTAGCTAGCTCGAGTTGCATTCAGACATCAGGAGATTCATATGCATTTATACGTTTTGTACAATTAGATATGCCTTAGAATCTCTAAACATTTGAAATACGAGCTTTTGTAATTATTATACATTGTAAAACTTTTATAATATCAATGTATTTGAAAACGACGCATATAGAGCCGTTCACTTTATTTATGTGCTATTGATATTTGATTAGTCGTGCCCCAACCCTAATCGCTTCCGCAACCCGATTTTGGGGGTGCAACATAAGGAGAGATTGCTGATGTATATTTGTAGAGTGACTTATGCCTTGATTGGAAACATTTATTCTTCATTTTTATTCTTTATTTAATCACTGAAGAAATAATACTATTTCTCACTCATTGCGAGCTAACATGTTCTTGTAGAGTGATTAGTCTTATCATTCTTTAGCAACTTATTCAGGGCAAAGACTTCTGCCTTTATTAATGAGTGAGTAACATAAATCTCTCGTTGTCATGAGGATGACCATCGACACACTTAGTTAAGATATATTTGCTCAACTAAATATTTGCAGAAGCACGAATGCCAGCATCGAGTTCTTTCTTCAAGAGTTTTTTTCCCATCATTTCCAGTGACTGAATTCATCAATGATTTGGGTTGGTCAGTGACTAGTGACCTAACAAACAGCTTATTGAAAAGGTAAGCTCTAAGAAAAAAAGCTAGTAGAAGTAAATTCTAATAATAAGCTTATAGCTTTGGAGAGAAATTATACAAATACCCCTTATAAATTGATTCTGATGTGTTTCTTTTACCCTTTTATCTTAATCACATCTATAAGTTCTAGCCAGTTTGTCAAACACTTATAAAGTAATAAACTCTAACTTACAACTCAAAAAATAAACTCCAACTCTAACTATAAGCTTCCATTTCCACCTAAATTTGTCAAACACACCCATAAGCTATGAACTTATTTTGAAAGCTAGTTCAAGTAGCTTTTGTTTCTAAAACTTAATTTTTCCACAAGCTATATTTTTTTTCATCGAAACAAAGTTACTATCTTTAGTGTTTTGGAAAAAAATCAATAACTTATGTACCAAATATAATTGGTCATTTTTCCTTATCAACATAAATAATACTACATTCGTCCTAAAATTATTGTCCAGTTTTGATTTGCGGAAGTCTTTCTTTTTCAACTTTGATCTTAAATACTTTTACATTTTGTTATATAGTACTTGATACAAAGTATATGAATGGATTGAAGTTTATATGTAATTTCATTAGTATAATCTTCATCGAGTATTATATATCAAAAATAAAATATTTCAGGTCAAAGTTAAAAAATAAACATAATGTTGGAATAGAGG
Source organism: Pseudognaphalium luteoalbum (assembly GCA_963422505.1). Classification (NCBI taxonomy): domain Eukaryota; kingdom Viridiplantae; phylum Streptophyta; class Magnoliopsida; order Asterales; family Asteraceae; genus Pseudognaphalium; species Pseudognaphalium luteoalbum. The sequence continues at coordinate 108,240,352 of OY730195.1, forward strand.
TAGTAGGTTTTACCTTTTAAGATAAAGTTGTAACTCAATGCGACTAACAATGTAACATGATCCATACTGAAGTGTAACACGAGAGAATTTTGATCGATTCGTTTCATGTATTGGAATTCGGAAGGTAACACTAACATGCGAATTGTTTTTTTTTAGCAAAAAGACATCCCTTTCAACTAACTTTATGCTAAGACATAAAAAGATGAACTTTAATTTGCTACAAGCAATACTGCTTAAAAACATCTGTATAGATAGACTGAGACAGAAAAACATGTGTTACTAAGTTGGGGAACACAACAAATTCACATGCTGGTAAATTGGAATGCTATCAACTTAGGTTCGAACCTTGGTGTTATTAAATTTAATTAACTGCTTGGTTCGAACATAAAACATTGCAAACTCTTATTAAATTTATTCTAAAAGCGTAGTTTCTAATATATACATGTATTCTATTCTATGGGTGTGTTTGACAACATTAGATGGAAATGTAGATTAAGATGGAGATGAGGATGGAAATGGAGATGGAGATGAGCATGGCCAAGCTAGGATTTATAGATTAGGGGGATCAAATTTTTTTTTTTTTAATTATTTATTAATCTTTGAGGGACAAAACCTATAAAATATTATAACTACCCTTAAAAAAATTACATTCTTACATGGTTGAAATTCTTGAAGGGCGACTGCCCCCATGCCCTCCTCTACATCCGCCCCTGGAAATGGGGATGGAAATGAAGATTATTTAATAAGCTACTTTCAAGAACTACTTTTTTAAAGGATTTTTTTTATAGAATCTCAATTTTTTATGCATGTCGATCATCAATGGAATTTTGTGTAATTTATCAGCTTCAATGAGAAAAATCCCTCAAAATGTGATTGCCAAACACATTATATGTATATGCTTCTCAAATATACAAGCATTTTTAGTTTTTTCATGTAAATCTAATTTAGTTTTTCAAAGTATAGTTTCAAGATGCATTAAACTATATATCTTTTATTATTATATGAGATGAAATTCAAAATTACTATTGTATGTATTTAAGATCTAAAAAGTATCTATTGTATGCATTTTGGGTGTTTTTTGATATATAATTTTTTTTATACATATAATAGTAATTTAAATGTATACAATAGATATTTTTAGAAATTCAATAATAGTATCTTTTCAAAAGTTGGCAACAAACATTAACAAAAGCGTAAAATTTTTTCTACATTTTTTGAAGTAATAAACGGGAATACTTATAGTAAAAATAATTATTTATAGGCTTTATAATTTAAATAGTTCAAATTTTAATTAGTTATTTTGTTAACAAGTTATCACAATACATTCCGGCTATAGGGGAAGGTTATTGACTTATTGTAGAATTATTTTTTATGGTAGGGACGAATTTTTTCACTTTTAACTTCAACATATATAATTTTTTCAAAAATAAAAAATAAAAATGCCAAAATTATTAGAATTCTATCCTTTTAATATTAGATCGATTAAAAAAATAAAAAATATATGATACACAAATTAAAGTTGCGTATCACAGCTTTTTATGTGTGATACTGTGATACACGCTAAAATTTTTATGATGTGTATCACACATCTTTTTTTAAAAAAATCTCATATTAAAGAGCACACAATTCTAAGAATTTTCATATAATTTTTTTATTAAAAACATAATTTAATCTTAAAGTTAAAAGTGAAAATATATGTTTCTACCATTCCCATCATAACAAATGTTCCTACTTGAACCTTCCCCTCCGTCTATATTTGTCCACAAGATTTCTTGATTAAAATTTTCAAATTATCTTGGTTTGTTATTAAAATTCAATCAATCAATTATTGTATATGTATAATCTTCTAAATCTCAAAACAAGTGTTTTGAAATTTTTATTTTAGTTTATCCCAAAACAAATATTTAGTTTCAAAAATAATATACTAACTTTGCTAAATTACTCATAATTACTTGTTTACAGAACTAATCCATGAAAACGGTGCAAAAATGTAACATCCTCCTTAGGGGCTTCGTGGCATTTCAGTAAATTCCTTACTTTAAATTATTCGTTTAATGTGTTAGGAAATTAAATTGATTAATTTATTATGCTTATTGTAAATGATTAGTCAAAAAGTCAAACGACTTATTGTGATTAGTAAGTTATAAATTGTTTTACTTTTTAGAGTTTACGGTAAATTAAAATAGTTGAAATCGTAAATGTTTTTTAGGTTCCTAACAATAGGTTAAGAAGGGGACTCATTTTAAATGGGTACGGAGTCGATTTTAAGGAGAGCCGACCTCCAATATTTACTTAACCTTTCAAATTTCCTTCTGCTTCATTTCAAGAACACACAGTGATATTCCCAAATAGAAATTATAATCAAGATTGAAACAACCTAAAGAATCAAAGGGAGCTGTGATTCTTACTTCCAAGTTCTTCATCATCATCTCATTATCATCCTGTTATCTCCAAAATAGTGAGTGTTCTTGTATTATTATTCATGAATTTAATTGATTGAATTAGGGTTAATGATGTATGTGTAAATTAAGCTAGAGAAGTCGTTAGTTGTGGTTGTTTGAAGGAAATTGAGCTAATAGAAACCTTACATAATGAGTTTGAAGTTGTTTTGGTTTCAAAAATCGAGTTAGGGTTCGTGCAGGTCTGATACACCGATTTTTGAAACGCGATCCCATCTTCAAGTTCGGATCGCGTTCCTCCGTTTTATTTCATCACAATTGAGTTTGGCTTTTGAAACACGATCCTAACCCTTGTACCTGGATTGCGTTTCCCAGTTATAAAATGATACAGTCAAGTTTTGGTCATAGGAACGCGATCCCAGCCCATCACCCGGATCGCGTTATCGAGTGTTAATTGATCACAGAACATTTTCCTTCTTGTGAACGCAATCCCACCTCACTTTCCAGGATCGCGTTACGTAGTGTTTTTGGTTACAGAAGAGTTTTTCTTCATGTGAACGCATTCCCACCACCTTAACCCCAATCACGTTTGCATGAATAATTTTGACAAGTTTTGCAAATTTTGAAAATGCATAAGTATTTTCAGGGTCGTGAACAAGTGACGAATTTCATTAACTCGAATTGGGTTGAAATTCACATGGTCACTCGAAAATGGCCCAATGATTAAAGCTCTATCACAAGAGCCTAGGCGGTTTTAGGGCTTTCGGGGTCGTTTAAGGGCCGAAAATGGCATTTTTCAGTTTTGAACCTCGTTTTGGGACTTTTGATTTCATCTTGGATTTGGACTTTTGTTTTCTTAGAACTCCGGAATTACCTGCTTGGGTAAATGTGTTATGATAATTATCAAAACCGATATCCCATATGTATAAAAATAAGTTGGGACTAAGTAATGAAGTTATTGATTATATAACTTCAGTTAGCGGGAAATGATACTGTAAGCTGGTATTGATTTATATTTTGATACTATGAATTCAGATAGGTTATATGATTATGAAATGAGTTATATATTATGAGACAAGTTACTAACTCATTGTTTAATTATATTCTCAGATACGGAGAAGGCTCGGTAATATTAGACCTCTGAGCTTGCAGCTGAGGTAACGGTGAGTGGATCTGTACCCTCAGTGTGATTTAGTTGTAACAGGTTTGGTTACAACGGGTAAACGTATTATTACTGTTTTAGTTTGCCATGATGATTATGGTTTAATAGTAATAATACTGTTGATAGACTGTTTAGTCTGATATGTTGCTATAATAAGTAAGTGGGTATGTGATCACGTGATATTCATCCTTTGGGCTTTGACGATATTCAGAGGCCAACATGGAGTTGGGCTTGGGTTTGCTATTGTTTGAACTACACAGGGTCTTAGTACAAGTGTTATTGTCGTAGCCTGTGTTGTTTGGGTTAATATCACTAAGTAGTCGGTTAAACCTCTGTATTGGCCTGCAGTTGGTTTTAAAGTGTTCTTTGAGAAGGTTTTCTCAAGAACCATCGGTCCTCTTTGATGTTGTGTGTTATGAAGCTATATGTTGTAAACAATGTGTTGAGTTTACGATTATTTGCGGTAAATAGATTTGTTATCGTGATGCGCTCCCAGCCGTCAGTGTCGTTGGTGTTGTTGTAACGACTGAGGGTGCGATCAGGGGGTTTTAAAATTTGTTTTGCTCAGGGCCTAAACTGTGACACCCCACAATTTTGATGTAATTATGAACGTTAATCACTTGCATACTTAGGCTAATTCCCTGACAAAATTTAAACAAAAATGTTTGATGTGAAATAAGTCTAGCGAGCCCAAAACAATAAAGCGAAAAGTATTACAAAATTTGTAATTATTATAATTATATACGAAATGGTCTGAAAGAATGTGAAAAACTTATACAAAATTTGGTGAAACAAAAATCCGAAACAACCCGAAAATGTTTCCAAACTATTTCAAAATATTATTAGACTAAAATAATATGTGAGTGAAAAAAAATACCAATCAAACCAAAATATTTATACGTTTTATATAAAACGTATTGCGCGCGACAAAAACAATACAAAAGGTACCCGATGACCAAAATAATAAAAAAAATTATTCTTATTATTTCGAATAAAGTATTTGGAAAAATACTTCAAAATAAATTTTGCGAATATTAAATTTTAAATTTAATATAAATGAACTCGTACACAAATTTAATGGGTTAAATACCTAAATATTTAACCATTCAAATTTGGGACAAAGTTTTGTAGTGGCCATACTCGTTTGACTTGTGGGTAGCCGGCCTTACCCACCTCACCATACCATCCTTATTTGATTTTGATCACAAGTAACAACACACTCAAATCAACTCCATTATTGAATCCAAAAATATCTCTTTCTTCTCTTTTTCTTTGGGCTTCGCTCCAACAACAACAATAGCAACACATTCATATATCATGATCATAATAATCACCTTGTAAAAGGAGAGGAACAAAGGATCAAGCAACCAAATATCATAAATCTCGGTTTTCTTCTTTAAGTTTTGGTAAGGAAACCTTTTTCTTCACTAAACTTTCATGTATTTAACCTAATAACATGTTATATGTTCACTTTATGAAAGATCAAACTCAAAAACATAACCAAAATATAAACCCATACATTAATGATGTTAGTTTATGACTTCTTTTTCTTTTCTGTGAAAGAAGATATATGATTAGTGATGATTTTTTTTTTCTACATCAAATAGCTAATTATAAACTAATTAGAATTTTTTACTTTTATAGAAAGTTGTTTTCAAGGTCTTTGTGTAATTAGATTATTATGGAATAATGATATATATACCTAAGTTCATATAACTAAAAGTCAACTTAATAATAATTGAGTTATATGACAGTGATGAATATGAAGTACTCTAGATCTTTTAATTAACCCTTTCATTAACTTCAAATAAAATTGGATCATGAGAACGAGCTAGTTAGTTGTGAGCATGGGTGACCACGTTACCAAAAGTCTAATGTATGTGATAGTAGTCGTTGCGCTAATGTCTTTAGTAATAAATAAACAAAATGACTCAACTCGTGAATTAAGCGAATGTAACTACTCTAATAACGTTTATGAGATATACTATACTACTATTATTATACATGGCGTCATGTTGGTTATCTTTCTTTAGAAAACGGCTTTAAATATTACGTACACTACTTGTCCGCCCTTTGAATCGTAATGACGCATTCATATAGATATAATTATACACATTTTATAGATAAAAAAAGGATTGGTTAATTAACGCTATATAACATGTACGTAATTATTAAGAAGATTTATTGTTATAAAATTTGAGTAACACCTACGATATGATATTATGATTCGATTCATTATAACGTAACAGCGGATCGAATTTCATATCTCTTGTGATTTATTCAAATGAACGATCTTAATAATGTTACAAATTAAGATCAAGATTAGCCAACTGGAGATATAATTAATCAAAAGTATGTGATGAGTGTTGACATGTGCTATGTACCAACTACGTACACCTTAATCTTTATGAGTTTTATAATTTCTTAAGAAACCATCACCAACGGATCGTTCAAACTTTTAAAACAACATTGATCTTTCAACGAGTGAACGATTAACATGGTTTGGCGGTTAGCCGAACACTTATACAAATTATCTCTTACGTTTAGGACGTTAGGGACATTACTTGGGAATACGCTTTGCTAGCTCTCACTACTTAGCTCATAAGGTGAGTTCACAGCCCCTACTTTTACTGTTTTACTGTTTTCAAATTAGGAGTGGAAAACATAGCAACTATTTTGCTACTACAACTGTTAACTATATATAAATGCTTACATGATTTTATACAACTGTTTACGAATACGTTCTTACTATTACTTAAACTTATTTTGAGATGATTGTGCATACAACTTTTGGTAACATGACCACGAATCTTGGTACGGATCTAGTTTTACAACTCTGTAGTGCATGAAGTCCCCGTGGCTACAGACCATAACCCATTAGCTAGGTGACGCTAGACACAAAATAAACGGATAGTACTATCGGAGTGACGTCCCTTCAACGAAGAGCGGAGCGTATATTCAATTAGTCCTAGAGGCAACAACTATTTATTGGTCGTGTTTTGGTTATGGAATTAGGTAGTGCTCTAACTCGTAAGGTCTAGCTAACCTTCGAGGGATTCCTGTCCATGCTCTCCCACGAATGTTAAACTTTACGGAATTGTTGGTTATACGAAAATGATTAACGAACTATACTTTTGGGAAACCCCCAACGATTATTGAACTATACAATTTGGGAAACCCCAAACGAATATCTAACTATACTTTGGGAAACCCCCAACAAAACGATATTTAAGAACTATTTATACACTGGAGCATTTTTCCACACGTATACGATTTTAACAGGTTTATATTACGAAAACGTTTTAGTCAAAACCTGACTACTATTTTAACAACTAATATTGAACATCGAAATTATTGGATGAGTTTTCCAACGAATTACGATTTACAAAACAAACTTACTATAGTAAACGATGTAAAACCTGTGAATTCACTCAACTTTGTTGTTGACTTTTACTATGTTTTTCAGGGAATTAGCTGCTAAGGTAAGCCGCATGCATTTTGGATACTAGGCGACCCACGGTGAATTTACGATGCCATCTTTTGAAGAAATGGGATTTCTTTTGTATAACTAAAATATGTTTTAGTCATATTCACGAAATCCAATATTGTATGAACTTTATACTTCTATGATTCGTCGAATCGTAAGCTTTTTAAAAAAAACTTATAACTTTGGCATCTTAATATATGTATGTTCTGCGATAACCTCATGCTCTGATATGCATGATTGTCCTACAATTACGTATGCGCCCCCATTCGATCTAATGCTTCCGCTAAACACTCATTAACAATAATTACCGAATTTGGGGGTGCGACATAAACCTCCGAACTACCTACTGGCACTGGGTACAAGTACCTAATACTAGTACGTGGTAAGGATGATCAGGGTCATCTTCAGACGGTCGAATTTGAAACAGAGCTTGTTTGGATGATTAAGTCTTCAAGATAGGGATCAGATAGTTGGGTTTTTTTTTGGGTTTTTATCTAATTTAAACTACTAAAGCAATAAAACTAAAATGAGCTAGCTAGCACGTATGAAACAACTAAGGATAGGGAAGACGTGGTTCGCCATGATATGGGATAGTATAATATCGGGATGGTGTTTATGATGGGGACACTTTTAGATTAATAGATTGACAGACCTTGGTGTATACACTAGAACCCTACCAATTAAATTCCCGTTGGCATGTCACTTGGAACTAGGTTATCATGATTCTGATCGGAGCAATACACTAAACTTTCAATACTTACCTAGTTGAAAGATAAGCAAGCTATCTTGGTGAAGCACCGATGTACATGAATAAAGCAGCGTATTGTCTCATAGGTCCGACCGTTCTTAACACATAAGCTTATCTCTCGTACTTCTAATTATGTAACTAATTATTAACTTGTTATGTTTAAAGAAACAAATATGTAAGATCTAGGGGGTTGATGTATCTAAGTCACTTGGACTTTCCTTTCAAGACCTTGTTAATACTTTTTTTAAGCTCTAATTACTTTGATTTATAACCTAGACCTCTCCTTTTCAAAAATTTATACATCCATGGATTATTCACAGTTTATCAAAACGTGTTTCATATGCAGACCATACCTTTCAGTAATAACCAGTGTACTTTATAGAATAGTTCCATGGTTTCTTACATTCAACATGCGGTCAAGAGTAATTGACAGTGAGAATGACACTCTTAAACTAATTAAATTAAAAGCAAATGTAAATCTAAAGCAGTGCAGAAATGTAAACCTAATATGTGAAACGAGTGGTCTCACTGTGTCTTACTTATTGCATGCTATGGGTACAGATAACTACTTACTACAATTAAGGTTCATGACTCCCTAATATCTAGGTTGTAGTCACGTGGATAACTGGAAAGGGTACTCCATAACTTATTTCTGGTGTCATATATTTAAACAATAACAAAGCATAATAATTCTCATTCATATATGTTTCTCTTTATAAATTTAAACTATGTTGTAATGAATTGTTTTTACGATCCTATCAACTAACTAACGTAGAGTTGTCCGCAATCAGATAGAAGATATGTCACATGGATAGTAAACACAAACAGTTACAATACACCGGAAGTTCTCCCAAATGTACTGGACACATTAGCCAACGACTACCGTCGAATCCTATTCCCCAATCTCGTTCATCAGAGATGTCTGTATCATTGCATGGTCTATTGAATAAACAGTCGCATAAACAGGTTTTACCCTACCGGAATAAGTTGGGGCAGTCTGGTCATAAGCGGTTGGCCAAACATGCCATCATTCGTTCATAATATTATAATTAAACTATAAATAGAAATTCATTTAGCACATTTATAGTATTGATCTGTAATATAACTACCTTCGGTCATCTCAGACTTCCGTACGTTTGTGCTCCGCATAAAGCGTTTCCAGCACTATATCTAGAACAGTCGAATAGGGGCCGTCATATTACTTTACAATATTTAATATCATCCCATTATAACTATCTAAATCATGGCAAACATATAAGCAACTACTCGCAGATCATGGTAATAAACATTTCTAATGTTAATAAATCATAAACATCAAACAAGAACATTACGTATAGTTAATAAAAGAAAAGGATAGATATTACCCGTAATTATTGCGAGCAAAATGATGCTTATATTACTTCCAAATATTACCAAGTGTTACATTGCTAAGTTAGCTACTACTAACTACTACATAATTATTCTCTTACATATCTCTCACCAAATTAATTAAACTAACTTTGAGGAGAAAGTAGAGAGAGAAATTAAAATTGGGAGAATGTGTAGAAAGGTGTAAGGTGTAAGATATGTAGGTGTGTCTAGAAATGAACCATGAAGCACATATTTATACTTAAAATTTGGTGCATTTTAGCAATTAGGAGCACATGTTAGCACATGTACCCTAAAGCGAGAAAAGGTCTAGCACGTGTACCCTAAAGTTGTGGAAAAGGTCTAGCACGTGTACCCTAAAGTTGTGGAAAAGGTCCAGCACGTGTACTAGGAGAGTACGAGCAAGGATGAAAAAGTGGTCAGGGGACGGGGGAAGGCAGCCAGTGCCGCCACCCATGCTGCTGGCGGCGGCTACATGGTGGCCAGCGGCGGTTGCCATGCTGCCGCCCCGGTTCACCGTCTTTTGCTTCATTTCTTAAATCGCGCGTATCTTCTTTGTTATACGTCCGTTTTTGTCGATTCTTTTTACGTTAGATTCGTTCTTCAAAAACGAAGACTTTGATGAAAAGAAATATATGAAGTGTTTCTCTGATCTTACGATGTCTCGTGCGAATCGTTTGAATCTTCCGGCGTACGTAGAATCTTCATTCTTCATCCGTTTTTGTTGATTCTTCTTCTGTTAGATTCGTATTTTGAAAACGAATATCTTGGATAAGAGAAATGTCAGTGATGGGTAATTTGTCTCTAAATCTTGTTTTAATGTCTTGAATCTTCAAACGTCTGTGGAATCTTCGCCTTTCGTCCGTTTTGCTTGTTTTGCTTGTGGAATCTTCAAACTTTAATTTTGACATTCTTGGAAAAGTTTCATTGATTTATACATTATCTGAGTTTATTTGCCAAGTATTGTTCCAGAATGAGAGAGATATCGGTAGTAAAAATGTGACTTTTTACGCGATATCATATCGCTAAGTTGAACTATTGGTTACTCATCTACTCACTTAGCGTTGAGCTAATCCCCCACATTAGGCCAACATTCACCACATCAGGCCAACGTTCTACCCCAGTGTTATCGACAAAATGATGCGTTCAAATTTTTTGTGTTGGTTCAAAATCATTTTTGTTGGACCATTTAAACTTTGAGTTGAACAATCACCCCATAAAATCATATTCATTTTAAATTTTTAATGTTTAATTGAGCATAAAAATCTAGAGAAAAGTTCATTAAAATACGTATTTTTTTTAAAAAAGTATGGGAGAACCAATATGAGCTCGGCATTTGTAAGAAGTGCATTAACCCCAAAAATCTTAAAAAATAATCATCTCACAAATGGCAATCGTTAAATTATGAAAATTGCATTATAAAATTTAATTTTTTCTTATCTTCGGTTAAACATCTCACAAGGTATACTTTCAACGAGTTTTTTATATTTCGTCTTTTGGTGGGTTTTACAAATCATTAACACATGTGTTAGTATTGGTTGTACATTTGATTTAAGGTAATGGTTTGCGTTTATGGTTTAGTAGTATTTAAGAAACCCTAAACCGTAAACGCAACACGTTAACACTTGTATTAGTAATTTATAAAACGGAAAAAAAATCGTCGATAGTTGATATTGCGTAAAAAGTCACGTTTTTACTACCAATATCTCTCCCATTCTGGAACAATACTTGGCATTTAGACTCAAATAATACACAAATCAATGAAACGTTTCCAAGAAGATCAAAATAGAGTCGCGAGAGAAAAATCAAGCAAAACGAACGAAAAACGGAGATTTTATGCACATTTGAAGATTCAAGGCATCCGAGACAAGATTTGAGATAAAGTGCCCACCACTAAGATTTCTCTTATCCAAGATCTTGGTTTCAAATTACGAATCCAACAGAAGAAGAATCAGCAAAAACGGATGAAGAATGAAGATTCTGCGTACGCTGAAAAATTCAAATGATTCGTACGAGACATCTAAAGATCAGAGACACATCTTAGGGATTTATTTTCATCAAAGTATTCTTTTTTGAAAAACGAATCCAACGCAAAAAGAATCGTCGAAAATGGACGCATAACGAAGAAGATACGCACGGAACAAGAAACGAGCAAAAGGCGGCGAACCGGGCCGGCTGGCAGCCAACCAAGGCCGGCTAGCAACCAACCAATGCCAGCTGGTAGCCACCCAACTCCGGCTGGCAGCCACCCGTCCCCTCGTCTCTTTTCCGTCCTTGCTCGTACTTGCCTGGTACATGTGCTACCACTTTCCGCAACTTTAGGGTACACGTGCTACCACTTCCCGCAACTTTAGGGTACATGTGCTACCACTTTCCGGGAAAGGACCACCCCCAAATGCATGCTAACTTGAGCCAAAAATGGCTAACATGCACCCATCTTCATCTATAAATAGGGCATCAAGGCTCATTTGAAAAACACACCTTTCCTACCATATACACCATTCCTATCACACATTTCTTAGGAAAAACACCTTCCTAGCTTATTTTCATACTCTAGAAATAAGCTCAAACTTTCTCACTCTACATTCTTTCTCTAGATTAGTTTTAACTAGTATTTAAACTAGTATAGAAGATTAATTTGGAATAGAAGGAAAGTGCGGAACGCATTGTAATCTTCATTGTACGCTCGGGATCATGTCAATTAATTCAAGTCTATTCTCTCTCACATTTAATCCTGGTTCTTTCTATCTTTATCTATCTTAATTAATTACGTTTATATTAATTATGCTAGATTTTGTTATTTCCATGATTAAAGAGTAGTATACTTGTTGTGTTTGTTTGCGATGTAGTTAGTTAATTATGGGATGATTGATAATTAATTTTAGAAGTAATATGACGGCCCCTATTCGAATGCTCTTCAGTATAGTACTGGAAACACTTCAAGGTGGAGTACAAATGTATGGAAGCCGAAGAACGAACGAAGGTAGTCATATTACAAAACGCTACAATATTACGAAGTAATATGAAGGCCCCTATTCGATTGTTATGTAGTATAGTGTTGGAAACACCTTAGGTGTAGTACAAACATGTGGAAGCTTTGCAACGACCGAAGATAGTTATATTACGAACTAATATTATAAAATGGGAAACCTAGTTTAATTAACCTTTCTAAATAGACTTTTAAACTTCAAATTAATCTATCGCCTTTTGTTGTCTTGCACACCGGTCGTTAAAATTTCTAATGGTGATGCAAGACAATAGTGGGTTTTTAATTTGTAAGCCTTGGGCTTGGGGTTACTATTATGCTAATCAAAGGACTAGCAAAGGACAAGTATGACCTAGGATCGTTCTTCAAAACGCGACAAATTGAAACTATCGGATTTAGAAACTTTTATGTATTTAGCTAGGGATGAAAGAGTTGGTTTTGGTTTTGGATTTTCTATTCTAAATTAAACTAAAATAAACTAAAAAGTGGAGGTTACTTCGGGCGTTTAGCAATTAAAGCGATTGTCTAATATGAAGTGGTTTAGGAGTTGTTAAATATGGAGAGTTCTAATGGGGATAAGTTCGTAAGTTAATGTGAGCTATTACTACAATCCTTCTATCGAGCTAACGCGGAGGTGTCCACAATCAGGCAAATAGAATGTCACGTGGGTTGCAGAATATATTAAAGCATACACCGAAAGTTCTCTCAAATGTATACCCATATTATCTGACAGTTAATCTCGAATCCTATTCCCCAATCTCGGTCTTCAGAGATGTCCGAATCATGGTATAGTTCGTTGAATAAACAATCTCATGAACGAGGCTTACCCTCACCGGAATAGGTTGGACTAACTAGTCTAGGCGGCCGGATAATATGTCATCACTTATTCGTACAAATTGTCAGCATTACTCAGGTATGCAAGAAAATAGGGATGATTTGTACTAAAAATAGAAACTCAAGTAATACGTCTGTTATTCTCGACTTCCATACATTTGTACTCCGCCGTAGGCGTTTCCAGTACTATATCAAAGAACAGTCGAATATGGGCTTTCATTTAATGCCGTTTGTATTTCACAATTATGATAATCATAAGGCAACAGTCAAACAAGAACATGCAATAAGACAATCAAAGCAACAGTTCGATATAAGCATGCAAAGGTATTATTTAAGTCGAGGATATTCTGAAAGTTGTCTCAAAAATATCGTCAATATGAATTTAATCTTAATCTACCTCTATTATCATATTCCTTGTCTCTTGGATCCTATTTTGGTCTAGAGAACACCCGCCATACCGAGCTCAATGATTCAATCTAACATAGTTTATCTAAGTGACCTATACCCTATGAGTTAGCTACATTCATTTTTGGATAAGGTTTTAGTCACAACATGAGTTGGGCAGATAAACGATAAAGATTTAATTCCTACATCCATTTGTAAAATAAACCATCTGCAATCTCATAACATACAACACAATTACATATTTAAAACTCTCTAAACGACTATCATAGCAGACAATTAAGTTATCTAGTTAACCATGGCAATTCTAGCATGCGTATTTAAATTTATAAAATAAAGAACAAACATATTTAAATATGGAAGATAGATTAAAACCTGGAAAGGTATACAAATAACTCATAGCTACAATGCATCCTGGAGCACCTCCGTACAAATCTTCTTTAGTTAATTAATTAGCTATTCTAATTAATTAAACTATCCTAAAGGAAGAAATACTAATTTTACAAGAATAAGAAAGATAGAGAATGTAGAAAGTGTATGGTGTGTGGTGTATCAAAGGTATTTATGCAAATGAACCATGGGCCTCCTATTTATAGGGGAAAAGCATAACTTTTCTGACGATAACGCACGTCTTTGAGTCTGCTTTGTATACCAATGATCTTTTCTGTGGTTTCGTGAATGATTTATGGACCGGTGAGTTGGCTGTCTCCCACTTCGGTCCAACAAATAGGTGATCGGCACTTACGACCGTACAGTGCCTCGAAAGGTGCAGCTTTGATGCTGGTGTGGTAGTTGTTTTTGTACGAAAATTAGCATAATGGTAGATGATATTCCCAGTTTGCACCGAAGTCAACCACGCAGGCTCGTAGCATGTCCTTCAGTGTTTGTATGGTTCGTTCGCTTTGGCCATCACTTTGTGGGTGGTAAGCGGTACTCATATCCAGACGAGTACCCAAAGATTTCTGAAGTGACTGCCAAAAGCAAGATGTGAAACGGCTATCTCTGTCAGAGATAATTGAGATGGGAACGCCTTGGCGGGACACAATCTCCTTTAGATAAATTCGTGTGAGGCGTTCCATTTTATCGGGTTCTTTGATGGCGAGAAAATGGGCAGATTTGGTGAGACGACCGACGATCACCAAATGGTATCGCAACCGCTCGATGTTTTTGGGACTTTGGTAATGAAATCCATGGTGATCTGCTCCCATTTCCACTGGGAATTTCCGGTTGTTGAAGCAAGCCGAAAGGTTTTTGGTATTCGGCTTTGACCTTAGAACAAGTAAGACATTTGCTGACATACGTGGCGATGTCAGCTTTCATGTTAGGCCACCAGTATAGTTCCTTGATGCCATGATACATCTTATTGGATCCAGGATGTATAGAATATTTGGACTTGTGAGCTTCGTCCATCACCAAGTCCCAAGGTTTCCAAAACTAGGTAACCAGATTCGGTCAGAGAAGTACCTAACTCCATTACGTTTGATGTCAAACTGTTTATCCATGCCTCGCAAGGCTTCACTTTTGATGTTTTCAGGTTTCAAGGCTTCGAGTTGAGCGGTGAGAATTTGAATGTTTAGGTCGTTATGAATAGTCATAATGAGGGCTCAGACTCGAAGTGGTTTCGATCATTCTTTTCGACTGAGGGCATCGGCAACAACATTTGCCTTCCCTGGATGGTATTTGATTTTGCAATCATAATCGTTGAGCAACTCGACCCATCGGCATTGCCTCATGTTGAGATCTTTCTGATCGAATATGTGTTGGAGACTTTTGTGGTCGGTAAAGATTGTGCACTTAGTGCCGTAAAGATAATGTCTCCAGATTTTAAGAGCGAAAATGAAAGCTCCAAGTTCGAGGTCATGGGTAGTGTAGTTCTTTTCGTGAATTTTCAGCTGGCGGGAGGCATAGGCAATGACCTTGTCTCGTTGCATCAACACAAAACCAAGACCTTGGTGGGAAGCATCGCAGTATACCACGAAGTCATCGTTGCCTTTGGGTAATGATAGAATAGGAGCACTGCAAAGCTTTTGTTTCAGAAGTTGGAAAGTTGACTCTTGTTTAGCTGTCCAGTCAAACTTCTTGTCTTTTTTAGTCAATGTGGTGAGAGGTTGGGCTATTTTTGAAAAATTCTCAATGAAACGCCGATTGTACCCAGCAAGACCCAAGAACTGGCGTACTTCGGTTGGCGTAGTAGGTGCTTTCCAGCACTTGATAGCCTCGATTTTTGATGGATCAACATGAATTCCTTGACTATCAATCACGTGTCTAAGGAATTGAACGGTTTGCATCGAACTTACACTTAGAGAATTTGGCATATAACTCCTCGTGTTTGAGTAGTTCTAGGATGGTTTTGAGATGCTGCGCATGTTCCTGTTCGTCGCGCGAGTAAATGAGGATGTCATCATCGATGAATACAATGACAAACTTGTCAATATATGGTTTGCACACTCGGTTCATAAGGTCCATGAATACAACCGGTGCGTTCGTTAAACCGAATGGCATCACTTGAAACTCGTAATGCCCTTAGCGAGTTCAAAAATTAGTTTTCGGGATATCAAAGTCACGAACTCGAAGTTGATGATAACCGGACCGTAGATGGATTTTTGAATAAAAACTTGATCCCTGGAGTTGGTCGAACAGGTCATCAATATGAGGGAGTGGATAACGGCTCTTGACGGTGAGTTTGTTGAGTTCGCGGTAGTTGATACACATTCTAAAAGAACCGTCTTTCTTTTTCGCGAATAAGACCGGAGCTCCCCAAGGCGAAGAACTCGGTCGGATGAATCCCTTATCCAGGAGTTCCTGTAATTGAGTAGACAACTCCTGAAGTTCGGATGGGGCTAAACGATTAGGTGCTCGTGCCACTGGTGCTGCACCGGGCACAAGATCGATGGAGAACTCGACCTGTCTTGGTGGTGGTAGACCAGGCAGTTCTTCGGGAAAGACTTCTGGAAAGTCTCGAACGATGGGGACATCCTCGAGTCACATCTCCTCTGACTTTTTCTCCATAATATGCGTGAGGATTGCCGAATACCCTTTTCTCAAATACTTACGGGTTTTCATGCATGAGATAATATTTAATCTCGTACCACCGGTCTCCCCCTGTATGATTAAAGTACCACCGGTGACGAGAGGAATACGAATGCATAACAAACGATTTCAGCTCGATGCTTGGACAACCAGTCCATGCCAACAATGATGTCGAAACTTCCGATCTCGACGGTTATGAGGTTGATGGGGAAAGGTTCGTTTGCCAGGGTTAAAGTGCAATCAGGTAATACACTATCGGCCTCGATTAGCTTGCCATTAGCTAGATCTATAGTATATAAAGTATCTAATGCAACATGTGTAATATCAAGTAGTGGGCTGAACTCGTTCGATATGAAACTCTTGTCGGCACCAGTATCAAACAGAACAGAAGCAAATAAATTGTTGATAAGGAACATACCCGTGACCACATCAGGGTCTTGACGGGCGTCCTTAGAGTTAAGTACAAAAGCTCTACCTCGTGCATTGTTGTGGTTGACCTTGTTCTTGCATTTCGAACAATCATTCCCGGAGTGTCCGGTGTCTCCACATTCGTAACAGGCTCGAGGTTGGTTGGTGTTGGTGTTGTTGTTGGAATTGTTGTTGTTGTTCTTGGGAGATCGGCAGTCCTTGGCAAGATGCCCGTACCGCTTACAGTTGTTGCAAGGAGTACCACAAGGACCGTTGTGATGGTGGTTGCACTTGGAGCAAAAGGGTTTCATCCCAGTGTAACCCCGTTTGGGTTCGGTGTTTGAAGTGTAAGCCTTGATGGTATCGGGTTTCTTCTTCTGGTTGTTGTGGTTGTCAGTCCATTTTCTTTTGTTATTGCTGTTGGAAGATGGAGCGGATGTTTCACGACTGACAATCATTGCCATGAGTTCATGTGCCAGGCGAATGGCACTCTGAATGGTTGTTGGTTAGGATGAAGCAACGTTCCCCTTGATATTTTCTGGGAGACCGCGAATGTACCTCTGGATGCGTTTGTGCTTGGGGTCTACCATAGATGGGCAGAGTAGAGCAAGTTGTTGGAACCTGGTAGTATAACCAATGATGTCGGTTCCCTGAACCAGTAAGTGCCAGAACTCCTCCTCCAATTTCTGGAGTTCTTCGTTGGGACAGTACTCCTCCATGAGCATCTTTTTCAGATTCTCCCAGGGGAGTAGATAAGCAGTGTCAATGCCTACAGAATTGGCATATGAATTCCACCAAGTAAGAGCACCTTCCTGGAGGGTAAATGTGGAGAACTTAACCTTAGTATCATCCACACAATTGCTGATACGAAAGACAGATTCCATTCTCTCGAACCATCTTACCAGGCCGATGGCTCCTTCAGTGCCCTTAAAGTACAAGGGTTTGCAGTTGAGGAAGTCCTTGTAGGAACATGGTCTAGATGTAGGGTTGTTATTCAGTGAATCTTCACTGCCAGAACTTGACTGTCGGGCAGCTAAGGCTTGTGCCACACTTTGTGCAATAAGTTGAGCGATTTCAGTATCGCTATACGTGTGTCTTTTTGGAAGCATGGTGCTGAGAAATACAGAAAGAGTTAAGTGAGACGTTTGTATAGGATATTGACATATCACATATGTATATATATTCAGGTTATATACAACATGACAATCAACAGAGTAAGATAGTACGTTAAGGTTAGTAATCATTTCTTGATATAAAGTTCAAATGATTACAGGATTCAGAGTTTACAAAAAGTTAGAGAACCAAAAGTTACAAAAGATGCCGGGAATTGTAACATCTGGTCGAATTATATAGATTTCTACATAGGTACTAACGGATTACAAGATAGAGACTACACTAGTCTTGACGCAGATTGAGCTGTGGCAATAGAGAAGTGAGGTGGTCAACGGACTCTGCAAGCTGGCTAACCATCCTGAGCGCCTCCTCGGTTTCCCGCAGGCGTGTTTCGCACTAATGCAACCTTGATTGCAGAACAGAGATTTCATTTCGGTTACTGATCACCTGGTTGTGAACAGTTCCCATTGTTTCGATAGTTTCTCCCAGCTGGTCGTCAAGTGTGTCCATGTTATCCACAGTGTTCTCGTGATCTTCGGAGACTTGATAGATACATTCAAGGGCTGCAAGTCTCCAGTTCTCACGAGTCTCCTGTAGCTCTATGTCCATTTCACGAAGTCGTTGCTCATGGTGGTTTAGCCTAGTGGCTAATGCTGGTATGGAATTGGGGCTAGTTCGAGGTGACATAGTGGTCCTCCTAGAAATCCGTGGGTTTGGTGATCTCGGTTGATGAGAACGTGACGAAGTAGGTGGTGTTTCAGTAGGAGTGTTTGCCATTTCTTAGACAAGAACGTTTAGAAAGTGAGGCCTATATATATATATATATATATATATATATATATATATGTATATATATCATATAATATAGCCTAGAGTGTCTAACAAAAACAAGTAATGGTCCCGTTTCTCTCGTGATCAACGTCAACTAGTGTATCCCTGTTCAACATAACAGTTTCAGCTCTTACATCATCTTTATTTAATTATACATAGTTGATCAGGCTATGTTAAATTAAAATCGAATGATGTAATCCTTGAACCAATCACACCTAATAAGGAAATACTGTCTAACGGTCATAGTCTAGGCCCACTAAATGCAACCTAGTTCACTATAACCTTAGGCTCTGATACCAATCTGTAACACCCCCCAAATTTATTGTTTGGCAGAAGCATACTTGGGGTGCTACTAATCAATAATCACAAGCACATAAGATAAAGTGAACGACTCTATATGCATCATTTTAACAAAATACATTGATTGTAATAAAAGTTTACAAGAGTTATAAGGATTACATAAGCTCGGTATCCTGATCTGAAAGATTCTATGCATTACTACTTATACAAAATATAATAATGCAGAAAAATCTCTTGATGTTCGTGTTTGCATGCGACTCGAGCTATATAATTCCTGAGTAGTCCTACTACTGCTGTGTACCTGAGAATACATACTAAAAGGTCAGCTAAAAGCTGGTGAGCTCACAGGTGTAAATGATATAACCATAATGTATGAACTACAAGATTTAATAATGTGTTTGAAATTAATCAAATAAATGTGTATATTACTGCCATGAATCCATAGTTTGAGCTTAACTGAGGAGTCAGGATCCGCCTTTAAGGACCTGAGCGAGGTGCCTCCGAGCGAGTGCCTAATTTACACTCGTGTGAACAAATGATAATGTGTCCGATTGACATCACAGTCAAGGTAGCGCGACTACCCCGGACAGGGATTGTCAATCCCATATGGTACCATACACTAACATTCACGCTAAATCCATACTAACAACCTATGTGGTAGAGGACTTTATGATTAGTAAAACAACTCATGCAGTCAATATATCATGTTTTGTACTTGTGTTCACATGTAAAACAAATCTGAGCATGTATTCCCACCCCGGGAGTAAAAATAGTAAAATGCGGGGCTATGAGACTCACCTGAGTCTGATACGTTTATCTCAATAAACGTGCGTTGCTAAACCAATCAATGATGTCCGTAGACTGTAACCTGAGGGCGTCCAAGACGTGCGTTGGTTAATACGTGAGTAGGTATCTCAAAAGATCACCTATGCTAGTTGTTCATCCAACTAGTTATGTCCAAATACATTGGTTCGTTTGATTGTTTGTTTGTGTTTTGAAAACATGTACGGCCCGTTGGTGACGGTTTGTAATAAAAATCTTACATCATTATTATTATGTGTTGTTTAATTGTATATTATTAAGGTATATGTTTCATGTGTTGTATTGTATATAAGTGTTGAAGTATATATATGTATCATGTATGAGTACATCGTATGTGGTTCAAAGGTTGTAAATGTTTGACACGCAATGTGTAAATTATTTCCAAACTTTAATGACGGGGGTTCGGGGGCAGCACCCCTGATTAGCGGGGTTCCAGGGGTGGCAACCCCTGGCCGGGTCCAAGGGGCAGAGCCCCTGGCTGGGGTCGAGGTGCCAGGTCAGCTCGAAGAATAGTTTATAATGTTTGTAAAAATTATCAGTTGGTGGCGGAAGTACTCGAGGTGTCGGTTTTACGAAAATGACCAAAACTGACATTTTTGACAAAGTTCCGAAATCAAGTTTTAAACATATATTTGGACAAAATCAAGATAGATAAACAACATAACATGTAAAATACAAGGGTTTTCGAAAGTGTCGGGTTCTTACAAAGTGATCGCGTGAAGAAACCGAAAAGGTAGGAACGTATAGATCGTCTCGGTGATCGTTTTCTTCCAAATGAGTTTGCTGATCCAAGGTGATTTGGTGGTGGTTTTGGGCTGCCGTTTTTAGAGAGAGAGAGTGGGGGAGGAGAGAGGCTAGAGAGATTGAGTGAAAGAAAGTGAGATGATTATGATGTGGTGTTTGTGTGTGTTTTACACAAAGGAGAAGAGAGGAAAAAGGTGGGAAATGGGCTGGCCCACATGGGTTCCACCCATGTGTGGTTGGCTCCAATTTTATCCTCTGTGTTTGTGCTCCGTGCGGTGTTAATTTTCCCGTTCGTTTCGACG
This sequence comes from Pseudognaphalium luteoalbum, assembly GCA_963422505.1. Taxonomy (NCBI): domain Eukaryota; kingdom Viridiplantae; phylum Streptophyta; class Magnoliopsida; order Asterales; family Asteraceae; genus Pseudognaphalium; species Pseudognaphalium luteoalbum. The sequence continues at coordinate 108,261,288 of OY730195.1, forward strand.
TTTATTTAGACGTTAAATGTTTAATACGCGTATTTGACTAATGATTTAAATCTCGATATTTTTATTAAAAGTATTCTCCTAAATTCTTTATTTTAAGTTATTAAAATGTTGTCGGGTCTCGTTTTACGCGTTCGTTGCGTATTTCTACGTTTGTTTAACTCGTGAAATCGTAATATTTTTACTCGAAGTATTTTATCAAAATACTTAATAATGAATTATAAAATATAATTTGGGTTTATTTCATTTGCCGGACGCATTTCGCGTATTTCTATCGCGTACGGTTAGTTTTAGATGATACTGAATACATTTGTATATTTTATCCAAATAATATATAATAAACATGAGTTAATTAAATAATTTCACATTATTTAATAAGTTGTCCACCAACGTCCGTATTTGTAATTGTGTCGGATTCCATCCGATAATGAAATGCACGATTTAATTAAATCGCGTACGTGTGTATATATATAACCATATAAAAAATGATACACATAATTAGCCCTAAACATAACTAGTTACATGTATTATTACAATGATTAGGCACTAAGTACTAGCCCTAATTTGACGGGTGTCACACCTGGCATGGATGGAACGTAGAAGGAATGTCTCCTGAACATTCACCTCCACCAAGTCTGCCAAGGTCTCGTCCAATCGAGGGGGCGGTGAATGTGATCCCCTGATAGTCCTCATGCTACTACCCGGTGATGAATTCCGGGAGTGATACATGGCACATGAGTGTCTCTGACTGGGGGCTCATGCTCTAGCTAGTTGCGAACTCATCCTGCAAAATACAAAAGGTTAATGGTCTAAACATAATCATCGGCCTTTTAAAAGGCGAGGTACTGCATAAGAAAAATTAATGCGGAAAAGATAATATAGGCTTGGGATGCCTCCCAAGAGCGCTTTGTTTATCAAGTCTCGTAGCTTGACACATTCATACCTACTATTCTATTAGGGTGGTTCGTAGTTATAGACTTCCTCGGTTGTGGGAAAGTCTTCTACGTAGTCTTTTAAACAGTGACTGTTTACTTTGAAATTCCCTTCTGGAGCCTCTTGTTCGATGGCACCATAAGGAAATACTTTAGAGATTGTGAATGAACCGCTCCACCGTGTTTTGATTTTACCAGAAAACTTCTTAAATCGGGAGTTAAAGAGTAGAACTTATCACCTGGATTGAAGCGTGTAGGGCGGAGCTTTGAATCGTGGAGTACTTTGGTTCTTTCTTTGAATTTGTAGGAGCTTTCATAAGCTTGATCTCTTAACTCTGCTAGCTCATTCAGTTGCATTTTCCAGTGCGTTCCCATTATAGTCGGATCTAAGCTGCAGTTTTTCAGCGCCCAGTAAGCTTTGTATTCGAGTTCAATCGGGAGATGACATGCTTTTCCATAAACGAGCCTATAGGGGGTTGTTCCTAATGGCGTTTTATAAGCTGTTCAGAATGCCCTAATCGCTCCCCAAAGGTCGATCAAGGAATCGCTTCCCTATCGTTGCGGACCTTCCAGTCGGAGGCGGGTGATCAGTGGGTTTTTTATTTATAATGCTGGGAAGCCTAAGTTTTATTACTACCTACTGCTCTTGTTAAGGGTAGCAAGCGGTAAGTCTGACTCGGGCGTCGTTCTTAAAATTGGAGCAAATCGAAATGAAGTAAATACCTTAAACAATAGAAGCTAAAAGGATGGGTTTAAAAGAGCAAGTAGGGTTTGTTTTTGGTATTTTCTAAATTAACTACAATACAGAAAAGAAAAACTAAACTACGGATATGGTAAGAGGATAGATAGAGATTGTGATTGCTGAAGTTTCAATATTCAGGTTTCGGGATGATGTTCATTATAAAAGATGATTGGAGACTTTCCTCTAATAAAATTAACAGAGGTTTGGTGTCAACACTAGTATCCTACGATTTAAGTGGAAAACCTAAGTCGCATGTCACTGAATACTAGGTTATCATGAGTCTGATCAGATCAGGCTGCTCAGTCCCCCAACACTGTCCGATGAGGACTAGTGACCCATCTTGTGTTAACTCCTGGGCGCATGAATAAGGCAACAGACCGATATTTAATTTCTGACCTTTCTTAACACCTAATTCAAATTGATTTTATTAAGGGTCGTACTATTGCTTGCTAATGTATGTTAAACTGTCAGTTATGTTGGATCAGGGGGTTTAAGCATCCTACACTACAGCTGAATGTTTGCTTTCTTTTCAAGATCCCTTAGATTTAATCGAGGAGCACAAATACTTCTGTCAATGTGTAGACCCTCCTTTGCGATCAAACGTTCATCCCTAGGTTCGTTTCACGGTGTATACTACATTTTTCAGCAGTTCCACAGCTTTTATATATACCTAGATCATGTTCAGGAAGGGTGACTTCCAGGTATCCACGGTGTCATATGCTTACGACCGGTCCGTAGCTTCCCGCATTTGTACTCCACCAGCGGTGTTTCCAGCTCTATACTAAGTATTGGGCCGTTTTACAGCATGTCCACAGCTTCATACAAAAACACGGATAACTATCTACCGATACTAGGGTTGATCAGGTCCTAATACTAAAGTAATAGCCATGTGAAAGCTTGGAAAGGGTGGAATGGATAGTTTAGATCTACCACTTGAAAAGTTTAACCCGATACATAACATAACAATTTTCAATCACATATTTAATTAAAGATTAATTTAACATCATCCCTTCTCCTAAATATCTACATTTCAACAATTACAATATTACACTACTCAATAAACATGGCAATATGTAAAGCACATACCATAATATTACGCATGGATAAATCAGACATAATAACAGTATGAGAGAATAGATATCACCGGATAATAGAGCAGCGTAACAAGAGAATAGAACTTGCAATCCTTGAATAAAAGCTTGAACACCAATACTCCTTGATTACAAAAGCTACTCTCTACTCTAATCTATTAGCTACCCAATAACTACTCTCTAACCCTCTAGAGAGAGAAGTTAGAGAGAGAAACAAACTAACTAAGAAAATTACAAGAGTGAAAGTGAATTGTTGAATGAAGAATGGAATGTGAGTTGATTTTGAAATGAGGAGGTCAAGCCTCTATTTATAGGCATCAAGAACTAAATTTACATACAGCACCCCTCACCCGTTATTTACACTGAAATACACCCTCGGGCTATGAAATCCAACACCTAAAGGGGCGCATTCGACACCAAATAGGGCGTATTCGGTAGCAAATAGGGCATATTCGGTAGCAAACAGGGCGTATCCAGCACCAAAGAGGGGGTATACGGCCCCAATAGGGGGCATACAGCCTCTACAGGGGCGTATACGGCCCCTAGAGGGTGGTATACGGCCCCTGTGGGGGTGGTGTACCCTGGGTCGTAGTCTTGTGTGCTAGATCGTAAGTCTTGTGTGCTGGATCATACTCGTTTGGCTCTAACTTCTTCGTTCTTGATCCGTTTCTGACGATCTTTATATCCACGCGTTCGTAATCTCCAGACCTACATTTTAAGATACTTATTAAGTCCCAGATTGGAGTTTTATGATAAAATAACGTGTCGAATGAATTATGCCTATTTAAGTGTGTTTTTCGTCCATTTACCGTTGTTTTTGAAATACTTATAAAGTTTTGACCTTTTTAACAAAATGTGATAAATGTGGACGTTATTGGCATGATTTTGTTAATTAAGTACTAAATATGAGATAAGAGATGTGCGTAAAACATGACTTTTTACGTCAAATCAAATATCCCACACTTAGACTTTGCTTATCCTCAAGCAAACCGTATCTCACTTCGCCCAAGGTTTTGAGAAAATGGATCAGTTGATGAGAACAGATATTTCCTAAGGACATCAACTCCTCAAAATAGGTAAATTATTTCAGAAAGTAAGCATCAAATAGAATAAGAAATCTTAAAACTGAACTGTCCGTTTAGCATACTTTGCAACTCTCGAAATGTAGAAGTACATGACTGGGCGATCCTCACAGGTGGTCACTCAATTCACTCAAGAAGTGTATCGGGTTTCCTAACATTCTAACCAAACAAAATCGCTCAAAGCCAGTCATGCAGCGCTTATCATCATAGGCTTGGTCGAGAATCGCATCTCCACCTCTCCAAATGAGGACGGTGCTAATTATCCCAAGGCATTTTTGTTGGGTTGTAATGTTTGGGTGAGGGTTAAATGGATATGAAAAGGGTTGTTTCAAGGTTTAAAGGGTATGCTTATCTTAGGATTTTTCAAATTTTATGAAAAACTTTATTTAGATATGCTTTTTAATGAAAATGGAAATGGATAACGGTAAGGAAGGAATATAACTATTTTGACTTCTATCTTTTTAAAGACACACGGAAGATTTACGTCTTTCAGAGATCAGAGTTTTCAGAGGATTTTTAAGCACTTAGCTTTATTTAGATGATAAATTTTTGTTTAGAATTTCATTGCCAAAGAATTTTCTAAGGATTTTTTTTCCTTACTGCCTTTTGAGATCCTTTCATATTTTCATTTTTTCAGACTTTTTGATATTTCGAATTTTACTTGGTGCAAATTTTTCGCACCGCAAGATTCTCGATTTTTTGAGATTTGATTTCCGAAACGCACGCGAGAAGTTTTTGAGTAAAACACGAATTTTGTGATTTTTGGAGTGAAAGCAAAAAGAATATCTAGATATCATTTTTCAAGATATTTTTGGAGTGAAAGCAAAAAGCAAAAAGAATATCTAGATATCATTTTTCAAGAATATCTAGATATCATTTTAAAAATTCTAAGATAAGGTTTTGGTGGGTATGGAAAGGAATGGGTTTTAAAATATTTGGGTATTTAAGAACTGAAAATGTTAAGGCTCGACAGAGTTTACTAAGCGGATCATCGATACTAAAATTGAGTATAGGCAGGGTTAGGCTTGAAGAGATATGAGAAAAATGGGTTTTAATCCTAATAAATGCCAAGATCCTCTAATTGCACCTATACCATGTACGGTACTCTTTGGTATGGTCTCGAAGCGTATACCAGGAACAAGTTCTAATTCTAAGACGCATGCATCGGCACACACACAGAAATTAATGGTGAAGCATTAAAGTTGAATGCTTAATAAAGACTCAATTTCCTCACACAACAATATAGGGTGTACGCGCCTAGTCATGCGATGCTTCGAAGATGACCATTTCATTTTTAAGGGATCCTTATTCTGCCTTATCGTACTTTCCAAAGTAATTTATTTTTTCTTAAAAAGTGATTATCCTTAAAAAGTATTTTTCTTACCAAAAGATCTAAAAATTTACAAAAGTCAGTCTGCTGAATGAGTAGTCCGACTACTGTCGAAGCGAGACTGTTTTTATAGCGAAAAATTTTGAAATTTTTGAAAAAATGGAGTTTTTATTTTAAAATTTTTTGTAAAAATTTGAGCAAGAAATGAGTTTCAAGTTAACTTTGGAGGACAAAAGGTCAGAAAACTTTACGGTATAACATACCGTGTATCCCACACTTAAAGGAACATTGTCCCTAATGTTCACTACTAAGGCGGAGATCTTTTGGGGGATCCCACACTTAGAGTTTGATTATAGAATATGCTCACTTTATTGTGTTTTGAAAATGGTGGAATAAAATCCCACACTTAGATATTAGGCATAAAGGATATGATATGAATATTTTGGGAAGACAACGGAAAAAAACGAAAAACTCCCCTCGTGGATTCACGAGATGAAAATGATTTGGCTGAAGAAAGATGAATTGCTCGCTAGAGATTCCAACTTGCTTCCGTCTAAGAACAACCTTCCGGTTTAGTGCGTGTCATCTAGTCGTGAATTGTTTCCATCATTCTCATCAATCAATTCAACCACATTTTATTCTACTAAAAAAAACAAAAAAAAATGTAAGCATAATAAAGATAGATAGATCATCCAGCTAAGTAGCAAGCTAGGTAAAAAGTACCAAAAGATCAAAACAAGTTCACAAGTCATCCCACCATAATAGTCAGTGCTAATACAAATCAATAATAATTATAATAAAGTACTGGAGATGAGAAAGTCTAAGGACGAAGAGACCCCTGATCAGTCACATGAAGATCAAATGCAGAAGTGGAAGGGTTATTTCCTGCAGCCGAAAGCTCTCCACTAGTGGCTCTTCCTGATACAATCTCTGATGTAATAAGCCTGTGTTGCCTCAAAACATCCCTCAAGACATTTGTCGAAAAGTAATCTACATATTCAAAACCCCACTCTTGTAGGCATTGAGCTGTCATGCGTGCTTCCTCAAGTAATATCAAGTAACCTCTCCTAATGTCATTCTCATTTGGAAGCTCATTTTTTGGAATAGCATCAAAGTTGAGCATCCCTGAGAATCCTGAGAATGTAAGGCCGTCAGCACTAGTGATGGGCATGACTGGGCGATAAACATTTGGATCATCAGGCCTCGGGATCTCATAAATTGGAGATAAGACATAGGTAGCTGGGGATGGCTGTCGTGAAGTGGATGGAGCAGCTGAGGTGTGTACAGAGTATACTGGCTCATGGCGAGATGTGGTGGGTATGGTGTGTGGTGGAATAGTGGTGGTAACTGGGGCAGTGGTAGTGGTGACTGGTGGAAATGTAGCTGGTGGTGTCGCACATCTATACATCAGTGGCTCTGGTATCGGCAATCCAAATCTGCGAGCTACATTTATGTCATGAGCATGTCTAACCTAAAGTGCGTGGAAAGTCCAATATTGTGAAAATGGAGTCACTGGTGTAGTCCAGTCAACAACACTCTGAACCCTAGATGTATAGCCAGATGCTCTAGTATCCTCCTGCAGTGCTCTAACATCTCTATCATCATCTGGTATCTCAATCGGCTCATCATCCTCAAAATCCCTGTCTCTCTTACTACTCTTCCTCTTCAGAACACAACTAGGAATGGCATGTTTGGTAGCTCTCCAGAATGCCTGCCCGCTCGAATCAGTAGATATCAACCATATAGTGCGGAAGTACTCTAGATCAAACGGCAGGGATCTAACATAAGGCGAGCTAGTGTACTCGCTCATGTGATCTTCTATGAGCAAACCCATACGGATACAAATCCTCGTTATGAAAGCTCCCATATAGATATACTTTGTCATCTCAAATGTCGTCTCTCTTTGAATCCTCTTGGCTACTAAGAAAGCTACATTCACATTCTTCTTCTTAATCATTGCGTTCATCACAAAGAAATCATCAGCTCCAACAGCTCCTCCTGTTTCTTTCTTTCCATGTAGTGATACAGCTAGTAGCTTGTGCAGGAGTCGATGCTCAACTTTGAAGAACGCGGAGGCTTTTACATTTCAATGAAAACTGGTACCTGTTAGATTGTCCCAAATCAGCCCATGGTCTTCATTACATGAAACACCCCGTGAACTATCGAAGAATATATGAGAATGTGTCTGCTCCTCTGTGTAGAACCCAAGATATACCGCAAACTCAGCCAAAGACACATGCTGCTTAACCCCTCTATAGTTAAAGCTGATTAATCGCTTATCTGTAATATTGGAGATGCAAGGGTAGAATTTGTAGGTCAACATGAATTCGATAACTACCTCTCGGTAAATGTCTTCATTGAGGGCGAACATCTTGTACCAAGCATCCATTTTCTCATCATTGATCTTGTATTTCACTAACTTCCTCAACTCTCTCTTGTACCCAAGTGCCTTTACATCTCTCCAAACGATAAATCTGTTCTTTCAAAATGGTTGGTTCATCCAATCCTTAATTAGTTTCTTCTTTTTGGCGGAAGTGGCCAAGTATTCCAAAGTAGGATGGATATCTTCAGAAGCAGACTTCATTTGTCAAGATAAAAGACATTTAGTGCGCATCAAGATCATAGATATATGGATTTACTATGTTATCCCAAATTTTAAATAAAAATTCGAAATGTAGGCTTTAAAAATCGAATAATCCATAACCTAGAAAGATACATTTTTAACCAAACCGCAATCACCAAACCACAAATTTATCACCAATAAGTTTCTTAAGCTATGGTAAAATCACAAGCATTTTTCTAGGACAAAAGGACTTATGTTATGAATGATTCCTAGAAAAGGCTTTAAACAATGAAAATGCATTAGTAATTAACTAAGTAAGCATTAAGATATTAAAAAAAAAACTTGTAATTACCATACTTTAATCAAAACTTTACAATTTACCATAAACATAGAAAACTAGTGATGAAACTTTGACCATTTGATGTATTTAAAGATATTAATATTAAATGTTAGTCAAATTTTGAAAATTGGTGTTTTATGATGTGAAATTGACTAACAACTTAACATTCCATCTTTAAATGGCATAATTACAATATTGGTTCCTTTGAAAACGCGACTTGCTATTTAAAAGCTTCATGCATTTTATTCACTAAAATGATGTTTGTTTTAAATTGAAACAAGTCGTTTAAATCTTTTAAAGCAAGGTTTCAAGAACTCAAGTGAGCATTTGATGTCAATATTTGCACGAGTATCATTTTGGTTTGAAAATTTTTAATTAAAATAATGATACTTCACAAATACTTATGAAAATGCTTACTTTAATTCTTGAAAGTCATCTAAACCAATTGCTAACTAATTTAAGCTAGTTTATTTATGTTTAACACATCATTATAAGCAATTTTAATCAACAAAAGTCAAACATAGGCAATTCTAGCTAAAAAAGTCAACAAAAGTCAAAGTTCATTACTTTGAAAATCAAAGTTCATCAATCTCTCATGAAATCACTAGATTACTGTCAATAATCATCATACAAACATTCAATAGCAAGTAATAACACCTAAAGCCCTAATCTTTATCCCTAAATATCAAGTTTCAAATTGAAACCCTAACTTTTGGGTAAAATCATGAACTAGAGATTTTAAGTTAGAAATTTACCTTAGAAATGATGCAATGATGATAAATGAAGCATACAAGTAAAGAAAATGAAGAATGTAGAGCTTGAAATATTCAAAAATGGTGGAAATTTGGTGGTGGCATGGTGATGGGGTGGTGTTCGGCCGAAGAAGAGAGGGAGGGAGGAAGAAAGTGAAAAAATGTTTTCATTTTTTTGCTTTTCAACCTCCTTTCCCTTTTTACTTTTACCTTTTTACCCCAAGTGGTAATTTAGTGAAAGTAAATGGTAATTAGTTTTAAAAGGTTTTATTTAAGACTTAAAATATTTTTGTGTTCTTAAAATTTTAGTCCCATTTAAAAGTTGTTAAATTTTGCCAATTGTTTAATTGCAGTTAAATAACTAAACTAAACTTAAGCATTGAGTGATAGAGATAAAAATTTTAGAGAACATTTATAAAGATAATTTTAAAATCCTAACTTTTACGCAGAAAGTAAATAAATTGAAAACTTAAACTACTACGTGATTAACTAAATTAACTACTTGATTTATTTATTAAAATTGGGTTGCCTCCTAATATGCGCTTTGTTTTAAAGTCAACGGCTCGACTTTTCCAAATAATTAATTCGGGGCCTGAGGCTGAGGAAAAGTATAACGAGGAATAAATGAAAATTGGAGCACTTTAGTGATATGATAAATTAGGTCGGCGGAGTTTAAGAAAATTAATTCAAATTCATTTAGAAAACTTCTCTCCTCGTGTCCTAATTTTATGAGTGCATCAACGAAATTATTAAATTCTCGTTTAACTTTCTTGGGATTTGAAATTCCATCTCGTGGTCCGTCGTCTAAAAGTTAAGATCATGAAGTAATTAATCCAATATTTTCAAAAATTCAATTTCATCTTTTGAATCAGGATTTCCGGTAGTAGCGTGAACTGCTACCGATAATTCTTTAAAAAGTAATTTTTGTTGAAGCGTGAAAGGAAATTTTGATTTTTGAAATAACTGAATTAGCTTAATGTGAATTTCTTTCCGTTTTTCACAGAAAGATTTCTCAATAGCCTCCTCAGTTGCATTTGAAAAAATTTCTATCAGTTTCTTGATTAAATAGACGGCAGGATCGACAAAGAATGGTATTTTCCCAGGGAGTAAGATTGGAATCATAGGGTCACACTTTATCCAAAATTCAAGCTCACTAATCAGATCTGAAATATACCGATTAATCCGTGTTGATGAAACAGGATGGTAATCAGTATTAGCAAATTACTTCATTAACAGGTCTAGGTCTAATATTAGTAGTAGCTCATCTTTTATAGTGTAATTAGTGCGGAGTCCTAAAATTCTGTTATCGATCCTCCTATCTGATTTAAAAGAATTTCCGACATGACGCTCGGTTTCAGTCTCAGGTGGAATATCTATGATTTCAATGATGTGAGTGGGTGGTCCACTTAGTACAGTTTTAGCTATGGTGTACCTAGGTTGGACTGGACATCTTTGAAATGGTTCATCTATGTAGGGGGTTCCTGATTTGAATGTATGATTTTCCGAACATGAGAGATGCTTATCTTGTGAATAAGTTCTCAAAATGTCAAGGAGATCATATTCAAAGTATTCATCCTAGCAGTGAAGGCGTTCATTTCTATCTAATCCTAACATGGGTGGATAAAAGTAAACCTCAGTGCCGAAGGGTACTTCTTTGAGAAGGTCAGGTGGCCTAACATAGTGTGGGTATTTGGCCAGAAGTGAAGAGATCTCAGGTTCAAGGGTAAATTGACTACTTGAATTGTGAGTAATAGAAGTTGATATCTTCTACTAAGATTCCTCTATTTCTAGGTCAAAGTGTTTTTGCCTGATATCAATTTCTTGGACTTTTAAGATTTTCTTGACTTTGGGGTATGAAGAACAAGAAGAGTTATCCTCTAATTCTTTTTCCATAAAATCAAAAAATTCACAATCATCCATTGCCATCATTTCATCTGCTGTCTTGTAAGAGAACAGAGAGATGGGGCTAGAAACCAAATCAGATGGTTTTTGATTTTTCCTATTTTTATGATTTTTGTGTTTTAATAACTAAACTATTCTAAGAAAGCAGTAACTTTTGAACAAGTTAGGCTTGAACGAAAGGTTCTACTAAGGGCTTCTAACTTAAAGGTATGTTTTTCAAATCCCAACGCTCTACGATCCCTGGCAAGGGTGCCAAAAACCTGATCGCGCCCCAACGGTCGGTCAAGGAATCGCTTCCCTGTCGTTGCCGACCTTCCAATCGGAGGCGGGTGATCAGTGGGTTTTTTATTTATAATGCTGGGAAGCCTAAGTTTTATTACTACCTACTGCTCTTGTTAAGGGTAGCAAGCGGTAAGTCTGACTCGGGCGTCGTTCTTAAAATTGGAGCAAATCGAAATGAAGTAAATACCTTAAACAATAGAAGCTAAAAGGATGGGTTTAAAAGAGCAAGTAGGGTTTGTTTTTGGTATTTTCTAAATTAACTACAATACAGAAAAGAAAAACTAAACTACGGATATGGTAAGAGGATAGATAGAGATTGTGATTGCTGAAGTTTCAATATTCAGGTTTCGGGATGATGTTCATTATAAAAGATGATTGGAGACTTTCCTCTAAAAAAATTAACAGAGGTTTGGTGTCAACACTAGTATCCTACGATTTAAGTGGAAAACCTAAGTCGCATGTCACTGAATACTAGGTTATCATGAGTCTGATCAGATCAGGCTGCTCAGTCCCCCAACACTGTCCGATGAGGACTAGTGACCCATCTTGTGTCAACTCCTGGGCGCATGAATAAGGCAACAGACCGATATTTAATTTCTGACCTTTCTAAACACCTAATTCAAATTGATTTTATTGAGGGTCGTACTATTGCTTGCTAATGTATGTTAAACTGTCAGTTATGTTGGATCAGGGGGTTTAAGCATCCTACACTACAGCTGAATGTTTGCTTTCTTTTCAAGATCCCTTAGATTTAATCGAGGAGCACAAATACTTCTGTCAAGGTGTAGACCCTCCTTTGCGATCAAACGTTCATCCCTAGGTTCGTTTCACCGTGTATACTACATTTTTCAGCAGTTCCACAGCTTTTATATATACCTAGACCATGTTCAGGAAGGGTGACTTCCGGGTATCCACGGTGTCATATGCTTACGACCGGTCCGTAGCTTCCACGCATTTGTACTCCACCAGCGGTGTTTCCAGCTCTATACTAAGTATTGGGCCGTTTTACAGCATGTCCACAGCTTCATACAAAAACACGGATAACTATCTACCGATACTAGGGTTGATCAGGTCCTAATACTAAAGTAATAGTCATGTGAAAGCTTGGAAAGGGTGGAATGGATAGTTTAGATCTACCGCTTGAAAAGTTTAACCCGATACATAACATAACAATTTCCAATCACATATTTAATTAAAGATTAATTTAACATCATCCCTTCTCCTAAATATCTACATTTCAACAATTACAATATTACACTACTCAATAAACATGGCAATATGTAAAGCACATACCATAATATTACGCATGGATAAATCAGACATAATAACAGTATGAGAGAATAGATATCACCGGATAATAGAGCAGCGTAACAAGAGAATAGAACTTGCAATCCTTGAATAAAAGCTTGAATACCAATACTCCTTGATTACAAAAGCTACTCTCTACTCTAATCTATTAGCTACCCAATAACTACTCTCTAACCCTCTAGAGAGAGAAGTTAGAGAGAGAAACAAACTAACTAAGAAAATTACAAGAGTGAGAGTTAATTGTTGAATGAAGAATAGAATGTGAGTTGATTTGGAAATGAGGAGGTTAAGCCTCTATTTATAGGCATCAAGAACTAAATTTACATACAGCACCCCTCACCCGTTATTTACACTGAAATACACCCTCAGGCTATGAAATCCGACACCTAAAGGTGCGTATTCGACACCAAATAGGGCGTATTCGGTAGCAAATAGGGCGTATTCGGTAGCAAACAGGGCGTATCCAGCACCAAAGAGGGGTTATACCACCCCTTAGAGGGGGTATACGGCCTCAATAGGGGGTATACGGCCTCTACAGGGGCGTATACGGCCCCTAGAGGGTGGTATACGGCCCCTGTGGGAGTGGTGTACCCTATGTCGTGGTCTTGTGTGCTGGATCGTAAGTCTTGTGTGCTGGATCGTATTTGTTTGACTCTAACTTCTTCGTTCTTGATCCGTTTCTGACGATCTTTATATCCACGCGTTCGTAATCTCCGGACCTACATTTTAAGATACTTATTAAGTCCCAGATTGGAGTTTTACGATAAAATAGCATGTCGAACGAATTATGCCTATTAAAGTGTATTTTTCATCCATTTACCGTTGTTTTTGAAATACTTATAAAGTTTTTTCCTTTTTATCAAAATGCGATAAATGTGGACTTTATTGGCATGATTTTGTTAATTAAGTACTAAACATGAGGTAAAAGATGTGCGTAAAACATGACTTTTTACGTCAAATCATGCCCATAAAGCATCGTCTAGCTTATCTACCCATCTCTCCTTGTGCTGACCAACTGTTCATTCCAAGATCCTTTTTAGTATCTAGTTTGTAATTTCTGCTTGCCCATTTGTCTGTGGGTGGTAGGCCGTAGACGTCTTTTGGGTAACACCGTATTGTTGTAATAGTTTCATAAACTGAGTATTGCAAAAGTGCGTGCCTCGATCGCTGATGATCACCCGAGGGGTTCCAAACCGGCAGAATAGCTATTTTAAGAACTTTGTTACGACCCTTGAGTCATTTGTTGGAAAGGCTTGAGCTCTCGATACGTAGTCGACAGCTACTAGAATGTATTCTTTTCCGTATGATTTTGGAAATGGTCCCATGAAATCTAATCCCTATATGTCAAATATTTCACATGCTTGGATATTCGTTAATGGAATTTCATTACGCGTTGTGATATTTCCAAACCTTTGGCAAATATCGCAGCGTTTCACCAAGTCTTGTGCATCTCTGAAAATACTAGGCCAATAGAATCCTGAATCGTAAACTTTCTTTGTTGTCAAATTGGATGTGTGATGTCCTCCGGTAGGTCCGTGATGGCTTTGGTGAATGAAATAGGTTTTTTCCGTTGAATATGGGTTTATCTCTTTTTAGCCAAGGTATCGGTGTACCGCATCCTAATGGAACAACGATTGTTTTTCCATCGGTGCGAGGAAATTTCTTTTCAAACAGGGGAAATAGTAGTTCGTCGGATGTTGTTGGCGAAGTGATTGCGGAATGCAGCCCAGGGTCCTCATTATATAGCTTCCGAATGGTGATCACAGTGTTAGGTATCGGATCCCGGCTAGATAGTGCTAGTACTTCGTGGAGATGTTCATCAAAAATATCCTGCATGGTATCACACAAACCAAGGTCCTCTTCCAGAGCTTGCTTTATTAATCGATCGACATTAAAGGTGACCTCCTATTTCCCAACTCTTAATTTTAAAGATTTTTCGATAACGTCAATTACGGCCTTGGCAGTATTTAGGAATGGTCTGCCTAGGATGAGCGGGATATGGGTATCTTCCTCTATGTCCATGACAATAAAGTCTACTGGAAAAACAAACTTATCGACTTTGACCATGACATTTTCAGCAATTCCTCGAGGGAGCTTAACTGATATGTCAGCTAATTGGATGGTCATACGAGTAGGCAATAGGTCATCTAGTCCTAATTTCTTATAAAGGGAATAAGGCATAAGATTAACACTTGCACCTAAGTCTGCTAAGGCATTACTAATTTGAATTCCTTGGAGAAAACGGGGTATAGTAAAGCGTCCAGTATCGCCTAATTTAGGTGGGAGACCATGTTGTACAATTAAAGAACATTCAGCATTCAAGGGTAAACTAACTATTTGCTTAAGTTTTTCTTTGTTTGAAAGGAGTTCTTTAAAGAATTTAGCACGCGAGGGCATTTCTACTAAAGCATCTAATAATCTACCATTTAAGTGCATGCTTTTAAATATTTCCAGATATTTACCGAATTGGGCTTCTTGTTTTTCCTTTTTTAGTCTACCGGGATAAGGTATTCTCGTGTGAGGTACATTATCAGGAGTCATAGATGGGTCAGATGTTGTGACAGGGATGTCAATTGACACATTTTCATTAGGTGTAGGTATGGGAAACGGAGTGTTTTCGGGGGTGTTATCAAGTGGTGGTGGATCAACTTTGGTTACTTTTACTCCTCTAGTCACGATTAACACATCATCACTTGGTAGAACAGTGGTGTCATTAGTGATTGTCGACGTACTTTCCTCAATAAAACTTAAGTTTTTCAAAATAGATTCCATGTTAGAGATTAACTTTTCTGAAATTTTTATCATGGCGTCAATGTTATCTTGAAATCCAGTTACTCTTTTGTTTATAACATTTTGTTCGAACACAAAATCTGATAAAGATTATTTTTGAGGAAGGTAAGTGGTTTGTAAGTGAGGAAACGGCCAAAAGTTGGGTTAAAGATTCATTTGGTGTGGGGATAATCGAGTCAAAATAGGGTGTTGACATGACTGGTCAAAGGTGCTAAACTAATCCTAAAGGTAAAAAGGTAACTTTTGATTGATGTTGATCTTTCAAAAGGATCGCTAAACACTAAAGTTGCTAAATTCGTAAAATCGGTTGCTGACGCTCCCCGGCAGCGGAACCAAAAACTTGTTGTTTTGCACACCGGTCGTTGAAATTTCTAATAGTGATGCGAGACAACAGTGGGTTTTTTAATTTGTAAGGTTGGGGCCTAGTGTTACTATTATGCTAATCAAAGGGCTAGCAAAGGACAAGTATGACCTAGGATCGTTCTTCAAAGCGCTGCAAATTAAAACTAGGGGATTTAGAAACTTTTATGTATTTAGCTAGGGATGAAAGAGTTGGTTTTGGTTTTGGGTTTTCTATTCTAAATTAAACTAAAATAAACTAAAAAGTAGAGGTTACTTTGGGTGTTCAGCAAATAAAACGATTGTCTACTATGAAGTGGTTTAGGAGTTGTTAAATATGGAGAGTTCTAATGGGGATAAGTTCGTAAGTTAATGTGAGTTATTACTACAATCCTTCTATCGGGCTAACACGGAGGTATCCACAATCAGGCAAATAGAATGTCACGTGGGTTGTAGATTATATTAAAGCATACACCGAAAGTTCTCTCAAATGTATACCCATATTACCTGACAGTTAATCTCGAATCCTATTCACCAATCTCGGTCGTCAGAGATGTCTGAATCATGGCATAGTTTGTTGAATAAACAATCTCATGAATGAGGTTTACCTTCACCGGAATAGGTTGGACTAACTGGTCTAGGCGGCCAGATAATATGTCATTACTTATTCGTACGAACTGTCAGCATTACTCAGGTATGCAAGAAAACATGGATGATTTGTACTACAAATAGAAACTCAAGTAATACGTTTGTTATTCGATTCATAATATAACTACCTTCAGTCGTTCTCGACTTCCATACATTTGTACTCCGCCGTAGGCGTTTCCAGTACTATATCAAAGAACAGTCGAATAGGGGCCGTCATATTACTTCGCGATATTTAATGCCGTTTGTATTTCACTATTATGGTAATCCTAAGGCAACAATCAAACAAGAACATGCAATAAGACAATCAAAGCAACAGTTCGATATAAGCATGCAAAGGTATTATTTAAGTCGAGGATATTCCGAAAGTTGTCTAAAAAATATCGTCTATATGAATTTAATCTTAATGTACCTCTATTCCCATATTCCGTGTCTCTTGGATCCTATTTTGGTCTAGAGAACACCGGCCATGCCAAGCTCAATGATTCAATCTAACATAGTATAACTAAGTGACCTATACCCTATGAGTTAGCTACATTCATTTTTGAATAAGGTTTTAGTCACAACATGAGTTGGGCAGATAAACGATAAAGATTTAATTCTTACATCCATTTGTAATATAAACCATCCGCAATCTCATAACATACAACACAATTACATATTTAAAACTCTCTAAACGACTATCATAGCAGACAATTGAGTTATCTAGTTAACCATGGTAATTCTAGCATGCATATTTAAATTTATAAAATAAAGAACAAACGTATTTAAATATGGAAGATAGATTAAAACATGGAAAGGTATACAAATAACTCGTAGCTACAATGCATCCCGAAGCACCTCCGTACAAATCTTCCTTAGTTAATTAATTAGCTATTCTAATTAATTAAACTATCATAAAGGAAAAAATACTAATTTTACAAGAATAAGAAAGATATAGAATGTAGAAAGTGTATGGTGTGTGGTGTATCAAAGGTATATATGCAAATGAACCATGGGCCTCCTATTTATAGAGGAAATCCGGTGTATTTTAGAAACTTGAGGCACACGTTAGAAAAAGGTGGAAAAGTTGCTAGCACATGTACCCTAAAGCACGTAAAGGCCTAGCACGTGTACCCTAAAGTTGCGGAAAATGCCTAGCACGTGTACCCTGCGAGTACGAGCAAGGATGAAAAGGCAGACGGGGAATGGGGGACAGGAATCCGGCGGCGTCTGGCTGGTGGCCGGCGGCAGCGGGAAGCTTGCCGCCCCGGTTCGCCGTCTTTCGCTTCGTTACTCGATTCATGCGTATCTTCTTTTAGGGATACCGAGGGGTGTAAATGCATTTTGCATATGCTAAATGCAATCGTGATTGCCTACGAAAGTGTGCTTTGTTGTATATTTATTATGAAGGATCATGAGATAACCGATTAATATCGATCTAGCTGATGATGATTGCTTCACAGTCAGAGGAGTTTTTCGTTCTAATTTCTTTTCTTCCTTTTTCTCACTTTTATTTTATATGTTTATGTACAATGAGGACATTGTATAACTTAAGTGTGGGGAAGGGGTCGGTAGAAAAGAAATATTCTTTTATTTTTACTTGTCCTTTATGTAATAAAATTTTCATAATTTTTCATCAAAAATTAAAAATTTTAAGTTAATAACTAAGTATCTATTAGTTAGAATACTTTTGTTAAAAGTTTTATTTTATATTTAAAAGTTTAGACTTTAATGGATTAACTGTTTTATACATATAACGTGAATAAATATAATAATAAGTAATATATGGTTACATAATATGATGTACTAATAGGCAATCTATACGAGGATTTCTGAATTTTAAGAAATTGATAAATAACTTGTATATTATTTTAAGATAAAAGCAATATGATGTATGACATAAAAAGTCTTAATTCTTAGATTTATCATGCAAATAATTTTATATTTTTGATATTTATATGAAACCATTTAGGGGTTTACTAATTGTTTCCTTTGTTGTACGGAAGTACAGACCTGGTCTCGTATTAGTATTCTTAAATAAAAAGCAAAAGAGATTTAAAATCATAAATTTCAACAAATTAAACTATGTCGCTTTGTTATACTAAGGTATAGACCTGTCACCTCTGGTTTGATTTAAAAGGTTTTGCTTTACCTGAATCAAGTTATGTCGCTCTGTTGCATGAAAATGCAGACCTATCACCAATGTCTTGATTCTTAAAAATGGATTTCATATATTTATTTTGAATATAAAAGTAAATTGCATGATTAAGTTTAAGAGTATATTATATGTGGAAATCATAAGTAATATACATACTAATAATAAAAGATGTATTCAGAAATATGAGTATAGATTGTTTAAAATGGACAAATATATTAGTAATCATTTATGAACTATATGTTGCACTAATAATAATAAATTTTTATTTGTATTTTATAGTTATCCATGTTAATTAAATTGTTTAAAGTTTTAAATTATGAAACATATTTTTAATTTAAGTAATCTGATTCATAAATATTAGTTTGATGCTTATCAAGGTTTTATGATGAAATTATCTACTTGAGGACAAGCAGATCTTAAGTGTGGGGATATTTGATAGCATCAAATAAGTACTATATTCATATATTAATATTTCTCAAAGTTTATATACTTTTATTGTATTTATGTAATTTTAGGCACTCATTTCTTTTATATTTGCAAAATAGTTGTCAGTGAAGCTTGGATCAGAAAAAGAACAGAAAATGAGCTGAATATGAAAGAAAAGTGTAAAAGCTGAGTTTTCGGCTATGCGTTAGTATTTTGGTCACAACTTTTTCATACGAAGTCCGATTAAGTTGATTCAAGCGCTCAAATTTAGCTAACACAGAGGGATACAACATATCAAAAATTCAGATCATTTGGACATAGGGAAGATCACGACGCGACCATGCAAGGTCACGACGCGATTTCGTGTCGGCCAGAAAGGGTATAAATTCGACTTTAAGCTCACTTGTTAACCCTAACTTTCATTCCAGCCGATTCCAGAGGTCAGATTTGTAACACCCGCCAATTTAGGACTTTAATTAGTACCTAAACTACTTGAAATTACGGGTATTTAGTTTTATAATACCCTAAATAAAGGTAACATTATGGTGTGAATACGGGCACGCTTACGCGATCTAATTTAAATCGTACACTTATGAACCGGACAAGGTCCGACATTAATAAATGGACGTTGGTGACAAAACTTTATAACAAGGTGGACTTATCCAAACAAACATTATTTACATTAATACATTGTGAGAATATATTCCAAGTATTTCTCATTGATAAAAACACCCTGTACACGACAAACACTCACGAAGCACGTGAGTCAAGCGAAAACAATTCAAATTATAATTCTATAACTCATTATTTAGTGTTTTGATAAAACATTTCAGTTAAAATATTTTGGATACACTTAAACACGAAACACGGAACGACATTTAAACAATCGCGGAATGTAACATAAAAATCAGAGCAACGAGTTCACGAGATCGAGACCCAAATGGGTTAGCCCAAACCCGCGGATCCAAGCCCCAACCCGACCCATGACCCACCTCCTTTTAAACTCCTCCTTTCTTCAATTCTTCCATTTTATTCACAAACACACACACTTACATTTCCAAAACCCTCTCTTTTCTTTCCCCTCTTCTTTCTTCAAACCGGCAGCAACATCAACACCACCGTCATCAAAATCGTTCATCATCATCATCAAGAGAAAGCACAAGGACCGCCATCATCTTCTACCTCACCTTCACCATCCCCATTTTCGATTCTTGGTATGAAACGCCTTAAAACTCGATGTAATTACTTAGAAAGCTTTTATTTTACATGCTAGAACGTTTACTCAACAAAGATTTGCCCAAAAATCGACTTGAAAATGCATTTTCATGAAAAAGTGTTCGAACAGCTCGTTCTGCGAACCGAGATCTGTTCGTCCTGCGAGGCGAACCCAATTGCGAACCAAAAATTGAACTCGCGAACCCAACTGCGAACCGAACCCACCTGCGAGTTGATCTGCGAGCCGACCTTCGAGTTGACTTACGAGTCGACCTGCGAGTGGACTTGCGAGTTGACCTGCGAGTTGACCTGCGAGTGGACTTGCGAACCGAACCTTGTGTTGCGAACTGAATTCAGTTCGCAGCCTACTACCTTGCGAGCCGAACTCGGCTCGCACCGCGAACTCAATTCGCACCACTATTTCAGTCCATAACCCGACTTGACCAATTTTCCAAATTTAAATCCTAGATACGATTTTTAATAAAACGATATACATAATAATACCACTCTCGGATTATTTTTACAAACCGTCACCAATGGGCCATACTTGTTTTCAAAATATAAACGGTTTACTAAACAACCACTTGGACACGTCCTAGTTGAGTGGACAACTAGCATGGGTGATCTTTTAAGACACCGACCCGTTTACTTGTTTACTTACAACCTTGTGCGTTACGGATGCCAGAAGGTTGCAGGATTCTGAGAATCGATACACAGACTTACAACCGCTTTACCTAGTTGATTACACATACGTATTTACTGGACTCAGGTGAGTCTCATAGCCCCACTTTTACTGTTTTACTGTTTTACTTACGGGGTGAGATACATTGCTTATTTTTATGAACACGAGTACTGAATTACATGTTTACCAAACGGAATTGCATGAGTTTTCTCACCATTTATTTGGGGAAGTCTCCTCATCATATATCGTTAGTTATGTACTTAAGCGCGAACACAAGTTAATGGATCCATTAGGGAAATGACCCTCCCCGCTCGGGGTAGAAGCGCTACCACGAACCGTTCTGTATAAACGGGCGACTATTATTCGTTACTGATGCTTGCTCAATTTCGAGCATGTCACGGGAGCAAATTATTATTTACGGGTTAAGCTTCGATTATAAGCCTCATGGCAATGGTATAACTTACTTACTTTACATTGCGAGATTGCAAATAACTGATTTACGCCTGCGGGCATTATTAATGAAATCTTGTGTTCAAACACTTACATTATTTACAAACGTGTGAGATTCACCAACATTCGTGTTGACCTTTTTAGCTTTGTATCTCAGGTACACATACGGAGTAGGATTCCCTCAGGACCTAGCTAGAGTCGCATGATTTCTACTTTGCATTTAACGGAGATTCTTAGCATTATCTTTTGTACTTATTATGATTATGTAATAGAATCTCCCGCTATATACGCGGACTCTAGGGAACTTCATTTTGTAACCAGAAACACTATGTTTCAAACATTTTATGTATGGAAATGTAACTAGTTACAAACGTTACATATAGATGTCGTTTGCTTTACTTTTGTGCTGTGATATTTGATTAGTAGCGCCCCAAAGCTTGCTTCCGCTAAACTGTGATTTTGGGGGTGTTACAGATTGGTATCAGAGCCTAAGGTTATAGCGAACTAGGTTGCATTTAGTGGGCCTAGACTATGACCGTTAGGCAGTATTTCCTCATTAGGTATGACTGGTTCGGGAATTGCATCATACGACGTTAACTTAACATAGCCTGATCAACTATGTATAATTAAGGAAAGATGATGTGAAGCCTGAAAGGGGTTATATTGAACAGGAATACATTAGTTAACTCTGACCACGAGAGAAACGAGACCAAATGCTACTTGCTACGCTGTTAGACTATTATAGGTACTATGTATATAAATGAATAGAATAGGCTTCACACCCGTACTAACTCCTCGACTGTAAAAAGCACAATATGACCTACGACCATGGAAATGGGAAAACCAACATCCAGTCAGAACGACTCACTATTTCGACAGCAAAAATCTAGCACTTACCGACAACAGTAGTGACACCCACTGTGTTAACACGCCCATGCGTTTATAGCAACGGCGACCCAACCTATCACACGAAATCTCTCCAATATCTTAGAATAAAACTTCGTCATTCGTATGAACGAAACACCAGGTGCTAGCCAGGACTATAACCACTGAGACATTCTTTATCCTCTTTGCGCTTTATAGGATCTCTCCAGCAATAGGCCAAGCGAAGCTATGGAAGAATACCCGTTTGACTCAGACCAGATTCAGGAGGAACAAGTACAATACACCTACCTCGATGGAGAATACGCACCAGTAGAGGAATTCGGGGTCGAGGAGGACGAGATTCAAAACTTCGGAATAATCGACGCAGAGGCTTATGAACGAGTCATGGAGCAGACAATTGAACTGAATAATCGTACGTGGGAGCTGAAGTACAAGTGTCAGGACTATGAGAAGGAGCTGAGGATCATGAAGAGGTCCGTCGCTTGAAAGGTTAAGGACAAATTACACCACTGGAAGAGGGTGGCCGCAAACTTCACTAGGAAGATGAAAAAGTGGGTCAAACGACTGGGAGGAAGGCAGGTGGAAGAAGATGCACTTTACCTTGCACCGCCACGTTACCAAGATCTACTCACCGAACGCTATTACCCACGCGACATGTACGTGGAATGAAGTTCCAAGTGACCAGGAGCCTACTTAGGACTAGCTAGATAGTGACTATAACCATTTTGCCAAATCTGTGTAAAGCAGGGTTGTAGGAACCACAAAACGTATTGAATACTTATGACTAGATGATTGTATTATTACATTCTGTAAAATGTTATGGCATTCGTTCGGGTGTGGTACTGCCCGACAAATTTTGTAAACGAACAATCGGATGTAATGACTACGAATCACCCTGATTCTTAGATTTATTATCTGTGCAAAACCACTTGACATGTACAATACTAAAATACCCTGACCGCAATAGGTATATAGAATCCCCACCTCATCCAGCATAAAGCACTTGGAAATCGATCGAATGATTAACGAACACTCGATACCCTCTTGAAACTTTAAAGTTTGAGGATCTTTGAACTCCGGTCTTTAAGGGCCCTTGATTTTCTCGTTCCACAATATGACCATCACTTAGGACTACTACAGATTGCCTCACTATTTACACCTGTGTGACACACCACAACCTCTTACAACCCACCCACTCATCTCTTTTCTCTAAATTGTCCAAACACGATGCCTTCACGGCGACACACTTATAACGATATCACTGGATATACCACTGGGTATCAACAAGTCGCCCTTCTCCACCCTGCTATGGTAGACCCAAAACACTAACGTATCTAGGAGTACATTCGTGGACTCCCCGAGAACATCCCGGAAAACGTCGTCTCACCCAAACCCACGAACATCCAGAGAGCTAACCGTATGGCACACGTACTCCTGGTTATGATCGTACGCCGCGAGACACCAACCTCATCTCTTAATAAAAATAGTGAAAGAAAACCTGATGGGAACCCTACCCTCTAGATCGAATTCGACAGAAGCCGCGACTACAAAGACCTATGCTCCGAAACCAAAGAACAACAACAACCATGCACGGGGCGGAGCTTATATCCTTAATGCTGGGAACAATCATCAAGACCCAAACCTAGATACAATTACGGTTCCCACCTAATCAACCTGATTACCCTATATTACATGACTGATAAACCTTGCTGACTGCTTGACGATTCACTGTTATAGATCATAAGCGCCACCTAGGATAAGCACACCCCGGATAGGCTGACAGATGTAATACTTCAGTACATCATAAACGTAACAAACAGACTCTTTCCCATATATCTCACACCGGTTGGGACCGGGACCCATAGGACTACTGTCTTTATGTGTCATCTGTCCGAAAACTGCACCACAAATCGCCTGTTGGAGAAAATCGTTTGTACTTTTATTGTTTTCACTAGAATATAGTTTATACTCGCGATCCCATGATTACTATTATACCATACTTAATGCCAACGTCAAAAACTTTGTGTTCATGAAACCCCCCCCCCCCCCCCATTTCGTAGGAAATGACAGGTTACTCCGCTGGTAGCCACATGTCTGATGATGATCAACACGGTGAGGATCAGACCATGTTCCCTTACCTACTTACTCTCGAAGGCGACATCGAGCCAGTGAGTGAAGAACCGTTGGAAGAAACGGCACACCCAGCAGGACTCCGAGACTTTCCATCTCAGACCATAGTCACAGAAGTTACCCAAACAACCCGAGCAGACTCCCTTTCAAACCCTGCTACTGATAACCATATCACAACCACTACCTTCACCACTCCTCCTACGATTACCGCTCCGATCATTGTCAACGTAAACACTGACCACTCTAAGCATACTGACGAAATGATGAAGGCATTACGCAACCAACTAACTACTGTTCAGGAGGAAATCACCGGTCTACGCCTACTCACCCACGAGCAAGGACTGCGTCTGCGAACCTTAGAATTCTATTGGGAACAATTAAGATACTTGTGCCCAACGCTGAGAGATATGCTCCAGTTAGTTTCTGACCCATTATCACAAAAAGCTCAAGCTAGTGTCCCCGTGGAAAAGGACACCGAAGCTCAACTGGAAACCCTCAAAAAGAACCCGGGAGGAAGCTCCAACACAGACATTACTCAGCCCCGGACTAAAAGGGCAAAGATAACTCAAACCCCCACTACTGAATCTAAGGGGAAGGCGTATAAGGGAAATCTACCCTACTGCACCCGATGCAAACACCATCATAAGGGACAATGCCTCCCTCCTTGCGGCAGATGCAACGCGTTTGGACACCAGGTCCAGAATTGCAAATTCCCTCGAAAGGACACAAGCTCGAAAGCATTGGGGTTGTGCTTCAAGTGTGGAAATACTGGGCATAAAAAGATAAATTGTCCATTACTAACTACTACGGACGGCATCCCCTGAGGCCACGCATGACACGAACACTACTGCAGGTACGTTATACCTCTAGAAATAATTCAATCTCCGACATTACATACTGTTACCACTATTACGAATGCGGTATAAATCACAACTACTGTAGACTACTAGTACAAATTGTAACTATACCCCACTGATTTCCCGATCGACCCCGTTCATAGGACGTGACAGTTTACACACGTTAGTCTCTCTCTCTCTCTCTCTCTCTCTCTCTCTCTCTCTCTCTCTCTCTCTCTTTCTCCTATTCTAACAAGGGGGAGGAAGGGAACCGGAGACATTTATGACAACACTAAGGATTCCTCAACACCTTCTTAGAAAACGTACGTACTACTTCCTCGAATAGATTCCAGATATACCGTACCATATAACGTGAAACGACATTTAAGCAACTACGGAATTTAACCGACAACGACCCGTGAACATGTAACTACAACTAGGCAAACTAGGAATTGAGCTTTATTTGATCGTTAGCTGCCTTGTAATGACAGAACAGAACTTTGGTAAAGAATTGGTCCAATGACTTATCGACTGCAGCTACCTCCTGAACTCAGTAGCGTACATCCCATTTTCCCCATTTCTAACTTAAAGAAATGCCTGTCTGATGAGACACTAATCTTACCGCTCGACGAAACACAAATTGATGATGATCCTCATTCTGTCGAGGAACCTATGGAAATCATAAAACCGCGAGGTCACAGAACTGAAACGAAGTCGTATTCCCATTGCTAAAGTCAGGTTGAATTTGAGGCGTGGTCCTGGATTCACCTGGGAACAAGAAGACCAAATGAGACTGAGATACTCACATTTGTTCATAAACTCTACTCCTACTGACACCACGACTACAAGCTAATTTTGGGACGAAATTCTCCTAACAAGGGGAGAATGTAACACCCGCCAATTTAGGACTTTAATTAGTACCTAAACTACTTGAAATTACGGGTATTTAGTTTTATAATACCCTAAATAAAGGTAACATTATGGTGTGAATACGGGCACGCTTACGCGATCTAATTTAAATCGTACACTTATGAACCGGACAAGGTCCGACATTAATAAATGGACGTTGGTGACAAAACTTTATAACAAGGTGGACTTATCCAAACAAACGTGATTTACATTAATACATTGTGAGAATATATTCCAAGTATTTCTCATTGATAAAAACACCCTGTACACGACAAACACACACGAAGCACGTGAGTCAAGCGAAAACAATTCAAATTATAATTCTATAACTCATTATTTAGTGTTTTGATAAAACATTTCAGTTAAAATATTTTGGATACACTTAAACACGAAACACGGAACGACATTTAAACAATCGCGGAATGTAACATAAAAATCGGAGCAACGAGTTCACGAGATCGAGACCCAAATGGGTTAGCCCAAACCCGCGGATCCAAGCCCCAACCCGACCCATGACCCACCTCCTTTTAAACTCCTCCTTCCTTCAATTCTTCCATTTTATTCACAAACACACACACACTTACATTTCCAAAACCCTCTCTTTTCTTTCCCCTCTTCTTTCTTCAAACCGGCAGCAACATCAACACCACCGTCATCAAAATCGTTCATCATCATCATCAAGAGAAAGCACAAGGACCGCCATCATCTTCTACCTCACCTTCACCATCCCCATTTTTGATTCTTGGTATGAAACGCCTTAAAACTCGATGTAATTACTTAGAAAGCTTTTATTTACATGCTAGAACGTTTACTCAACAAAGATTTGCACAAAAATCGACTTGAAAATGCATTTTCATGAAAAAGTGTTCGAACAGCTCGTTCTGCGAACCGAGATCTGTTCGTCCTGCGAGGCGAACCCAATTGCGAACCGAAAAATGAACTCGCGAACCCAACTGCGAATTAAACCCACCTGCGAGTTGACCTGCGAGCCGACCTGCGAGTTGACTTGCGAGTCGACCTGCGAGTGGACTTGCGAGTTGACCTGCGAGTTGACCTGCGAGTCGACTTACGAACCGAACCTTGTGTTGCGAACTGAATTCAGTTCGCAGCCTACTACCTTGCGAGCCGAACTCGGCTCGCACCGCGAACTCAATTCGCACCACTATTTCAGTCCATAACCCGACTTGACCAATTTTCCAAATTTAAATCCTAGATACGATTTTTAATAAAACGATATACATAATAATACCACTCTCGGATTATTTTTACAAACCGTCACCAACGGGCCATACTTGTTTTCAAAATACAAACGGTTTACTAAACAACCACTTGGACACGTCCTAGTTGAGTGGACAACTAGCATGGGTGATCTTTTAAGACACCGACCCGTTTACTTGTTTACTTACAACCTTGTGCGTTACGGACGCCAGAAGGTTGTAGGATTCTGAGAATCGATACACAGACTTACAACCGCTTTACCTGGTTGATTACACATACGCATTTACTGGACTCAGGTGAGTCTCATAGCCCCACTTTTACTGTTTTACTGTTTTACTCACGGGGTGAGATACATTGCTTATTTTTATGAACACGAGTACTGAATTCCATGTTTACCAAACGGAATTGCATGAGTTTTCTCACCATTTATTTGGGGAAGTCTCCTCATCATATATCGTTAGTTATGTACTTAAGCGCGAACACAAGTTAATGGATCCATTAGGGAAATGACCCTCCCCGCCCGGGGTAGTAGCGCTACCATGAACCATTCTGTATAAACGGGCGACTATTATTCGTTACTGATGCTTGCTCAATTTCGAGCATGTCACGGGAGCAAATTATTATTTACGGGTTAAGCTTCGATTATAAGCCTCATGGCAATGGTATAACTTACTTACTTTACATTGCGAGATTGCAAATAACTGATTTACGCCTGCGGGCATTATTAATGAAATCTTGTGTTCAAACACTTACATTATTTACAAACCTGTGAGATTCACCAACATTCGTGTTGACCTTTTTAGCTTTGTATCTCAGGTACACATACGGAGTAGGATTCCCTCAGGACCTAGCTAGAGTCGCATGATTTCTACTTTGCATTTAACGGAGATTCTTAGCATTATCTTTTGTACTTATTATGATTATGTAATAGAATCTCCCGCTTTATACGCGGACTCTAGGGAACTTCATTTTGTAACCAGAAACACTATGTTTCAAACATTTTATGTATGGAAATGTAACTAGTTACAAACGTTGCATATAGATGTCGTTTGCTTTACTTTTGTGCTGTGATATTTGATTAGTAGCGCCCCAAAGCTTGCTTCCGCTAAACTGTGATTTTGGGGGTGTTACAGAATTCGACTTTTAGGGATACCTAGAGTCCGTTTCGGCCGGTTCCATCCGTTTGAAGCTAGAAGATTGATTCCATACGTCATTAACATTGGTTTGTTCGTTATTTACTCGACTATGAACATGATTATGTCTTTGATTTATGGTTTTGATGAACCCATGATTATGGGCTAAGTCTCTTAATGTTTGTTTAGACTTAATTACTCTAGTTATTGGATATTAATTCGTGATTGGGATTATATGCTTTGATTTCACGGTAGTCATCGAACGATTGATGTTTTTGGTTATTTAATTCATTCAATTAGTACACTTGATTGATTGTAATTAGTGATAACTTTTACATGTTCTTGTTTGCTCTTGTCAATTAATTTATTGATTGCGGATTTTGATTAGACCAAATTGAAGGGGTTGAACTGAATTACCTAATAATTAACATTGGTGGATCATGTTTAGAGACATCTTGCATGATTGATGATTTTTATGAAAATAAGGTCACAGATTAACTTGTGATTTCATTGATTGCACAATTTATAATTAGGAGGTTTTAAACTTCAAGGACACTTGAGTTGTTTAATCTTAATTAAGTGACTTTGAAGTGACAACTAATAAGTCCAAATTGTGTCTTCTATGTTGATTAATCCTGATCCAGTGCTTAATCCATATATCCAATAACTAGAGGTTAAACGGTCTAAGCAAACATATTTAATCCATCTGATATTAATCTATCTTTTATTTGCTTTCATTATTTACTAGTTTAGAATACACTTTTTGACTGTCTGTCGTTAAAAGGCACAAAAAAAACTCCCAATCTTTACTTGTTTTGTTAGTTTAATTATTAGATAAATTAATTACTTAAAATACATATATTGTTCCCTGTGGAGATGATTTACTCGGATCTTACCATAGCTATACTATTGAGCGATTAGGTACACTTGCCTAGTTGTGATTTAGTCTAGATCATTCGTATTTTCTATTTTATTTTTATAACCTGATTTTAGCACATCACAAACCGACTTCCTTGGGCTGAACTGAAGAAAAAGCTTAGGAGAAAATATTGTCCCGAAGAAAAACTGCACCGTCTAGAGGAAGAATTCTGGCACTTGACAGTGTAGGGAACTGACATTGCTGGATATACCACCAAATTCCAGCAATTTGCTTTGTTATGCCCGGGTTTGGTTGATCCGGAGGAAAAATGCATCAAAAGATACATTCGCGGCCTCCTGGAGAATATCCTAGGGAATGTCGCCTCATACAAACCAACCACCGTTGAGAATGCAATCCAGTTGGCACATGAACTCATGGCTATGGTTGTCACCCGTGAGACATCCAACACATCCTCTTCCAACAACAACAAACGCAAATCATCTGAACACCACAACAACCAGAACAAGAAATCCAATGCCATCCAAGTTTACAACACAAATTCTGAGCCCAAGCGTGGATACACTGGGGACAGGCCATACTGCTCCAAGTGTAACTACCATCATGATGGTCCATGCAGTACTCTCTGTAACAACTGCAGGAGGTACGGGCACTTGACCAAAGATTGTCGAGCCCCCAAATCCAACAACAACGCCTCTCATAACAATGCCAACCAACCCAAATCCTACTTTGGGTGTGGTGAAACGGGACACTTCAGAAATGAATGTCCTAAAAACAAGAACAAGAGCAACAACAACAACAACAGCAACAACAACGCAATGGGAAGAGCATTCATACTCAACTCCGGGGATGCCCGTCAGGACCCGAATGTAGTCACGGGTATGTTCCTCCTCAACAACTTATCTGCTTCTATTAAGTTTGATACTGGTGCCGATAGAAGCTTTATCTCTGATGAATTTTATCCACTACTTGACATCACCCCTGTTGCTTTAGATGTTAAGTACATTGTAGAACTAGCGAACGGTAAACTCATAGAAACCAATAGTATGATACCTAATTGCACTTTAAACCTAGCCAACGAAATTTTTTTAATCGATCTTATGCCTGTTGAAATTGGAAGTTTCGACGTCATCATTGGTATGGACTGGTTGTCCAAGCATCGTGCCGAAATCATTTGTTACGATAAAATCGTTCGCATTCCTCTCGCCGTCAGTGGTACCTTGGTCATACAGGGGGAGACCGGTGGGACAAGACTCAACATCATATCTTGCTTGAAAACCCGGAAATTTCTGAGAAAGGGTTATCCAGCAATCCTCGCACACATCATGGAGAAGAAGTCGGAGGAGAAACGACTTGAAGATGTGCCCATCAATCGAGACTTTCCAGAAGTCTTTCCCGACGAACTACCTGGTCTACCACCAACAAGACAGGTTGAGTTCTCAATCGACCTCGTGCCAGGTGCCGCACCTGAGGCCCGAGCACCATACCGCTTAGCCCCATCCGAACTTCAGGAGTTGTCCAATCAATTACAGGAACTCCTAGAAAGAGGATTCATTAGGCCGAGTTCTTCACCTTGAGGAGCTCCGGTCCTATTTGTCAAAAAGAAACACGGTTCTTTCCGAATGTGTATCGACTATCGAGAGTTGAACAAGCTAACTGTCAAGAACCGGTATCCACTTCCTCAAATTGATGACCTGTTTGACCAACTACAGGGGTCGAGTTTTTATTCAAAGATCGATCTCCGATCAGGTTATCACCAATTACGTGTTCGTGACACCGACATCTCAAAAACTGCTTTCAGAACTCGTTATGGGCATTACTAATTTCAGGTGATGTCATTCGGTCTAACCAACGCACCGGCTGTATTCATGGATCTTATGAATCGCGTGTGCAAGCCATATCTCGACAAGTTTGTCATTGTCTTCATTGACGACATTCTCATATACTCACGAAACGAACAAGAACATGCGCAACACCTCAGAACCATCCTAGAACTACTTAAGCACGAGGCACGAGGAGTTTTACGCCAAATTCTCTAAGTGTGAGTTCTAGATGCAAACCGTTCAATTCCTTGGACATGTTATCGATAGTCAAGGAATCCACGTCGATCCATCAAAAATCGAGGCTATCAAAGACTGGCAATCGCCAACCACTCCAACCGAAGTACGCCAATTCCTTGGATTGGCAGGGTACTATCGGCGCTTCATCAAAAATTTCTCAAAAATAGCTCAACCACTCACGACACTGACTCAGAAAGACAAAAAGTTCGACTGGACTGATAAACAAGAGTCAGCATTTCAACTTCTGAAACAAAAGCTTTGCAGTGCTCCGATTCTATCCTTACCCGAAGGCACTGATGACTTCGTAGTATACTACGATGCTTCTCACCAAGGTCTAGGTTGCGTATTGATGCAACGGGACAAAGTAATTGCTTACGCTTCGCGACAGCTCAAAATTCATGAAAAGAACTACACCACCCATGATCTCAAGCTTGGGGTTGTCGTCTTTGCCCTCAAAATCTGGAGACATTACCTCTATGGCACTAAGTGCACAATATTTACCGATCACAAAAGTCTCCAACACATATTCGATCAGAAGGATCTCAATATGAGGTAACTGTTGGGTTTTCTATTCCCTAACTAGATTAATATGCACGGCGGAATTATAACAAAAATTAATCTAAGGCAATTAGGAAACTAAACCCTAAGGGATCTTAACTTGAATAAATAAAAGCAATAAAATAACCAAGATAAATAGGAAAAATACTAACCTTCGAGAAAACCAATTTCTCACGCGTAGACGATCTCGTAGAGCTTCCTTACTTGGAGGCGAGTGCCCAAACCAGAACACCTCTAATGGCTCACACCCAAGAACTAAGAGAAATTCGCAAACTCCTAGGGTCCCGACTCTAAGTCGTGTAAACTCTTACAAGGAGTAGGAATGAGAAAGAGAGAAAGAATTGAACTCTATTCAATTCCGGGATGACTAAAAGCATAGGGGAGGTCCCTATTTATAGGGGAGGAGGAGGCCCAGGGTTTCATCCCCTGGCCGATGTGGGACAGAATCCCAACCGGCGGTTGGACCCACATGTTCAACCGGTTTAACCCCTTGGACTCCAGCCGCCGGTTGAACCTTCCAACCGGCGGTTGGATCCTTGCTTCCAGAATCTTCTTTTCTTTAAGTTTCTAATTAATATTCAATTAATAAACTAATCATAATATTAATTCCAATTAATATTATCTCTCTATTTATTTCTCTTTACTGTTCATTGAGGGCGACCCAAAAAGGACTCCACTTTTAATGATGTACTTACCAATTAGTTATGATATTTGACACTATTCCAACAACAACGTCGATGGGTCGAGTTGCTCACTGATTACAATTGCGAAATCAAATACCACCCGGGTAAGGCTAATGTTGTTGCTGATGCCCTCAGTCGAAAGGAACGAACGAAACCACTTCGAGTCCGAGCCCTCAGTATGACCATTCACAATGATCTAAACATTCAGATTCTCACTGCTCAACTCGAAGCTCTGAAACCCGATAACATCAAAAACAAAGCCTTGCGAGGCATGGAAAAACAATTCGAAATCAAACCTAATAGGATTAGGTATTTCTCAAACCGAATCTGGTTACCCAGTTTTGGAAACCTACGAGACTTGGTGATGGATGAATCTCACAAGTCCAAATATTCTATCCATCTTGGATCCGAAAAAATATATCACGGCATCAAGGAATTCTATTGGTGGCCGAACATGAAAGCCGAAATCGCCACATACGTCGGCAAGTGTCTCACTTGCTCAAAAGTTAAAGCAGAATATCCAAAACCTTCTGGTTTAAATCAACAGCCCAACATTCCTGAATGGAAATGGGAACAAATTGCCATGGATTTCATAACCAAACTACCCAAGTCATCGAGCGGTTGCGATACAATTTGGATGATCGTCGATCGTCTCACGGAATCTGCTCATTTCCTGGCAATCAAGGAAACCGATAAAATGGAACGCCTCACACGAATCTACATCAAAGAGGTTGTTTCTCGACATGGTGTTCCAATCTCGATTATCTCCGATAGGGATAGTCGTTTCACATCTCACTTTTGGCAATCACTTCAAAAATCATTGGGTACCCATCTTGATATGAGTACCGCATACCACCCTCAAACTGACGGCCAAAGTGAACGAACAATTCAAACACTGGAAGACATGCGACGAGCTTGCGTAGTTGAATTCGGTGTAAACTGGGAAAAACATCTACCGTTGTGCGAGTTTTCGTACAACAACAGCTATCACACCAGCATTAAGGCTGCACCTTTCGAGGCACTGTACGGTCGTAAGTGCCGATCACCGATTTATTGGACCGAAGTGGGAGACAGTCAACTCACTGGTCCTGAGATCATTCACGAAACTACTAAAAAGATCTTCGAGATCCAAAGCAAACTCAAAGCCACACGTGATCGTCAGAGAAGTTATGCTGACGTGAGACGCAAACCACTGGAGTTCCAGGTTGGGGATCAAGTGCTGCTCAAAGTTTCACCTTGAAAAGGTGTTATCCGATTCAGTAAACGCGGGAAGTTAAATCCCAGATACATTGGACCATTCGAGATCCTCGAGAGGATTGGTTCAGTGGCATATCGATTGCAGCTGCCACCCGAACTCAGCAGCGTGCATCCCACTTTTCACATTTCTAACTTGAAGAAATGTCTGTCTGATGAGACACTTATCATTCCACTCGATGAAATCCGAGTTGACGACAAGCTTCATTTTGTTGAAGAACCCGCCAAAATCATGGACCGTGAGGTCAAACAACTCAAACAAAGTCGTATTCCCATTGTCAAGGTCAGGTGCAATTCGCGGCGTGGGCCGGAATTCACCTGGGAACAAGAGTACCAGATGCGACTCAAGTATCCTCAGTTATTCACAGACGCTACTTCAATCACGACTTCAAACTAAATTTCGGGACGAAATTCTCCTAACAGGGGGAGAATGTGATACCCGTCAAATTAGGACTAGTAATTAGTGCCTAATCAAGTGTAATACATGTAATTAGTTCTGTGTTAGGCTAATTAATGTATCAATATATATATATATATATATATATATATATATATATATATATATATTGTTGAATATATACAAGTATGTGATTTGATTAAATCATACAAGTTTCAAATCGAATCAATTCGATTCAATTAATACGGACGTTAGTGAATAATTTTATTAAATAATATGACATTATTTAAATAACTCTATTTTATTCAAAAATATTATTTAGATAATATTTCAACTCAAATTCGTATCGTACAAACTACAATTACGCGATTAAAATAATAAACGCGTGAACAATCAAAACGAGAATAAATTATATTTTATAACTCAAGTAAAACTATTTGATGAAATACTTCAACAAAAACATTAATAAGTATTCGTGTTTTAAAATAATTATTTATACGATTAAACGATCGGGGAAACGAACACCGCACAGAGCGCAAACGGTGGGGATTAAAAATTGGGAGATTCCCTCCCTCTTTTCCCCAAAAATATGCCAAAAAAAACCCCCTCCCCTCCTCATTTTCCACTTTCCTTTCTCTCTCTCCACTTTTCTTCCTCTCATTTTCTCCAAACTTCATCACACCACCATCACCTTAATTCTCAAAATAACACCACAAAACGACCTCCAATCTCGAAGCTTCTTTAGAGAAAAACGATCACCTCATCTCGATCTACATTTCCATCTTTTCGGATTTCTCCAGCGCTAAGTCGTAAGTTTTCCGACAAAACTCGAAACTCTCTGATTTTACTTATTTTTACTTGTTTATGGGTTATTTAAGCTTATAATGTCCAAATATGGGTTGGGTAAAAGTTTCAAGTCAAACGGAAACCGAAAAACACCTTTTCGGCTCATTTTCCAGCCAACAGCTCGTTATGTCGCAGAGGCTCCAGGCCACCTGCGACACAAGGCTTTATGTCGCCAAATCATGGCCTATGTCGCATATAGCGACATAAGCCTCTATGTCGCACTACTTCACGGATGTCGCATATAGCGACACAAATGGTTATGTCGCAATAATTACGGACGTCGCATATAGCGACACAAAACACTATGTCGCAAAACTTATTTCCGTCGCACATAGCGACACAACACCTTATGTCGCATTAAATTACGGATGTCGCACTTAGCGACACAAGCCCTTATGTCGCAGACATGATCTGCGACACAACAGACTATGTCGCACCCAATGTCGCATAAATCAGAAACTTGAAAACATGGATTTTTACTAAGTGTCAAACTTGTGTCACTTCAAACACTTATACGATACGACTATTTAAACACATCGGAATACGTTTATGAACATGAATACTCGAAATCATAATAATAATAATAATGAGATTATTATTACAACCAATCACCAACGGGCTGTACACGTTTTTCAAAACACAATCCAGTCAACCAAGCCGTACACGAAGCTTCTTTAGAGAAAAACGATCACCTCGTCTCGATCTACATTTCCATCTTTTCGGATTTCTCCGGCGCTAAGTCATAAGTTTTTCGAAAAAACTCGAAACTCTCCGATTTTACTTATTTTTACTTATTTATGGGTTATTTAAGCTAATAATGTCCAAATATGAGTTGGGTAAAAGTTTTAAGTCAAACGGAAACCGAAAAACACCTTTTCGGCTCATTTTACGGCCAACAGCTCGTTATGTCGCAGAGGCTCCAGGCCACCTGCGACACAAGGCTTTATGTCGCCAAATCATGGCCTATGTCGCATATAGCGACATAAGCCTCTATGTCGCACTACTTCACGGATGTCGCATATAGAGACACAAATGGTTATGTCACAATAATTACGGAGTCGCATATAGCGACACAAAACACTATGTCGCAAAACTTATTTCCGTCGCACATAGTGACACAACACCTTATGTCGCATTAAATTGCGGATGTCGCACTTAGCGACACAAGCCCTTATGTCACAGACATGATCTGCGACACAACAGACTATGTCGCACATAGCGACACAACAGACTATGTCACACATAGCGACACAAAGTCTTATGTCGCACCCAATGTCGCATAAATCAGAAACTTGAAAACATGGATTTTTACTAAGTGTCAAACTTGTGTCACTTCAAACACTTATACGATACGACTATTTAAACACATCGGAATACGTTTATGAACATGAACACTCGAAATCATAATAATAATAATAATAATAATAATAATAATAATAATAATAATAATAATAATAATAATAATAATAATAATAATAATAATAATGAGATTATTATTACAACCAATCACCAACGGGCCGTACACGTTTTCAAAACACAATCCAATCAACCAAGTCGTAGTAACTTGGACAAGTTAAACAACCAAATCGTAGTAATTTGGACAATTTCAAATCGTAGTAATTTGGACATTCTAGTTGGACGAACAACTACAAAGGTAGTCTTTTGAGATACCTACTCATGTTTATAACCATCGCGTGTCTTGGACACCCTCAGGTTACAAGTCTTCGGACATCAATTCACGGCTAATCAAACAAGTTTATTAAGTTAAACTTCTCAAGGTTCAGGTGAGTCTCATAGCCCCTATTTTACGGTTTTCATCAGGGGTGTGATTACATTGCTCGTTTTATTTTACAATATGAACGCAAGTACAATACAAATCAAATACTACATGAGTTGTTTTCACTAATCATTTCAAAGCCCTCCACAACATAGTTTGGTAATACATCTGTAGCGTGAATGTTAGTATATGTTATCATATAGGATTGACAATCCTCATCCGGGTTAGCACGCACTAACTGGTCAAACGGACATATTAGCATTTGGGAAGACGAGTGTAGATTAGGCACTCGTAGGAGGAACATCAGTTGGGTTTCCTTAATTAAACCTGATGCTCAAGTTAAGCTCAGACTATGTGCTCATGGCTGTATAACTTTTATTTTGCTTAATTGCATTTTAAATTTAATTAAATCTTGCGGTTCATACAAATATGTGTTGACATACAAACCTGTGAGCTCACCAGCGTTTCGCTGACCCATTTTAGCATGTATCATAGGTACTCAGCAGTAGGTTGGCTGCCCAATCAGGATTCATTAGCTCGAGTCTTCATTCAATCAATCAGAGATTTAGTTGCATTATTATATTTTTGTATAAAGTAATTATGTAATGTAAATCTCTCAATTCCAAGGAACTGAGCTAATGTAAATAATATTTTTGATGTAAACTTTGATTTTATCAATACAATGTAAAATGACGCATTTAGTGGTCGTTCATTATATCTTTATGCTTCTGATTATTGATTAGTCGCGGCCCGACCCGATTCGCTTCCGCAATCCGAATTTGGGTGTGTGACACTTTTCCACCAATAAACGTGATTACGACACCTTTTTAACGATGTCCAATTAAAAGGTAGTCAGTCATCTGTGTCAATATAATTTGTCAAATGTATGAAACTATGGAATCGCAAGGCTACATGGGGGATTATCGTAGGACAAGACATGACCAAGGTTTGAAGGGGTGGAACCACTTCAAGTGAGGAACGCTGTGAATAATTAGGGGATTTATTGGGTAGTCTTAAGCAAGGGCTGGTTTAAAGTCATAAAAATGAACTTTTTAAATATACGAATATGTTAGGATGACGATGAATCATTATATGATTCGGTTATGTCCAATACCTTAAGATTTTGTTCCCGTTCATATGAAAGTATTATTAAACCATAATTAAGATTTTGCTTATTATTCTAAATGCTTCGTAATGTTACCATAACCTAGCTCCCGGTGTGACATGCTAATGGGATTTTAGTTAGTACGGAATCTAGTGTTTACATACAAGTATTCAAGAATGATAATTAACTAATATCTTTCAAAACAGTTTCTCCAAATATCATCCCATAACTTAATTAACGAAGTCTCAGCAAACAATATCTTTATCTTATTTGCTTTATCTTATTTGCTTTATCTTAATTTCACTTTTATTTATTTACATGCCTAAGTTAGTTAATAGAAAAACCAAAACTCCCCCACTATTTTATAAACCCTTCACTAGTTTGAAAAGCCCTCATCTGCCACGTCTTAGTTTCAGTTCAGTCGGTTTGAAGAACGACTCTAGGTCATACATAGCACTTGTTCACCCTTAGGATTAGCATTGTTAGGGAAAACTTAGGCCCCGCAAATATAAAATTTAAAATACTCATTGATCGCCGTCGCCAGTAGCCGGTGCAACGACAAGGGTCAAATCCTTACCGACCGCTGATGATGCATCAACAGTATACCTTGTGAGATGTATAATCGAACAAAAGAAAACGCCAAATTTTATGGTGCAATTTTTATAATTTTTCAATTTGACGTTTATGTTGAGTCACTGGTCGCTGACCAACTCAATAATAAACTCGATGAAGGAAATGATTATGTCAAAGCTGCTATCGCTGAAGTATGTACTCACTGGTCGTTGTTCATTCTACTAAAGGAAACTGATATGCTGAGGAAAATTAAAACTTAACTTTGTGTGTCGTTGATTTCAAGACTAGCAGCGAGAGTTATACAACTTCAAAAGAATAAAGGCTAAAGTCACCACCCTAATAAAAGCTAGTTGCTGAAGATATATAATTCAAGTCATTCTACAAGAGCACGATAGCTCGCATAGAGTGAGGAGGATTATTACATCTTCAGAGACTACATTAATAAAGTTTCTTTACAAGTACCAGTCGCTCTTCACTTTTACATCAGCAAGCATTTCTCGTACTTAAAATATCTGAGAAATTACGTGGCAGCAATCGATTGGTGTTAAGGAAGAAATATTCGTTGTAACAGAATTGAGGACCACAGAATGTCAGTTCACAAATATCAAGTCAATCAAGCAGCGACACGTGTCATTCCAGATCCAATATTTATGGGATTGTTGAGCTATAAATAGTGCAGTATTGTGTACTTTATTTCTTGTCGTTTTAGTACGTGTTAATCACTTGTACGTCAGTGAGTAGTTCGTCTAAGCACGTATCAGCGACCAACGAGTGAACAGTTAGCGTGTTTGTCTACTACTGTTCATCTCTTATTGTAATAGATTAGCATGTGTTCGATTAGGATTAGCTTTGGCTATTCCTTTCCGCGATCAACACTTAGTGAGTTTATGAAAAATAAAGATTCACTGTTCAGCTACTATTACGTATTGGTTTGATTTGGATATGTGATTGTTATACTCTGTTATTACATAATCATCTAATTACAATTAAAACTTTGATAAATAACTTAGTTAAAATCTAAAAAAAGTTTTTAATTGTATTCAACCCCTTTTATAATTAAACTTTACAAATTATGATTCTGAATCACTAATTAACAGTGATTCAGGGACTCTCAGTTTGTAGAATAATTAGTTTTTAAAAAAGTTAAAGTAAATGGGTTTTTGTACAAATGTCACAATGAAATTGGTTCTCTTGTACTCCTCAAAAAAATTTTGTACTCCAAAATATGATCTCTTAAGATATACTCCGTATAACGAGACTGCCATGCACTAACACATAATGAACATGATAATATCTACCAATAAACGAGAACAATTTATGAGACTATGGGTTATTTACATTTTACATGGTAAAAAAGTATTTACACCGTAAATACAATAAAATCAAGTAAAAGTTATGTGGTCCAGCTGGACTGCCATCCAATACAACAAAATCGTATCAATGAGTCAGACTGTAATAAGACAATTCATAATTACGATTTTGCACCCTCACTTTCTAACCTTTGTTATTACAAGTTTGTCACTTAAATACTTTGGTATATATTTTGTTCATCATACATTTTTTACATTTGCCATCTTCAAATGAAAAGAAAAATGATACTCCGTATTTGTTATATATTAAATAAATTATATTTAGATGGTACAAGATTACTTTGATGTTTTTCATGTTAAAAAAACAAAAAAACTGTGTTAAGCAATGTAGCTATGGTTGGGTCAAAACTCGATATTCAGTTACAAATCATATTAGTTGATGTATAAAACCCACAAAACCTAACCATTACGAAAATAAAATTGAATCGTTGAAAAGGGAAGAATCGAAGAATATAATCGTCATATCGTTCAAGTTTGATTAATAATCAAATCTAGTCTAATCAACCATGAACATTATCTACAACATGAAATCCTTCTCATCTTTGAAGTTATAATGAATTCACAATATTGTAACTATTCTTTATAAACATTATATGTTATCACACCCTTGACTCCTAAAGTAATAGTATTATATATAGAAAAATGTTTGATTTATCTAATTAGTAGACTTAAAGATTTGATGTAATATATATGGTGAGGTTCATAGGAGCATGGCTATTTAGAGGAGCAAGGAAGGCATATTTAACATATTGTAAATTATGCAGTGGATCGAAAATAAAATGCAGTAGTCGGACCGAAATAACCAAAAAATAAAATACAGTAGATCAAAAATAAAATGCAGTGGACAAAAAATAAAATGCAATAAATGGATTAAAAATAACCAAAAATAAAATGTAGTGGATCAAAAATAAAATGCAATGGACCAAAAAGCTGTGGTTTTTGAATGAAATTTTTTTTACCCTCCCTGCTCCTCCAAAGTAGTCTACTCCTCTGATCCACTTTTATATATATATATATATATATATGTATGTATGTATGTATATGTATTGAAATTTACATGCATACAATTATCAAAGGTAATTGTTATAATTCATAACCTATTCATACTCATTTATTACTATTGCAATTCAATGAAATAAAAAAGAATTAATATATATAGGGATGGACATGTATAGATATAACATTAATAAATAGAGGAATGGACATGTATAAATATATTTAATTTTATATATATAACATAATCTTGCAATTTAAGTAGTACAATCAAACACAACCATGAATGTCTAATAACATTCAAAAGATAACATGGTTAATCTTTTTAGACGTATAAATACAAAAAACGTATTAAATAGAACATATAATTATAATTATATTGTTATAACAATTCTCGGTAGAGTTAAAATATAAGTTGTATGTATTTCCTTGCAAAATGAGTGAATCTTTTTATCAAACAATCAACTATATTAGTTAAAATACTATATAAAAAAACTTTAGTAAAAAATATTGGTTATAAGGTATGTTAAAAGAACTAAATCGATTTATTAGTATTATTATATTAATTATTCCAATACATAGAGTCCTATTATATTTAAAATTGAGTTCTAAAAGCTTTATAGTTATGATGATATATTGAGTGTTTTTCATTTCAAGTTTATTAAATTAACATAATCAATTAAAATTGATTTTAGATCAAAGTCATGGAAAAAGAGGTCAAGAGTATGATACAAATTTAAATTGGCTATTTAATTGAGTACAAATTTTTAACAAAAACAACAATCATATACTATCAATGTACTTAAGAAAGTCAAAAATTGTTTCAATAAACACTCTACACTCCCTGGAAAAAAAAAGTTATTTTATGTTCTAAGTTTTGCCAAAATGAGCAAACAACCTAAAGAGAATTACATTCACGCATTTAAATATATTATTTGTAAACCCTGCAGCAACACGCTTATAAAAAAACTAGTTGAAATGATTTGATAAATATAAAGAAAAATAAATAAGTGAAATACGTGTCATAAATTATATAAATAGACCCAAACTTAATCTTATATATTTTTTTAAATTATGTTAAATGTTTACTTATTGTGTTAAGAGTACCTTCAAATTTTTATCTATTTATAAAATCTGTTACTCGAATGCAACAAACTTTGTCTAAGATTTTTAAATGGATCTTGATTTTTGAATGAAAGATTTCAAAACAAAAAACCCTTTTTTTTAATCATACATCACGTTTATATATAGTATAGTTTTTAATTGACTTTGACTTGTAAAGGACGTATTTGATCATTAGAGGATAATTTTTTATAAAAACATTTTCCAAAAATCCTGTAAAAAAAACTAAAAAAACCCTATCATCGTATATTCCCGTAATTAGGGGCGAATGTAGAAATTTAAATAAAGGGTGCCACTTTTTTTTCTTTTCCTTTTAAAGTTATATGGGATGAAAATTGTAAAATGTCGTTAATGCCTTCGATATTTTTCTTATTTAATTTGAACTATCCTATAGAGGCGGCAAACTACGCTGCATCCATTCTCTACCCGTAATGGTCAATGTGAGTTGATAGATATAGCAAATTATACAATCGTTAAAGCTCTAATTAAAAACATACTAAAACATAGAAAAAAATTCATGAATCATATAATTTTTTTTTGCATATATAGCCCATGCAACCCAATACTAGGGGTGAGCAACAAAACCGAAAAATCGAACCATAACCGGTTTAACCGATTTAACCGCCTCAATTTAACAGACTCAAAGTTTAACCGATGGTTCGGTTATTATAATTCCATTAACCGATTAGATCGGTTATGGTTTCAGTTTAGACCCATTAACCGACCCTATTTAACCGAACCGACCCACCCTTAGTTTTTTTAGTTATATTTTCATTATACAAATAAATATATAATGTAAATAGGTGATATCTGTTGAGCTAAATTTATAGATGGATACAATTTAATACTATGTAGCATAATGAGCCGTTTGAAAAGTCTCAAACTTTAAGCCCAATAGTTAATTATGTAGTTCATATTTTCCCTTTTTAGGTTACATTTAAAGCCACTTTC
Organism: Pseudognaphalium luteoalbum; assembly: GCA_963422505.1. Lineage (NCBI taxonomy): Eukaryota > Viridiplantae > Streptophyta > Magnoliopsida > Asterales > Asteraceae > Pseudognaphalium > Pseudognaphalium luteoalbum. The sequence goes on from OY730195.1 coordinate 108,303,973, forward strand.
TCTTCTACCCGTAAACACAACCTTTTGAAATAGTGATGTTATTCGCAAAATATCAACAACGCCACCACAACTAGGAGCTCAACGATTCCATTACTTCATACAAGATCTACCCTTTTCTACAAAATATCGACAACACACCATAGTATGAACTCTCATATGATTTTTCTTTTTCAAACGGTTAACCAATGATTAACTGATAACCGACCCAAAATCTACCCAAAAACCGATTAACCATAACCGATTTAACCAAAACCGATCGGTTAAGAAATTTTCATAACTGAAATTTCGGTTTTGAATTTGGTTTTAGGTCATAACCGACCCATACTCACCCCTGCCCAATACTATACAATTGCAAATATGTACAAAGAATCCAATGATTTATCAAACAACAATGTCTAAAAGTGTAATTCCACATGACAAACATCAAACCGTACATTATATTAATTTTACATATCTAGAAAAAAATTATAAAGATTTTCGCCATTAATGTCCATGAAACAACTCAATCACTTTTTTATTTTGTTCCTTCCAAGAGACTCACACATATACACACACACTAATCGTCTCTCTCGTTCGTACACTTTCTTCTGTCTTTTCTAATTCCCTCCACTTTTCACCTCCCGCCGGAAAATGTCCGACGCCGGATACCATAATTTCCCGATCACCTTAAACCCTACCGCTCAAGAATTCCGACCAACGTTCCTCCCACTACCGAACCCTAATTACTACACATTCACATTCCCACCACCACCGCCGCCGTTCATCCTCCCGCCTCCACCGCCGGCGCTCCCGCCGCCGTCACCCGTACCGACACGCGCACTACTCCTCAGCTCCGTCCCGACCCATGTCAGCGAATCAACGCTCCGGCGAGAACTTGAAGTGTTTGGTGACGTAAGAGCCGTACAAATGGAACGATTACGCGACGGAATCGTGACCGTTTATTTTTACGATGTACGACAGGCGACGGAAGCGTTGACGGAGATTAAAGAGCAACATATGAAGCAACAGTGTCGGTTAAGGAAGTATTTTGAAGATGGGTTTATTTTTAGTAATTATTACAACCATTACGTTCCACCGGCGCGTGGGATTATTTCCGGTAGAGCTGTCTGGGCTCAGTTTACTTTTCCGGTCGCCGGTGGGTTTCCTGATGGGTATAATCAAGGCAATGTGGTTGTCTTCAACTTGGCTTCTGATGTTTCTACTGCCCTTATCAGAGAAACTTTTGAAGCTTTTGGTAAATTCAAATTTTAATTTAACTTAATATTTTATAATATTTTATCATATTAATAACTATTATTATAATTTTTGTTAACATAGATTTTCATTGATACATGTGAATATCATCTAAATATGCATAAGTTCTTCAAGTCTTCAACCAATATCGAGAAGTGACATTATTAAATAATATACATATGTATGATAATAATGTTTATTTTTTATAGATGTAACACTAATAATCTAGGCTAAATGTGTGTTTATTACTGCATTTTGGTATCTTGTAAGAATTACAGTTTTGCTAGAAGTATAAGTAATTTCCAAATTGCACTTTAGTCAAAATTGTGAATGTGAGTTTTTTTAGTATATAGAAATGTCAATTGAATAGTATTTTGTTAAATGTGTGGGTTTGAATTTTATCCATAAATGTATAGACAAATAAGTTATGTGGGGGCATATATATTTGGGGATATTTGTTGAAAGTGATATGTCGCTTTCCGAACACAAATTCTTTTTATGATGTTGATATCTTATGTTGTTTTCTTGTGTTCTCAAAAGCCTTTTAATTCCTTTTTTTATTATTATTATTATTATTATTATTATTATTATTATTATTATGTGTAATTCCCTTATAATATATGTAGGTTGTGTGAAGGAAATTAGAGACACCCCATGGAAGAAGAACCAGAAATTCGTCGAGTTTTACGACACTCGTGATGCAGCTAAGGCCGTTGCGGGGGTAAATGGTCGAGAAATCGGTGGCAAGCCGGTGGTGGTGGAGTTCAGTCGTCCTGGGGGTCATAAGTATTATTATAAGCAAAGTAAAGTCATGCCCATTAGTCCAGGTGGTGTTCAGCCGCCACCTGTCACACCTTATCGCCCGCAACCACCGTGTAGGAAAGATATGGTGGTGGATTATGGTGGTGTGCGTGAGGTTATTAATGTAAGTTCGCCTCGTGGTGGTTTAAAGAAAAATGGGAAGAATTTTTATAAGCATCAACAGCCTTTAGAACGAGAGGCTAAATGGTTAAGTGGTGGTGATTGTGAAGGAAATGGTGGTCGGAATAAGCCGTGGAAAGGATCAAAATACGCTCGAGAGAAATGCGATGTAAGGTTTCTAATCAAAGAAGATGATGTTATTTCGAGCGTCCGCGATCCTAGAACGACTGTAATGATCAAGAACATTCCAAACAAATACAGGTTTTAGTTGCGATTTCTGAAACCACGAACTTTCATTTTTCTGCTTTAAAATCATTTTTTTTCTGCGTTTCTTTTGCAGTCAGAAATTGTTGCTAAATATGTTGGACAACCATTGTATACAATGCAATGAGCAAGTGGAGGGTGGTGAAGATGATCAGCCGTTGTCTTCGTATGATTTCGTGTATCTGCCTATTGATTTTGTGTACGTTTTGTATTTTAGCGATTTATGATTGTGAAGTTTAGTTTTGTGATTGAAAAAAACTGTGATTTAATGTATATGATTCTGATTATGGATCAGGAACAAATGCAATGTAGGATATGGGTTTGTGAACATGACGTCACCAGAAGCAACATGGAGGTTGTATAAGGCGTTTCATAATAAAAATTGGGAGGTGTTCAACTCGAAGAAAATTTGTGACGTTTCTTATGCTAGATTACAGGTATTTTCTTTACTGTTCTACTATTTTGCAATTTAAGATGACCACGCTGATTCATGTTACTATGATTGGTTATAATCCCTTTTTTACTGATTAAACGGGTCGGTAAATCCAGTTGCAATTGTAGAACGTCGATGTAAAGGTTGATTGTTGGTTAATGCAGTTGCAATGTAGGATTCATCAATGGGTTTGATAATTAGTTTCTTCTATCAATGATATGTAGGATTTCTTTATTCTTGACATTACATAACTCATGGAATGTTAACATTATCAATCATATTGACGGAGCGTTGTCAAAAACCCATACACTCAAAAGATATCGATGGACTCTAGAATTTTTAGTATTTTCTAAAGGTTTACCGAAGAAGAATCGATCGTTAAACATTTGATTGCTACATTTTTGGTTGCTCGTAAAGTTGGAGCTAACTCAGTCGAGTACAAGTAAATATGATTTGGGGATGTGATCATTTTTTGTTAGTTTTGAAAATAAAGCTAAGTTTAAATTAATCTGTAAAGCAAGCATTTGAAATTCGGACATCAATCTGAAATGGATATACTTTTAGTGACTTAGTACCGTTACGACAATACGACACGTAACCTACATTAGTAATAAAGTAAGTGAGGCCATAACCTAACTCGATACAAAAATGAACGTCGCTTTAACCAAGATAACTGGTTTTTATGCAATAGTGCCTAACTGTTTTAGTTTGTGCACAAATTATATGACAGGGAGTGGAAGCATTAAAGGAGCATTTCAAGAACTCAAAGTTTCCACGTGAAGCTGAAGAATACATGCCGGTTGTATTCACGCCACCAAGAGATGGCCGCCGGACATTAACACACCCAACGCCGATCATCGGTAGCAGCACCTCCATCACTTCATCGTCAATATCATCATCATTATCAGAAGTAGGGTGTCAAGATGATGATGTGACTGATACCAGTAGATCTTGTAGTAATAATAATGATAATTTGCTTCTAGTTGAACAAGATACTGGTAATAAATCTGACATCACTACTAGGACATCGTCATCATCATCATCAACAAATGGCGGCGATACAGAAGATGATGATGATGATGATGGTGAGGTGTTAAGTGTGTAGTTTGATTGATGTTGAAATGAGGGGATGGCTTGTTTCTTTTGTACTGTGCATGGATATGGCTATGACTTGCACTATCAAATATCACTATCATTACTCACTACTACTAGCTACTAATCTATATTCTATATATATATATCTAATATTATTGTTATTGTTATATATGTATATATTGAGTTTTAAAGTGGGATCAAGCTATATGAGTACAAATGTTCGCATTTTTGATAGGAGGTTTTAAGAAGTTTTTATACAAAAGAGATACTTTTACTAGTTTAACAAATTTTAGTGTGTAATGAAGAGTAAATATTGCCATTTTTTTCTGTTTTTGTCATTAGAAATACTCTTATCACAAATACTTTTTTCGTTCCAAAATTATTGTTGGACAAGAAACACACATTGTAAGATATATGTTTCAAAATTATTGTTAGCAGACAAGAAACAAAGATTTTAAGATGTGTATTTATTATTCTTGACCACAAAAAGAGTTTCATCTTTATCATTATCAAACATTTTAATTGGTTGATTTTGTAAGAGGACAACTATTTTATATTTTTTCTATAATATATTAGAATAAAAAGGTAGACAAAGTAATTGGGACTTGGAGCATCTACAATGTACTCACTTTACATATCTTTTTTGCACTATAATAGTATAAAAGTGTGAAATTATTCCAGTGTTAGCACTAAACACTGTACTATTCTAGTGTAATGGCAAATAGTGTTTAGTGCAACACTAAATACTATTCACATTAAATAATAATATATAAAATGTATAAAATGTTTAAATATGATGTGCTTATTGTAAGTTTTGTGATTATTACTTTTTATAACTAAATATAATGTTTGCTATTATATCTATTAAAAAAACTCTACAATTTTTATATAATTTCAATTTATATTTTTAATATTTCTAAAGACAATGATTGTTATAACATTTATCAAAACAATATAGTGGTTATATAAAAATTATATTATTATACGGTTGAGTTGTGTATTTTAAATCAATTAAATAAGATTTAGTGTAAATATTTAGTGGGACACATTGGAGCAACCTTTTTTTAGTGTGAGCATAATCTTAAAAGATTGTCTTTTTTCACTAAAATAGTGCAATTTTGTGCACTAAAATAGCGAACACATTGGAGATGCTCTTAGGAAGTAGCTTTCTAGTTTAACAATTTTTAGCGTGGAATGTAGTGTAAATACAGTACTGAGGTTGTCAGGATCGCAATCTTAATCGTAGGATCGCACGATCCTACGATCTTACCAAGTGAAAATGTGCAGAATCGAAGTAGGATCGCTCAGTAGGTAGGATCAGATTAGGATCGTAGGATCGATCAGAAGATCGGTGAACGATCTGATCCTACAAATGGGCTATTTTTTATTTTATTTATTTATTTTACAATTGGGCTAAAATATGTATGAAGGTCATACCATAGTCCAAAGTCAAATGATATTGATGGTATGTATGAAGTTACGATTGATATCTAGTTTAGTAATTTTTAATTTTAGGTTCATATGCTCTTAAACTTGTTATGAGTATTGGTGTAATTGTACTATACTACTAGCTATCTTTTGTTTTAGTAAGTTTATAGTTCTAGAAATATTATGTTGACAAATTGCATTATCTTTGTAATTTAAAATTTTGAATGTTACATTAATTTATGTAATTGTTAGTATCCAGTACGAATTTAGATATCTTCAAATAAATAATGATATTTTGTAGGATCTTACCATCACGATCTTGCAAAACGATTTTGTATAGGATCTTCATCTTGAAAACTTTGTACAATACACAGGGAGGTCTCAAATATTTTTTTTAAAGGGGTGACATGTAGAAAAAACATAAAATGGCAAATATCAAAATAAATTCTGAAATATAGTTTTTTTACTTTTCCGAATAGTTTTTTACTTTTAAAACCGTAAATTTTAAAAAAAGCCCTTATTTATAGAATAAAATTAATTTATATAGATTTATATTGCGGCAATTCGCTATACTGTTCTTGTTCTGTCTATGACCCTGATGAAAAGCTACACAGGAATGTTTTTGTCCACATATACTTATCTTTTGTCTGAATCAAACTAGCTTAAGACTTAGAGGTTTAGCAACATGCATCATGGATATTTGTAATAATCGTATGTGATAATTAGTTACAGATAAATGAATACATTATTATGTGCAAAGTATAGTTATTTAATAAACTATCATAGAAAAGTACACTTACGATGTAATATAGTTTATGCCTTAAAAGCTAAATATAAATAAATAAGTAAATCTATATCATAAAAAAGTAAAAAAGTACACACCACAAATCGAATATTTATGTACCCTTAAGCGGCCCAACAGTTAAGCGGCCAGGCCCATCTTTTACGACCCTATTGAAAATTTTTAAGACAGTAGTTAGTTTTCAATTATTTAGATATAAAATCTCTACTAAGTGCTAACAACATGATTAATTGGATTCACCAGCAGCAACAGAAAAATGTGATAAGATATTTGTTATCATACTTACGTCTCACGAGGGGTGGAGCTAGGATTTAAATATTGGAGGGGTAAAAAAAAAAAAATCCTTCATTTTTTTAGGGACAAAAGTTTTAAAGTATTATAAAAACTCTAAATTTTTTTCTTGATTACATTATTTGAAAATTCTTGGGGGTAGCTGCCCCATGCCCCTTTACGGCCCCTTGGTCTCATACTCCAAGACCACATCCTATCATGACATGAAAAACATAGACAGTGATGTTACATCACGTAACACTTCTTTAGAAAAGGTTGAACACTATCAGACTATCTATGATGACATAAAAATTGACCTTATTTAACCCCACATTTACCACTAATACCTTTGTTATATTTATATACCAAAAAAAAAAAAAGGAAAACAAGAAAAGTTGGCTACACTTCTCCATCTTCACCTGTCTTGCCCAGGATGAAGACGACTTGGAGGAATTTCGTACCTATGGCTTCCCTTTAAGGAAGCTCGTCCTTGTGCCAAAGAAGGTCGCCACATCACTCAATAGGCACCCGTCTAACCGTTTATATCTATCTTAGAAGTGCCCTTAATGAGCACAAAATTATGCTAGGTTTGAGGTGTATTCAAAGGATGTCTGCAAGTACATATTTCAAGTGCTTTATCGTATTGTGTTCTTTGAATGAACTAGGCAACCTTTTAAGTGTCTGAACAATGTCACGTTTAACTTATTTTGCAACGAAAAAGTACCAAGGTTGTCAAGATCGGAATCTTACCTTGGATCATTTTTATCTTCACAAGATCGGAATCGTAAGATCGGATCAGGATCGTAAGATCTTACTCATACATTATGATCTCATAAATGTGTATTATAATACGTATAAAAGATCAAAATGCATGACATATTAATAAAACTTTTATAGTTTAAACACCATAACATCAATTCATACTCTCATAGATTACTATATTTGTAATTAAAGATATAGATTTTCACGTGATAAACTATTCCAGTATAAGAATTGAATAGTTTTAGGTGTAGTAATTGATTAATTGATAAACCTATTAACCTTTTGTTGACAAAAATCAACTAATTTATATTTTGTTAACTTATAGATTTATGTTGAGTAAGATCGGATCGAATCGAGATCGTAAGATCATATGCTTAAATCGACATAAAATCGGAATCCTAAGCAGATCCTATGTAAGATCGGGATCGTTTCCGTTCACAGGGATCGTAAAATCGTAAGATCTTATTCTTAAGATCCCGATCTTAAGAACTATGTGAAAAACACTTGTATCATGATGCCCATTTTCAACACACATATTGAGCCATAAGTACATAGACTTCTGCCTTTTGTGGGTCTCTAACTAAAACCAATGCCATAACCATACAATGCATCCACAACTTTGTAAGTAAATGGAACTCCAAATGTAGCAAAAAGATGTCAAAACTCAAAAGATTCCTAAATGAGTATATAATTATATCATTCTTACAGAAAACATGATACAGATCACTTATGTATGTTAATTTGCCTTAATGATTCCAAGATGAACATTACTCAATAAATATCAGCTTTCGTAATTTGGCTAAATGCAGCCTTAATTTTCTTTTTATCATCACTATGATATGAAATAGGAATATGCGACTAATATGAGAACAAACTTCTAAAAAGAAAAACATTCATAGAAAGTTTAATAACCCAGTTTATCAACTGCTTTAAGAGTTGCCAACAAGTAATGCACCAATTCCAGGGCACAAGGTAGTTATTAAAGAAGCCAAACTTATTCAACAACGCTCAATGACATCTTAATACAAATGATCATATTCTTATGAAAACTCGGGCAAACAAAAAGAAAATCATAAAGTAATGCAGATAATGGCACATGAAACGAACAATTGGGTAAATTAAGCAAGAGCGTCTCTTTCTTTGTTTTCTTGCAGCAACTGTTCCCTCACTCTCCTGATCTCTGCTTCTTTCTCCATTCTTTCTTGCTGCAATGGATACACAAAATCTTTACTTTAGTGCACCACGCAAAAAGGTGCCAATTCCAACCAGATGAATTCATGAATACTCAACTTGGGGTATGTTTTATCTTTAACAAGCCAAACATGTATAATACACAATAGAGCGATGGACTAAAAAGAAACATGTCAAACGGGCCATTAGTTGCCCCCAACGTATTTATAGTGCGTTAAATTTAAATCTCATAAATCATAAATCATATATTCGAAATAAGATTATTAGGCAATAAAGATACACATTTGGCACAATAATTAATTATCACAAACATAAAAAATTTAAACCCACAAAAATAAAATCCGGTCTGCCAACCTGACTGAACCTAACAAGAGCTACCAATTAAAAGTTTTTGATCTGTTACCCATAAAAAGTACCTCCAAATGCCAATGAACTAAGAATATTAAGCTTGACAACAGATCCCATTTGACCTTGTAACTCAAAAAGCGTATCACTTTTCAGAGAAGGTATCAAACTATCAAATTTCCATCTCTATATACTGAGGTTTCAGGCCTGAATTCCGACTTATTCTAGTTTGAAGAGTAGTATACATTGCATTGTATTAGCATTATGAGCACCAATAATTTCATATTTTCATCCGATGAAGATCATGGTTACAACATTGTACCATACCAAGTCTACTCACGGAAATTATACAAGAAACCAAACACATAGATTGAAAATGAATGATTGGCCTAATCCGTCGCACAACCTTCGTAATCATAGTATCATAGTCACTAGGGAGGATACATAATTTAAACTTCATATACTAAGAACTTTATGCATGCTAGCCAAGATTTGATTTTAAAACATAGACAAGAAAAAAATAAAAGAAGAAGAAGAAGCCTAGATTGATGACATGTCACTAACAACTATTGATTGATTAATTGCATTGCAGCTCTTGCAATTCTTCAAGTTGCTCGAAGAGTTCAAGCCTTATACTTTAGTACTTCAAAAACTGTATCCAGAGAATCAAAGGACAGACTCTGTACTCTATTTGCTTCAACCTTTGATACAGAAAATAAAAAGAAAAGTTATCTCTAAAATGTAGATTTTCCGACAACCCTGACTGGCACATATCATACCGCATTACCGCCAACGCCCATTACGTCACAGGCAAATCAAACTCACCTAGCAGATCTCTAAGACGGTGGCCAAACTAAATGATCCACCCTTACCATTTATTTTCTTCCTAATAAATTCGGTTTCTCCCTGCCTCGAGTAAAAATGAACCCGGGATCCTTCCAACTTCCCCCATCTCCCAAACTATCAACTAGGCTACGCTACAAGAGTACAAACAATCGGAATAAACTCACCTAGAGCTATTCTAAATAAATTAACATAATGTTTTCAAGTACCCAATTCTAGGTCTACAATTATAACTCATTTTTCAACATTCTATTAAATTAAATCAAACTGAAACAGCGCACCAGATTAGCAATCCAAAATCCATAAACTGAAGTTGCATATTTAATTGGCACGATATAGATTAGGCAATCAGAAATTATTTATTGAACTCAATCACAATTTAGAGTCGGAACCCTAATTCATAAATATTCATGAGATTTAAAAACACTTAACAAATTAAGATTAAAATCAAACAGCACAACCACATAGCTAACTACTATATATAATATGCGTAAAATCAAACCTTCTCGTCTTGATGAAGAGCGATCCAAACATGAACTTTATCCATTGATTGCCAGAACACAAACGCTCCAAGCGACATCCCGAAAAAAGTTGTCATGTTCACCATTTTTGCTTCTTGATTCGTATTCAATCAAGATCGAGCTCTTTCAGCTATATGGATTTTGAAAACTTGATTTTTTTTAAATTTTTTTTTTTTTTTTTTTGATTTAGCCCCAAATTTTCAATCGTTTCACGGTGAGGACGGAACAAGAAATGTCGTCGTGCCATGTAAATATGAAAATCGGTGATATTATTACTATTTGAACCCTGTACTTTATCTTTTTGTGTTGTGACCACAGAAGTTGTGTAGCAGTTATAAAAACTTTATAGGATGAGATTTAACGGAACCATAAACATGGAAAGATTTAGTACCAAGAATCCGACTGATTTAGGGTAGGAAATTAATCCTTATATATCAATTGAAAAATAATTTGATCTTCTCTCATCATAATCTCATGATATCTTGAACAAATTAATGTTAGTTTCACATTCATCAAGTTATCACGTGAAATTGGGAAATTTTATGAGACTTTATGAGGTCACGTCGGAACCTCGTCCTCTCAATCTATCTATATAGAATTAGTAATAGATTATTAATTGGACTATTTGGTTTTATGAATTAATTTAAATTATTATTGATCAAAGTTAGTATATTTGTTTAATATTTTCATAGTTTGCTTGATATACACGGTTGCTATAACAACAATATGTATTCAAGGACGGAGCTAGAATGGAGGCATAATCAACTTTTGTAAACTAGCATGTCATTATTTAATGTTAATGTTGATATTAGTAATGTGACAACCGGCAAAATTAGGACTATAATTAGTGCCTAATCACGGTGTAATTACAAGTATTTAGTTATAAATCTTAAACTAAATACGAACGGTTATTTATATATTATATATACACACGATTTTAACTCCGTTAAAATCGTACAAAGTTCAGACTGAACGCGAAAATATTTTTGAATAATTAATTATTTAAAAGTATTATGTGAACAAAGAAAACTTAAAGTGAAAACGAAAATATTTATTCGTTTTATATAAAATGTATCGTAAGAAGACAGAGACGATACAAAACATACACGATAACTAAAAATAATAAAAATTATATTTTTATTATTTCGTATAAAGTATTTGGAATAATACTTTAAAGTAAAAATTTACAAATATTAAATTTTGAATGTAATATAATTAGACCCATACACAAAATTAACGGTTAAATACCTACTCGTATCAAATATTATATAACCCCCCTCACACCATCAAACTCAATTATTTGAGTTTGGTCTGTGGCTTGGTAAAAGGCAAGCAGAAACGAAGAAAGCAGGAAACAAAGCAAGACATCAATCAAATTTCCTTTTCATCATTTGATCATCATAATCTAGACCATCATAATTTATAACAATAACATCACCATCTTCACTTGTTCATCATCATCATCATCTGAGCATCATCATCATCACAACATCATATTCATCATTTTCTTCATTTTCATTGTAAGGAAACAACCCCTTGTTGTACTCATTTTTCGTTAATATACTTATTATAACTTAGTATAAATTGTTTGTGAAAGATTGGAAACTAAAACATGGCAAAATCTTGTATAAATTTTGAATTGACTGTTTTCGAGCCGTGACCCGTCCGGGTGTGTTACATGACCCGTCCGGGTGAGCCCAGTGACCCAATCGGGTGGAGGGTGTTTGGCTCGGATCGCGTCATTTTCAGTTGGTCAGATTTGTGAAGTATTATATTTATGATCCGAGTGCAAGAGAGAAACAAACATAGTTGCGGCTATCATTTTTAAACGTTAATGTTGGGAAAAACGGTCTCAAAGATTCCCCAACAACACAGCCAATGAAAACAGTAAAGAAATATGAACACAAGAATATACGTGAAAAACTCCAAAACCGAAGAAAAAACCACGGGCCTCCAAAGAGAAAAGATTCCACTATATGAAAAATTATTACAATCACATAGACTAATCTCTTAAGCCACCACCCAACCAACACTCACACCCTCCAAAGATTTGACTAACACCTTAGACACTCTAAACCAAGTGACTAAAACAAAGGGAGAAAGAAATACTCAAATACTTAAGATGTATGTTGATTTGGTGCACTTTGAAACTAAGGCTTAGGCCTCCTTTTATAACCAAGGAGTCACCCCCTCCTTTGTTCCATCCATCAATGTGGGACAAATACCATATTTTTATTTTAGCCAAAATCAACAATCTCCACCATGGATAAAATAAAAATAACTTTGTTCCAACATCAGAACCATTGTCTTGACCGACAATCATAATTCGAAGAGAATTATCATACTCCACCATAAAAGAGTATCTCCACTCAAAATAACCTATTCTAAGTATTTCACCTCGGCACATGTCGAAAAAACTTGCTGAAATTGTTTATGGTGCAACTTCCCTTGTTTGGCTCACCTGGAAGTTCCTCAGCCATCGACATCAATTTCCACCACACACCTTGCATTTTAAGCCAAACCAATGCCCATGTGTAAATACCTGTGAAAACGCTGACAACCATATCTTTCCCATGGTGGCGCGGACACACCATGAGGATGTCATATCTTAATAGAACTCACTATTCTCCGTGAGAACGGAGACATTGTCAGCATATTTGGAGCCCTTTGCCGAATCCGCTCCACCTGGACAATCCATCTTGACATGCCCAGACTTCTCACACTTCCAGCATATTAGATTTTTCTTGGAGTTCTTTTTCTTCCTATCTTCACTTAACAAAACCGTACCTTCCGATGAAGTCCCGCCCTTACCTTCCAGTCTTTTCTCCTCAGATAGGAGTTTGTTAGTAACGTCTTCAAACTTCAGAGTCTCTTTCCCATATATCAGAATAGGTTTCATGTGCTCATAGGAAGATGGTAAAGATAATATAAGTCTCAATGATTTATCTTCATCATCAACCTTAACTCCAATAGCCTCCAGTTCTGAAACGATATTATTAAGAATACTCAGATGATCTGAAATTTTTGTACCTCCTTCCATACGTAAAGTATGGAACTGTTCCTTGAGATACAACCGATTTGAGATGCCCTTGCCTTGGTACAACTGTTCAAGCTTATCCAAAGCTCCTTTGCCGTTGATAACCCATGCACGTTTGCAAGAACATTCTTTGAAAGACACAAACGAATAGCACTTGCCGCTCTCAAATCCATATCATCACATTCTTCATCATCGATCTTACTGGCCTTGCTAGAATCACCGCTAGAAACAGGGGTTGGTTTCCCCCTCAATGCCTTGTGTAACCCGGACTGAATCAACACATCCTTGACCTGAACTTGCCACAAGCCAAAATTGATCCTTCCATCAAATTTCTCTACATCGAACCTCATTGGACTGAACTTTGACACCGTACTTGTATCTTAAAAAAAATACCAGTATTGTATACTAGAAAATTATATTTCCTGCCAATTAGTAATACACCCAGGAGAAAAAGGATCCCAGGAAAGAGAGGTGGGTCACAATGGACACGCTTAAATACCAAGTCTTTCCTTAGCTAGAACTTTTTCTACACGTGTAAATACTCCACCAGGCTCACATATAATTCTATCGTATACAAGACAACCAATAGAACCAAGATACCCCAATACGATAAATAGAATTCGTTTCTGATGTGGAAGTTCAGATAAAACTGAAACCACAGAGCATACTATGAAATTCTAAAATCGAGACCTCCGCCAAAACCTTGGCTCTGATACCACTTGTTGGGAAAAACGGTCTCAAAGATTCCCCAACAACACAACCAATGAAAACAGTAAAGAAATATGAACACAAGAATATACGTGGAAAACTCCAAAATCGGAGAAAAAATCACGGGCCTCCAAAGAGAAAAGATTCCACTATATGAAAAATTATTACAATCACATAGACTAATCTCTTAAGCCACCACCCAACCAACACTCACACCCTCCAAAGATTTGACTAACACCTTAGACACTCTAAACCAAGTGACTAAAACAAAGGGAGAAAGAAATACTCAAATACTTAAGATGTATGTTGATTTGGTGCACTTTGAAACTAAGGCTTAGGCCTCCTTTTATAACCAAGGAGTCACCCCCTCCTTTGTTCCATCCACCAATGTGGGACAAATACCTTATTTTTATTTTAGCCAAAATCAACAGTTAACACATACAAACTCTATATGTGTGTTTTCATACGACAAAACTAACTAAGTATATTTTTATACAACGAAACGAAAAGTATATATTTATATATACACACACTTATAAATATACGATGCAACAAAGGTTAATATATATTTACATGCTATATGTATGTATATACTAGGTAATTTTCTTTGCACAGCCCAAGAAGAATTAAGTTGCTTTATCATGAATTGTGTATATTCTTCTAAGAGAAACATAACCTGGTAACAAATACAGTTATTGAAAGTTGCCTTAAAAAGCTCACATTCACAAAATACAAGGTTCTAATGACGTTCTTTGAATCTTGGACTTGTGATGTTAATAGCAAACATGTATACTAGCTCCAGTTACCGATGTGGTAACCGGAACTAATTTACCGTCCGCAATCTCAACTTCTAAAGGTTTAACAATCAAAGAGGGGGTCAATTTCAGTCTATCACAAAATTTCACAGATATAAATGAACAGTTGGCACCAGAATCAAATAATACACGAGCTGGTACAGAATTTATGAGAAAAGTACCCATAATAACATCTTCAGTGACGACAACTTCATCAACTGTCATTTGAAAAGCTCGGCTAGCAGCTACTGGTGGATTCTTCCTCTTTTGACCAGAGGATGACGAACCTTTACCCGCACCCATACTCTGTCTTTTCGCCTCAGGACAATCCCCTGCACGATGACCCTGTTTATGGCAATTCCAACACACGCTATTAGGATAAGTACAATCTTTTGCAGCATGTCCAAAAATTCCACACTTAACACATCTAGATGTCTGAGGAGTACAAGGACCATTATGCCTAGCTCGACATCTATTACAATAATTACTATCCGTTGGAATACCAGAATTCGATCTCCTATTTTGTTGTCTATCTTGCCCTTTCTGCTTACCAGAAGAATTTGATCTCCTTTCTTTATTCGATACTCTTTTAGCCATAATATCACCATCAACCGAACGAGCTAAATCATAAGCTTGTGTAAGTGAACTTGCTAACCTCACTGAGGTACGGTAATCAGGAGGTAAAGTTTTCACAAAGTGATCAATCTTAGTCCGGTCAGTCGGAACCCACTGTTGTACAAATCACAATTTATCAGAAAACTGCTTAATTAACTCATCAATTGTCACCTGATCAGTCTTTTGTAAGTCAAGGAATTCTTGTCTAATACGTGAAAGATTATACTCTGAACAAAATTGCTTACAAACGTCGGCATGAAAATCCGGCCATCTAATAGCACTCAACTGTTGTGGGGATAATGGTGCAGTAATCGAATCCCACCAGGACATAGCTTGACCTTTTAACAATATTGGCTTTATCCTCCTCCTCACAATGGCATACATTCAATTTTCTCTCGACATCACGTAGCCAGTCTAGAGTGACTGTAGGCTCATTACTTCCAGAATATACTGAAGGATTGCAAGACATAAAGGTTTTAAGGGAACAACCTTTCTTCAACGGCTGAAATGGTGGAACAACAGGTATTTGATAACTAGAGAAACCAGACGAAGGAAAAGGACCCGAAGTCTGATAAGTATAACCCTGTTGGTGCTGCTGTGAAACAAAAGGTATAGATACCGGAATCCGTGTAGAAGATACAATAGGAGGAACATTAGTCTCAATAGGCGGTTGAGTATAAATAGGCTGTTGAGAAGACCTAGCCTGTTCTCTCTGAAGTTCCAACACCCGATTCTCCAATCTCATAATATACTCCTGATCAGTTTCAGTTTCCCCACCGGCTAAAGTAGATGTACCATTATGACCCTGATTCTCTGGTGGTGCATTTGTCTGTGAAGTATTGTTAAGAGTATGGGAAGGTGGCTCATTATCCGCCATATCTGGAATCACATCACATCTCAACATTCGTTAATTGTTAGTACTAGCAAACTAACCGAATATCCTATCATAACTAATTTCCACCACAAGAAATGTTTGACCAACATGACTAAGTTTAGGATTGAACACTTTAAAATGCTCAATTCACCTAAACTTACGCTCTGATACCATCTTATAACACCCCAAAATTTCAAGACATTTTTTTTTTATTTCGGAAGCGTTATCCCGTTCAATAAAGTTTAAAGCATTTAAATAAAACTTCAAACTTTACTTACTATTATACTATTACAAACTTAATTGAACGTATTTACCAAAACATATAATCTAACTGGGTGTTACATAGAAAACAGTTTAGACCACAAAATGATCAGAGTTTCAGCCGTCAAACATTTCTTCCAATATTCATAACTTGTCCATCTTTCCCAAAAGTTTAACCTGCAAGAGTATTGTGGGGGATTAGCACAAAGCTAAGTGAATAAACTAAGTCTAACAATATAACTTAGCATAACAATCAATTTGCAACAATCAACTATAAGAAACAATCAAACAGAGGATCGGTGGTTCTTGAGGCGTCCTCAGTCTGCGGTGACCCTCTAAGAACACTTAATAATCAACTGCAGGCCAATACAGAGATTTTACCGATAGTTTATTGCTATCTTTAATTAATATAGGCTAATTCACAACGAATGTTCATCCAACCCATAAAAATTAACCTATAGCAACTAAACCCAATATAAAAGACCTCTATCATTCCAACCTATCATGGAAATATTCACTAGCAATCAATTAATCCATCAATCAACAAGTTCAATTAATAATTCTATCATCAACTTATCAATAAATCAGTCAATACTATCAACTTAAGATTGATGTAACTAACTGTTAACACCAAAATTAAACTGTGAGAATTAGTTCACTCACCAAAATTTAACCTAATTTCATCATTTAGGTAACAAGAAACTTACTTACAAAGATGAAGAACAAGAAGAAGCTTAAGATGATGATGAGCTTAAAGATTTAGTAATCAATTTTGTATAATCTTTACTAGCAATTTGAATTAGTAACCTTGTTTGAGAGTTTTGAGATACAACATGAAGAACAAAGATGAATTTGGGGAAAAATGGTCGGCCTCACCTATTTTATTAAACCAGCCCCTTTAACTCATTGTATTAAAATTATACCCCTTTTAAATCTATTGTTTGGAACCTAAATTTCAAACGTGAGAAAATTATTTTATTTTACTGTCATCTAAATTTATTTAAAACAAACAATATTTCACTAGTCACAATTTTTCCTGAAACTTATTTTCTTATTAAATTTACAATCAAACACATATAATAATATAAATTACATATAAAATTAAAGAAAATACCTGTTTCTTCTAGGCCCAAATTGAGGATGTTACAGCGACACGCAAGTTTATGCTGTAGGTTGCGAGAATTAGAAATGTTGCGACATAGGGTTGGTTTCACAGATATCAAAAATTAATAATGTTGCGACACAATAATTTGTGTCGCTAGTTTCGAAAACTAGAGGTATTGCGACACAAGGCGTTGTGTCGGCAGGTGGCAACATTCAGATCCTTTTGTGACACAAAGGATCTAATTGTTTTCGTTTTTGGTTCCAAGTGTTTTAAGTGTCGTATTTCATTCGCGTTACTTATATGTGTCGTTATTGTTCGAGTTTTATAATAATAAATTACTAAAAACTATTTCGAACTAAAATCTTAGTGTTAATTATTTCGTTTCACGTTTTGTCGTATCGAGACTCGTTTTTGTCACCTTTGTCAAACATACTCGTTTTGACCTGAAATTTTTACACAATAAATCTTAATGTTTTAGTACTCATAAAAAGCGAGTTTTGTGATTTTTGGCAAACTCGAAAGTGGTCATTTTTAACAAGTGGTTTCTTCTTAGATTCTGTCCCGATTTTCCAGAAAACATGCACTTTTGTGAGCCCGTTTTGACTAGTTAAACATTCTAGAAAAGTTATGAGGTCTTTACCCAATGTTCCCCTATGTCTTACTTTTCATAAATGTATTATACATAATTTTTGGTTAAGTTTAAGTGATTCAAAAATATTAAAAAGCAACATGGTGTCCAATAGCAACAATTTAAGATATACGTTCATAGATCTAATTATTATACAAGTTATTCTCCACTTCAGAAAATGAGATTATACTAGATTTTTAGGTAAAATTTGTGACTTTTAGGAAAAAGCCTCATGTCATTTGGATTTGTGTACGAAAAGTTATGGCTTCACCAATCAAGGTCAAGAATCCGTCCTTCAGGTTAGATATGCTATGTTGACTTCAAAAATCGTTTTTAAGTACTAGATCTTGTCCAAAAATTACAAAACTAGTTGAAAATGAAAGCTAGCATCTTAAACTTAATTTTTGACTTTTGATTCGACATTTTGGGTTGAGTTTTAAGTAAGATCTCAGTGGTTGAAAAACGAGTAAGTTTTCGCTCAGTGGATAATAGCAGTATCTAGTGGTTTTTCATGTTTTGAAAATATTTCCGGGTTTGTTTTTGGACAAGATTTCATTTTAATGAACCATTAGCATGTGTATACATGTTAACCAAGTAAAATAAACGAGAAATGGAGTTCTTACAAAGATGAAATCGAAGGTGTAGAGTAGAATGAGGATGAAGATGTGCAGATCTTGTTCTTCCTTTCAAAAATCGACTAAAATGAGGTGGTGCTGATGTGGTGGCGGTATGGTGGTGTGATGGTGGTTTTGGGGATGTCACCAAGCTGTATAGAGAGAGAGAGAAGAGAAAGGATGAGGTGAGAGTAGGAAGTGTTTGTTGGAAGAGTGTATAAGTAGGAAATGGATTGTGTGTTTGTTGAGATAAAAGAAAATGAGGCGCGGGTGTGTTGATCTTGTGTCTTGGCCGGTTTATAGGAGGCCCACAAAGGTGTGGGTGACTAAATATTTGGTTCCCTAATTTGCGTTACATGTTGTGGCCGTTTACCCGTTAATTGCGTTGTTCGTTTAAACGTTTATTCGTTATGTTTTGTTAGGCTAATTGTATGTATCATTATGTATATTGAGATATACACACGTACGCGGTTTGATTAAATCGTGTATTTCATAATCGGAGGGAATCCGACACATCACAATACGGACGTTGGTGGATAAATTTTTTAAATAATATGAAATTATTTAATAACCTCATTATTTATTATATATTATGTTATTAATATTAAACACGTATTTTGTATCGTATAAAATTAACGGTACGTGACAAAAACGCGCGAATCGCACCTGACAACCGACTGAAACCTGAATAATACTTTATTAACTTGAAATATATTATATTGAGTGAAACTTTTTTTAAAAATGTCATTTTTTAAATTTTTTTAAATAATATGAAATTATTTAATAACCTCATTATTTATTATATATTATGTTAATAATATTTAACACGTATTTCATATCGTATAAAATTAACCGTACGCAACAAAAATGCGCGAATCGCACCTGACAAGCGACTGAAACCCAAATTATACTTTATTAACTTGAAATATAATATATTGAGTGAAACTTTTTTTAAAAATGTCATTTTTTAAAACGTTAACAAAACGAGTTATATATAACGTCTAAAAATACAACGAAATGATCGGGTAAACGAACACCGCACAGAGCGCAAATTTGGGGAACAAAATTTGAGCAATCCACACCTTGTTGGGCCACCGAAAAACCGGCCACACCACAAGGTATGGCTTCCCATACCTTGTTGGTTGCTTCCTTGACTTTAAGCAAACCAAACCATACCCCATTTCACTATTTCTATACTCAAACCCCACCACCTTCTCTCTTCCCTTTTCTTCTCTCTAGAAACCGGCTCCTCCACCACCTCCATAAGAGCACACGGAGTGGGCCGGAATTTTTCAGCATTTTTCATCTTGAACACCGGAGGTCCGGCGTTCACGACTCCGCAACGGCGTTCTTCACCGACATGCGCAGATGAACGTTGTGTTCTTGACTCTTTTTCCTTTTTTTTAGTAAACAATAAATTAAATGGAGGGACCAGCGAACCAGGGGAAAAATAAGGAAGAAGAAGAAGTGAGAAAAAATAAGGAAGAAGAAGAAGTGCAGGTTCATTTTAGGGTTTTTAAATTTTAAACATCAAAAGAACAATTGGGCCAAGCCCCTCAAAATAGTTGGGCTTTAAAAATTGCCAGAAAAATAAAATTGAAAGTATAGATCATATGGAAAATAACGGATAGCAGCTTTTATAACCATTTTTCTTTATTGTTTTTAGTTATTATACATAAAAATGTATTATCTGTTAATTATGAATATATTTTGTTGCACTTTATTTATTGTGTTATTTATTTATTTAAATTATTATAAAATTTGCAATTAAAAACAAATAAATAAAATAATCAACTGAATACTGAGCTGAACACCGAACCTCAAGATTAACCATTACCTCAATTTTCAGCTTCAGTGTTCAAGTTCAGTGTTCAACTGAACACTGAAACTCCATCAACCACTCCCTGTGCTCTAATCCACCATCAACCACCTATATCCACCACTCAAAAACAACTCATTTTACAAGAAGGTTTGAAGAGAAAACGATCACGAGAATGTGTACATCATCATCCTCATCTTCGTATCCTCATTTTCATTGTAAGAACTTTCTAACTTACTTATAATACTTGTAACATACTTATTTACATGTTAGTAGGATCACTCAACTAAGAAATGTCCAAGAAGCAAGTTAAAAATCGTTTTTCATATATATATATATATATATATATATATATATATATATATATATGTATGTATGTATGTATGTATACCATTATTTTGGACATAAAATTGGTGTTAAAAGAAAAATCGTATAAAATCGTAAACAAAAATTTAAACATGAAACTTATGCCAAAATCTTTGTATATTCGTTGGCTACAACTTTCGTTTAGAACACTTCTTCTAAAGATGCACCCATTTTTCCAGAAAATTCGAGTTATGAACATGTGTTATTTGTGGTCGAAATTAGATGTATGGTGTTTTCCCATTTATTTACCCAACTAAATGACCACAAAAATTCATGAAAAACTTCTGTAAAATACTAGTGATATAGATGAATGTATGTGATTTTTGTCAAGAATTATTGCGGACTAGAAGTTGTGACTTTGATCGGGTGATAAAAGTGAAAAATATGACTCCTTCGTGATTTTGTACACGTTTTAAAAACCGACGCATTGGGTTAACCCCGACACGAACCGATAATTTTCACAAACTCATTTAATATATTTAAGACTTGTGTAAAAGTCTCGGGTCAAACCAAGCACGTTTGTCCACAAACCCGAACATGAAAAAGTATCACAGCCTCTTGTGTCGCATCGGGGCCAACCCGACTGTGACACAAAGCCTTATGTCACAACTATCACTTAGTTCTCAATCTGCAACACCACATTATGTCCCACACGATTTCCAATGTCGCAGTCGTAATAATCTCGAATGTCGAACTTAGCGACGCAAACACTTGTGTCGCACGGAACTAAACGTCGCATATAGAGACACAAATTCATATGTCGCATAAAGTATGATTTCCGATTTACGCGACACAACTATAGTGTCGCAACCCAGTGTCGCAATTCACAGAATCTTGAATTTTCAATGCGTTTTTATTAAAGCTCGACCCCAGCCAGGGGCTCTGCCCCTTGGACCCCGTCAGAGGTTCCCACCCCTTGGACCCCGCTACCTGGGGCGCTGCCCCCGAACCCCTGTGCACAATTTTATACTTCATCAAAATACGATACAATGAAATATATATAATAATATTTTTGAATTATTATTACAAATCATCACCAACGGGCCGTACATGTTTTCAAAACATAAACAAATAACCAAAGTATCTGGACATAACTAGTTGAGTGGACAACTAGCATATGTGATCTTTTGAGATACATACTCATTATCATAACCTTGCACGTTTACGATGCCCGACAAGTTACAGTCGTTGGAACGACATCAATTCCTTGTGCACCATCATTACTTGCTTGATAGCAACGCATCAGACTCAGGTGAGTCTCATAGCCCTGCATTTTACTGTTTTTACTCCCGGGTGGGAATACATACTCATTTTGTTTTACATGTGAACGCAAGTACAAAAACATCGTTATATACTGCATGAGTTATTTCACTAATCATTTTAAAGTCCTCCACAAATAGTTTGGTAATATTTTTGTAGCGTGAATGTTAGTGTATGGTAGGGGTGTTCATGGACGGTTAACTTGGGGTTCGGTTAACCGAGAATCGATTAACCGAAAATTAGGTTCGCTAATTTCTTGAACCTAAAGTGAAACTGAAAAGTTCGGTTAACCAGTAATCGGTTAACCGGTATTTCGGTTCGGTTAATCATTTTACCATGTAACCGTTTATTAATTAACAACTATTATAACAAGTAATTAATAACACACAAATACATATTTATTAATAAGTGTTCAATATATTTAAGATATTTTGATAATATTAACATTAAATGATAAGCATTTTAGTCTTTATAATAGTGTATTTATATTATATGTATGTTAATCGTTCGGATATAATTAGAGTAAAATACTAGTAGTTAACATATTAGGACAAATTTAAACTAGTGAACTACCTTAAAATGAAACCAAAAGATATATAAATGATTATATTATAATACAAGTGTAAATATCTATATATAAATATAATATATAAAATATATATACGTATATTTAAAACTATGTATAAAATTTTTGGTTTTTTCGGTTAACCATGTCTAATACCTATCCCAAAATCATGAACTGAAACCGAAAAATATTGGTTCAGTTAATCGAAACCGAAAAATGAAAAAAAATCGGTTCGGTTAACCTAAATTCGGTTCAATTCAACCGGTTTACGGTTCAGTTTTTCGGTTTCGGAATTTTTGGAACACCCCTAGTGTATAGTACCATATGGGATTGACATCCCCCTCCGGTTTGGAAGCCCCAACGGGTTAAACGGACGCATTATCATTTGTTCATATGAGTGTAGATTAGGCACTCACAGGGAGGCACCCTCGATCAGGCACTTGATTGTGATCCTGACACCTCATTTAAGCTCAGACTATGTGCTCATGGCAGTGATATACACTTATTTATTTGCTTGGTTGCAAACACTATTAAATCTTGTGGTTCATACATATTGGTTTATCATACAAACCTATGAGCTCACCAGCTTTTAGGTGACCTTTTAGCATGTATTCTGAAGTACTCTGCAGCAGTAGGTCTGCTCAGGATTATATAGCTCGAGTCGCATCCAAACATCAAGAGAATTTCCTGCATTATTATATTTTGTAAAAGTAGTAATGCCATAGAATCTCTCAAATAGGTTACCGAGCTTTTGTAACTTATTAACTATTGTAAACTTTGATACAATTAATGTATTTTGTTTAAACGACGCATATAGAGTTGTTCATTATATCTTTGTGTTGCCATTACCTGAATAGTCGCGCCCCAACCCGATTCACTTCCGCAAAGTAAATTTGGGGGTGTGACATCAATGTCCATATATCGTCGGATTCCATCCGATTATTTTACATAACTACAAATAAATACGTATGTGTGTGTATAGATATATATATATACAAATTGTTACAAGTACTTAGCCTAATACAAAACTAAATACACGTAATAATATTTCTAGCTTAAGGTAAATACTACCCTTAAGTACCGGTTGTCACAACGGATTAGACATAACTTTATAAAAATACCGAAAGATTACGTTATTTCTTCTTTTAATATTTAACTTACTTTTTAGTGAATGAATTCAACATTATAATAAGTATTCCGGTGAAACGCCCTGATTTTTTAACAGAACTTTACATAGCTATGTAAACTATTTTATATAGCTATGTAAAATTTTGTCTCAACATATAGATATCTAAAATGTTTCACGCAACTATGTAAATCTGTTTTACATAGCCATGTATTTTCCTCAGACTTGAAACATGTGAAAAATGACCCAATTTCAACTCAACTCAACCACATATCAAATGGGTCATTTTAACTACTTTCATAACACAATCAAAAGCCACATACTTTACTTTGAAATCACAACTTTTATACCAAAGTTGACATGCTTCACCATACCAAAACTAAACACAATTGTCAATAACATTTACTACATGATTACCACTACCTATTGACCCAATTTTATCATTTTCACAGATCTTACAAAATGGGTCAAAAAGTGTTTAACTACTAAAATGGGGCTTTCATTAGTTACATCAAGAGCATGATTATCCAAACTAAGGGATTCGACATACAAACTTAGTTGCAAGTTCCACCGTTGGTCAATTCTTACCTCCTCGTCCAAATGGACCCTTACTTGCTAGTACCTACACAACAAACAAACAACAATGGGGGTAAGTACAATATACTTAGTAAGTAATAGAAAATAAGAACTACAACTACAAACTACTACAAGATGATAATACTCATATGACCAACTTACTACAAATTATAGAACATCATATGTTCTATCTACCATGCTACTAAGTGATAATACTCGTATGAACAACCTACTACAATATTTAGACCATTTTCGGATGATCTATCTACTCACAAATAAGGATCCTTAATTTCCACTACCATATTCCTCCTTGAAGGAACGCTATCATGATGTCAAGACATGGACAATAAGGTTTCTCACGCCCCATAACCGTTATTAAACATCCTTTACAAACTATACAAATGGCATACTCGGATTCCATACTTACACAAAGCTACACAAATAACATTTTTACAACAAATTACTCCCATCCCCCATTACTTACCTTTGCCAATTGGTATGAAAACTCTAGCTCAACCGATTAGCTCAACAATTCTTCTTGTCACCTAATCACATAAGCATACAAACAAGGTTATTCACTACTCACATGAAAACCTTCTACACAATAATTTCTCACTACTAACTAATTAACTAAACTCTTTTCTTTAACTCATATTAAACTACACCTATGTTCATTCAAGAACATAATCTCAACTTCAAGCTCAAACTTATCCAAACTACATAATTTATCAAGAATTGTTGCTACATAATCACAACTAATAAATAACTACTATTCATCATCATCTACATCATCCTACACCAATTTCTTGAATTTTGCTAAAATCATCAAAACTCAAGATTCTTACTAAAACTCATCAATTAACATTAATACATACACTTTAACATACTACAATCATCATCTAACATATATACTTTCAAATAATTTACCAGTTCTCAAAACCCATTTATAGGGTTCAAGAGAAACTCAATCAAACAATCAAACTAAAGGTGTTAGGAAATAGTGTAACACCCGATCAAAAAGGGTAAAATTTGCGTCCAATTTAAACTTTCATTCCACGTATCATATACGTGTTAATATCAAAGTGTTGAAGTATTATATATATATATATATATATATATATATATATATATATATATATATATAACATAAAACGATTATTTAATAATCGCGTTTAAACAAATCTGACAGAACGCAGAAACTCAAAAATAGACGTCAGTGCAAAACCATTCTAAATAAAGTATTATTGTTGAAAATAATAATTATTTACTCAAAATATTCAAACAGTTTTTGCTTCATGTAAAAAGGGTGTTCTAAAAAATTGAAACCGCGCAAAACAAACATATAAAACTTTAACACAAATATCATATTTTTATATGATGTTTTAACTCAAAAATATTTCGAAATACATAAATGAATTTTAAAAATTAAAAATATTATTTTGTTTTACGATCGGATACAAAAACACGGGTATTTTATATTGTGTTTGGAGACAAAAGCCCACCAAATCCCACCTTTTGGGGATCTGGTTGTTTCTTTCTTCAAGCAAAGCCGACCAAACACTTGTTGATTTCATTTCCTTTCCTTTTTTTTTCATCTTCCTCATTATCACAAATCTATCTTTTTCTTTGTTTCCTACCTTTTTCTTTATTTCCTACGTGAATCAACAACAACAACAAAATAATAACAACAAGATCATAATTGGCACAACAAGGTAGTAACATAGATCGATCATCATCCATTTCATCTTCTTCATCATTTTCGATCACCATCATCACTCTACCCTCTTCATCACTCTCGGGTCACACCACCACTGAGCACCACCACCGGACATCACCATCAAAACACCACCACCACCACCAGAGCAGTAGCAGCAGGTCAACATCATCATCACCATCGTTAATCATCATCTTCCCCTTCACCATCATAATCGGACCATAATTCATCCGTAAGAACAATTGTATTTTTGCTATAATTTCGTATTTTAGGAACTTGTTTCATTATATATGAGTGTTATAATCAATTATTATGTCCAAGAATTAAGATTAGAAATTGTTTGCGGTTTGATTTGGTGTGATTTTGGCCAGAAAACACAAGGAACCGGCGGGTCGGGTACCGGACCCGACGGGTCAACCCGAATACCTAACACAAGCCGGCTGTTTAAGCTTGAAATCAGGCTGAAAGAACTAGTGTTATAATTAACTTATTGTGTCTAAAAATTTGTGTATAAACTTGTTGCGAATTGGTTGAGTAAAACGGAATTGACAACCATGATAAACCACCATAGCCGATCGGCTATGTACCTCCAGCCGATCGGGTAGATCCATTTGTGATCATGAAAGAACAACATCCTTTTACAACACTTTACACAACACTTTCATCTCAAAATATCCAAAATTTCCCAGCATTCCAAATTATATTCAATTTTATAAGATTATGTAAAACACATGTTGCAGAATTCGTCATACTGACCTATTTGACACGTTTTGAGTCCAAATCACCAAAAAGTTAAACATGAAACCTGTAGAAAACATAGGTTTTTACCCAACTACCACATATCAAATCAATAAGAATTATTTTCTATTTTATACGAATATTTTAGTAAACTTGTTTTAGGTTACAAGTTAACCACATAATTTCATCAATTCTTCTTTTATCTTCATCAAAACCCTAGAATGAAAATCATATATTTTACACTACAATATAAACCATCAAATTTACGAATAGAAAACATATACAATACGATACTCAAACATACGAAGTATATTTATACATGTTATATTTATACGAAACCAACTTAATTATATTTTTGGAATATAATTTAAATTAGTCACCAATGGTCCGTACACAATTGAAAAACTTCATACATAAACATAAACCGGATAATTTGGACATAATTAATCATGTGAACCCTAATATGGATGATATAATTAGACTTCCATTTACTTATATATATAATCTCGCGTGTTCAGGACGCTAGGGGATTACAATTTGGATCATAACCTTACTTTTGAACCGCTGCACCACATGTGAGTTCATATCCCCACTCTTTTAAACATTTTACTGTTTTCGGGGTGAGAATGCATACACATCGTTTTTATAAAATGTGGTTTATGAAAAACCATCATTGTTACTATTGTAATTGTTTACCACCGACATGCTGGGATTGTATTGAAATAACTCATAGATGATGTGTTTATCCTAGCTCTCAAGTGTGTGAATTACTCTACGTGTACAACATATGTGTTCTTTAGCTTTCCATGGTTTTGATCTCATGTGTTGTATATTTGTGGTTGTTCTCAAATATGTGATTCTTTTATGTGTTACTCGATAATTCTCTTTGTGTTCGATGCTTATGTATTCTAGGAAGGATGTGAATACTTGTATAGGATTTCAAGAAAACTAGAATATTACAAGACTTAGACTCAAGAATACAAGAAACTGGTAGTTACAACCTAAGAATACAAGAATACTTGAGGATTTGAATACAAAAATAATACAAGATTAAAATCCAGGAACCAAGAAACCTATGTGATGGCAAGAAATATTCAAGAATGACAAGAAACTTATTTGTAAGAAATGTCAAGAAATCTCTATGATGGCAAGAAATTGTCAAGAATGTCAAGAAACTTATTTGCAAGAAATGTCAAGAAACTAGATATTTCAAGAAATAGAAACTAGAATGCCTAGCCCTCAAGAATCTAGAAATTCCAAGAATTCAAGAACGAAGACTAAAGAAAACTTGAACCAGTTTGACAAGATATTATCTGACTTACAGTTTATTCAAGAACACTTCAGGATAGCTAGATTCAAGATATTCAAGAAAGTAAAAACTAAATAAAACAAGAACAGAACTTAAGATTTCAAGATCCGCCCGAGGTTACACATTTATACATGATTCCACACATCTAACCACTACTGTTTTACTAAGTATAAATTTTATACTTCACAAAATGATTTGTAAATCGTATTACTGTTTTCTGATAAAAACCTGTGAACTCACCAGCTTTATAGCTGACTGTTTTAGTAGGCATTTTCAGGTAACATCGCTATAGTAGGATCGACCCACCATGATCCTAGCTTGAGTCGCATGCATACACTTAGCTGGAGATTTTCTTACATTATTTTTGTACTACTAGTTACGTAGTAGAATCTCTAGCATCATTTTGCGAACTCCAGTTATTTTGTAAAACTTATTACTTTAATGTAATGTATTTTCAAACGTCTCATTTAGAGTTGTTTATTATGTACCTATATTATTGTGATATTTGATTAGTAGCACCCCTAAGCATGCTTCCGCAAATCCGTAAATTTGGGGGTGTTACAAATAGTTCTTACCTCAATGATGATGATTATATATATATTAGACCTAAAATCACAAGAATCAAGCTTCGATTTTATGAATTGCTACCTTTTCTCTCCGCCCTCCTTTCTCTCTGGTTCGTATGGCTCAACACAAACACACACACATTTTAAAAATCCGATTTCCAAATTATTCAGGAAAGAAGATTAAATAAGATTATTTTTATTTTCCATCCTCAAGTTCTCTTTCTTCTAGTTTGGTCACACTAACTACTTCTCAAGTTTTAATATCTCTACTTTAGCCACTATAAATTTTCTTACCAAATATTTTACTACAATTTAATAACATATACATAACAATTAAACTACTATTTTTAAATAAATATATGCTTACAAAAATTGAGATGTTACATCCAACTGTACGTTTTAAAACAGGCAAAACTTGTAAAAAACTTTATATTAAACAAAAAGAATAAATAATTAAACAATTTATCATGCCTCACAACATTAGCAGCATAAATTGAAACAAATTATATGTTTTTGCAGTATTAACATTTGTTTATGACGACATATATGAGTATATATGTAACAACACTTACTATATATTCAATTATAAATATTTGATATTATGATTTTCTAAATCATTTACATGCATTAATGTTATTAAAGAATAATGAATTTCTCCGGTGGGGTGTTAAGTATTATTCGATAACTATTAATAATAGTTACATAGAAACTCTAAAAGCTCTAAACCCACAAACGGGCCGGGCTATATAATTTTAAGATAGTCCAATACTCTAACATTTCCCCGCAGTTGGAGCGGGAGTAGAGCGGACGCTCAAACTGAAATGTAAGTACATAAAATGGTACGTAAATATACGAATAATAACTAAAACTATGCGTACATATATAAAATAAAACACTAAAAGAGGAAGAAAAATAAATGCGATTGTTGATGAATGCATCCCATAGTAAGCCGGTGATCTTTAGATATAGCGATAGAAGAAGCTTGTAATACTTTTTTGAAATTTGGTGTTATAGTAGAACCTTATTATGAAGTAAGTAGAACTTCAAACTTGTACAAGAATAGGGAGTAGGGATGTTGAAGCCTTGAAACCTTGAAGATATGGATATAAAGAAAGAAACTTAGAAAAGAATTAGAAATAAGTATAACTGGAAAGAGAGGAATGAAAGGGAAAAAAAAATTCTTTATGTAATATTTTTAATTTTTAAATAAAGGTTTTGATATGCCTCCTAAAATTATGCAAGAAACGAAAATAAATGAGATTATTGAAGAAAAAAATAGAAAGAAAGAGAAGAGGTAAGATTTTTTTTTATTTTTGATACAAATTGACAAATAAAAAAAATGAGAAAGTCAACATAGAATGATGACGGAAGAATGGAGGCAGAAGATGAAATTTTAAGGAGAAGAAAAGATGTAGTTTCCCAGTGGTGGGATTTAAACAAACGATTTTGTTTGATTTTTTTTTAAAATCAAAAATTGAAACGATTGTAGCAATAGAAATTGCAATAGCACATGATTGGAACTTGAAAGATTTATAAAATATCTGGTGTTTGATAGAACTTATCATAAACGAAAGTTGACCAGATCAAACAAAAAATGAATTGACGGCTACATAACTTTTTTTTTTTTGGAGAATGATAACCAGAAAGTGAGGGCTAGGGTTTAGCTGAAAAATCGTAAAAAGAAAGGAGGTATAGAGAGATTTTAGAGAAGATAGGTTTAAGGTTTTAGAACACTAGAGGAGGCGGTTGGCTATAGAGGGAGGTGGCTCAACCACCAACGGTAGTGGTCGAAAGATCGGACTCGCTCTGATACCATAAAGAACAATGAATTTCCTCGTGGGGTGTTGAGTATTATACGATAACTATTTATAACGGTTATATAGGGACCCCTAAAATCTCTAAACCCACAAACGGTCTGGGATATATAATCTTAAGATAGTCCAATACTCTAACAGTTATCATTTGAGATTCAAATAATTATAGGTTATCTATATGTAACTTGAATCCCTTTATTATCTCCATAAAGTTGTAGCAAGTTTTTAGAAACATTTAGTTAAAGAAATATATCCGTGTTTAACAACATCATTTATTTTAAAGGAAAATGCTAAACATAACCCTTAGGGCTATGTTTAAGAAATTCAGACACGCATATATCGTTTGTACCATAATAATAACCACCCACCCCCTAAATATAACTTCTCCCAACCAGCTTAATGTATCACCACTATATGCACTAAAATAATTCTTAAACGTAGCCCTTAGGGCTACATTTAGCAAAATCCATTTTTAAATTATTACCAAAATTTTAAATTAGGGGCTACCCACATTGTTTGATATAAAAATACATCTCACATTAACAATTTTACTTTTAATTAGACGCACAATCATACATGTTTCCATACCATATTCAAATCAATCCGTATAATGAAAAATTGTAGTTAGTTAATCGCATCATGCCTTTATTTTGGTTTTTTCACAAAGAATATATCAAATTATATGACTAACCCTGCCTCTAATGATTTATTTATGACATAACTATTATTTGGGTGCTGATTAGTCCTCAGCATTATTTTCTTTATCTCACTGCATGTGTTATGCAGCGTTCCCTGTAACTTGTATCTCAGCCTTGAAATTCTTGCTGATCTTACCATAACGATGTACAAGTTTTATAGCAGCTGGAAAAATCACTGAAACCTGTATCTAAAGTCAAAGACTGAAGATAGAAAGAGAAGATATCTAGTTGAAGTGGAAGATCTCTAGTTATCTTAACTACTTCAGCAGATATTCCCAATACAAGAGCATGGGTCTGACAAATACCCATGTACTTGAGAAGGCGTGATCTACAAGGTGGATTTTAGCCGTATAACCAGTATACAATAATACAGGAAGTCAACTACTTCTATTTGCAGAAAAAGTACATCACCCTTTCTGTAAATATGTATTATTATATTTTAAACAACTTACTTAGGTAAAGCAATTAAAGATTTGATATCCCCCAACAATATTTATCAAATCTTTAAGCAAAACTTCAAACGGTTGGAAATATTATCTCTTGGATAAATTAGATTGTTTATGACTATAAATACTCACCTCAACAACCGTATTGAAGTCACCCCTTCATAGAATTAAATATAACCCTTGATTTATAGCAGTCACTCCTATTAGTCAGCGAGCATTGTGCCAACACTTGGTTGTGTTGAGATCCCTGCTATTCATCAGCACCTCTGGCTGAGTGACTTGTTATATTTAAATTTGTCGTCAAGTTAAAATTACTTAAATTAGTGTGTCTAGTCTCTTACGCAGGTAATTGTTGTAAATTATTTTTTTGATTCAATCAATAAAATTACTTAAACTTGAATTAATTATATTCACCCCCCTCTCTACAATAAATTGTTGTTAGTAGTTATTAGTGTATTTACTCAAACGGGACTAACAACTTATATCAGAGTAGATTGGATAAATTAATATCTAGATTTGCAATGACTACTAACCCCTATCCTGAAAACTCTTATGCATATATTGACAATGGTTCCAAAGGAAAACCTCCAAGATTTGATGCTGGACAGTTTACTCTTTGGAAAGGTCGTATGCTACTCTTTCTCATAGCTCAAAATACTCTTTTAATCAACATTCTAAATGATGGTCCTTATGTTCCCCGCATTCTAGTTGAAAGAAATCCTACTGCTAAATGATGGTCCTTATGTTGAAAGAAATCCTACTGCTAAACCTCCAAGATTTGATGCTGGACAGTTTACTCTTTGGAAAGGTCATATGCTACTCTTTCTCATAGCTCAAAATACTCTTTTAATCAACATTCTAATGATGGTCCTTATGTTCCCTGCATTCTAGTTGAAAGAAATCCTACTGCTAGCAATAGCGATCAAGAGGATGATACTTCTAGGAGCATCATGAAACCTTAAAGTCAATGGAATGAGGAAGATAAGACCATGGTTGATCTTGATGCTCAACTTCAATCCTTCATTGTTATGTCATTACCCAATGATGTTTATCATTCGATAATAAACTGTACTAGTGGGAAGGAAATGTGGGATACTTTGTGTACCGTGTATGAAGGGTTTGATCTTGTCATTGAAAACAGACGTGTCTTTCTTAATCGACAATATGAGTTATTTATGGCAAATAAAAGTGAAACCTTAACTCAAACATACAATCTCTTTAATTGTCTGATAAATGATTTAAGGGCCGCTGGAATTAAAAAGGAACCTCTGGACATCATGAACAAATTTATGGACTCTCTTTCCAGTATCTGGGAACACTCCATAGATATACTAAGAGACACAGGACACATAAAAAATATGACCCTAAAATCTCTTTTTGGCACCTTTCTCAATAAAGAACAAAACCGTGTTCAGAAACTTGCTTTAACTGAAAGTTACAAACTGAACAACACAACCTTAGTGGCAAAAGGTGCACCGTCTGAAGATACACCATCTAATATAGACACATCCAAAGAAATCACTGATCCATTTGGTGACGAAGCTGATGTGTCTATACATGACGATGAAAGTGATCTCGAATCACTCGCAGAGGAAATGGCAATGATGGCTGAAAAATTCAAACATTTTTCAAAGATAGGTTCTTAATCTAAATCTAGTCAAAATCCTTTTTCCAAATATCCAAAAGAGTCCTACAAAAATAGGACTAAAGGAAAATAAAACTTCAACAAGTCTGAAGTCATATGCTTTAATTGTCAAAAACTGGGTCACTTTGCATCTGAGTGCAAATAAGTCCTGACTGATAAGAAACATGCCAAGGAAACTGACAGAGCATCAAAGTAAAAAGCAAAAAACAAAAGGTTGAAAGAGCTAACCAAACGAAAAGAAAAGGGTTTTGTAGTTGAGCATAGGGATGTCACAGCGATCAGTGTCACTGATGAATCAACCAGCGATTCGTCATCATCTAATTCAGAAATAGTTGGGTTATGTCTGATGGCTGACTCAGATAACGATATTAATTATGATGGTGATTCTGATGACTCTGGCAAAGCAAATGATCTATGGAACTTATTTGAAGAACTGGCTACTTCTCCAACAACTGTGCTTGAATTCCCTGAATCAATATCTTCATCTGAAGAAGAAACTGAGGAAATAGAGTGCCCGATGGCCCAAACTGAAGGAAGTACCAGCACATCCACCGAAGCTGACAATTCATTAGCTTCCGTCTGAAACAAGGAAACTCTTACCAAGGTACACAAATTTCATTTGCTCTCTGAAGAAGAAAAAAATGACACTCTTGAAGTTCTAGTATGCGACGTTGAATGTGCTCATAAAATTGAAAAAGATCTAAAAGGAAAAATCAATATTTTAACAAATGAACTTTCCAACTGTCACAAAGAAATACTAGAACTTAAAGATGCTAAGCATCAACTAGCTTAACAATGCCATGCAAACGCTGTTCTCATAAAAGAAACAGCTCAGGCTCAGAAGGACTCTGCTAACCTTGAAAGGGTTTGTGAGTCATGGTGCAAATCAACTAAGATGGTTAGTGAGTGTGTCAAAAATCATATTCCAAGACAGGTTCAAGCTATCATCGGAGGAGATTATGAGCTCACAGTTACCATAGCAAATGAGCCAATAATCTCTCATGATGATACTTCAAACGAGAACTCATGTCCCATGACCAGCTACACTTGGGGGGATGGAAACAAAACTAATAAATTTTTCAGAGCCTCTAAAGTCTCAGGTGACGATGCTGATGATGAAAAATCAGTAAGTACAATCAGTGAAAGATCAAAATGTGCTGAAATTCCTTCACCCACTCTCAGTTTAACTCCCATAAAAACCAAAGCTTCTGAAAAGACAAAAAGAAAATTTATAAGAAATACAAAGACTGATGTCAGTTCATCTTCTGGAACTGTAATTTATCAAATTGACTCTTTGAGCAATCAGCTTCATCTTCTCACCAATTTTGTAAATGAAAAACAGAAGGGAATTCTTGGACCTGTCCCCACACAAATCCCATCTTCTATATCACTTAAACGTAGAAAATGCTACAAGTGTGAAGAAAAATCACATCTGACCAGTGATTGCAAAGCTGATGGATACATTCGATCCAAGATATCCATTAGTGATGGGTCATCTAAAGAAAAACTTAGTGTCTCTGTTGCCACTTCCTCTAACTCATCTACACTTAACATAAATGCCAAAAGGGAAACTGAACCCACTAAAAGGTGGGTTCCCAAAAAGAATTAATCTTGTTTTGTGTGCAGGAGGGCAAGAACACTTGATACCTAGACAGTGGGTGTTCTAAGCATATGACAGGATTAAAAGCTCTCCTTAAAGACTATCAGGAAAAGGAAGGTCCCTCTGTTTCTTTCGGTGATAATTTAAAAGGGTTCACTAAGGGGCATGGAACAATCAGCAATGGAAATGTCTCTTTTTCAAATGTCTCATATGTTGAGGGTTTAAAACACAACTTACTTAGTGTAAGTCAAATCTGCTCCTTGAAAAACAAGGTGTTACTTGATGAGTATGCTGGAACCATTCTCAATAAAGAAGGAAAACCAATTCTTGCTGCTAAAAGAAAAAGAAATGTTTACACCATCAACATGGCTGAAGCCAAATCTCAAAAAGGTCTCTGTCTCTATTCTCAATCGGTAGCTGAAAAGAATTGGTTATGGCACAAAAGACTCTCTCATCTTAACTTCAAAACCGTAAACAAACTTTCAAAAAATGAGTTAGTTTATGATCTTCCCTTTATGAGCTATGCAAAAGATAAACTATGCTCAGCCTGTGAAAAAGGGAAACATCACAAGTCATCCTTTAAATCCAAACAATATTTTTCTATCTCTGAGGTATTCCAATTGATTCACACAGATTTATTTGGACTTGTCAGCACCACCAGCTTGGGAGGAAAGAAATATGCCCCGGTAATACTTGATGAAGACTCAAGGTATACCTGGGTCTTCTTTTAAAGAAACAAAAGTGATGCAACTGATGAAATCATCAGCTTTGTAAGAAGAATGGAGACGCTGAATGGCAAAAGAATCAGAATGATCAGAAGTGACAATGGAACTGAATTCAGAAACAATTCACTTGTATCATTCTGTGAAGAAAAAGGCATATCTCAAAATTTCTCTGCTCCCAGGACTCCTGAACAGAATGGAATTGCAGAAAGAAGAAATAAAACTCTCGTTGAAGCAGCAAGGTCTATGCTCGTTGAAGCTGGACTTAAGGGTCATTTCTGGGCGGAAGCAGTAAATACTGTATGTTTTACTCAAAACAGATCAATCATTGTTAAACGGCACAACAAAACTGCTTATGAAGTTCTAAGAGGAAGAAAGCTAGACATCAGCTTCTTTCATGTTTTCAGAAGTATATGCTATATAGTTAATACTCGAGATCAGCTCAAACAATTTGATCCCAAAGCTAATGAAGGCATATTCATTAGATACTCTCTTGTATCTAGGGCATTCAGAGTCTACAATCTCAGAAGAGAATGCATGGAAGAATCTATTCATGTTACTTCTGAAGAAAGCTTTAACCCTCAAAGATTTCAGCAAATCGATGATGACATGTTTCAAGCTGAAGAAACCATTGATATGCCACTGATCAATTCAGTACTATCAACACCATCCCCTCTTCCTTCAAGCCCAACTCCATCAATACCAGAACCATCTCCACCATCATCACCTGAAACTGTTGATAATTCTAATCCACTTCATCCATCTAATGACATTCCTGCTGAACCTGATCAAACTGTCACTGATAAAGAAGTTCACACACAGTTAAATGAAGCTAATGAAGAAGAAGTCAACTTTGACCCTATCAGGTCGAAAAAGTGGACTAAAAGCCATCCAATTGATCAAATCATTGGTGACAGGGATACTGGGTGTACAAACAAGAAAAGCTACATCAAGCAACATCTGTCTCTACGTAAACTTTGTATCTCTGATGGAACCCAAGAAGATAGATGAAGCTCTCAGTGACCCTGATTGGATCTGTGCCATGCAAGAAGAGTTGCTTCAATTTGAAAGAAACAAAGTTTGGAATCTGGTACCACGTCCTCCAAAGAAATCCATAATTGGTACCAAATGGGTATTTCGAAACAAAATGGATGAAAGTGGGACTGTAATTTGAAACAAAGCTCGATTGGTAGCTCAAGGGTATCGTCAAGAAGAAGGAATTAATTATGATGAAACTTTCTCACCTGTTGCACGATTGGAAGCTATACGTCTATTCCTGGCATTTGCAGCTCATAAAAACTTTAAAGTTTATCAAATGGACGTAAAAAGCGCATTTCTGAACGGTTATCTACAAGAAGAAGTTTATGTCATGCAGCCTTCAGGGTTCACTGATCATCAGCATGTTAACCATTTTCTTAAGCTAAACAAAGCTCTGTATGGTCTTTAGCAAGCTCCACGAGTCTGGTATGAAACTCTCTCGAAATTTCCTTACAAATCCAATCATTCTCATGGCATCATTGATAAAACATTGTTTTACAAAAGAGTCAAAAATGATTTAATAATGGTTTAAATATATGTTGATGATATTATTTTTGGTGCCACGAATGAAAAGCTTTGCAAAGAATTCTCCTCCCTTATGTCGAAAAGATATGAAATGAGCATGATGGGTGAACT
Source organism: Pseudognaphalium luteoalbum (assembly GCA_963422505.1). Lineage (NCBI taxonomy): Eukaryota > Viridiplantae > Streptophyta > Magnoliopsida > Asterales > Asteraceae > Pseudognaphalium > Pseudognaphalium luteoalbum. Next base: position 108,341,355 of record OY730195.1, read on the forward strand.
AACTTTCTTCTTATGATTACAAGTTAAGCAATCTGAACAAGGGATTTTCATAAATCAAAGTAAATATATCAAGGATCTTCTTGTAAAATTTAACTTCGAAAACTGCTCCGTCATGAAAACTCCAATGGCCCCTCCTGTTAAAATGGATGCAGATATAACACCCTTCAATTTTAAAGTCAATTAAATATAAAGTATCAAAAGCGTAAGTCCTAATAAACATTTATTAATTTACATTATTTAATAAACATAAAAATCAAAGTATTTCATACCATAGTTTATCAACTTGGGTGTTATATGAAACAAAAGATAACACTTATTTATGTAATTCAGATGTCAGAGTAACGCTTGGTCATCAAACATTCCATCCGGTCCAACTTCTTGCCTAACCATTACATCAAATCCTTAACCTGCAAGAAGTATTAATGTAGGGGGTTAGCTCAATGCTAAGTGAGTAGACATATAATCACCAGTATAACTTAGCAATAACAAATCTTACAACAAAATAATCGTAAACACGTAATATCGATGAGATAACATCTCAATAACATAATATATCAACGAGGATCGGTGGTTCTTGTGGCACCCTCAGCCGCGGTGGCCCACCAAGAACGCTTATCACAATCTATATTGGCCTATACAGAATAAACCGATAGCTTGGTACTAATTTCACACGACCTAATTTCCTGTTAACGATATGTACAAGGAAATTCCTGTCGCCCAACATTAGTAACCAATCCCAGCATCCTGCTGACCTCAATACACAATGCACAAAGGCAATATATCAAGTGATCACACACTTATCATGTCAGACTAAACAGTCTATCAACAGTATTATTACTATAAAACTGTAATCATCATGGCAAACAAAAACATTAATAATACGTTTACCCGTTGTAACCAAACCTGTTACAACTAAATTACACTTGGGGTTACATATCCACTCACTAAATACCTCAGTAGTCTAATGTCACTGAGTTTTCTCCATATCTGAGAATACAATATAAATAATGAGTTAATAACTAGTCCAAAACATATAACTCATTAAATATGATACTATCAAACTACAAATAATCACCAAGTTATAACAACTCATGTTATGAGTACACCATTATCTCAATACTTGGTATCAACTATTATCAATAATCAAGTAATAATTAATTACCATACAATTTCACAAGTAACTAAGTTCAATACTTAGAATCATATTAACAACAATTATCAATTATATACCACTAACACAAGCTTAAAACTTTCATTATAATTTACTCAGTTGTATCAAAATATGATATAGGTGATTTTATCAACTTAATCACATTTCATCATCAATAATCAACTATAATATGATCATTAACAACTACATATCATTAACTTAAGCTTAAGAGCTTTAATTCTTAAAATACATATTAAGTTCATGTCTTTCTTCATGAGCATATATCAAATTCTTCAATTCTAGATTAGGGCTTAGCTTATAATCATGATTCAAGTGTCAACCAATAATTATATCATCACTACAAGCTTCAATTTCACATTAGTCATCTTAATTCTATCAAATACCCAAAAACCCATTTTCTAGGGAATTTTTTTTAAGAATGGTGTTTTTTTTAATAATTGTTGTAGTAATGGTGTGTTATTGGAAGTCGTTGTAGAAATGGGTCTTACGCGACCCATAAGCTATGGTCCCAAACTCTCAAATGCGAACCCATAACTTTCCAAAGAATCCTGCCCATCTGTCAAGACAGCTGCTCTTTTGTTAGAAAAAGTCGATGATCCCAACATGTGAAATGCGAACCACCCTTGGTCCCAAATTGTAAAATACGGACCATTTATGGTCCCAACTCCAATTTCTGTACCCATACAAGTGATGTCAACTCACCGAGACAACCACTAGGGTTTGTTCCATTAGGGTTACCGGTTGAAAAAAAGAAAATATAAGAAAGTAAATGGTGGAAAAAAAAGAAGTAAACAGTGTGTAGTTTGTTTCCATTAGAGGTAAGTTGAACGATGGATAAAAAAAGTATGTAAAGTCGAGTCCCAATGAAATTTATGATAACATATTTTATTGCTTTGAACTACTTATTTGATCTATAAATATGTGTGTCCAAATCAGTTTTTATTTATACTCTATTCTATCTCTTACCAAACTTCACCGCCTTTCGGAGTTTTGAAGAAATGAAACCCATGTAATATTTAAAAGGTACGTTTCTCCATCTACTTTTATAAATCATGACTCTGGAACGTCCATTTATGGTCAACTTATATTGGGGAGGTAATATCGAATATCAAAATGGTTTTATCAAGCCTGATCAATCAACGATGACTACTTCAATTGTAATTAGGCATAAAATGAGATATGCAGAGTTTGTTGATTTAATATATGCTTATGTTGGGGCTGAAAAATCAGATTTCAAGTTAAAAATCTCATTATATTACGAATTTCAGGGGATAAGTAATGTTATAATCTTGTGGAGTGATGAAAGTTTAGATTCAATGTATTATTTAGCCAGTTTAAATGAAAGTTATTGGGGTCAAATTTATGTTGAAAGTCTGCCAAAATTATCACAACAAAATGCGAGTGTTAACTCTGATTATGTAGTTTCAGAGTCGATACCAAGCCCCTCAGTTCAATCTCAAAGCTTTTTTCCAAATAATCAATCCACATTGTTCACCGCCAACCCCTCAAATATACCATTTCCTATTCCAAATAATAATAGATATGAGCGTGATAATGGCAACGGTGGCTTTGATAACTCTGATGATAATGGATCGCAACATAGTGAAGAAGAAAGTGAGATGGCCCCAAATGTTGAGGATGAGTCGGATGATGCGCCTGAAATTCTAGTCCAACATAATGCAACTAATTTTCAACCTTACAGAGAAGGTGTAATGAACTATTTTAAAAATGTTGGAGATATTGACGATCATGGACTTTTAGATTTTGAAGATGATGTTCATATGGATATATGGAGTGAGTTAGAAAACAAAATTCGGTTAGGGATGTTATTCGATAGTAGAGATCAAATTGTTAAGGCTGTAAGACTTTGGTCGATTCAACAAAATAGGGAATTCATAGTTGTAGAATCTAAGAAAAACTATTGGGTGGCGAAATGTTTTACTCAAAGTGAAAAGTACGCTGATTCCCAACATGCAGAACCTTGTGCATGGTACGTTCGTGCAAGGAAAAAGAAAAGCCATCATTTGTTGCAAATAACTCGATGGGTGGATGCACACAACTGCTTTGGTTCAGTTGTTAGCAACAATAATAGAAATCTAAACTTCAAAATTATCGCTTCCAACATCATTCACTCAATTCAACAAGATGTTGCGTATCCGATTAAACATATTCAGGCAGATATAAAAAATAAGTTGAATGTCGATATTTCATACCCTAAGGCGTGGCAAGGTAGGAAAAAAACCATAGAGAGTCTTTACGGTACATGGGAGAGTAACTTTGCTGAGTTGCCTACTTATATTGCAGCATTAGAAAGTTCTAACCCACATACCGTTGTGGGTGGTACCATAATCAAACGGGCTCATCAACAACAGCTACGTTCAAATACAATTTTTGGGCATTTGGGCCGTCCATTTATGCTTTTCATGAATGTCAGCCTATTATATGTGTCGATGGTACTTTTTTGAAGGGTTCATATAAGGGTAAAATGCTAATCGCTGTTACAAAGGATGCTAATAATCACATATTGCCAGTTGCTTATGCCATAGTTGATGAGGAGACGGTGCATAGTTGGTGTTGTTTTTTTGAACAATTTAGGGAGTTTGTTGCCTTTGATAAGAGGTTGTGTGTTATTTCAGATAGACACAAAGGAATCATCCATGCAATGGAGCATCTAGCTGGATGGAAGGAGCCATTTGCATGCCATCGTTTTTGTCTATGACACATCAGGAGTAATTTCATGCAAAAATTCAAAAATGCTCGTCTGAAGAAGCTTTGTTGGGCTGTTGGGAGCACCACACAACAAAGGAAAAATAAAAGTTGTGTAAGAGAGATTAAAGACATAAATCCAAAAGCTTGGCAGTATCTTAAGACAATTGGTAAAAGCAAGTGGTGTCTTTTTCATGATAACAATTGTCGATGGGGTTGTCTAACAACGAATATCGCGGAGAGTTTTAATAATGTGCTTCGAGGAGCGAGGCATCTTCCGATTAAGGCTTGCATCGATCTTACGTTCAATAGAACAGTCCAACTATTTTGAAAGTATAGTGAAGCTGCAATGAACTGCAATACACCATTACCTTCGCGAATGTGGAGCCTCTACAATGTTCGTGAGAAACATGCACAAGAGCACAACATAAGTGAGTTCAATTATATCAATGGTGATTATAGAGTAGTGTCAAGGCTTCACATAAATAATACAGGTGACAATGATTATCATGTTCGATTTTTTGATCGTACATGCACATGTGGTGAGTGGCAAGTGCAAAGATTTCCATGATCACATGCGATTGCTGTTTGTCGTCATAGAGGAGAAAATCATTATACCATTGTGAATGAGGTGTTCACGACTATTACTTATAGAAGGCAATATAATTGTGATTTCACACCATTGCCTCATGTTGATTATTGGAGGGACCCAGGTTGGAAGATTCAAGCAGACATGACAAGACTTTCCTCGGCTCGAGGTAGGAGATGTGCAAGACGTATACGTAATGAGATGGACAACCCAGATCCCGATCAACCTCATGTTTGTGGTATATGCAGACAACCAGGTCATAATAGGTCAAGATGTCCAAATTCGCAACCAAGATTCAACCAACTGTAGTTTGTATTTATGTAGTGTTTTTATTGTTTGGAGTGCCTTATTATGTAATATTTATAATGTTTTGGTTGCCTTTCTATTTTATTGTTTAGAGTGTCTTATTATTGTACGAAAGTTGTAATATTTATAATGTCATAGTTGTATTTCTATTGTATTGTCAAGAGTGTACTATTATTGTATTGACAAAGCTTTAATATATGAGTAAAAGCCACTTTTATTAGAAAACTTGCACGAACATTGCATTACAATACAATAAAAAAGACACATAAAACTACGATAAAAGTACAATAATAATAATAATATGAAAAAGGAACACTAATGACCAAGTCGTCCATGTGTGCCACAAGGAGGTGGTCTTGTATGCCTTCTTGTTCTATGATTAGCCAGAGGTTCATTACTTGGAAGTAGATTAATATCAAAAGGCACTGGTGTAACATCCTCTTCAGTAGCCTGGTAATTTTCTAACTTTAAATTGATTATTTAATGATTTTATAAATTATATGACATTATTATTAATTAATTGTGAAACTTAGATAAATAAGTTCCAGAACTTATTGTGAATAGTAAATTATTACTTGTTTTAAATTATTCTAGTTGACAGTAAAATAAAGTAATATTCCTCGTGAAAGATTTCTAGCTTCCAGACAACAGATTTAAGATGGGTATAAAATACTCAAAATAATTAAAGTGATGGAGCCAGTTTAAGTGAGGAGACGGATTTTGTAACTTTCCTCAAATCCTCATTTCATTTGAAACCCTAACTCATTTATCATCATCATAAGAACACATACACTTAAATTATATGTAAGCTTAATCAAGATTGGAGCTGAATTCTTGAGTTCTCTATCTTTATAGATATCATCATCTTCTTCAAAGTGTAAGTGTTGTGTTTGTTGATAAACTTGTGTTGTGAGATTAAGTTAAATATGAACTTAAGTGAATTGATTGATGATATATGTTGTTAATTGATGTTTTTGAGGTTGCTAGATGCCGTATGATGTTTATTTGAAGTTAAATTCATTGTTTGTATGAATTAGTATGTGAAAGATAGGAATTTGTGAGTTTAGTTCGAGCTGTGTGTGTGCAGGTTTGTTCTTGAGCTGAAGAACAGCTCAACGCGATCCCAAAACCCTAGTCAGGATCGCGTTCATCAGTTATATTTTGAGCTGGACGAGTTTTGTTCTTGGGAACGCGATCCCAAGCATTCACCTGGATCGCGTTGCCAAGTGCAAATCTGTCACAGAAAGTTTTCCAAAGACGAACGCGATCCAACCCTTTATTCCGGATCGCGTTTCTTAGTGTATTTTGGTTACAGAACCTTTTCCTTCTTATGAACGCGATCCCACCAAATTTGACCCGGATCGCGTTTGCCTGTATAATTTTGATGATTAAGATAATTTGTAAACTTAAAGTGTATGTGTATGATTATATAATATTGTTACTTATGTTTGAGATAAATTGAAATGTAATTACTTGTGTAAGGTGTCCATTTACATAAGTATTATTGTTAATGACAAGTTACTAACTTGTGCATTGTGTGATATTCTAGATATTCCAAAGACTCAGTGATTAGAAGCTGAGTGTTGTGACTCCTGAGGTATCGGTGAGTGGATTTGAAACTCACCATTTGATTTAGTTGTAACTATTTGGTTGCAACAAGTAAACGTAGATATGTTGTTGTATTTAGTATTCATAGTTGATTATAAATCTACGTGCTATGTGTGGCCTTCGGGCATCAGTTGTTAATGAGGTCAACAGGTTGAACTGGTTGGTTGGGCTAGTTGGTTGTTGTGTGAATGACACAGGGTCTTGCTTCATTTGTTGTGTGTATAGAACCTGTGTCTGATATGGTTGGATAAGTGTTCTTGGGGAGCCACCCGGGTATTATGGTTTTCCCCAGAGCCACCGATCCTCATTACTTTATTGTTGACTAATTGTAATACATGTTTACGGTTGTTTGGGGTAAACAGGTAGTTAAGCTAAGTTGAGCTGTGTGTGATGAATTCATTCACTTAGCTTTGTGTGCTAATCCCTCATCCTACTTCCTGCAGGTTTTTGATATATATGTGGGTGTCAGGAAAGGATGCTTTCGCAGGGAATGTCTGACAAATTATGACTCTGATATGGTTTTGCTATAAACCTGGTTTTGTAATATATAATACCCCTACATATGTAGTTTTTAAACAGTTCTAAGTTGGTATGTTTTGAATATGTAACTGTGTATGTACATTATCTTAATGTACAATATATAAATATGTTTTAAATTCATACGCTTCCGAGTAAGATAATATAATATTGATTAATAAAATTAAGGGCTGTTACAAGTTGGTATCAGAGCATAGATTTTGGTGAATTGAGCATTATAAAGTGTTCAATCCCAAATCTAGAGTATGTTATGTTAAACATTTCTGGGTATGGGATTTAGCATTGTATGTGAATCTGTTAGTAGATAAGTGCTAACGATTAACAAGTTTCAAGTTGTTGTGTTGAATACAGATATGGCAGATAACGAGCAACCGACCCCCAACCCTAATAATGCCTCACGGATTGATGTTCCTCCTTCAGATATTCATAATGAGAGACATGATCATGAGGGTACTTCTTTTCCTGCTCGCGAAGAATCGAATAGAGATGATTATCTTTTTCAGTTAGAAGATGAGGTGATTAATCTCAGAGAATTTAAAAGACAGGCTGAGACTGCATCATCCCAGCAACGTTCTCAGCAACAGATACCTGTGTTTGGTAATATTCCTCCTTTTTAGTCAAATAAACAGTGTTCAATTAAAACGTTTATGGCAAGTAAACCACCAGAGTTTAGAGGTAGTACCAATCCATCAGTAACTTTAAATTGGTTAAGAGATATGGAGAGGAAATTTGATGTTATTCACTGTGAAGAAGAATCCAAAGTGTTTTATGTTATTCAATGTTTAAAAGATGAAGCCATAGTTTGGTGGGACTCGATTACTGGTCATTTGAATCAACAGCAGAAGGAAGCTATTCGATGGCCTGATTTTCATCAAGCTGTTTGTAATCAATATTGTTCAGACTTTGAGATGGCACGTATTAGAAGAGAGTTTGTGAATCTTCAATTAACTGATAAGATGACCATTGATGAGTTAATCACACAGTTTTCGGAAAAACTAAGGTTTGTACAGCATTGGGTTCCGGATGAGAAAACCAGAATAGAGCAGTTTGTGAAAACCTTACCTCATAATTATCGTACTACAGTAAGGTTAGCTAGTAATTTATCCCAAGATTTTACTCTTGCACGTTCGGTTGATAGTGACATTGGAGGTTTTCAAGAATATCAAGCTAGAAGTACTTCTTCTTCAATTCCAAGAGCTAGAACAGATTTTTCGGGTAAAGGAAAGTCCAGGTGGCAGGGTAATCGTCAGGGTCAAAGATTTAATAATAGAAGTGGTTCATCGGGAAGCAAAAGTGGTTTCTATGGAGGTTCTAATTGCTGTAATTCTTGTAAGACAAGGCATTCTGGTCAATGTACTCCTCAGACAAATAAATGCCTTAAATGTGGTAAACTTGGGCATGACCTCAGAAATTGCAGGTATCCTAATTTTGTGTGCTGGAATTGTAAGAAAGAGGGACATCGAGTTGGTCAGTGTCCTGAGGCAGGAAGACAGAGTTCTGGCTCGGTCAGGAGTTCGTCATCTTCCGGTCAAAAGCGGAAGAATTCTCCGCCGGCAGCAAGTAGGGCATTCCAAATGACAGTCGATGAGGTTGTCCACACAGAGGATGTCATAACTGGTACTTTTCTTATAAACTCTGTACGTGCTTTATTTGATTATGGAGCCAATTGTTCCTTTATATCTGTGTGTTTCCGTGATAAGTTGAAACTGATCCCCACTGTGATAACTAAGCCCTTAGAAGTAGAGATTGTTAGTGGCAAATTAGTTCCTGTTACCACCTCGGTGACTGGAGCTAATATTGTGACAGATGGCCAGACTTTTCCAATTTCGTTTCTGTTAATGCCGATTCCAAGTTTTGATGTGATTATTGGCATGGACTGGTTAAGTCAGTTTAAAGCAAGTATAGATTGCCACCATAAGCTGGTTAGAATCCCAATCTCTGAAGAGTCATACATTGTGGCTCGAAGAGAACGGGATAGTGGGTGTATTCCTCTGATTTCCATGATGAAAGCTAGGAAGTCGTTGTCTAAAGGTTGCGAGTCTTATCTAGCTTACGTCATTGATGCTAAATTAGACAAGAAGTCTGTTTCCGATGTTCCGGTTGTGTCTGAATATCCGGAAGTGTTTCCCGATGATTTACCTGGTTTACCACCGGTTAGGGAAGTTGAATATCAGATTGATCTTATTCCTGGCTCCTCTCCCGTAGCTAAAGCTCCCTATAGATTAGCTCTGTCTGAAATGCATGAAATGATGAATCAGATTCAGGAGTTATTGGATAGAGGTTTCATTAGACCTAGTTCTTCTCCTTGGGGTGCACCGGTTTTATTTGTCAAGAAGAAAGATGGGTCATTTAGAATGTGCATTGATTATCGGGAATTAAACAAAAGAACAGTAAAGAATAAGTATCCTCTGCCTCGAATAGATGATTTGTTTGATCAGTTGCAGGGATCTTCTGTTTATTCTAAAATTGATCTGAGATCGGGTTACCATCAGGTTCGTGTTCGTGAACAGGATATTCCAAAGACTGCTTTTCGTACCAGGTATGGTCATTATGAATTCCTGGTGATGCCTTTTGGTTTGACTAATGCTCCAGCAGTTTTTATGGATCTGATGAACCGGGTATGTCGATCATTTCTTGATAAGTTTATAATTGTTTTCATCGATGATATTCTCGTGTATTCTAAGTCCGAATCAGAACATGCTATGCATTTGAGGTTAGTTCTTGAAACCTTGAAAAGAGAACAGTTATATGCATAATTTTCTAAATGTGAGTTCTGGATTCGGGAGGTACAGTTTTTGGGTCACATTATTTGTAATGATGGGGTTAAAGTTGATCCTGCTAAAATTGAAGCTGTTATGAATTGGAATGTTCCAAAGAATCCTTCTGAAATTAAAAGTTTTCTTGGGCTAGCTGGATATTATAGAGAATTCATTAAAGACTTTTCAAAGATTGATGGTCCGTTAACCAAATTGACACGTAAGAATGTTAAATTTCAATGGGATGAATCACAGGAGATAGCTTTTCAAACTTTAAAGCAGTTATTGTGTCAGGCTCCTGTGTTAGCTTTACCAGATGGCTCAGATGACTTTATCGTTTATTGTGATGCATCTTATTCCGGTTTGGGTTGTGTTCTTATGCAAAGAGACAGAGTTATTGCTTATGCTTCTCGTCAGTTGAAACCGCATGAAAAGAACTATCCCACACATGATTTAGAATTGGCAGCTGTTGTGTTTGCTTTAAAAATCTGGAGACATTATTTGTATGGTACTAAATGTATTGTTTGTACTGATCATAAAAGTCTACAGTATGTGTTTACACAGAAGGAGTTAAATATGCGTCAGAGACGATGGTTAGAATTAATCAAAGATTATGATTGTGAAATACGTTACCATCCAGGAAAGGCAAATGTAGTTGCAGACGCTTTAAGCAGAAAAGGTACTTCTGACCGAGTTTACTTTCTGCAAGTTGATGTTTCTTCTGACTTGGTGGATCAGATAAAAGCTGCTCAGTTAGAAGCCTTAATGGATCAAAATTTGAAATCTGAAATCATGTTGAAAAGAAAAGAATTGTTGATGGATGATTCTAGAGGATTAAAGACTTTTCAGTCTAGTGTGTGGATTCCTCTGATTGGTAATATTCGAGATATGCTTTTGACTGAAACTCACAAGTCAAGGTTGTCTGTCCACCCTGGTAGTACACAGATGTATAATGATTTAAAACCTTTATACTGGTGGCCTACAATGAAAACTGATATTGCAAAATTCGTTGGTAATTGTCATATATGTGCTCAAGTTAAAGCTGAACATCAAAAGACATATGGGTCGTTGAAACAGTTAGAGATTCCAGAGTGGAAATGGGAACACTTGACTATGGATTTTGTGACTAAACTTCCACGTACATCTCGAGGTAATGACGTGATTTGGGTTATTGTTGATCGATTGACTAAAAGTGCTCATTTCCTTGCTACGAGTTAAACAACGTCTTTGACTAAACTCGCACAGTTGTATGTTAATGAAATTGTCTCGAGACATGGTATTCCATTGTCGATTGTATCAGATAGAGACTCTCGATTTATTTCTCATTTCTGGCAAAGTTTACAACAAGAGTTGGGTACACGTGTTAATCTCAGTACGGCTTATCATCCTCAGACAGACGGTCAGTCAGAACGTACGATTCAGACGTTAGAAGATATGCTCAGAGCTTGTGTGTTAGAGTATGGGGGTTCTTGGGATTCTCACCTTCCTTTGGTGGAATTTACTTATAATAATTCCTATCATTCCAGTATTGGTATGCCTCCGTATGAAATACTTTATGGTCGTCGTTGTCGTACCCCCACATGTTGGTTAGAAGTAGGAGAAAAGCAGTTTGCAGGCCCAGATATTGTACAGATCACAGCTGATAAAGTGGCTATCGCCCGAGAAAAGCTAAAAGCCGCACGTGATAGACAGAAACAGTATGTAGACCCACGTAGGCGATCGGTTACCTTTACCGAGGGTGAGTTGGTGTATTTGAAAGTCTCCCCGTGGAAAGGTGTTATTCGATTTGGAAAACGAGGAAAGTTGGCACCTAGATATATTGGCCCCTTCATAATTCGTCAGGTGGTTAATGATCAATCAGTTTCATTGGATCTTCCTTCTGAGCTTGCTGGTATTCATGATACGTTTAATATCTGTTATTTGAGAAAATGTAATGTCGAAGATCAATCTCAAATTCTTCCTTTACAAGATTTGAAAGTCGACCAAAATCAGAAATAAGTTGAAGAACCGATTGAAATTCTCGATAGAAAAGTTAATAAACTTAGAAAGAAATAGATACCAATAGTGTTAGTGAAATGGAAACACAGTTTAGGTTCCAATTTGACCTGGGAGACCGAGGAGTCTATGAAATCCAGATATCCTGGATTGTTTGATTGAGTCTAGATTTCGAGGACGAAATCTCCTGAAGGAGGGGAGATTTGTAACATCCTCTCCAGTAGCCTGGTAATTTTCTAATTTTAAATTGATTATTTAATGATTTTATAAATTATATGACATTATTATTAATTAATTGTGAAACTTAGATAAATAAGTTCCAGAACTTATTGTGAATAGTAAATTATTACTTGTTTTAAATTATTCTAGTTGACAGTAAAATAAAGTAATATTCCTCGTGAAAGATTTCTAGGTTCCAGACAACAGATTTAAGACGGGTATAAAATACTCAAAATAATTAAAGTGATGGAGCCAGTTTAAGTGAGGAGACGGATTTTGTAACTTTCCTCAAATCCTCATTTCATTTGAAACCCTAACTCATTTATCATCATCATAAGAACACATACACTTAAATTATATGTAAGCTTAATCAAGATTGGAGCTGAATTCTTGAGTTCTCTATCTTTATAGATATCATCATCTTCTTCAAAGTGTAAGTGTTATGTTTGTTGATAAACTTGTGTTGTGAGACTAAGTTAAATATGAACTTAAGTGAATTGATTGATGATATATGTTGTTAATTGATGTTGTTGAGGTTGCTAGATGCAGTATGATGTTTATTTGAAGTTAAATTCGTTGTTTGTATGAATTAGTATGTGAAAGATAGGAATTTGTGAGTTTAGTTCGAGCTGTGTGTGTGCAGGTTTGTTCTTGAGCTGAAGAACAGCTCAACGTGATCCCAAAACCCTAGTCAGGATCGCGTTCATCAGTTATATTTTGAGCTGGACGAGTTTTGTTCTTGGGAACGCGATCCCAAGCATTCACCTGGATCGCGTTGCCAAGTGCAAATATGTCACAGAAAGTTTTCCAAAGACGAACGCGATCCAACCCTTTGTTCCGGATCGCGTTTCTTAGTGTATTTTGGTTACATAACCTTTTCCTTCTTATGAACGCGATCCCACCAAATCTGACCCGGATCGCGTTTGCCTGTATAATTTCGATGATTAAGATAATTTGTAAACTTAAAGTGTATGTGTATGATTATATAATATTGTTACTTATGTTTGAGATAAATTGAAATGTAATTACTTGTGTAAGGTGTCCATTTACATAAGTATTATTGTTAATGACAAGTTACTAACTTGTGCATTGTGTGATATTCCAGATACTCCAAAGACTCAGTGATTAGAAGCTGAGTGTTGTGACTCCTGAGGTATCAGTGAGTGGATTTGAAACTCACCATTTGATTTAGTTGTAACTATTTGGTTGCAACAAGTAAACGTAGATATGTTGTTGTATTTAATATTCATAGTTGATTATAAATCTACGTGCTATGTGTGGCCTTCGGGCATCAGTTGTTAATGAGGTCAACAGGTTGAACTGGTTGGTTGGGCTAGTTGGTTGTTGTGTGAATGACACAGGGTCTTGCTTCATTTGTTGTGTGTATAGAACCTGTGTCTGAGTATAGTAACCACTAGTCATCGGTCTCATCCGTTATGGCCAAACGGATATGGTTGGATAAGTGTTCTTGGGGAGCCACCCGGGTATTATGGTTTTCCCCAGAGCCACCGATCCTCATTACTTTATTGTTGACTAATTGTAATACATGTTTACGGTTGTTTGAGGTAAACAGGTAGTTAAGCTAAGTTGAGTTGTGTGTGATGAATTCATTCACTTAGCTTTGTGCTAATCCCTCATCCTACTTCCTGCAGGTTTTTGATATATATGTGGGTGTCAGGAAAGGATGCTTTCGCAGGGAATGTCTGACAAATTATGACTCTGATATGGTTTTGCTATAAACCTGGTTTTGTAATATATAATACCCCGACATATGTAGTTTTTAAACAGTCTAAGTTGGTATGTTTTGAATATGTAACTGTGTATGTACATTATCTTAATGTACAATATATAAATATGTTTTAAATTCATACGCTTCCGAGTAAAATAATATAATATTGATTAATAGAATGAGGGGTGTTACAACTGGAGTCAAAGTCTCGTGGTTCATTTGGGATGGAGTAAATTCTTCAAAGTTTTGGGTTTCAAATGTTTGAGGTCCAAAGCTTTGGGGTATTAGTGGTGAATAATTATCTTCATTAAGACGGGTCATGTCTGGTGTATAACACTCTTCATTATTACTAGGGCCCGCATCTTCAAAATGTTATGTAAAACCGAAAGAATCAGGATAAGATTGTGGAATACTACTAGGACCCACATCATCAAAATTTAGATCAACAACTCGTCTCCGACCACCTTGCCTACTACTTTGTCTAGGTACCCTTTGAACCATTTGAGGTGCATTATAACTAGACTGGCCTGTGGTAACATGTGACGACCCTATATACATACGTTCACTTTCATTTAAGCTTTGCATATAATAACTTGAAATATCACTAAACTGTTGTCCATATTCCCAATCATTTCCTGCCATGTTTCTGGAATGGTTGTCAATTTGACTCATACCTTCCATCTGTATAACAACAATATATTAGATAAAAATTTAAAAATATCAATTACTAAAATATAATGTAACAAAATAACGTACTAGATATGTAGCTGTGTGACCCATCGGTTGATACCCTTCTTCATTTTGTTGAGCACGTTCGGGATTCTTAATATATTTAACTGTACGAGGAATATACCATTTCATGTATTCTAGAGTAGGAGATGTTGTATTTGAAAATTCCCCATCTTCAAGAAAACTATTTCGATTACGCCAATGATGCACATACTCACCATGTGTGCTAATCCAATCACAATCTCGATGACCAGAACGAGTTAGCTTATGAAGTTCTTTGTGCTTATTCAACAAACGATTTTGAGGTATTGGTTGATGCATCCCAAAAGTGTCTCAATACTCTGTTAGGCAAATGAGGTTCAACTATCTCCCAACATATTAAATATGTCACTGCTCTCCAAATTGCACAACGATTGAAATGTGCAGGAAGTGCACGAAACAAATCAGAGTAAGGGGTCCAAATAAACTGCAATAATAAAAATCAAGAACATCACTATTATATTAAGAAATATATCAAGTTCTTATAAATGGTTTAGTTTCAATAAATATACCCCGTCTTCTCTTAAAAAAGTAAGTTGGTCACGATATACCACAAGAGTATTTTTAGTCACTTTGCGAAAACTATGGTTACAACTCCACCTTCATTAAAATAAGTTATTGTTAGGAAAATAAACTAGTACGAAAAATATATGAGGCAACAAAAAATAAGTTGACATTATCTAACCTTGCACCATATGGAACTGGAAATCATTGACTTCGTTATGTCGAACTGGACAAAAAATAGGTAATCTTTCCCATGCCCATAACTACATACAAAACATTATTCAAACACCTTCTTTTATTTTTTATCTTTAAATATAATTAATAGATGTTTACCTGTAGTAATACTAGTGATCCACTAATCTCTTTTGCAGAATAGTGTGAAGCTTTGCATAACCTTTTATAAAGGCATGCTAAAACAACACTTCCCCAACTAAGTTCTCCGCACCTCTCCAAATTTTGTAAATTAAAGAGATGATACATATAAACACTACTACTTGATGAGTTGGGTAATAGAAATCCACCTATTAAGTTCATTATATATACCCTTGCCCTCTGCTTACATTCTTCTTCTGAAGCATCATTAGGAAAGTCTCTACACAACTCTTTAAGTAAATAACTTAAATAAATATAACCCTTTTTAATTGCAGCTAGCTCCGGTGTAAAACCCATCGTATCTTGACAAAACGTTTGCCATTGATGTGGTTTTCTAGCAGTATCGGTGCCAGACACTTCATCACCATCCACATTTAGGCCAAACAAAACTTGTACATCCTGAAGTGTAACGGTAGCTTCTCCTATTAGGAGATGAAACGTATGCGTTTCTGATCGCCATCTTTCAACGAGGGCAGTGATTAAAGCATGATCGAGTTGAATATGACCAATACGAATGACATCACCAAATCCTGCATTTTTTATATGTAACATCACCCTGTCAGGAATATGAGGAACAAGCTTCCAAAAATACCCATCACACCATCTTGCTACTAGTTGTTGATCTTCTTCAAGTGTTCCATTAAATAGATGAAGTGCTCTACGTTCTTCATGCAAAAAATATAATTCGGACTTAAGTGGACCTGGTTGGAGATGATTTTGTGAATTCATGTAAAAAACTAGCCTAAATAGTCAGAGTAATTGATAAAATTTGAGATGAATGTAATGTGAAATGATGATATGAAAAACCCTTGCTACGAAAGCTTATTAAATAGTCAAATCATGCAATAATATTATCACTAAGTTCCAAAACCTGTACTCTTGTGATGAGTAATATATTCTTGTGAAGAGCAATGTCTGAAAACACATGCATGCTTATGAAAATTGTAGCATGCATTCACCATCTTTCTTTTATTAAATAGTCAAAGCATGCAATAATATCATCACTAAGTTCCAAAACCTGTACTCTTGTGATGAGTAATATATTCTTGTGAAGAGCAATGTCAGAAAACACATGCATGCTTGTGAAAATTGTAGCATGCATTCACCAGCTTTCTTTTGGATGGTGCTCTTTTCATTCTATGGTTTGCATTTTACACTTTGGGACCATACATGGATAGCATCTTTTGGTCTTTACATTCCATGGTTTGCATTTTATACTTTAGGATCATACATGGATAGAATTTTGGTATTTGGGACCATGCATGGAACGCATTTTGAAATTTGGGATATCTGAAATGCTGACTCATATATCTGAAATGTTTGACTCAAATGTGAATGAATCCATCGTACGCATTTCAAAGTTTGGGACCATACTGACACAGCCATGGGTCACATTATCTAATCGCGTAAGACCCATTTCTACAACAACTTCCAAAAACGCACCATTACTACAACAATTATTAAAAAAAACACCATTCTTAAAAAAAATTCATTTTTTAGGTTGCAATAAATCAAGAAATTGAGACTTACAAAGTGTTTAGAAGGATGAAAGGATGATTACTTCATGTTTTTGAAGCTTGAATCAAGGTACTATAGTTTCAATTTCACTCCAAGACTTGATTTACAACATCAAAATCGTCCATGTGCATGTTAAAGTTCGGCCGTACCAAAATCAGGAAGAGAAAGAAATGATTTCACAAGAATTCTTGAAGATTAGGGTTTGTTTAAGGGTTTTGATCTTCCTCTAGCATGAAATCGATGATACTGGAATGTTTGTGATTTTTAATACGTATTTTATACATATAATAGATAATATGTGTACTAGTTTTGTCCCCATTAATATCTATTGTCTGCAACTTAAAAACATTTGCAAGGAAGACTATTTTATTTTACCGTCATCTATATTAATTTAAAACAGTTAATAATTTATCAGTCACAATAAATTATTTGACTCTTTTCCCCATTATTTTCAAATAACACAATAAAACTATTATCTGACACATTAAATAATAATTCAAAGTCAGGATAAATTAAAATACTACAAGACTCAAAAAGTGGGTGTTACAAATCTCTCCCCTTAAAGAGATTTCGTCCTCGAAATCTGATCATACTTAGTCAATCTAGTGTAATAGAATCACATATTCGCTCCCAAATCAATTCACTACTACTATATTTCTCATACAATTTTAACCACATAATTACTCATTACTATATGCACACAAGATGTGTGCACAAATTAAATTACTTATGCATATCCTTAATCACACAAACACAAAATGTATATCTTGCATAAAATGCATCATCATGAAGTATTTAATCACAATATACACACATACCATACATTACCCATTTGAGTAACTTATTAATATAGGTACATGTTTTCAATTCTTTTCACATGCACATATCTGAATGTACATGCTTCTATCCTTTCCCCCTGCACAAATATTGTGCATATACCCTATCTCTAATAAGTTAACTGACCACTTACATTACCATTCATAACTAACCATGTAACAATTTAAAACACATAATCACTTGAAATAAGTGAAACACATAGTCACATTAACAATTTAACTTTACAACAATAGCAATGGTGGTAATGAATACCACAACCCGCACATTAACAACAAAGTTGAACTCCATTCATAACTAGCAATTTAGCTAATAACCATTTATCTCTTGAGCTAACAATTTGCTAGAATTTCTAACTTTGTAACTAGTTAATTACTACTTTACAATTTGTAATTATAAACATAACCAGATTATATGAAACCCTTTACTCGAAAGGAATCTACAATCATATAATCCTAAACACATAAGAGTAAACAACATGTAGAGGTCAAATCTTATGGTTTAAAAAAATATTTTCACATAATCAATTAGCATCCCATCACATCAAGTTGGATGCTAATTAACACCAGTTGATACTATGCGTCATCAGCATAATTATCTCAACACATCAACATAAGGTGTTGTCTTTATGGACATATTCAACAATATCAACACAATGTTATCCGCAGTCAACTGACCTCTACTTTGCTTAACACATTTTTTAATTCTTACTAGTTACAATTAATCACACATAACTTTTCTTTACAATAAGTACCACATTAAAATAGCTAATTAGTGGTTTCTACTCTTTCATTTTAGTTAATCTCTGACTCTTTCTCATTCACAGGTCAACATCTTTTACCTGTTATCTTAAACCTACTTAACTTTCTCTGGTACTTGGTAACCTCAACAACTCCATGTGAAATGGCATAATATAAATACGTTGGCCAAACGTTGTTATATTATGTCAGTTATATTTCATTTTCAGGTTACTTCATACCATCAATCTCCAAAGTATTTAATCTATACTCTCCCATATATCACAAAAGTGATATCCACAAGTTACGCACATATATAACACTTTGTAACAGGTATATGACCAACTATTAACTTGCTCCATTTCCATTTATCACGTTGAATGTGAAACTACTCATATAGTCAGGTAAGTATAATCAACACAGACATGTAACACCCTTTTTATTATACCATTAGTACATGTGTAATGTCTAACACAACTACATTAACTAATCAATATTGTTTATATCTGCTACAATGTCAATCAATTGTGTAGCAATTAATACTAATAGTACATTATATAATATTTATTACCAAGCACTTTATCAATGCTATGTACAATATTCAACACATTTTCATCAATCTATACTTCTTTAGTTGGATTATAATTGAGTATTTCATATTCAATTACCAAGCATGTACATATCAGATCCATTATTCAATATCATGAAGGTGAAAGCTCATGTAATTCTTTTTCAAACTCTTATCATACTTATTTCAACAAATTCTAATATTTCACACGATTCAAATACTTTTTCATATTCCCATTTGTCACATAACTCAGTAATTTATGTTAACTAGCTACATCAGTTGGCAATAATTACCAATACCCTGTATGCACATATTTTGCAATTAAATAAACCGTTTGAGAATAATTCATACACAATAAAATATGTGAACCTCTTAAAACAAGTTCTAATAGTTGTATTTGGTCATAGGAATGATCTTTGGACTTATAGAAACAAAATCCCAATATAAAACGTAAGTCAAAAGTCCGAAATAAGGTCCGAAAAACAATAAAATGTCATTTTCGGGCCCCAAACGACTCCGAACTGCACAAAACTTTCAGGGCTAATGGAAAAGCGAAGAGCTTTGACCGTTGGACCGTTTCTGAGTGACCATATAAATTTCATCTTAATCGGACAATGAAATTTTATTACGTAATTTCTACGTCAAGCGTAACTACGTACGTCGTAAAAAGTATTTTTTTCTCACTAACGCGATCCGGAACAAGAGCTTGGGATCGCGTTCCACAGTTAAAATCCTTCTGTAACTAAAGTGTTCATACAAACGCAATCCGGAGAATTGAACGGGATCGCGTTCAATAGACCAAAAGTTGTCTAATCACGAAATACACATGCAAACGCGATCCTGGAAATTTAGCTGGGATCGCGTTCCCAAGCACAAAAGTAGTCTGTGACAAAAATACACATAGAACGCGATCCAGGAAACTCATTGGGATCGCGTTCCCAAGTACAAATATGAGTTTTAGCACAACTCGTATTTTTGGTCAATTTCAATCGCGTATAACTTTTTACTCGTTTGGACGTTCCATATGCCAAAATGAAACTTTTCCCTTTATACACTTTTTCAATTTACACGTTTGACGAGAAAACGGACGTACGACTCATTTTTTACCATTTCGTCGACATGTCAAATATCAAACCACCCAACTTCAGGTTATGATCTCCTTACCCCATATCTAATACCACATTTAGAGTCTAAAGCCACTTATACATTAATCATAACCAAATCACTACTCATTTTAATCGTTTACCCGTCAAGCGACCCATTTGGGCACTAAATGACCCGTTTGGGTCTTAACCCATATAACCACTTGTCCAACACCCAATTTACACTTCTTTTACTATATTAAGTCAAACAAAACCAACGTTTCTATTAAAATCTCGTAATAGCTATAAAACCTCAATTCTCTCATGGAAACCATTTTAAGCAATTTTGGTTGACACACCAAATCCCAATCCATGGAATTTCTGACCTTAATCTTTTACCAACATATTTATATATACATTTGTGAAGTGTGGGCATATTCATCACCTTCATACACTCATTCTATTATGTTTTGACTCTTTGACCCGTTTGAGGGTCCAATTGGACACTTTTACCAATTTCAACCATATTAACTATATTAATACCAAATTTCAACCTTTATCAACTCCATATCATGGATAAGGTGTCACGATAATATATATAACTCAACATACCACTTTTGATTTAATCATAATCCAACCAAAATCATAATCAATGCTAATCACACAAACATCTATCCACATCTATTACTTTATAGCATAGCTATTACCATATTTGACACTACCAAATTCAACTTTGAATTTTCCAAGTCAAATGCACACTTTGCAATCATTTGACACTTTCTAATTTAAAAAACAATAGAACTTCAAACCTATTAATTGAGATATACAACATCTCATTAATTTCAATATAGGGAGTCATATCAATTCAGTTTATCATGATTTACTAATGCACATAATCAACATAATTAATTATGCTAATCACATAAACAATCATCAATTGACTCATACTGGGGAATCATATCAGTCTGACTTAATTTACTTTACTACTAACATAATCATCATAGCAAAGTAAAAATTCAAACTAATTTAAATTCAACAGGTTTGTCAAAAATTACCTGATATTCTTATGCCAACGAATATAGAGGAATCATTGAGAATACCGATCGGTTACTCATGTTCCTCCGTCTCTGCAATCAAAACAACAATCTTGCATCTTGTTATGTGTTAGTACATATCCAACTAACCTATCCTCATACAATAACTAATCCCACACCCTGAAATGTTTGACTTAACACAATCCAAATTTGGGATTAAACACCATACTAATGTTCAATTCACCAAAATTTATGCTCTGATACCAACTTATAACACCCTTCAATTTTAAAGTCATTTAAATATAAAGTATCAGAAGCGTAAGTCCAAATAAACATTTTAATAATTTACATTATTTAATAAACATAAAAATCAAAGTATTTCATACCATAGTTTGTCGACTTGGGTGTTATATGAAACAAAAGATAACACTTATTTATGTAATTCAGATGTCAGAGTAACGCTTGATCGTCAAACATTCCATACGGTCCAACTTCTTGCCTAACCATTATATCAAATCCTTAACCTGCAATAAGTATTAAAGTGGGGGGTTAGCTCAATGCTAAGTGAGTAGACATATAATCACCATTCTAACTTAGCAATAACAAATCTTACAACAGAATAATCGTAAACACGTAATATCAATGAGATAACATCTCATTAACACAATATATCAATGAGGATCGGTGGTTCTTGTGGCGCCCTCAGTCGTGGTGGCCCACCAATAACGCTTATCACAATCTGTATTGGCCTATACAGAATAAACTGATAGCTTGGTACTAATTTCACACGACCTAATTTCCTGTTAACGATATGTACAAGGAAATTCCTGTCGCCCAACATTAGTAACCAATCCTAGCATCCTACTGACCTCAATACACAATGCACAAAGGTAATATATCAAGTGATCACACACTTATCATGTCAGACTAAACAGTCTATCAACAGTATTATTACTATAAAAACCGTAATCATCATGGCAAACAAAAACAGTAATAATACGTTTACCCGTTGTAACCAAATCTGCTACAACTAAATTACAATGAGGGTTACATATCCACTCACCAAATACCTCAGTTGTCCACTCAGTAGTCTAATGTCACTGAGTTTTCTCCATTGAGAATACAATATAAATAATGAGTTAAAAACTAGTCCAAAACATATAACTCATTAAATATGATAATATCAAACTACAAATAATCACCAAGTTATAACAACTCATGTTATGAGTACACCGTTATCTCAATACTTGGTATCAACTATTATCAATAATCAAGTGGTAATTAATTACCATACTATTTCACAAGTAACTAAGTTCAATACTTAGAATCATATTAACAACAATTATCAATTATATATCACTAACACAAGCTTAAAACTTTCATTCATAATTTACTCAATTGTATCAAAATATGATATAGGTGATTTTATCAACTTAATCACATTTCATCGTCAATAATCAACTATAATATGATCATTAACAACTATTAACAATTACGTATCATTAACTTAAGCTTAAGAGATTTTATTCTTAAAATACATATTAAGTTCATGTTTTTCTTCATGAGCATATATCAAATTCTTCAATTCTAGATTAGGGCTCAACTAATAATCACGATTCAAGTGTCAACCAACAATTATATCATCACTACAAGCTTCAATTTCACATTAGTCATCTTAATTCTATCAAATACCCAAAAACCCCTTTTCTAGGTTGCAATAAATCAAGAAATTGAGACTTACAAAGTGTTTAGAAGGATGAAAAGATGATTACTTCATGTTTTTGAAGCTTGAATCAAGTAACTATAGTTTCAATTTTAACTCCAAGACTTGATTTACAACATCAAAATCGTCCATGTGCATGTTATAGTTCGGTCGTACCAAAATCAGGAAGAGAAAGAAATGATTTCACAAGAATTCTTGAAGATTAGGGTTTGTTTAAGGGTTTTGATCTTCATCTGGCATGAAATCGATGATACTGGAATGTTTGTGATTTTTAATACGTATTTTACACATATAATAGATAATATGTGTACTAGTTTTATCCCCTTTAATATCTATTGTCTGGAACTTAAAAACATTTGCAAGGAAAACTATTTTATTTTACCATCATCTATATTAATTTAAAACAGTTAATAATTTATTAGTCACAATAAATTATTTGACTCTTTTCCCCATTATTTTCAAATAACACAATAAAATTTTCTGACACATTAAATAAAGTCGGAAAAAATTAAAATACTAATAGACCCAAAAAGTGGGTGTTACAGCAGACATTGATGGTAAATTAGTAGATGTTATCATGTACAGAGGCATGATTGGATCTCTGCTCTATCTCACTGCAAGTAGACCTGACATTATATTTTCTACTTGCCTTTGTGCTCGCTACCAAGCGAATCCTAAAGATTCACATTTGACTGCAGTAAAAAGAATTTTCAAGTACCTGAAAGGTACCCCCAACCTGGGTCTCTGGTATCCCAGAGGTTCAGGGCTTAAACTAATTGGTTTTTCAGATTCTGATTATGCAGGCTGCAAACTAGATAGAAAAAGCACTTCTGGTGGTTGTCAACTTCTTGGTGGAAAATTGGTCACTTGGTCCAGCAAGAAACAACACACTGTTTCTATTCTACCACTGAGGCTGAGTACATCGCTGCTGGTCACTGCATTGCTCAAGTACTATGGATGAAGAATCAACTCGCTGATTACGGAGTCAAGCAGGAGAAAATACTCATTCTTTGTGATTATCAAAGTGCAATTGCCATCACCAATAATCCTGTGCATCACTCAAGAACTAAGCACATCGATGTAAGATATCATTTTATTAGAGATCACATGATGAAAGGTGATGTAGAATTACACTTCATTCTAACTGAACATCAACTCGCTGATATTTTTACCAAACCTCTTGATGAAACCAGATTCAATCTGTTAATCAGCGAGCTTGGAATGTTGAATGCATAATTAGTTTATGCAATTATCTACTCTGTCGTAAATAATCCTTTTGAACAAAAACATTTTTCATTCACTGTTTATATTTTTCTTAATTTTTTAAAAAAATTGCATATGTAACTGTAAGAATAATGTTTTAAGTCAAAGAGCTGCTCGGTTATCTCTAACTGATTTATCAGCAAGAATAACCTTGGAGCTTGTCCTTGAAAAACTTGTTAAAACCTATCCGAGTTGAATAGCTGCTTAGTTATCTCCAATTGATTTATCAACGAGAATAACTTTGGAGCTTATCCTCGAAATCTTTTGCTAAAAACTTCAGGTTGAAAAGCTGCTTGTTTATCTCCAACTGATTTATCAGCGAGAATAACCTTGGAGCTTATCCCTAAAAATCTTGTTAAAACCTATCCGAGGTGAATAGCTGCTTAGTTATCTCCAACTGATTTATCAGCGAAATTAACTTTGGAGCTTATCCTAAAAATTCTTTTGCTAAAATCCTCAAGTTGAAAAGCCGCTTGGTTATCTCCAACTGATTTATCAGCGAGAATAACCTTGGAGCTTATCCTTGATAATCTTAAAGGCTGTTTGTTTATCTCCAACTGATTCATCAACGAGATTAACTTTCTAGCCTTTGAATCTTTGTGTACATTATCTTAAAACCAAAGTAATATCTTTTCAAATTTATATTACTTCACTTTGATTAAATAAATTAAACTTTTTGGAAAAGACGTGGGTAGTCTATCAGCCCACTTTTTCCCCTCACCTATTTTCTCTCTCCAACTTTCTCAACCATTCACATGTCACCACAACACATATAAATACCCTTTTCCACTTCCATTCCCATTCATCTTCTCCACATACACACTCAAAAAACCCCAAAATAAACAAAATCCTAAAATTAAAAAAAAAAAAAAATCATCACCATGCCTCGCACAAAATCATCTCCCACTGATGGGATCCCCTCATGTTCAATTCAAACCTGCAGCCATAGCCATCAAGCCCTGCAACTACATTGCTAATTTTGATATTCCAGGAAAAATTCAAAATTACGAAGATATGGTAAACTGCCTCATATTTTCTCCCATCTTCAAAGCACTCATCGGAGATCCAAATCCAATGTATATTACTTATCTGCACGAGCTATGGTACACTCTACGATGGTCTGATAGGGATGACCAAGATGAATACACAGGTTTCATCGAAACAGTGAACGATGGGAAGTTGAAAATCTTCTTTCAGCTTGAACGCTTTAGAGCTGCATTGGGACTAAATTATAAGAGAGCTGCTAAAGGTGAAGAGGAAATCATGTGGGCAGAACCAGTCAATGCTGAAACATCAAAACAAGTGGTCGGTTTGATTGACTATGATCATGAAGGTGCTGATGCAAAACTGGTTAGAAGCAGGATGAGTGGAGAATGGAACCTGTTCTTTGCTCACATTATATAGTGCCTGGGAACAAATGTGGGATCTCATGATTAGGCTAATGCTATTCAAAGACAGATTGCTCATGCTCTGATCACAGGCAGCGAAATTGATTTTGGCAAGCTAATTTTGGTGATCTTATAGGAAGGGTTACTGCCAAGAAACGAGATGCCACTGTTGCTTATCCAAGGTTTCTGTCGCTAGTACTCAAAAGAGTTATGGAAGGCAACTATGGGAAGAATGCTTCAGGGGAAACTTATGGATTGGTGCCAATCTGCCTGTGTGGAAGATTGGTAAGTCAGTTGACATGAATAAACCTGCATTCAGATCAAGAACTGATGGGCAGCCTGCATTGTCTACAATACTGGCAGTAATGCTTGCAGAGCAAGTAGAACATGCAGCTGAAGATCATGTCGAACCTGTGGCTGCCACTGAGATATCCAAAGTGGCAACTACCTCATCTAATACTGTAGTCTCAGAAGCTGATCCTCCACCATCAGAAACCACTACATCAGTCCCTGAACAAGAAGAAGCTGATAATCTGTATTTTCAGGGACTCTCTCACTACGGTCTACTTCCTAAGAGATTACCGGCATTTTTTGAAGAGCAAGTGGGTATCAGTGACATCTCTGGATCTGCCACTGATTCTGATGATGTAACACCAGATATTGCGCACCAACCTCAATCAAAGACAGATTTTGATTCTGATCATCAGGTAACCAACATTGTCTTTGATTTGTTTAGACCTATTTCACCATATATTCATACTCATGTACAGAGATCACCATCACCACAAAACATACCTCCTCATTAAAGTCAATCAGAGATAGAGACAAACTTTAATTTCTAAGGTCTTTCTTTTCAACTTTGATCTATAATATTTTATTTGTGTTATATAATACCTGATAAAAATTATACCAATGAAAATACATTTAAAACTCAATCTATTCGTATATTTTGCATCAAGAATTATATTACACAAACAATAATATTTAAGGTTAAAGTTGGAAAAGAAAGACTTCAGAAATTCAAACTTGAACAATAAATTTGGAACGAAAGTAGTATTTATCTTTCAATATACGGTTATGTTTTTTTACCTACTTCTAAACCTTTTAATCTTCTACATTAAAACTTTGATTGAAGTTTCACTATCCAGGGTTTATATATAAGCTTTATAGTTTATATAACATATTTGCATTTGAATAATAAATACCATCTCAATATTCATCACTGATACATACATATGTTTTAGATATTTGCATTTGATATGAAACTTTATCACTCTTATTTTGTTATTTCTTAACATGATATATATAGGTGGTTAAAGAGTGTATTGTTTTGTCGTTGCACCGGATCACCCAAATCAACGAGCCGGCCATGTTTTTGTGTTACATGCGAGTATTAATAAATTTATAAAAGTTCAAAATAATTTGTACTGGATAATATATAAATTAATTTGTATGTTATATACTAGCATTTACTCGTAATATATTTTGGATAATGGGGTAGGAAAAAAAACATTTCAGTAAATAAATTAAATAAGGTTATACTATATTCTAATTATTTAATTTAAGGGTTAATAATGGTTTAATACTCAAACTTTCAACTTTTTTCGTTTTAACACCTCAATTTTTTTAACGTTTTAACACTCCAACTTATAGTTTGACCAAAACTTAATACCTAAAATTTCAAATTTTTTTCGTTTTAACACCTCAACTTCTTTGTTAACGTTTTAACACTCCAACTTATAGTTTGACCATAATTTAATCCCTTTAGTTTGTTTGTCCGTTTAAAATTACACTTCTGGATTTTTTTTGTTAACTATTTAGTTTGAAATAATCAAGATTTGATTTGAATACACTAGAAATTCTTCTTATGTGTTGTCTATTTAATATGTATTCTATTAATCCTTTAAAGAATACTAAGATTAGCTAACCTCGTGATCTCGATTGTTATTAACCTCTTAATTATAGTTTATTATTGTTATAATTCTAACTTATTACCTGGTCAGATTTTAATCAGGGTATTTATAACTGGTAACCTGCTGAATAGGTAATGTAATTGACTAGAAATACTCATTTATCGTTTAATATCCATTTATCATTTTTTAGCAACATGCATTCATTATAAATAGCTTTTCATATAACTAAAAATATTATACACGAAAACATTATAAAAATATATCGCTATCATAATAAAACATCATAACATTAATTGTGATGACACGTTACAATTA
Organism: Pseudognaphalium luteoalbum; assembly: GCA_963422505.1. Classification (NCBI taxonomy): domain Eukaryota; kingdom Viridiplantae; phylum Streptophyta; class Magnoliopsida; order Asterales; family Asteraceae; genus Pseudognaphalium; species Pseudognaphalium luteoalbum. Next base: position 108,368,990 of record OY730195.1, read on the forward strand.
ATTTATAAGCATTTAAATCATATATATATGTACGTATCAAAAAAATTTCAGAAGTGTAATTTTAAACGGACAAACAAACTAAAGGGATTAAATTGTGGTCAAACTATAAGTTGGAGTGTTAAAATGTTAAAAAATAAGTTGAGGTGTTAAAACGGAAAAAAGTTGAAAGTTTGGGTATTAAGTTTTAGTCAAACTATAAGTTGGAGTGCTAAAACGTTAAAAAAAAAGTTGAGATGTTAAAATGAAAAAAAATTGAAAGTTTGAGTATTAAACCATTATTAATCCTTGATTTAATAGTTTGATAATTGCAAATCATATCTTTGCTTAACCAATCACGGACACCAACGTCCATGGCTTTATGGAAGTGTTTCTAATTGGTCAATTGTTGCTTCATAATATAACATGAAAATTAACCAATCAGCTAACTAATATTTTAATAATCAAAAGTATTAAAAAACTAAAACAAATCTCAATTAGCATGCAAATAAATCGTCATTTCACACGACATCCATGTCTTAAAAATATATATAAAAGCTAGTGTTGTCGTTTTTATCAACCTTTTCCTAGATTAATTATTCCAACATCACTATTATTAGAAACTTTTAAAAGATTAGACGATGACGAAACATAAATCGATCCACGACTTTCTAATTGATTACCATGGCCAGTCCAAGACTAATGGTTGATTGAAACGTGAAATTAACAATAATCTACTACGTTGATCGGTTGAAAAGCGTACCATGATTGATTCTAAAGTATATAAAATATCAATTTTGAGTACATATTTACCCACTTAGTTTTATATTTATAACTACTTATAGAATATGTCCAATGTTGAATTTTAAAATTCTTAAAAATAGTTGAAGTTCCTAAAATACCCCTATCACATTCATATCTATTATTTTATTAATTAATAATTAATGTATATAATATTTGACCAAATTATTTTCATTAACACTTAGATTACTATAAATAAATCAGATTTATTTCTATTATATCTATCATATAGATAAAATAATACATAACACAAACATCATACAATAAATCTACAAAATATTTGCATTTATGTTTTATTTTATAATCGTCACTCGCACCTCCATCCACCGTCACTATTTTCACCACCGCATTGCACGGGTATAACACTAGTATTTAAAAATATAGTTCTAACAATCCATAATTAATTTCAAAGTAACATGTTTTCGTGTTGGGAAAAACGGTCTCAAAGATCCCCCAACAAGCTAGCCAATGAAATTAATAAAAAAATATGAACACAAGAATATACATGGAAACTCCAAAACCAGTGAAAAAAACCACGGCCTCCAAAGAGAAAAGATTCCACTATATGAAAAATTATTACAATCACATAGACTAATCTCTTAAGCCACCACCCAACCAACACTCATACCCTTCAAGGATTTGACTTACACTTTAGGCACTTTAAACCAAATAGAGAAAGAAAGAATCAAATGCTATAGATGAATATTGATTTGGTACACTTTGAAACTAAGGCTTAAACCTCCTTTTATAATCAAGGAATCACCCCCTCTCTTATTCCATCCACCAATGTGGGACAAATACCCTACTTTTATTTTAGCCAAAACCAACATTTCGAAGTATTTGCTTATCAACTAATTACTTTTACTAATGCTTATATATATTATTTACAATTTCTAAGACTTAAGCTGTGAATTCTCTTGTGTGTTACACTTGTTACATATCATTGTCATATGTATTTATCAAAAATAAGATAGATAAGATTTAAATAGGGCAAGTTGAAGGACTAGGCACTTTTTAATTAAAATCAATATTAAATGCTATTAACTAGAATTTAATTGCAATCATTTTGACTATGAGTCTATAACGATACAATTATCTATTTGTCTCGAGCAAATCATTACATTATTTTAACTAGTATTAAACTCGTGCAATGCATGGATAGAAATATATAATATCGTAATATGTGGATCATAAGTTAAAACGGTACACACAAAATGTTTTAATTATATTCAACTTTATATTGTATACACTTTATATAAGAGTGATAATTAGTGCATTGTAGTTTTGTATCCATACATCATCAATCATATTTTAAGATGTTGTAATGTACAACTATGTAAATCATGTTTGTGGTGTACGGCTTAAAAAATATGGTGTACGCTTCACTTATCTTTATATAATCATTTTTGTTAATAGAATTGTGTGTTTTGAACTAAAAAACTTTTTAAAAAGAGATGATTAAGTTGATCTACCTATCCTAAAGCTTAACAAAAAATTTCAAAATTAACATAACTACAATGAAAACTACAATGACATTAAAAGAAAGTTCTCAAAAGTCACTATAAGTTTATTTTTTTTAGAGAATTATAGAGAGAAAAGCCAATATTAAGATGAAAAAATTAAAAAAATATAAAAATTAAAATTATAAGGAAACAAATTAAAGGATATCAAAATTATATTTTGGACTATAATAGAAAAAACTATAAGTGTTATCACATGACACATAATTCAAATTCAAATTAAATTGGTTATAATTTTAATCATGACATTACTAAATGACACTATAATAAGTGTTACCTTATTAAATGACATTACTTATAATATGAATTATAATTAATATTTCCTTATTTAGAGTAAGAGTGTACGAAATACACATCATCAAGTTGTTTTATATGGTGATGGTACATAAAATTTGTATGATGTGGCATCTGGCATGAGTACATATTTGATAAATAGTTGGAGGTTGTAACATCCTCTCCAGTGGTCTGATAATTTCTTAAATTAAAGTAATTATTTAATAGTTTTAGAAATTACTTGATATTATTTATTTTACTGTGAAACTTAGATAAATAAGTCCCAGGACTTATTGTAAATAGTGAATTATTATTTGTTTTAAATTGTGGTAGTTGACGGTAAATAAAATAATAGTTCTCGCAAATGGTATTTAGGTTCCAGACAATAGATTTAAGACGGGCCTAAAATACCCATATAATGGGGTCGGTTTAAGGAGAGCCGACTTCCTATTTCCTGTTACTTTCCCCAAATTAATTTCATCATTTGTAAGTCTTTAACCACAACCAAGATTAATGAAAAATTGAAGTTGTGATTCTTCTAAGTTCATCTCCTTCTCCTTGTGATATCATCGTCATCTCCTTCATTAAAGTGTGAGTGTTATTGCTTTCTCATGAACTTAAAGCTTAATTAGGTTAGAGATGAAATTGATGAATTGATCGAAGATTGAGTGATTTATGTTGATAAATAGTGATATGTGATTATAGTGAACTAATTTGATATAGATTCTTGGTAAATCCATGTTCTTGAGTGATGATTTTGAAGAAATAAAAAAGGGGTAGAAAGGTTATGTGAATTAAACATGAAAAGGGGTATATTCAGTGTTATTTGATGTTATATGAGGTTAATTAGATAACATTTGAAGTTCCTTTGTTGTTAGAAATCTTGTTATATCGATTTGATAGATGAATTGTTGGTAAATTGTGAGTTTGGTTGGTGCTAAGTTGAAACCTGCACAAAATCTGCAACTAGCTGGAATGGGGGAGGAACTCGGCGGTTCCTAAGAGAACCCGGCGGGTCCTTTGTGTGACCCGGCTGCTTGTTTGCCAATCCGGCTGCTCCTCTAGCCTTTAAAACACGATTTTGTTCTGTTACCACCAAAACTTAATTCACCCGGTTACCCAGGTGATGACCCGGCTGCTTGGTGTTGAACCCGGCGGGTCCTAGACACCAGCCGGCGGGTTCTTGACCTGAAACAGCAAATTAATTTCACATCTTAACTTTATTCCAAATTATTTGTTATATGTTATAACATTGATAAATCAGTATTAAGACATGCTACTAAGTAAGTTTATGAATAATGAAGTATAATTAGGAACATATTATTACTATGCCAATAATATTTAGTTCCTTGAAGTATGTTTGAATATAAGTTAAGTGTTATGGATTATATTACTGACTTATATTTGATTTTTTATTCTCAGATCCTCCAAAGAATCAGTGATATCCGGATTTGAGTTTGTGACTAAAGAGGTATCAGTGAGTGGATTTGGAACTCACCTTTTGATTTAGTTGTAACTATTTGGTTGCAACAAGTAAACGTAGATATATTTGATAGACTTATTTGTCTGAATTATTGATTATGAATCTACGTGGTATGTGGCCTTTGGGCATCTGTTATTATTGAAGTCAACAAGTTGGTTGGGCTAATTGGTTATTGTGTGACTTACACAGGTTCTTGATTCATTCGTTGTGTGTAGAAACTGTGTTTGATTATAATAACCGCAAGCTATCGGTCTCGTCCATAATGATCATACGCAGATGTACGATAAGTGTTCTTGGGGAATCCTCGGGTATTATGATATCCCAAGAACCACCGATCCTCATTGATATATGTGTGTTTACAGTTATTTGTTGTGAACTAATAGTTATTCTAAGTTGAATTATGGGTAACAAGTTCATTCACTTAGCTTCGTGCTAATTCCTCATTTTGCTTCCTGCATGTTATATTTTGAATATGTAGGTGGCAGGAAGAGGATGTTATGGAATGTTTGACTGCTCTGCTAACTCTGATATAGTTTGTTATAAATCAAAGTTTTTGGAATCCTATAACACTCCGTTTTGTGTAGTAAATGTATTATGGATTTAATAGTTTAAACTATTGTGTATCGAAGTTTTAAATAGATTATGTACATTTTCGGTACTGTTTATTTATGAAATATCTTTTGATAAACGCTTCCGACTTAAATATATATTATATTGATATATTGAATGAGGGGTGTTATAATTTGGTATCAGAGCCAATGTTTGGGTGAATTGAGCATTGTAAAGTGTTCAACCCCAAATCTAGATGGTGTTATGTCAAACATTCCTGGGTATGGGATTTAGCATGGTATATGAAATTGTTAGTAGATAGGTACTAACAATTAACAAATTTCAGGGGTTGTATTGATTACAGATAATGAGCAACCGACCCCCAACCCTAACAATGCCTCCAGGATCGATATTCCTCTTTCGGATACTCATAATGAGAGACATGATCATGAGGGTACTTCTATTCCGGTTCATGAAGAATCAAATAGAGATGATTATCTTTTTCAACTAGAAGATGAAATAATTAACCTCGGAGAATATAAAAGACAAACTGAAGCGGGATCATCCCAGCAACATTTTCAACAACAAGCACCGGTTTTTGGTTTTATTCCACCACCTCGGTCAAGTAAAATGTGTTCTTTCAAAACAATTATGTCAAGTAAACCACCGGAGTTCTATGGTAGTACAAATCCGACGGTAACTTTGAATTGGCTGAGAGACATAGAAAGAAATTTTGATGTGACTCGTTGTGAAGAAGAATTAAAGGTTTTGTATGCAGTTCAATGTATGAAGGATGAAGCGATGGTTTGGTGGGATTCGATCACTGGCCATTTGACATAATAACAAAAGGAGTCTGTTAGGTGGACTGAATTTCGTAATGTAGTGTGTAATCAGTATTGCTCAGATTTTGATATGGCACGTATTAGAAGGGAGTTCATGAATTTTCAATTGACTAATAATATGACAATAGATGAGTTGATATCTCAGTTTTCTGATAAGTTGAGATTTGTTCAACAATGGGTGCCGGATGAGAAAACTAAGGTTGAATAGTTTGTTGACACTTTACCTCCGAGTTACCGTACCACTGTGAGATTGGCTGGTTCTTTATCTCAGGCATTTATTCTTGCACGCTCAGTTGACAGTGATATGAGAGATCAAGGTATTCAATCTAAGGATATTTCTTCTTCGAGGTTTAAAACCGATTCTTCAGGTAAAGGAAAGTCTAGATGGCAAAGTAACAGACAAAGTAAGAAATTTGGTAATAAAAGTGGTTCAACTGGGAGTTCCAATTGGTGTGGTTCTTGTAGATCTAGACATACTGGCCCATGTACTGTTCAGACTAATAAGTGTGTTAAATGTGGAGAACTTGGTCATGAATTTAAGAATTGAAAATTTCCGAATTTCGTGTGTTGGAATTGTAAGAAAGAAGGTCATCGTGTTGGGCAATGTCCTGAGGTGGGGAGACGGGGTTCGGTTTCGTTCGGGAGTTCGTCATCTTCCGGGCAAAAGCGAAAGAATCCGCCGCCAGTTGTAAGTAGGGCATTTCAGATGACAGTCGATGAAGCTGTCCACACAGATGATGTGATCACTGATACTTTTCTTATAAACTCTGTACCAGCATGTGTCTTATTTGATACTGAAGCAAATTGTTCATTTATATCTGTGTATTTCTGTGAAGAGTTGAAATTGAACCCTACTTTGATTACCAAGCCTGTAGAAGTAGAAATTTTTACAGGCAAGTTAGTTCTTATTACCACCTCGGTGACTGGGGCTAGTATTGTGATAGATGATCAGACTTTTCCAATTTCTTTTCTATTGATGCCAATTCCTAGTTTTGATGTGATTATTGGCATGGATTGGTTAAGTCAAAATAAAGCCAGTATAGATTGCCATAAAAAGTTGATAAGAATCCAAATTTCTGAAGAGTCGTTTGTCGTGGCTCGAGGAGAAAAGGAATGTGGTCATATTCCTTTAATTAGTATGATGAAAGCTAGGAAATCTTTGTCTAAAGGCTGTGAATCTTACCTAGCTTATGTTATCGATGTCAAGTTAGAAAAGAAATTCATTTCTAATATCCCGGTTGTTTCTGAATATCCGGAAGTATTTCCCGATGAATTACCTGGTTTGCCACCAGTTAGGGAAGTTGAATATCAGATTGATCTTGTTCCTGGTTCAACCCCGGTAGCCAAAGCTCCCTATAGACTAGCTCCTTCTAAAATCCAAGAAATGATGAATCAGATATAGGAGTTGTTGGATAAATGGTTTATTAGACCTAGTTCTTCACCGTGGGGTGCACCAGTTTTATTTGTGAAAAAGAAGGATGGGTCTTTTCAAATGTGTATTAATTATAGGGTCCTGAATAAAAGAACAGTAAAGAATAAATATCATCTGTATCGAATAGATGATTTGTTTGATCAGTTGCAGGGATCTTCTGTTTATTCTAAAATTGATTTGAGGTCAGGTTATCATCAAGTCTGTGTTCGTGAACATGATATTTCTAAAACTTCTTTTCGTACTAGCTATGGTTATTATGAATTTTTGGTCATTCCGTTTGGTTTATCTAATGCTCCAGCAGTTTTTATGGATTTGATGAATGATGTGTAAAATCTAGTTATAAAATTAAACAAAGAAATACTGGTCATTAACTATTACACAACTGAGGTAAGTATACCCTATCGTGTATAGAATAGCTACAATAAGTCCAAGTTCGTTCCACAGGGATTATGTATTTAAGAATTATAATTTAAATGCAGTTAATTTAAACACAATTAATTAAATGGGGGGTTTGGTGTGACCGAATTGTCACTTTGCTTAACAACTAATTTAATTAAACTAAGTGGACTCGAGAAGAGTCAAATTGATTTATTTAACTTTCAGATAATAAAAATGACACTTGCTTGGATTATTTCACTAATGACTTCAGGATATATAGTTAAAACTATTTTATTTGCGTATTAAATGTAAATCTTATTAAGCTAGGATTAGTGTCCACTTTTCTTACACCTAAAGTCCAATTTACTAATTACAATCTAATCTAGTGAAAGACATTCGCCAAAATCACTAACTTACACATTTTAGTTTAATTGTCTAATTTATTACTTATCTGCGTCCGCAATCAAAGTTCAATTATTCATAGACAAACAATTGATAATGAATACCTAAGTGACAAACATTCGCTATAATTACTTATCCATTCACCAAATAAATTAGGACTATTAATTAAACCTAAATACGTAAGGTTCTCGATTAAACGCAATTTAATTCAATATAAATATCAAATGATTACACCCCTAATCATTAGCTAATTCATCCAAGCAAGTGTTTAAGGATTTAGCTACGCATAATCACGTTAAAATAAACACATATAATAATTGCAATCACCGCAAACATAATTGTATTGAAATAAAAGAGTAAACGAATGATTACAATGATTAAATGATGATCCGTAGTAGCCGAATGATTAAGATGAATGAAAGATCTCCAAAAGTATGAAAAACCCTCAAAAATGCAGAGAAAATTCTTAACCCTAATTTTAATATATGAAAAAGTCTCCTTTGAAAACCCTAAAAACATACTTAAATAGAAGAAAAAGTGATCCATATGGCGGATGAATTAATCCATCCACCGGATGGAATGAAAGTAAGCCCAGCCCAGCTTCGAGATACCATTTTAGCCCATTTTTCAATCCATCCGCCGGATGGATGCATTTTCAGTTGAAATGGTCAAAACGAAAATTGTAGCCTTGCCAATTAGCTAAATTCTCCAAGTTGAATCACCCCAATCGGAGTTTGTATGAAGGAGTTATGGCTAAAATAATAACGCATGATCGGAAACTCAGCTTTTACACTTTTCTCCCATTTTCAGCTCATCTTTCATTCTTTTTCCGATTCGAGCTTCATTTACACTTCGATCCAATTCTCTCTTGTCTATCTTTTCATTCTCAAAGCTTCTTTTCTTCACGATTTAGCTCGTTTTCTGTTCCTTTTCGATCCAAGCTCCATTTGAACTCCTAAATGCAAATATGAACGAAATAAGTATCTTATTCAGATAAAATACATTAGAAACCTATCAAACACGGGGTAACTTAGTACTAAAATATAATACATTTGGCGTTCATCAATGAACCGCGTTTGCCGACCTTTTCTTGAAAATTTTGTGATTGTCTTTATTGATGATATTCTGGTGTATTCGAAATCCGAATCAGAACATGAAATGAATTTAAGGTTAGTATTAGAAACTTTGAAAAGAGAACAATTATATGCAAAAATTTTGAAATGTGAATTCTGGATTCGGGAGGTACAATTTTTGGGACATATAATCTGTAACGATGGTGTGAAAGTTGATCCGTCTAAAGTGGAAGCGGTAATGAATTGGAAAACTCTAAATAATGCTTCTGAGATAAAGAGCTTTTTGGGTTTAGCAGGTTATTACTAGAAATTTATTAAAAACTTTTCTAAAAATGTCGGTCCGTTGACTAAATTAACTCGCAAAGATGAAAAGTTTTTATGGACTGATCAACAAGAACATGCTTTTAGAACTTGAAACAATTATTGTGTCAGGCACCTGTCTTAGCCCTACCAGATGGTTCAGAAGATTTCGTTGTATATTGTGATGCTTCATATGCTGGTTTAGATGTTCTTATGCAACGAGATAGAGTAATAGCTTATGCTTCTCGTCAGTTGAAACAACATGAGAGAAATTATCCCACACATGATTTAGAACTAGCAGCAGTTGTGTTTGCTTTGAAAATTTGAGAACACTATTTGTATAGCACAAAGTGTATTATTTGTACAGATCATAAGAGTCTTCAATATATGTTTTCACAGAAGAATTGAATATGCGTCAGAGACGATGGTTAGAATTAATCAAAGATTATGATTGTGAGATTCGTTACCATCCAGGAAAGGCAAATGTGGTTGCAGATGCTTTGAGCCGAAAAGGTATCTCTGACCAAGTTTATTACATAAAAGTTGATGTTTCTTCATATTTGGTGAATAAAATCAAAGATGCACAGTTGGAAGCTTTACTAGATCCTAATCTAAAATCTAAAATCATGTTGAAAAGAAAGGATTTGTTGACTAATGATTCCAGAGGATTAAAGACTTTTCAGTCTCGCGTGTGGATTCCTCTTATTGGTGGTATTCGGGATATGATTTTAACTAAAGCTCATAAGTCTCGATTATCTATTCATCCCGGGAGTACTAAAATGTATAATGACTTGAAACCTTTGTATTGGTGGCCTACAATGAAAACTGATATAGCTCGGTGTGTTGGAAATTGTCATGTGTGTGCTCAAGTTAAAGCTGAACATCAGACTCCGTTTGGGTCACTGAAACAGTTGGAGATTCCAGAATGGAAGTGGGAACATTTAACCATGGATTTTGTGACTAAACTTCCTACAACGTCACATGGAAATGACATGATTTGGTTTATTGTTGATTGATTAACCAAAAGTGCACATTTTCTTGCTACAATCGAAACTGCATCTTTCAGTAAGCTCGCCCAGTTGTATGTTGATGAAATTATCCCGAGGCATGGAATTCCCTTGTCAATTGTGTCAGACAGAGTTTCTCAGTTTATCTCTCATTTTTGGCAAAGTTTGGAATAAGAGTTGGGTACCCGATTGAATCTCAGTACATCATATCATCCTTAGACCAACAGTCAATCAGAGTGTACTATCCAGACACTTGAGGATATGTTGCACGCGTGTGTTATTGAATATGGCGGTTCTTGGGATTCTCATTTGCCATTGGTTGAGTTTGCTTATAATAATTCTTATCATTCCAGTATCGGTATGCCTCCTTATGAGATGTTGTATGGGCGTCGTTGTAGAACGCCTACTTGTTGGTTAGAGGCTGGAGAGAAACAGTTTGTTGGGCCCGATGTTGTTCAGATAACAGCTGACAAGGTGGCGATTGCACGTGATAAGTTGAAGGCTGCAAGAGACCGACAGAATCAGTATGCTGATCCACATAGACGTCTAGTGTCCTTTTCTGAAGGTGAGTTGGTTTATTTTAAAGTTTCCCCATGGAAAGGTGTGATTCGATTTGGAAAATGAGGGAAACTAGCTCCTAGATACATCGGTCCATTTAGAATAAGACAAGTTGTTAATGATCAATCAGTGGCACTGGATCTTCCTCCACAACTTGCTGGAATTCATGATATGTTTAATGTTTGTTATTTGAGAAAGTGCAACGTTGAGGATCAGACTCAGATTCTTCCGTTACAAGATTTAAAAGTTGATCAGAATCTGAAGTTAGTTGAAGAACCTGTTGAGATAATTGACCGAAAATTGACCAAACTTAGGAAGAAACAAATTCCAATGGTGTTAGTAAAATGGAGACATAGTTTGGGTTCGAACCTAATGTGGGAGACCGAGGAGAGTATAAGATCCAGATATCCTGAATTATTTAATCGTGACGAGATTTCGGGGACGAAATCTTCTTAAGGAGGGGAGATTTGTAACATCCTCTTCAGTGGTCTGATAATTTCTTAAATTAAAGTAATTATTTAATAGTTTTAGAAATTACTTGATATTATTTATTTTACTGTGAAACATAGATAAATAAGTCCCAGGACTTATTGTGAATAGTGAATTATTATTTGTTTTAAATTGTGGTAGTTGACGGTAAAATAAAATAATAGTTCTCGCAAATGGTATTTAGGTTCCAGACAATAGATTTAAGACGGACCTAAAATACCCATATAATGGGGTCGGTTTAAGGAGAGCCGACTTCCTATTTCCTGTTACTTTCCCCAAATTAATTTCATCACTTGTAAGTCTTTAACCACAACCAAGATTAGTGAAAAATTGAAGTTGTGATTCTTCTAAGTTCATCTCCTTCTCCTTGTGATATCATCGTCATCTCCTTCATTAAAGTGTAAGTGTTATTGCTTTCTCATGAACTTAAAGCTTAATTAGGTTAGAGATGAAATTGATGAATTGATCGAAGATTGAGTGATTTATGTTGATAAATAGTGATATGTGATTATAGTGAACTAATTTGATATAGATTCTTGATAAATCCATGTTCTTGAGTGATGATTTTGAAGAAATCAAAAAGGGGTAGAAAGGTTATGTGAATTAAACTTGAAAAGGGGTATATTGAGTGTTATTTTATGTTATATGAGGTTAATTAGATAACATTTGAAGTTCCTTTGGTGTTAGAAATCTTGTTATATCGATTTGATAGATTTGAATTGTTGGTAAATTGTGAGTTTGGTTCGTGCTAAGTTGAAACCTGCACAAAATCGGCAGCTAGCTGGAATGGGGGAGGAACCCAGCGGGTCCTCTGTGTAACCCGGCTGCTTGTTGGCTAATCCGGCTGCTCCTCTAGTTAGGGGTGAGCTTGGTACCATATCGATACCGAACCGGTACCGACCGGTTGGTACCGGTTTTTCTTTTATCCCAAATCAAAAACCGAATACCGTACCATTTGAATCGGTTGGTACCGGTCCGGTGCCGTTCGGGTTCGTTTAGGTATTTTGGTGTGCATGGTACCAACCGATACTGAACCGGTACTGACCGGTTGGTACCAGTTTTTTGTTGGCCCCAAATCAAAAACCTAATACCGTACCATTTGTACGGTCAGTACCGGTCCAGTTCGGTTCCGATTCGGTTTCGGTATTTCAGTTTTTTTGCTCATCCCTACCTCTAGCATTTAAAACGCAATTTTGTTCAGTTACCACCAAAACTTAATTCACTCGGCTGCCCGGGGTGATGACCCGGCTTCCCGGGGTGATGACCCGGCTGCTTGGTGTTGAACACGGCGGGTCCTAGACCCCAGCCGGCGGGTTCTTGGCCTGAAACAGCAAATCAACTTCACATCTTAACTTTATTTCAAATTATTTGTTATATGTTATAACATTGATAAATCAGTATTTAGACATGATACTAAGTATGTTTATGAATAATGAAGTATAATTAGGAACATATTATTATTATTATGCAAATAATACTTAGCTCCTTGAATTATGTTTGAATATAAGTTAAGTGTTATGGATTATATTACCGACTTATATTTGATTATTTATTCTCAGATCCTTCAAAGAATCAGTGATATCCGGATTTGAGTTTGTGACTACAGAGGTATCAGTGAGTGGATTTGGAACTCACCTTTTGAATTAGTTGTAACTGTTTGGTTGCAACAAGTAAACGTAGATATATTTGTTAGACTTATTTGTCAGGATTGTTGATTACGAATCTACGTGCTATGTGCCCTTTGGGCATCTATTATTATTGAGGTCAACAATTTGGTTGGGCTAATTGGTTATTGTGTGAACTACACAGGTTCTTGATTCATTCGTTGTGTGTAGAAACTGTGTTTTATTATAATAACCACTAGCTATCGGTCTCGTCCGTAATGATCATACGGAGATGTACGATAAGTGTTCTTGGGGAATCCTCGGGTATTATGATATCCCAAGAACCACTAATCCTCATTGAAATATGTGTGTTTACAGTTATTTGTTGTGAACTAATAGTTATGCTAGGTTGAATTGTGGGTAACAAGTTCATTCACTTAGCTTCGTGCTAATCCCTTATTTTGCTTCCTGCAGGTTATATTTTGAATATGTGGGTGGCAGGAAGAGGATGTTATGGAATGTTTGACTGTTCTGCTAACTCTGATATAGTTTGTTATAAATCAAAGTTTTTGGAATCCTATAACACTCCGTTTTGTGTAGTAAATGTATTATGGATTTAATAGTTTAAACTATTGTGTATCGAAGTTTTAGATAGATTATGTGCATTTTCTGTACTGTTTATTAATGAAATATCTTTTGATAAGCGCTTCCGACTTAAATATATATTATATTGATATATTGAATGAGAGGTATTATAGAGGCCTCCTCCCTTAATAATATAATAATTATAATTATAATATAAGATATAAGTTGTGTCTTATCGATATGATGTAGTAATTAAAATGGATAAAAAGTTAGTACTTGAAAAATGAGCAATTAGGTTTGACATCGAAGAGGGAACTATACGTAGAAAATAATGCTATATATGACTAAAAATTTATGCTTAAGCGTGGAGTTACAAACAAATCTATTTATCATAAATGTCACTTATTCCCTCCTTATATTCTTTTATTTATCTATATCTATATCTATACTACATATAATACATCTTAGTACTCTATTTTTGAAAATCTTAAAATTTTAGATTTAACATTTCTAAAATTAAAATGTTTAATCTTCATATTTTATTAACTTCATCCCTTTCATAGCCCTATCAATTTTTTACTCTTAACTCGATCCCTTTTTTATCTCGAATATATAACTCTACACACTAAATTATACGAAGTAGTTATCGATTGATCATCATTAGTAATACATTAAAAAATAATAAACACAATTATATATGTATATATAAAACTACCATTGAGATATAATATAAATATTATACACCGTTGCGCGTATTACGCGGGTATTATACTAGTAATGTTAAGTATGTGACAATAATATTATATTTTCAGATACATCTTTCAACCTTTATTTGTCAGGCATATAAAACATTTTTAAAGAAACTGTGTTGCCATTTGAACAATTATTGACTAGGTCGTATTACTATATACTACTATAATCCAAGACGGCTTTAACATGACCAAGTTATAGTATAAGTTTAATTATACCAAATTATGCAATTATCCTTGAAAACGACCTCCAATTTTATTTTATAATAATAAACCTATATATGTAGATGTAGATGGGATCCAAAATAACGTATAACAATGAATATTACTATTGATATTAGAGAAAACGTTAAGAACCGGAAGATCAACGGAAATAGATAATACATAGAATTTTTGGATATAGATTACGATTCAAAGATCAAACCTTATGCATATGGAACTAGGTGCCTTCGAAATTCGATGTACCTTTCATGAGTCGACTATGGATAAGTACTTCATTGGACATAATGTTCGATGCCCGATTGATGGTGATCTACTCGAATTTGGATTTACATTGGCGTACTACTAGGCGTTAACAAACACAATGACAAATCTTGACGTTTTATACACCGGTAGATGTGTTAATTTTGGCTTATATATTTACTCATAAATTTGTTGTTAGAGCTATTCGATCATTAACTTTAGCGAAAATACATAGAAAAGTGAGTTAAAGAAAAACAATTCTAACACATCGATATTCAATATTGTCCATATAAGAACGTTTCAAGTTTAAACCTACTTAGTAAATAATTATATATCTTGAAGGTAATAATGAAAAGGGTCATCACATATACGTTTTGATTAAATTTAGTATCAACCTGAGTCGTTGTAAATATAAGATTGTACTTACTTTGAGATTATCTCGATAATTCCAAAGGGCTCCAGTTTCTATGGTCATATATTATGGATATATCTATAAAAACTACAAATGTTCGCTCAAAAAAAGTAAAAAAAACCTGTAAATGTGTTTTGTGAACAAAAGTTATTCGTGAAATAAATATTTATCTGTGTGTTTTGTGAACAAAAAGTTATTCGTGAAATAAATATATATCTTTCTACTTCGATATATTCATTCCGTATTCTTGTAACTTGTTAGCAACAATATTTCCTTATATAGCACTGGGTATCTTTATATATTGTCTTTCTCATATAAGAAAACAGAATAATATTTTTGATCACCTAACCACTCTAGTTGTACATTTACAACTTATGTTACAATCATTTTATCCAACGGCTTAACTATCTAGCCAAATTAAGTTTTAGATTCAATACAAATTTATTTATCTTATACTGTAAAAAACAACCATCATATCATCGATGTCAAGGTTTATAATTTAACTTCAGCAACTAATAGTAAAATTTGCAAAAAAAGGGAAGTAAAACTGAAAACATGAAACATTTGCCTAATCAACATCAACATTTAAAATACAATACTACGTAATACTCTATCCGATTTAACTCAAGTGGACATTCAAAGAATGCATACAAAGAGTAATCTTTATATTGTTCTTCAATTTAATTTACTTTTACCATTTAAAAAGTTTTTTGTTTTGATATCCAATGAACATTTATTCTAGTACAACTCAAAAAGTAAACGTAAACACAAAAATTGAGAGGGTGAGAATATTACATAATGAACATCCAATTAACAAATTGGTAACTCTTATTACATGTGTCAGGTTTGTGCAATTTGGCTACATATCAAATGTACTCATTTGAGTAATTTCTATATTAATAATGTTACGTGTTATAAGTTTTTGATATTTTAATTAAAATTAGGTTGCTCCATTACATATATGAATCGCAAGCAAAGAGCTTTCTATTGGAAGACTTCTTCTAAAATTAATACAGCCTTCCCACACGCATATTGTAAAATTTACCTAATGGAGCTCGATAATAATATTAATATGCTCATAAATATCTTCAAAATTACGTTGTAGTGTTTAAGACCCGTCCCAACGGTGAGGGTCGGTTTCCGTCGGTTGAAACCGACGGAACCGACACCGATGGCACGGCGCCGTCGGTTCGGTCCGTCGGTTTCTTCCGTCGGAAAACCGACGAGGTGTGGGTGTGAGACGTGGGGCCGTGGGTCCGTTTGAGCGATTAAAAAAAAATCTTTTTTTCTTTTGAAAAAGAGCCGTTGAGAAAGAAAAAAATTTTTTTTTTTTTTTTTAAAAACAGCCGTTGGAGGTAAGAAAAAAATTTTTTTTTTTTTTTGAAAACAAGTACAAACGACTCTTCTTTTTTTTATTTATTTTTTTTTTTTTAATTCTCTATAAATACTATACATATCCATCTCATTTTTCACACTCAAACATCACCAATTCTCTCATCTTTTATCACTTTCACTTCTAAAAAATGGCAAACAACAACAACACCAATTCCAAATCCAAAACCAAATCCAAATCCAAAACCAATCAAACCAAAATGAGCAAGAACAAGTTGGCTACGATATGTGGCAAAACTTGGTGAACAACCCGGTTCCAAATCCAAATAACTATCAACCTCCACCGACGGGTTTTGCTCAATTTGCACCAATTGTAAACCTGTATCAAATGTCACCCGACGACCCACGAAGAAATTACCAACATCCCGGGTGGTATCAAAACCCGCAATTCACACCTTCCATGGATTATTCACCAAACACATACCACGGCACCTCCTCATCAAACCCACACGGCTACCAAGCTACACCAACCCGTTACTCACAACCTCCACAAACTCCAAATTTCGTCGTACCCGAAACCCAACATCAAAACCTTCTCGACAGCTCCGACGATTCCGATCACGAAAACCAATTCCAACCCGAACAAGAACCCGAGTCCGAACCCGATACCCAACCCGAGGCCCCTAAGAAAAAGGGTAAAAAACCAAGAAAAAATCCGGACGCACCACTTCGGGTTCAAGTTAGGTGGTCCGACGACGAAGCGAGAATGTTGGCCGAACGGTGGATACATTGTTCCGAAAACGGCGTCATCGGAAACAATCAAACAAATGAAAGTTTTTGACGAACTGTCAAATTGGATTACAATTCGATTGTCCGGACGAAACGTAACCTCAACCAACTAACGGGCAAATGGAACAAAATAGCTGGCGACGTGCGAATTTTCGAAGGCCATCACAGAAAGTTTAGGGAGGGTTGCCATCAAAGCGGTGCCGGGGATCAAGACGTAGTGGATGCGGCCAAGAAAGCTTTTCTCAACCAAACAAGAAGGAAATTTACTTACGAGAGTTGTTGGAAGGTTCTAAGACATTTCCCAAAGTTCTTCACTGAGCAAGGCGTGATGAGCAACAAACGCCCGTTCCAACCCGAACCCGAATTCGAAGCCACTGATCTTGGCTCGAACGACATCCCGTCATCTCTAGAAGCCAACATGAGGACCTTGTTCCGCGACGACCCGATACGTCGTCCACCGGGTCGAAAAGCATCAAAGACTTCTCAATCTTCGGATGCCGGTTCTTCGTCACGAAGCAGTGTTGTGTCCGAAAAACTCGAAGCCATCGAAGCGGTTAAATCACAAGCCCTAAAAGCCGCGGACACACTTGAAACGATTAAGAAAAACAACATCAAAAAGGCGGCGTTTAAGGCTTTGAGTTTTCTTTGCAAAAGTCTTCCGAAACGGGCCTCCATAAAGGAATTACAAATTATTAAGTTGGCACGCAAAGAAGTCGTTGAAGAATTTGGAAATGTCTACAAAACGACAAATGAAGATGAAGGTGAAGACGACAACGAGAATGAGGCCGCGGACCAAGACGAAGAATCGAGCTCGGATTAGGCTAGTTTAAATTTAAATAAATGTACTTTTATTTTTAGTGTAACATTTTTATTTTTAGGAGTTTAATGTTTTTATTTTTAGGAGTTTAATGTTTTTATTTTTTAGGATTATAATGTTTTTATTTTTTAGGATTGTAATGTTTTTAATTTTAATGAAATGTGTTTTTATTTTAATTATTGTGTATTAATTAATTAAATTTATTGGTGTGGGTCCCTGCAAAATGAAACTGACGGAAACTGACGGATGACTGTTGGGAGTGGCCTGTCAGTTTCTGTCAGTTGGGTGAAAAAGCTGACGTGGCGCATACGTGGCGCGTCGGTTTCTGTCAGTTTCCGTCACGGTTGGGAGTGGTCTAAGCTTCTACTTCACTTGTCAATCAATCAAATAAATATTTAATCCACCAATGATTTATCTCTCATAGTAAGAGCAAAGGAGTTGTCACATACATCGGGAAAAAGTGCGACATATAAGCGCCTCAATATTACGAGTAACATTTTAGTTATCATACTAGGTCTTATTTTACTCATACTTGATATACTGAAATTAAACGACGCTTAAAACATGTAACTACTTCATAATTATTAGTATTAGTATACTTTAAAAAAAAAAAAAAGAACCCACCTCCATTCCACTACACTGATCACTATATCTTAACGACGGAGTCACCACACCGATGTGGTAGATCAACATAGTGACCACATAGATCTACTACTACAAAAATTATTTTATAGAATGACTTTTATAGAACGATTTATGTGAAACGCGCTATTTAATTCATTCATAGATCGGTTCTTATTAAATGTGCTATTTGTTTATTTTTTTGGAACACTTTGATTATAAACCGATCTATAAAAGATTACATAGATCAGCCTAAAGCAAACGCGCTATATCTCCATGTATTTCCAAAACCCAAATACATTTATCTTCTTTTTACCTCTTCAAGCAGTCGGCACCTCGATCCCAAAACTCCACGAAGCTTTCTCCCTCTCACCAACACGATTTAAAAACCATCAAAATTACACACTACGTAAAACACACTCTCAACCCTTGTATTTCAAATATCTTCAGCAAAATTGTTCACATTCATATTTATGTAGAAAATTAGGGTTTTCGATTTGATGTTCTACAATCAATCTCGACTGTAAGTATTTATATAGTTTTTATTGATGTTGTAAATTAGAATTTTGATTGAATGTATGTCGATTTGTTAACTGCTATTGATGGAAAAAAGATTTTTTTTCATATGTGTATTATCTTATTTAGTGGGTTAAGTGTTCTACATTTATGTATTATAAGAATTGACTTTTATAGATTTGTTATTTGTTAATTTGTTGTAGTATGTGCTGAAAGGTGATACATTCATACCCGTGTAAACCTAATGCTGGATAGAGATCAGTCATCGCTTAGTATATATAACTATATTGAGTATGTTGTTTTTTCGAAGGTTGCTTATTAACCGTTCAGGTAATTATAAGCAATAATATATAAAATATCTCGAAAGGGAAGGGGTAAATGAGGTGCAACGAAACAATTAAAAAATTATCCAGAGCAATCTTACTTTATTAACATTGAATTGACATTTATTTTTAATATAGTGAAAATTGACACGGTTGATTTTTTAGGTGTTGTGCCAATAAATTTGACTAGACTTTTGTTGAGGTAAACCATGTACCTGTATATTTATACACAAATTGATTTGGTTGTAGTTGTCTAATAATTGGTTTTTGAATTAGTGTAACTAACAAAAAGCAGGTTGGGAATGTGGATAATACGTTATGAAATGGATAATCGATATGTTACATTACAAACAACAAACATTTCCAAATAATATAAGTTTTTGTATATTTATACAATTTTTCTATTGGACTAACATATTTTTTGTGGAATAATTAACTCTTTATTTATTTTGGTTGTAGCTTTGGAATGATAAAAGTCCTTTGCCGGATGAAGAGTTGGATGAATGGGTACTTAGATCGGGAAAGATGTTTTATGAAAATTATGTTAAGGACGCCTAGACAAATTGAGGTATCTATTTATGCCCATTATGTTTCAAAAGTGAACTGATTATGTTTGTTGAACATGAAGTTATTGTTGGATTCCATTTTTTCCTGTAAATTAGTAATTGATTACATACGTTGCTGGTCGTTCTTCAGCGTTTCCAAAACAGTACCGGTCGTTCTCCGGTCTAAAGACGCACGGGTCGTTCTCCCGTCCAACTCGGCCAGTCGTTCTTTGGCAATAAATATTGTTGGTCGTTCTTCAGCGAAACACAGTACCGGTCGTTCTCCGGTCTAAAGACGCACGGGTCGTTCTCCCGTCCAATTGGCCAGTTGTTCTCTGGCACTAAAATACGTTGTTGGTCGTTCTTCAGCGTTTACATAAAAAGTACCGATCGTTCTCCGGTTTACCAACCATGTTTTATCACGTTTATAGTATGAAAATGTTATTTCATAAATACCAGTTTTGTTGTAAGGGTTCAATAGTTCAAAGTACTCAAATCGTGCGAGTAAAAAAGTATGATAAACAATCATGTAAGCAAAAGCAGTTATGGCAATCAATAAAGTAGTTGACTATGTTTCTCACCCTAAGTTGAAAGCGGTAAAACAGTTAAAAGTGGGGCTGTGAACTCACCTGTTGAGTTGAGTATGTTCGAGTGCTAGCAAAGCTTAAAGCCCAAGAAGTCTAATCGAAATCTCCTAACGCCCTAAACGTATGAGATTTAATGAGTACGTGGAGGTCTAAGTTTACCATCCATGCTAGTGTTCGTACAACCAAGTTATGTCCAAGTGTTTGTTTGATGTTTATGTTTGAAGTTTTGAAAATGTATACAACTCGCTGGTGATAATTTGAAATCGAAATTTCAATATTATAAGTGTGTTTGTAATGTTTATAAAGTACGTGTATCGTATCGTATGTAAATATTCGTTTCCGGTTAAGTTCGACACTTAGTGGGAAAAAGATTTGCAAGTTTTCTGTTTTATGCGTCACTCAAGGGCGTCAATTTCCTTGGGGTAGCGACACTTAGGAAGTGTCGCATAAAATGGTAAGTTCTGAATTATTAACGTCACTCAAGGAAGTGACGCATATGGGGCGTCACTTAAACAAGTGACGGGTCTAAATCAGTATTCGAGTATAGGTGTCACTTAAGCTAGTGACGTATGGAAGTGTCGGGTAGAAGTGTCGGTGTAAGTGTCGGAAAAAGAGGGTTTGTAGCGTCACTTGGCGAAGTGACGCAAAAAGAGGGTTTTATGCGACACTTAGTGCGTCACTTAAGTGACGCTACACTATTTTTGGGCCTGATGCATCACTTAGGACTGTTCGTAGATCAGTTTGTAAAAACGAGATTTAAGCTTCGATTTGGACATAATCAGTTGATAAAAACACTAAAACATGGTATATTAAGTATTATAAACATGAGATATCAAAGAAAATAGCAAGATTTAAGAGTTTGCGGGATTGTCAGGATCTTACAAAGTTATCGCATGAGAAATCCGAGAAGATAGGAAGGTAGAGCTCGACTCCATGATCGTTTTTCTCTAAAGGAGTTATGTGATTTGAGGTTGTTTTGTGGTAGTTTTCGGTGGTCATAGTGGGTGGTGGAAGTATGTTTAGAGAGAGAGATTAGAGGAATGAGGGTAAAGAGAGAGAAAGAGATTGGTAGAAATGAAAGAGAGGAGGGGATGAGAGGGGGTTTTGTCTCCCTTTTTCGTCCCCCGTGGTCCCGTTCTGTGTGGTGTTCGTTTTTCGATTGTTAAATATTAAAATGTTTTTAAATGATTAATTTTTTAAATATGTATCCTATTACCTTTTTAATTGAGATATTTATAAACTAATCTAGTTGAGTTTGTAAAATCTTAAACTTTATTTTGTTTCAGTTTTACGGATATGTTTTGTCGCGCAGAATATGTTTTGTTTGATACGAACACCTTGTAAATATTATCGACATAATAATAAATAATAACGTTATTTAATAATTTCATTTTATTAAATAATTTTGATCAAGAACAGTCATATATTTTTGTCGTGCTTGTTCCAATTGTTTCGTACGTAATTATACAAGTTAAGTATTATGCAATACTACGCGTATTATCTAGTTGGGCTTTGCTAGACTTACCTCTAAAATGTGTTGTGAATTCACTCAAAGTAGGGAATTAGCCTAAAAATACGTGCAAATTACGTTTATAATTATGTTGAAATTGCGGGGTGTTACAGCAGCAAGGTAGATACTATTGCTTTAAGGTAGATATTATAATGTCTACTAGTCCAACAATATTGTTTTAAATCATCGTAGCAATATTGTTGAAGTACTAATCATTTGCGATCAAGTGAGCTTTAAGGTAGATACTATTATTATTGTGTTCATATAATCACTATTGCTTGATGTGCTACAACTAGCTAGATCAGTCAAAATTTAAATGTTAGAACCTTCAGAATAACAAAGTAGAAACATGGCCGAGTAAGTAATGTCATTTGGTACACCCTACCTAGTGGTTTTAAGTTTGTATGTGCCTTAAGTATGTATAAAACTTATATGATATGATTTTGCATTTAGCTATCACTAACAACTAAACACTCTGTAATATTTATGATCTTAATGTGTGAATGTGTAATGCCTATTTGTAGTATCTATTAGGTTCATCCTCTTTAGGAAGTTGTAACAGGAATGTTAAATCCTATATATATATATATATATTCTTGTGTGTGTCTGTGTGTTATATTTTCTAATCTTAAGGTGTTGATGTTTTTGGATGCAGTGTTCGTAGCAACATTAGGTCGGTTTTCAATGAAGTGGGCAAGGTGAATTGTTTGTAATGGCTCTTTACGGACGGATATGTAATAATCGTTTTGTTTTTACCATGTCACATGGGTAGGTCTATTTGACGGTGGATTAATCTAATGTTCTATTTAGTATATGTAGCTAGATAAGCAGATTCTATTTTAAACTCCTACCTATGTGTATTTTAGTGTAATTACCTATCTCATGCTTAATGGGGATTGGGAATAGAAATGCAATTTAATTTGGGTTATTTTACTGCTCTCTTGTGTATATATTAATACTAAGATGGTTGCATATATGTATCTACAATGGTGTTACTGGGTTTGGAATAAATAAATCATTAAATCTGGGTTTAATAGTTTCATATTGTAGATCGGTTGCGATATGTGCTATATAATACATATTAAAAACAAAAATATATATATTGTTTGTTTATGAATTATAGATCGGTTTTTTCTTATGTTCCAAAAGATACCTGCCACCAAATTTTTAATAAATGTGTAGATTGGTTCCACACATACGCCTACAAATAAAAGCATTTTTTAGATCGGTTTTCTAACCGCGACAAAAAATCACCAATTTTTAGAACGCTGTTATTTAGATCGGTTGAAAAACCGTTCTAATTTACCTTTTTAACCGATCTAAAAGACTCCGTGTGTAGTAGTCTGACTCCCTAGCTTTGCTCTAAGTGGGTTATTAACAAGTAAATAATGAGTAATCTCACACTTTATTTTTCTCAAGATATAATACATGGGTAATCTACTAATCTCACATATGTGTGGGCTCATTAATAACATATAATCAATCGAGAAGCATACAACGTAAATTTTATATCGTTCAAAATATGTCAAAAGCGTTGATAAACTTTATTTTTCATTTTTTAAGTTTTCTATTTATGCCTATAACATTATCCTATCTTACTATATATATATAAAGAAAACTCTTAAGTTCATGATAACCTCTCATTTACACATCATCATTCAATTTTTTTATTTTATAAGAGCACGGAGAGCGCTCGATGAAATTTCAGTGTTCATTTCAGTGTTCTGGAGAACACTGAACTTGAACACTGAAACAGAAAAGTGAGGTAATGGTTAATTTTGAAGTTCAGTGTTCAGTTCAGTGTTCTGGGGATTATTTTATTATTATTATTTTTATGTTAAAACAAATTAAATACAATAAAATAATACAAAACAAAAACAAATAACATTGAATTAAAAAGTACTTTCATACAATAATTAAAATTCCTAAAAGTACATAATTAAAAGACAATAAATTTAAAAGACAATAATTTTAAAGAAATAACAATAAACTACGGAGTATTCTCCCAAATATGTTCTACAAGATCAACTCGGAGGTTGTCGTGGACGTCTCTATCGCGTAGTTCCTTATTTTTCTGCCTTTGTGTATCACATCTCTCGATCCAAGCCGTTTGCATATTGCGGACAGGAACATAATAGTCTTCGTTTTCGGCAGTATTGAACCCTTGGTCTTTTTGGATCATATTATGCAACAATATGCATGTATACATGATTCTTTTAATATGGTTGACCTTATAAGTTCGTGCCGGTTGTTGTAGTATATGTCATCGTCCTTGAAGCACACCAAAGGCCCTTTCAACATCCTTTCGTGCACCAGCTTGTTTTTGAGTAAACTTTACTCTCTTCGGATCTACTTCACTTGAATACCCTTTAACAAATGTTGCCCAACCTGGATATATCCCATCAGCAAGATAGTACCAATTTTTGTACTCAACACCATTTACCATAAAAGCTTGTTCTGGAGCAGTGTCGTTGAGCATATCATCAAACAAAGGAGAAGAATTAAGAACATTTAAGTCGTTGTTAGCCCCTGCAACACCAAAGTATGCATGCCAAATCCACATGTCATACGAGGCGACGGCTTCACGCATGATAGTAGGATAACCGTGGTCACCTCGTGTATATTGCCCTTTCCATGCGTTAGGGCATTTGGCCAATGCCCAATGCATACAATCAATACTACCAAGCATGCCCGGAAAACCATGCTTCCTACCATGTTTCTCGTACAACCGTTGAATGTCATCGACCGTTGATTTTCGCATGTAAACATTTGCATATATATCAATCATGCACTTTGTAAAATTAATCAAACATTCGCGAGAAGTTCTTTCCGCCATTTGTAAATATTCGTCAAAGGCATCTGGTGACGTACCGTATGCCAATTGACGTAGACAGAAGTGACTTTTTTGGATAGTGGTAAATCCCAGTTTACCACGACCATCTATTTTTTGACGAAAATAATCAACATAATCCGGAATTGGAGTAGTATAGTAATTAGATATATCTTCTACTATTCGGAGAAATAGACGTTTGCTCATACGAAAACTACGCTTGAAATACTCGGTCGGGTACTTTGCGTTGTCAACAAAGTAATCGTTCATTAAAGCATCTTTTACCGCAAACCGATCACGAGGAATGTAACGACGCTTGAAACCACTTTGGTTGGACGATTCCCCCTCTTCACGAGGGACTACAACTTGGTTATGATATTGCTGAAGAAGTGTTAAAATTTCAACATCCTCGTCGGTTGAAGGGGAATCGTAAAATTCCGAATCACTCATTTTGTATTTTGAATGAGAAAGTGAAAGAAAGAAAATGAAGGGTGTGAAAAAAATGTATAGAATGGGTATGTATTTATAGAATAGAAAGTAAAAGGAAAAAAAAATAAAAAAAAAATTTTTAAAAAAAAAAAGAGCCGTTGAACGGCATGGTTTGAAATATTTTTTTTTTAAAAGAGCCGTTAGAAAAAGAAAAAAAGCATTGAAAACGGGCGTTTTATTCCAAACACTGAACGAGAACACTGGCCCTGAACGTCGGGCTCCAGCGTTCTCGTGGCGAAAGGCGAGCTTCACAGGGGCGCTCCGTGTGCTCTAATTTTTATCTACATTTCATTTTTACTACAAATATAAACACAAATTAATATAAAATTAAAAAAAATATACTACCACCTTAATAAATATACATATATATACAATTAATCTTTATCATTTTATATTTGTAATCTTTTATCTATATGATAATCTTAATCTTAATATAAATTTTATGAAGTATAAGAAAAACTTGACACCTTAAAATGATGATTTATAATATATAGACTTTAAAAATAAAAACGTCAATACTTGTGAACTCTTTTAAGACGATTATTTCATGTTTTTCTCATTAGATATTGGATATACACTATAAAAATTTAAATTATCAATTACACAAAACGTTTTTCACGCTTTTTCATTTCTATTGTATACACATTCTAAAATGTAACATGACCAAGAAATACATTTTAGAACATAATTATTAGTTTATCATCATGCTAAGTAAAATGTATGGTATTGATAAATATTGAGTTCAAACAACTATAAAACTTCAATTGTAATATATCTAATCAAGTTAAACAAAATGATTGTAGAAGTTGGATGCTTATTAAGTTAAATATTTGTATTATATATGCTTCAATATTTTACACAATTAAATGTGAATATTGGTTGCGATTTTTTCATACAATTAGCGTGAATCGGTTAAAAGTGACATATACAATACAAACGTCGAATGAAATACGTACGAATTCAAGTAACCTATGATATATGTCTGATTATTTTACTGTACTTAGATTGTGCTTAGCACAACCCTAAAATTTACTAGTTGTTAAAACAAGAATGACTTAGTTAGATATATACTAAGAGGTATTATCAGGTCAGTCCCGAAGATTTTGATGCTCAAGACGAGTTGAACGGAAATGCCCCTATGAATTAAGTTTAACAATAGGGATATAGTATGAAAATTAGATGTCATCTTTCCCACTCAAATCTGTAAAAAAATTTAAGCCATTAAATTCATCCGTCAATGGTGGTAGGGCAATTAGCTTTAATTACCTAAAAATTTACGCTTTTTAAACATAAAAATCATTAATTAAGACTAAATCATTCAAAAATAACCTAGCATCAATAACATGGTGTAAGATTTTGATGCCCCTACTTACGTGATGCCTTGGGCCGTTGCTTCTGCCGCCCATGCTCTGCGCCAGCCATGGTAGATCGAGATACATATCATTTTTCTACGATTAGTGGGAAAAAATGAGTATTTTGAATTATTAACCGGAGTCGATTCATATTTCAATTGAGCATGACCGAATCCTCCACAAGGACCAATATTGCCGGACAAATCACTTCAATCACATATAACACAACGTCCGAGTTAGAAATCGCACGGATCAAGTTTTACTCTTGTGTGCTATGCGGTTCGGTGATAGGTACTTTTATGATAAATAATATCCATGACGCATTTCAAACCCATAACTTGAAGGAAGTCATGATGTCTTTACCTATAAGCTATTTAGTCATCGATAAACTCAAAAGTTATAAATGTGTGTGTATAACTGTACATAACGCATATACTGCTAACACTACAAAAAACTAACATATACCTCAATCAATAATTGAATAAAATTAAAACTTACATTATATTAAATTATACATTCAGAAACATATAATTTTTGGCGTTGTTAATTACTCCGTAGTTGATATTATTATTAATTAATTAATATTATTAGAAAAAAAGAATCATATAAAAAACAAAAGAAGAATATATTAACGCTTGAGTGATTCTCAGTCTGAACTCTCAGGCTCTATATATATCGTTTCCTTTTGTCCTCCCACTCCATTTTCATATTCAAACTTATAATTCTATTCTTCAATACATTTCCCGGTCACCGGCGACATGAAATTCCGATCACTTATTTCCACATGCTCCGCCACCATCTGTACCACCACCGACACCACCATACACCATCCACACAAACTCCACCCACCTCAACCCCACCTCCTATTCTCCGACACAAGCAGCCCCATCTCCGATCAAACTTCCGGCAGCAGTCTCAACAGCAACCTCTCTCTTCAAACCCTACCTTCTGTTCCTTCCTTACAAAAACTCTCGCCGGAAACTCTCAACCTCGCCGTCACACATAACTACCTCACCACCCTCAAACCCTCACCGGCGGCACATGTTAACTTCCTCGCCGTTCATAACCACCTTCTGTACGCAGCCATCGGAAACCTCATACACGTATTCGATACGAATGAGTTTGTGTTATTAGATACATTTTGTGTTAATGATTCGTCTTCTGGTTCGGTTAAATCTGTTATGTTTGGTAATGGTAAAGTTTTTACATCTCATCAAGATAGTAAAATTAGAGTGTGGAAGTTAACGGAGACTAAACGGCATAGAAACGTTGGGACGTTACCCACGTTAGAGGATCGATTGTTAAGGTCGATTTTGGAAAGGAAATATGTTAATGTAAGACGACATAGACGAAAGTTGTGGATTGAACATCATGATGCCGTTTCTGGATTATCGATTATTGATGATCGACTAATGTGTTCTATTTCGTGGGATAAGTATTTGAAGATATGGAATACGAAAGACTTTCGATGTGTTGAGAGTATTAAAGCGCATGATGATGCTATAAACGCGGTTGTGGTGGCGGAGGATGGGACGATTTATACAGGATCGGCTGACAGGCAGATTAGGGTTTGGGGAAAATCGATCGGTGAGAAGAAGCATGGGCTTATTGCTACTTTGGAGAAGCATAAATCGGCGGTGAACGCGCTTGCATTGAATGGGGTTGGGTCGATTTTGTTTTCGGGTGCTTGTGATAGGTCGATTTTGGTGTGGGAGAAGGAAGATAGTGCAAATTATATGGCGGTAACCGGAGCGTTGAGGGGTCATAGTAAGGCAATACTTTGTTTAATCAACGTGTCGAATTTGTTGTTCAGTGGATCAGCTGATCGGACGGTTAGGATCTGGCAACGTGGGCCTGAAGGGAAGTTTTGTTGTTTGACTGTATTGGACGGGCATAGACAACCCGTCCGATCATTGGTGGCAGATTTTGAATCAACTGAATCAGAATCTGCTTCTACGATTAAAGTTTTTAGTGGAAGTTTTGAGGGGGAAATAAAGATATGGAAGGTCGTGGTATCGAATGTGGCTAGTCCCATGTCGAGGCATCTACTAAAACTAAATCTATGATCAAACATACGATATTAGTTTATGTTGTTACGTTCATTGTTTCAAATTAGCTGTTGTGATTTTTGAAAAATGTTTGAGGGTGTTATTATGGGTTAGGTGTAGTTACATACAATATAGATAGATTATGAATTAAGATGGAACTTATAGTTACATGGATAAGAAAGAGCATATGAAATTTAGTGGATCCATGTACACACCATAAGTTCTCTCATAATTGGTGATTATTTTTTGTTTTACCAATTAATTGAATTATATTGTTTGGTTTGCATTTATGGTTTTTTCTATCGAAATATTCAATATTTAAGTTTTTTAATTGTTGAATTTTTTTTAATGATTGAATATAAAGTTTGGTGTGGATCCATGAACTAAAAGTTGGTTCAGTTTTCCATTTTCAAACCGGCATTATAAAAAGATGTACACTTGATAATGTCCGTGAATTGAAACAAAACAGAAAGTTTCGTTTAGCAATATATTAGTACGTTGATTGATGTATAGTAGGTTAAACTAAAGAATTAACTTCCGTACTTATAAATTATAATGAATGACAAATTATCTCAATCGACAAATTCTATAATTAATAACAGTTCAAATTCATCGCTCATCGCATTTTAATAAACGATATTGTAATTTACATAAAATGCAATTGATACAAATATGTACTTTTAATTACAGAAATTAATTAAAAAAATCGTCTAAATCTCATTCACCTCAATTTAATTCCAGAAAATAAGGGGATTATTGGAGGGGCGGAAATAAATATGTTTTGTAGGATAGAAACATAGGGTTAAATACGTAAAGTGCACTCAAACTCGTAGTCAACATCATATCGATCTATGCATGGATTTCGATATATTTTTCGCGTAATTTTTAATTGATGATAAATAGACGTAATTTTTTATGTTAATTTTATATGACAACTTGAACTTTGGGCTTATTTGTCCGGCCATTAACAACAAGCTTTTTTTTTGTTAAAATGAAACAAATAAGCTTAGCTTATATCATGATCTATATCTTCCATTTTAGCCTTGTGTTTGTTTTTATCTTCATTTAAGATCTAAAGACAAATTTCACACCCTCCGCACCAATTGTTTTATATATATATGTATGTATTCACACTTTGGGTTCATTTTAATTGATCGATCAACTAGCTACAATTTGTTTCGTTATCAGCGTGTTCATAAAATTATTATAGGTTATGTTAATGATGATCAAATAAAAATAAAAGTGATCGAGTACCGCGTTTTATAGCAGTATTATGTTAATGAGGTGAATATGAACATCAATTTAGCCAAGTTCAGGGTAACAAATTAATCTACATTTTGATTGAACATCAATTATGTACAGAGTGTTTTTCTTTTTGGTAAATGATAAAACAAACGTTAAATTATTTTTGTTTCCAAATTATCATTCATAACTTTTTGGTACATATAAAGATAATTTTCCGCTTCTAACTTTCACTCAATCGATTTTATACATATGATGACAAATTCTATTGATAGTACGTAGGATATGATGATAGATTGCGAATTGTGTTGTTTTCTATGACCAACAAAATTATAACGGAGAAAGAATTCTGTACTATACAATTATAATTATAATTATAATCATCAATATGATAAGTAAATATGGTCCTATATTGAAGGATGGGTTAAGTATATGTAAATTATTCAATTTGTCCCGAATGTCTATTGTATGTACACGGGGGGTGTATTTAATACATCCAACTTTCAAAAACGGTTTAATTATGTATTTTGATGACGTGTCATCTTCTAAGGACGCCACATGGCATTCTAAACGGACGACACATGGCATCCTAAACGGACGACACATCATCAAAATACATACAATAAACCATTTTTGAAAGTTGGATGCATTAAATAGACCTCCCGTAAGTATGATACATACAATAGACATTCGGAACAAGTTGAATACATTTCTAGATACTTATCCCTCGAAGGATTTGGATATAGCTAAATTCCATATGCACATACAAATTCACACATATCACATATATTTTAATATTCAGCCAAAGATCACAAACAAATCGTACAATTATATTGATCGTATGGAATGCATAGCCACAAAAGTGGAATATTTTAAAAGGTAGATACACAAAGTTCAACACAAATATTGAGCAAGTTGTCATGTGCCAACAATTCCATAGGTCAACAAACCATAAAATATTTGCAATTTGCTTTTAGGAATCTTTTTTGCAAGTCACAAATTCTGGATTTCATAAATTACGATGCAGCATGTAAATATAATAATATGTTGTAATTTAACTACAGGCTCTATTAACAATATAATATAAGAATCTTTATAAGAAATTAAGAATAAAAATAAAATACTTTGAGGGAGAAGTATAAACACTTAAAGTGTATCAAGAAGGTGCAAGTTTTCTTCTTTACATTGAGGTTGCATTTATACTACAACTTTTACTATTGAATTACCAAATGAAGATAATTGCAAGTAACTATGGTTAGACAAGGATTAGACATAAGAGTTGAAAATGTGTTCATCCATTAATGATTTATAATTCATAACACTCCCCCTTGGATGACACATTTCAAACAAGAGGTCAACATTGAAGTACTGCCTCATTAAAAACCTTGCTAAAGAAAAACCCAGTGGGAAAAAACTTTAGCTAAGGGAAAAAGAGTGCAGCGTATAGTTGACTCCCTCTCATGTAGACAACCATAATGCATTACATGTTTTGAACATGTCGCATTCCAATAATATGGACGTGTATTCTGAAAATTGCAGTTGGAAGTGCCTTCGTGAAAAGATCTGCTGAGTTATTGCTAGATTGAACATATTACATCTCAATCTGATTATTCTTGATAAGGTCTTGAGTGTATGAAAAGAATCTTGGAGGTATATGTTTGGTTCTGTCATTCTTGATATACCCTTCTTTCATTTGTACAATACAAGTTGCATTGTCTTCGTAAATCACAGTTGGCATCTTTTCATTTTCTAGTCCGCATGAGGACAAAATGAGTTGTATCATTGACCTTAACCATACACACTCTCTACTAATTTCATTCAATGCAATGAACTTAGCATGATTTGAAGATGTTGCAACAAGTGTTTGCTTTTGAGAACGCCATGAAATTGCAGTGCCTCCATTCATGAATACATATCCAGTTTGAGATCCAGTTTGAGATCTAGCTTTATGAAATTGCAGTGCCTCCAACCAATCCTTGCTTTGAATTGTTAGAATAAAATAGGCCTAAGTCAGTACTTTGATATCGCGTAAAAAGTCACGTTTTTACTGTCGATATCTTTCTCATTCTGGAACAATTCTTGGCACTTTAACTCAAAAACATTACAAATATGTAATATTATGTCAAGATGGTAAAAACAAGGTTGCATGATGAAAATCAAGCAAAATGGATAGAAAACGAAGATTCCACGCACGTTTGAAGATTCAAGACATCAAAAGAAGATTTCAAGACCAAAGAGCCCATCACCAACATCTATCTGACCCAAGATGTTCGTTTTCAAATTACGAATCCAACAGAAGAAGAATCAACAAAAACGGACGAAGAATGAAGATTCTGCGTACGCCGGAAGATCCAAACGATTCGTATGACACATCTAAAGTTCAGAGATATATTTTTGGGATTTCTTTTCATCAAAAGCTTCGTTTTTGAATTACGAATCCCACGCAAAAAGAATCAACGCAAACGGGCGCATAACGAAGAAAACACGCAGGAATCGAGAAACAAAGCAACGGGCGACGAACCGGTGCGGGGTGGTGCCAGCCGCCACCGGCAGCCACACCACCGCCGTCGGCTGCCACTAGGCCGACGCCGGCCACCACCCTCCCGCACGGATTGTGCTTTTTTATCCTTTCGTGTACCCGGTGCTAGACCTTTACATGCTTTTCGTACCTGGTGCCACTACCTTTTTCACCTTTTCGTACCTGGTGCCACTACCTTTTCCACCTTTTGCTATTGTGAGCTTTGGGATGCTAACTTGAGCCAAGTTTCTCCTATAAATAGCATCCCCTAGCTCTCATTTCAACACACTCTCATTTTTCACACTCATACATATACTCTCACACTTCCATTTCTTTCTCACTCTAAAAATCTCTTAGATTTTAGTCTAGGGTTATTGTAATTAATCTACGGATTAACATAGAGGTTAGAGCGAACGTTAGGAGTTTGGAGATTCATCTTTGTACGTGTGAACGAGCTGTCAATCATAATAATACGCTGCTGCGCATTTATTTCTGGGTGATATCAAAACCTTTATCATACTTGCTTTGCTTCATACTTTAATTATGTATTAGTGCCTTGTATGTGATTTGTCTATTGCCATGAATTGCGAGTAGTTTATTATTGTGATTGTTGATGATGTAGATAATTATAAGTAAGGATGACATTATATAATTAAGTGTACGACAATTGTAAACGTGATGTAACGGCCCTTATTCGACAGTTTATCTGATATAGTACTGGAAACGTTTTACACGGAGTACAAATGTATGGAAGTCGATAAACGAACGAAGGTAGTTACATCACTGGAATCAGCTCTGGTTTAACAGTTGGAACTCCGAAAGGATAATACAACTTCACAACTAACTGGTATATCCTACGAAAGTCAATGCACAATAAAATAATGTTCGAAAACGCGTTCAGATAAAATAGGAATTAATGACCTTTGTATCGTTAAGACTTTATGAACTTGAGTTTAATTTATGGAGTACCCTTTCCGGTTATCCACGTGACTACAACCTAGTAATTAGGACTTGATCAACCTTAATTATGGTAAGTAGTTATTTGTGCCCATGACATGCAACAAGTAAGACACAGTGAACCCACTCGTTGTACATATTAGGTTTACATTTCGCATCGCTTTACATTTAGTTAGTTTAGAGTGTCACATTCACCGTCAATTACTCCTGACCGCATGTCTGATGTAAGAAGCAGTCGAACTACCATGTAAAGTACACTGTCCGATTACTGAAAGGCATGGCCTACATATGAAACACGTTTTTATAAACTGCGAATAATCTAGGGATGTATAACTGTTTGAAAAGGAGGACTCAAGTCATAAGTTGAAGTAACCCAGCCTTAATGCATGAAACAAGACTTAGGAATAAGGATAACACCCTAGTGATTTAACTACCTTAAAGCACCAAGTCTTACACGATCAGCGGTCAAAACCTACAAAGTTATTAATCTGCATGCTAATGAAATACTAAACTATTTTAGGGGTTAAGAAAGGTCGGACCTATGAGACGATACGCTACTGATTCATGCACCTCGGCGTTAAGCCAAAATAGGTTGTTTATCTTTCAACTAGATAAGTATTGGAAGTTTGTGTATTGCTCCGATTAGAATCACGATAACCTAGTTCCTAGTGATATGTCAATGGGAAATTTAGTTGGTAGGATTCTAGAGTTTACACCTGATAGTTTAAATCATTACACTTGGCATTGTCCCTGTTTAATCTGTCATCCTAAAACATTAATTATCGAAATCTCAACAATCACATATTTATCTTTACTTATTTTCCTGCACTTTAAATTCCTGCAATTTACTTTCCTGCATTTTAATTACATGTCTTTAGTTTAAAACCCCCAAACCTACTTACTTTGTTCCATCCTAAATATCTCCTACCGAAAGCACCAGCTTTAATCACCCACACGTTTGGATTCATAGAACGATCTTAGGTCATACTTACCGCTTACTAACCAGAGTAGGTAGTACGTATCATTTAAGCCCAGCTAAATATAAATTTATAAACCCCTGCAGCGCCCGCATCACCATCAGGAATCGCAACGACACTGAACAGACGGTTGCAG
This sequence comes from Pseudognaphalium luteoalbum, assembly GCA_963422505.1. Taxonomy (NCBI): domain Eukaryota; kingdom Viridiplantae; phylum Streptophyta; class Magnoliopsida; order Asterales; family Asteraceae; genus Pseudognaphalium; species Pseudognaphalium luteoalbum. Next base: position 108,403,474 of record OY730195.1, read on the forward strand.
ACCCATCATACTTCCATGTAGGTATCAAAATATGTGCTTGATCCCATTCCAATGTCTTTTGGTTGGTGCTGAACTAAACTTTGCAAGCATGTTAACTACAAAAGAAATGTCAGGTCTAGTACAATTTGTAAGATACTTAAGTGCTCCAATAGCACTAAGGTATTGTACTTCTTGTCCAAGGACCTCTTCATTTTCTTCGCGAGGATGAAATGGATCATTGTCTATATTTAGTGATCTAACAACCATTGGAGTGCTTAAGGATTTAGCATTGTCCATGTTAAAACGTTTTAATACCTTATGTGTGTAATTTGACTGATGAACAAGTATTCCATTAGGCATGTGCTCAATATGTAAACCAGGATAATATTTAGTTTTTTCAAGATCCTTCATCTCAAATTCTTTTTTCAAATGCACAATGACTTCTTGGATTTCTTTATTCATTCAAATGATGTTTAGATCATCAAACATAGACAGCAATGATCACAAATCCAGATGTTGTTTTCTTAATAAAGACACATGGACAAGTAAGATTATTTGTATATCCTTTACTCATCAAATAATCGCTAAGACGTTTATACCACATGCGTCCTAATTGTTTCAACCCATATAAAGATCTTTGTATTTTGATGGAATACATTTCTTTGGGTTTTTCACTTAATGATTTAGGCATTGTAAATCCATTTGGGATCTTCGTATATATATCACTATCTAATGATCCATATAGATATGTTGTAACAACATCCATAAGACGCATTTCAAGATTTTCAGATACTGCTAGACTGAGCAAATATCTAAACGTGATTGCATCCATAATAGGAGAATACGTTTTTTCATAATCAATTCCAGGTCTTTGAGAAAAACCTTGAGCTACAAGTCTAGCTTTGTATCTTATGATTTCATCTTTCTCATTTCGTTTTCTTATAAAAACCCATTTGTACACTACAGGTTTTATGGTTTTAGAAGTGAGAGCAATACGACCAAAAACACTTCTTTTATTAAGCGAATTTAATTCCGTTTGTATTGCTTCTTTCCATTTATTCCAGTCTTGTCAATTTTGACAATCCATGACAGATGTTGGTTCAGGATCATCATTTCCAATAATAATGTCACATGCAATAGCATAAGAAAATATTTCATCAACATTTTCTAATTCAACTCGATTCCACAATATTTTTGTGTGACTATAATTGATAGAAATTTCTTTATTGATGTCATTGGCTTCCTCTCTTTGGGAAGTATCCACATTTTGTGTTTCTTCAAACATATCATCCATATGGTTAATTGCATGTTCTAATCCTTTTCTTTTTCTAGGATTTTTATCCTTTGAACCAATTGGTCTCCCACGTTTCAAACGTGCTTTACACTCTTGAGTGACTTTATCATTAGTTTGTTCATTTGGAATTTCTACTCGAGTTGGAGCATTAGCAGCCGGTATATAAGATTTAGTCACTCTCTTTGTATCAGTAAATGCATCAGGTATTTGATTAGCAATTTCTTGCAAGTGCATGATCCTTTGAACTTCAGTATCACTTTGTTTAGTGTGAGGATCAAGATACAACAATGAAGGTTTATACCATGAAACATCTTTTTCTTGAGTTTTCTTTTCACCTTCCAATGTTGGGAAATTTTCCTCATTAAAATGACAATCAGCAAAACGTGATGTAAAAATATCACCTGTTGAAGGTTCAAGATACCTTATTATGGATGATGTTTCATACCCTACATATATTCCCAATCTCCTTTGAGGACCCATTTTTGTACATTGTGGTGGTGCAATGGGAATATATACTGCACAACCAAATATTTTCAGGTGAGAAATATTTGGTTCTTGCCCAAAAGCAAGTTGTAAAAGAGAATACTTAGGATATACACTAGGTCTAATACGAACTAATGATGCACCATGTAAATTTGCATATCCCCAAATGGACACTGACAATTTTGTTTTCATTATCAATGGTCTAGCAATCAATTGGAGACGTTTAATCAATGATTCAGCTAAACCATTTTGTGTGTGAACATGAGCAACTGGATGTTCAACAATGTAACACCCCACAAATTTGAACGCGATCACGTACACTAAACATTTGTATTTTAAGCTAATTCCTTACTTGAGTGAATTCACACTATTTTTTATGAGAAAAGTCTAGCAAATGCCAACTATTTAATACGCGTAATATTACTTATTTCGTAATTATTTATAATTACGCACGAAACTATTGGATCGAGTCTGACATAGTTAACTTTGGACGTTGGTGACAACTTTTATAAATAATAATGATCACACAAACAAATATTGTTACATTATATTATTGCGATAAAATAACTTAAGTATTATGTTTTGCCTAAAACGTAACCGACTACGAGTCGTAACACGAACTTGGAAAAACACGAACACGCAAAAATTGAGACCCAAATGAGTCGGCCTGAGTTCGGTCCGTAGACCCGAACCGGCCCACCTTCCCCCTCCCCTCCCCCCCCCCCTCTTTTTCTTCCTTTTCACTCCATCTCCATCTTCATTTCACCTTCCATCTCTCCCTCTTTTTCCTCTCAAATCGCAGCCCAAACCCCACAAATTTTGCCATCAAAAACACCTCAAATCACGACATTGATTTACAAGGAAAAGATCACCACATCAAGAGCTTCATCCCAATCTTCTTCATTTTCGATTTCGTGGTAAGAAACGTTATAACTCTTTTAAAAGTACTAGAAAGCTTATATTCACTTGCTAGAACGTTTACATAATGATATTATGTCCAAAAACCAACTTAAAATGTGTTTTGAAAATTAAAAGTTCGATCAGTTCGTCCTGCGAAGTGAGATCCCAGATGCACTTCGTCTTGCGAAGCGAACCGAAAACTCTAACTCGCGAACTGACCTGAGAACCGAACTGACTTGCGAGTTGACCTACGAGTCGAGTTTTGTGAGTCGAACCTTGTTCTGCGAACCCAACTCGGTTCGCAGCCCACTTTGTCTGGCGAACTCAATCTCAGTTCGCATCGCGAACTCAGTTCGCACAGCAATTTTAGTCCGGGGCCAAACTTAGTTGATTTTTCCGAATTTAAATTTATGATAGCGTTTTTATTAAAGCAATACTAGTAGAAATAAAAATTTTCCAAGCTGACCTGGTAGCTCGACCCCAACCAGGGGCTCTGCCCCTTGAACTCCGCCAGGGGTTGCCACCCCTTGGACCCCGCTACTAGGGGCGCTGCCCCCGGACCCCCGTCATCCAAGTATACAACAATTCGAACATAATAACAGTACTTTGAAACTATTATTACAACCTTCACCAACGGGCCAAACATGTTTTCTAAAACAAACGATTTAAACAAACTTTGGACATAACTAGTTGTGTAGACAACTAGCCTAGATGGTCTTGCGAGACATCTACTTAAATTACTACTTCTTACGTTTAGGACGTTAGGAACTTTACCTGGGCACACGCTTTGTTATCTCTCACTACTTAGCTCATGAGGTGAGTTCACATCCCCGCTTTTACTCCTTTACTGCTTTTAACATGGGGTGGAAAACATAGCCAAATCCTTTTGCTACCGGTGCAAACTATTATATAACTGCTTTTCGTGCATTTATACAAACTGTTTATGACTGTGGTCAACTATTACAACTGTGTTTATGAAAGGGTATTTCATACAAAAACGATTATCAAAAAATGAAAAACTATTTTGGTATCTTACCGGAGAACGACCAGTACAATTTACATCTAGCTGGAGAACGACCAGCTGTGTAACTTACCGGAGAACGACCGGTACAATTTGGTAACTTGTCGGAGAATGACTGTCACACCCCCAATTTCATGCTTTTGCGGAAGCGATTATTTTTGGGCGTGACTAATCAAATATCAAGCACAAAGATTAAGCAAACGACTCTAAATGAGACGTTTTTGAAAAATACATTACATTACAAAAGTAGTACAAGGTTTTAAGTCATAAGTATACATCATTAGTGAGTTCGCAAAATGAATCTGAAGATTTTAAATACATAATCATAGTACAAAAGATAATGCGAGTAAAATCTTCATAAGCGTGTATGCATGCGACTCGTACTAGCTTAGCATATAAGTAGATCCTGCTGGGCCATCCTACTGTGGCCGCGTACCTGAGAATGCATTACTAAAAGCGTCAACCAAAAGGTTGGTGAATCTCACAGGTTTGTAGTAAGTAAATCAGTTTGAACACAATATTAGTACCACAGTTTCACAATAGCTGTAAAGTAATAAATGTAGTTGCACAATTGAATTAGCGTAGTAAAAGTGATTGTACGCATGTAATAAGTCGGTATTTAATAATTGTACGAAAGCAATAGGGTAGTAAACATTAATTGTGTGTATATAACATGTCGGTAATCAATGATTGCACCAATGCAATCGGGTAGTAACTAATGACCGTAGGTAGGTAATAAGTCGGTAAGGCAGTAAGAAATAATTGCACGAATGCAATAGGGATCGATATTCATTGCTGTGAGCATCATAGTCGAAGCTTAACAAGTCTGTAGTTTGCCCCCGTGAGTGCTAATCCAAAAACACTCATATGAAATGAGTAGAAATACCTGTTTATACGAGTATGGTTCATGGTGGCGCTACCACCCCAGGCGGGGATTGTCAGTCCCATATGGATCCATATACTAAAACTCACGCTTATCGTATAACTAACAACTATGATTTCAGAGGCATTCATTGGATTAATCGTAACTTAAGCCAGTAAGTATATCGGAAAGTCTGTAAGTTGGTAAGACAGTATGTCAGTAAGACTATAAGTCTATAAGGCTGTAAGTCTGTATAGTATCAGGTCTGTAGAGTAGTACGTCCGTAAGGTAGTAAGTCTGTAAAGTACTAAGTCTGTAATGTATTAATTTTGTAAAGTAATTTAGTAAAGATAGTAGTTTCATGTGTTCAAGTAAAACAAGTAATGCATCTCCCCCAAAGTAAAAGCAGTAAAAAGGGACCGTGAGACTCACCTGAAGAGCAAGCAATCCTAAAGTACGTGAGTTGTTCCAATGGTAATCTCCTAATGCCATAAACATGTGAGATTATAACGAGTAAGTGGATGTTTAACTAAACCATCCGTATAAGTGTTTGTGTTTGAGTTTGTGAAAAGGTATACGGCTCGTTGGTGACGGTTTGTAATAATAATTTCAAACTATTATTATTATACATGATTTGTTGTACTTATAAAAGTATATGTGTTTCATGTGTAAGTCGTATCGTATAAGTTTAGTTGTTACTCAAGTTCGTCACATCCGTTACATTTTATTTCATAAGTTACGAAATTTGGTACGGGTCCGAAAACTGAAATATGCCATTTTCGACCCCTAGACGACCCCGAAAGGCCTAAAACCGCCTAGGATATGACACATAGCCTTGATCATTAGGCCATTTTCGAGTGACCGTGTGACTTTTAGCCCAAACCGTTATAATAAGTTTTACAAAAACTGTTCTGTTTGAGTATTCCAGCCATTCGGCTATAAAGGTCCAGCCGTTTGGCAATGGAGGACCTAGCCGTTCGGCTATGGAAGTCCATCCGTTCAGCTAAGGTAGCCTAGCCGTTCGGCTAAGGAAAACTAGCCGTTTGGCTGATGAAATCCAGCCGTTCGGCTGATAATTTCCAGCCGTTCGGCTCAGGTACCAATTTCAGGTCTGTTCGCGAAATCAGTTAGGAAAACGAGTATAGGTTCGATTTTTCGGATATAATACGTAGATATAACCTTAATACATGATAATATATGTTTGTAAAACACGAATTCAAAGAAAATTTAAAGTTTTTCTTACAAATTAAAATGAGGCCGTGTGAGGATGATGATGGCGATGAAGGTGAAGAAGATGATGAAGATGGTGATGATAATGATGATGATGCTTATTGCTGCTGCTGATCTTGTTATTGTTATATTTTTGTTGTTGTTTTTGATTTTGAAAGAGATCGAGAGAGAGCAGAGGGATAGAGAGGAAGAGATGAAGAAGAAAATGAAATGAAAGTGAGGGGTGTGTTTGGTGTAGCCGGCCAACTCCAATTATTGGAGTTAGTTGGCTCCCGCTTACGATATAAAATACCCGTGTTCTTGTACCCGATCAAAAAGTAGTATAATATTTTCAAATGATAAATTTCTAAAAATATAATCGTTTATATTTTTAATCGAAGTATCTTATAAAAATACTTTTAGTGAGATATAAAAATATATCTTTGCTTCAACTAATTTTGACGGATAGTTTTCAGTGTACAAAATGTGCTTAAATTTGCAACCAATTAAATAATTATTATTTTCGTCAATAATACATTATTTAAAAATGCTTTTCACCAACATCCGTATTTAGGTTTGCGCGTTCTTTCATATTTGTTTGTACGCGATTATTTAAATAATCTTTTAACGTTATTATATATATTTTTATATATATAATACTTGTACACTTCAGTAGTTTGAGTATTTAATACTTGAAATAAAAGTTTAAATTTTGACCAAATTTTGGGTCATTTTTGACCGGGTATCACAATGACAGACACTAACTTGGTATCTTACCGGAGAACGACCGGTACTAACAGTGTAACTCGTCGGAGAACGACCGGTGCTAACTTGGTATCTAGCTGGAGAACGACCATCTATGTAACTTACCAGAGAATGACCGGTACAATTTGGTAACTAGTCGGAGAATGACTGACTCAAACTTTTAAACCGCTGGAGAACGACCAACAACACGTTTTCAAACATACATTTTGGGTAACATCCCATGACAACTACATTTTGGGTAACATCCCACGAAAACAACATTTTGGGTAACATCCCACAACATCTACATTTTGGGTAACATCCCATTAATTTTACACTTGAACAACATTTCAAACGAAACTATCTGACTTTGAGGACAACAAGCTTACTCAACTTGGTTTAACAAATGTAAACATAAAACCTGTGAATTCACTCAACCATGTGTTGACTTTGACTATGTTTTTCAGGGAATTAGCTGCACACGTAGGACTACCGCCTGCACATATGGAAAATAGGCGACCCGTGAAGCATTAGGATGCCAATCTTTTTTAAACATACGGATTTCTTTTGTATAACTAATTTATTTTAGTCATATTTATGAAATATACTTTTGTACAACTTAACTATTTTTACACTTGTACGATTTGATGAATCGTAAAACTTAGTAACTATTACTCTTGGCATCTTAATATACATGTTCTGTTGTAATCATATGCTCTGATATGCATTGTGACACCCGACGATTTAGGGTCACTGATTAACCTGCTAGAAACCCTAATTACGTGTGTTTAGTTTAGTATTAGGCTAAATACTTGTAATTACATGTAACTATTTGTATATTTTTATGTGAATATACACTCCCGTAATTGATTTATATTACGCTACGTAATTAGCTGTAATTACGCTTACGCAATTTGGTGAAATTATGTGAAACAATCGGACGGAGTCCGGCACGGTATAAATAAGGACGTTGGTGAACAAAATATTAAATAATATGATATTATTTAATAAACTCAAAAACTCGTAAATATTATGTTGATAATATTTAACACGTTAATTATATCGTATAAAGTAACAAAAAATGCGACGAAAACGCGCAGAACGCGCCTGACAATTGAACGAAAATTAAAATATGTTTTAAGAACTTAAAATATATCATTTAGAATAAAACTATCAATTTAATATCATGTCTTTAAACAGTAACGAAAAATGTCCAAATAAAACGTCACACGATTTAGAATCCGTAAAACGCTCACAAATCGAGGCCGAAAACCTAACGGAACATTTATATAAATGTTTTTCAAGTATTTAGAATAAATACCTCAAGTGAAAATATTGAAATTTAAACCGATTCTTGAACGCATGTATTAAACGTTTAACGTATAAATAAACGTCTAAACAATCGGGTAAACGAACGGGAAACGTAACAAATTAAGTTAGGAATGATGAAATAACTAAAATACCCTTGTATGGGCCCCCATAGGCCGGCTCCCATGTGCACCACCATCCTCACCCAATTAAAGATCATGCAATATCTCATTATTGTTATTCCTTACACATCCATACACCACACATGCAATGCTTCCACTCACTCATTCACACTCAAACTCTCTCACTCTCTTTCCCTCATTTTCTCTCAAGATTTTCTGAAGTATTTCCAGCCCATATCATCACCACCACAAACCACCCTTACACCATCATTGATCAAGCAAGAAAGGTGAGCTAGCACCAAGACCATCATCACCATCATCCTTTCCTTCTTTCTTTCATCATCTCATTGTGAGGAAACCCACTTTCTCTCTCTAAAAATTTACTTACATAATGTTTATTTATGTATTATCTAGCTCATCCAACAATATTATGTCCAAATACCTTGCTAAAATACGTTTTTATAATTTATATACAAAGGTTACATAATCTGTCTACAAAAACTCAGTTTACTAAAACAATCATAACTTCAGTTCTAGGAAGAGTTAGACAACGAATTATTTTTTTAAATTTGCGTATTGAAAAGATCTACAACTTTCATGTTTGACGTTTTTACCAGATCCATACGTATTTCTGTCTATAAGTTGATTTGTGGGACTAGTCTGTAGGAAAACAGAATCTGAGCTAGGCTTTGTTGGGCATTTTGTTTCCCTATGAAGATGGAACTTAAAATTCTTAGAAAACTTATGTTAGATACATAGAAGATCATTTGGTAAAAATTGTGGACTTAAATATAGACCAAAAGTTAGTAAGATCTAGTGGCGAACTAAACCGACAAAAGTCGAAAATATGAAATCTTGAAGTTTTAAGTTGCAATATAAAAACCGACACTTTTAGTGAACTCCGACATGAACCGACAAATTATTTGGACTCTATGAACAAATATATATGTTGGGTGAAAGTTTCGGGTCAAACCGAGTAAGTTTGACCAAGTCAACAAAAGCGGCTCGATTTCTAAAAACTTACTATATTTGGAAAATGGTAACAAAAATGGGTTTGGGTGACTTAGTTAGTAACTTGGATCAAAAATTAAACTTAGAAAGTTTCCCGAATGAAAAACCGACACTTAGAACGCTTGGATTAAAAATTGGTAAGCTGATCAGACACAAGTGTCGCCTAACTAGCGACACTTACCCAAGTGACGCCTAATCTAGCGTCACTTATCCTTAATGCCGCCCAATTATTCAAACTGCATATTTAGCGTCACTTGACCCAGTGCCGCCTGAACTAAGTGTCACCTACCGCGACACTTACCCCAAGTGACGCTGTCAATTAAAAAATCACATTTAACGTCACTTAACCTAGTGCCGCTAACCAACCAAGTGTCGTCTATAGCGACACTTACTTGAGTGACGCATAGAGTGTCGCCCCTAAGTGACGCCTAAAACAGAAACTTCAAAACTAGTTTTCACATAAAGTGTCGAACTCACACAACTTCAATACTTGTATGCGACACAACACACGAAACATATACTTGGAAAGTATACAATGAAACAACACATAATAATAACGGTTTAAGATTATTATTACAAACTTTCACCAATGGACCGTACACGTTTTTGATAAACGAACTTGAACAACTTATTTGGACATACTAGTTGATGAACTAGCTTTAGGTGGACATAAACCCCCCCCCCCCCACCTACCCGATTGGCTTAAGTGGACATTAACCCCCACTTATACAATCCCTATAGATGGTCTTTTGAGATATCTACTTATACAATCTCATACGTTTAGGGCATTAGGAGGTTGCAAACGGGAACGAGAACACCAACTACTTGCTAATATTTGATATTGCTTACTACCTGCTTAACTCTGGTGAGTTTCATAGCCCCTTTTTACTGTTTTCACTGGGGTGAGAATACATACAACTGTTTTATATAAACTGCTTTTATGATCACAATTACTGACAACAACTTTCGTACGGATTGCATGAGGCCTTATGATAATCCACTAAAGCCCTCTACCCATCATAGTTCGTTAATATATGGGTGAATATTATTGGATAGTACTATCAGGGTTTGACAAACCTCGTCCGGGCTAGTCGCGCTAGCCAACCCACAGGCGCAATATTATTTGTGAATTAGAAGTGTATCGGATTAGTACACTTACCGGAGGCAAACAACGTTAAGCTCGAACTATGAGACGCATGCAAATGGTATACTTATATTGCAATATGCAATACTTTTACTTGTCGTTGGCTAACGATACTTTTACTTATCATTGCTGAATGATACAAACTTGTGAAATCTTATGGATCATATTAGCAACTGATTACTTAACAAACCTATGAACTCACCAACTTTATGTTGACCTTTTAGTATGTATTTCTCAGGTAACCCACTGCAGTAGGAAGCTTTTGGAAAGCTTAGCTCGAGTCGCATTGTTTTCAAAACATCAAGAGATTAGATTGTATGTAGCTGTATTTGTAAATTCAGTAATGTATTAGAAATCTCTAAACGGTTTATGCGAACTCCAGATATATTTTGTAAACATTTGAATTATTGTAATGTAACTATTTTTCAAACGTCTCATATAGAGGTCGTTTGCTTTAATTTTTGTGTTGTGATATTTAATTTGGTCGGCGCCCCCATGACACCTCCTACTTCCGCTGCCACGTGTTTTGGAGGTGCGACAGATTGGTATCAGAGCCAAAGGTTATAGCGAACTAGGATTGCATTAGTGACCTAGACTATAACCATTAGGTTAGTATTCCTTGTTTAGTATGACTGGTTCAGCGATTGCATCATTTGAATTTAATTTAACATAGCCTGATCAACTATATACAATTAAAGGAGAATTGATGCAAGACCTGAAATGGTTATAGTGAATGGGAATGCATTAGAAGACTTTGACCAAGGATAGAAACGGGACCAACCCTATACGTGCTTATGTGCTAGGTTATTATATTTCTATATATATAACCTTAACTTCTCGTATACTAAACTTCTTGCCACAGAAAATGGCAACCACTCCCACAACTACGTTACCTAATATCGAAAACGAAACACAAACCTTACTTACTACTGTGGAGATTTCCACGGTACCCGCTCACCCAACCGAATCGGGAAATGAGATAATCGAATAGGACTCACTTGAGGAAAATCCACCTAAGGATTCTCCACCCAAACAAGTGACGCCTACTTCACCCTCTTCTTCCGCTCGCAACTAAATCACTCGGAAACACATATAAAATTTGAATAATACGATACTTCATCACTTAGACGAACTACACCTACTTCCGTCACTTCACACTCTCCCTTCCCACTCACATCGTAGATCTATGGATCATGTACGTTACAAACAACTAAGGGAAACACTAGAACCGCCTCGAACTATAATATATCTTGTTCATACTACTACTGCTACTACTACTGATACTCCAACCACTAGAACCCGTTGTTATGCAAGGGTCCGCGGGTGAACTTTGTCAACCACAACACCTACGTAATGGAAGTAACCATTAGAACAATTGCGTTCATTTCAACAATCCACTTAACTCCTTACTTGATCATGATTGATCACTCTTTGACTTGTATGTCAACAATTCTTTCAAACACAAGACTTACTGCTTGATCATGTTTGGTCATCATTTCGACACATTTGTCAAACGATTTACTTATAACTTGATTCGCGACTTTGTCTGCTTCAAACTATGACTTGAACATTCTAATTACTACTACAAGGACTACCCGCAGCTACGAATTTGTCAACTATCTTCACCAAACACCTTCACCAAGCATTTGTTTATTTCCAAACAACAATATAGTCATGATTGACTACTTTGAGAACACTACTCGATCATTTTGGTGACTACTCTTTTGACTAAACATTCTTGTTGTTGATTCATTACCTTAATAGAACGCCCTCCTGAAAAAGATGGCAAACTCCCCTAAGAACGACTACTCATCAGACAACATCTTACTCCACTCTGCCCTCCCGCGATACAGTGTCATGCTCGAAGCACGTTACTATTCACATGACCTGTATCTATAATAGATTAGAAGTAGACCCGAACAACGGTGAACATAGCTAGTGTTAGCTCGATGATCTATCGATGGGTGTATAAAACCCCATCACATTTTGTATAAGACTTATGCTTTCGTCCGGATGTAACGGTGCCCAGCATGTTTTGTAAACTTTGAATTCGGTAAGCTATTAACCTTGCACCTTGTTGGTTACAACTCACATTACCTTGTATTGATTCATCATCATATTACTTTTCATCATGATTATGATAATCTTGACTCTCATACAAAGACCTCATTCATTCTTTTAATCCCCTTTTCGTTTAAGGAGACACCACTATAAGAATCTACTGAAATTTTCAACATTTTACAATAACAAAAGTTTTTAACAGATTTCCACCAACTCAAGTTTTCAAAGAATTTCCACCAAACAACTACCCTGAACTATTTACAACTTTTTAATGTTCAATTAATTTGGCTAGACAGAAATTTTCAACGACTTATTGACGACCAGATTTTTCCAACATATTTTGATTAACTCAAGATTTCAACGTACTTCATAGTTCCAAACAAACTATTGTCATAGAAATTTATCGACTGATTCTACACCATCGCAAGTGAACATTTCCCTATAGATCTCATACCCGTCAAAATCAGAAACCTTGATATCATCATAGGCATGGACTGATTGTCCAAACACAGTGCTGAAATCGTTTATCTCTAGAAAATCGTTCACATTCCCTTCATTACCGGAGGAACTCTGATCAAACAAGGGGCGACCGGTAGACCGTGAACTCAACAAACTTACCATCAAAAACCGATACCCACTTCCAAGAATTGATGACATGTTTGACCAACTTCAAGGTTCGAGCTTCTACTCAAAAATTGACCTACGATCAGGTTATCATCAACTTCATGTTCGAGACACCGACATACCAAAAATAGCTTTCAGAACCCGCTATGGGCATTACGAATTCCAAGTGATGCCATTCGGCTTAACCAACGCACCAGCTATATTCATGGACCTTATGAATCGGGTGTGCAAGCCATATTTTGATAAATTCGTTATCGTGTTCATCGACGACATCTTGATATACTCTCGCAGCGAAACTGAACATGGCCAACATCTAAAAATCATTTTGGAATTACTCAGACATGAGGAGTTATACGCCAAGTTCTCCAAGTGTGAGTTCTGGATGCAAACAGTACAATTCCTAGGGCATGTCGTTGACAGTCAAGGGATACGTGTTGATCCAGCCAAGATCGAGGCCATTAAGTGCTGGGAAGCACCAACCACACCAACTGAGTTACGACAATTCTTAGGTCTCGCCGGATATTATCGACGATTCATTGAGAATTTCTCCAAATAGCCCTACCTTTAACCACCCTAACTCAGAAAAATAAGAAATTCGATTGGACTGACAAACAAGAGGCAGAATTCCAACTTCTGAAACAGAAACTCTGCAGTGCACCAATCCTATCCTTACCCGAAGGCACCGATGATTTCGTAGTTTACTGCGATGCCTCACGCCAGGGACTAGGTTGTGTGTTAATGCAACGTGAAAAAGTCATTGCTTACGCCTCTCGACAACTCAAAATCCACGAAAATAATTATACCACTCATGACCTTGAACTCGGAGCTGTCATATTTGCTCTCAAAATCTGGAGACATTACCTTTATGGCACTAAGTGCACCATCTTTATCGATCACAAAAGTCTCCAACACATATTCGATCAAAAATATCTAAACATGAGACAACGTCGATGGGTCGAGTTGCTTACCGATTATGACTGCGAAATCAAATACCATCCAGACAAAGCAAACGTTGTTGCTGATGCCCTCAGCCGAAAAGAACGTTCAAAACCCCTTCGTGTTCGAGCCCTTGGTTTAACCATGCACAATGATCTCACCACTCAAATCCACACCGCTCAACTCGAAGCACTCAAAAATGAAAACATCAAAAACGAGGCCTTGCGAGGCATGGAAAAACAATTAGAAATCAAACCCGATCATGAAAATTGGGGGTGCGACAAACAACAATTCCTACAGACATGCAATAGTTATTGAATGCTTGAGACGTAAACTCACCCGCATTATCAAGTCTTACTTTCTTAATTGCATGATCAGGAAAGTGTGCTCATAATTTTCTATATTGTGCAAGAAACTTTGCCAATGCCATATTATGAGTTGATAATAAACACACATGAGACCATTTTCTTGATGCATCTATTAATACCATAAAGTATCTAAATGGTCCAGATGGGGGATGAATAGGTCAACATGTATCACCATGAATTCTTTCAAGAAACTGTGGTGATTCATTTTCAACTTTAAGTGGTGAAGGTCTCACAATCAGTTTTCCAAGAGAACAAGATGTACATGGACTCATTTTATCATGTGAGTTTTTTTTATCCTTAAATGGATGTCCATGGGTACTTCCAATTATTCTCTTCATCATTATAGATCCTGGATGACCTAACATGTCATGCCATAAACGGATAATACTAGGATCACTATGCTTTTCTTTAACTAGGAAATGAGTTCTTCGACATTTATATGTATATAATGTAAGCCAGAATTAAGCATTGGGAATCTTTCCAACACATTATTCTTATCAATAATGTGAAAATATTTCCCATTTTCTGTAGTCACAAATTGATGATCATATCCATTAAGATATATGTCATTAAAACTCAACAGATTTCTTGTTGATTTTGGAGAGAATAAAGCATTCTCTACTAAAAACTTGGTACCATTTGGCAATGTAAATCTAGCTTTTCCAACTCCTTCTATCAAATCTGCAGGGCCTGATATTGCATGTATTATTACCTTTGTTGGTTTCAATTCAGAGAAATATTTTTTCGATTTCAAAATAGTGTGTGTTGTACCACTATCTGGTATACATAGATCTCCATCATTTGCTTTATGGTCTAGCCCGTTGTGATTCATATCAAACTTCAAATATGATAATATTATAATGAGTGTATATAAGTAATAAGAAGAATGTAATAAAAGATACATCTTATTTCAGGAATATATTACATGAAATGAAAAGCTAGTCATGAAAGAGAAAACATAGTTAGGAAAACATAATTAATAAAAGGGAAATGCATCTATGAAAACCAACATAGTTATGATAGATTATTGATAGCCACATTGATTCATATGTCAATGTCATTGCAGTAATCTGCAACATTCATCTCAACATTTGTGAACTCAAGGTCATCAGCAAGGTTCACCTCTTTATTTTACCCGGCAATGGATGCCTTATAGAGCTTACAAAGATGCTCCTGTGTACGACACATTTTAGACCAATGCCCTGTACTTCCACATCTATAACAGATGTCATCAGGGTTCTTAGAATTGCTTGCTCCAGCATCATGATTCCTTCTTTGTGGTTATGACTTGTTATCATATGGACCATTGTGGTAATTATTTTTATAACCACGTCCATTTCCACGACCACGAGAATTACTGTTAGAGTTACGACCACCATTGTGGTTGTGATTATAACGATCGTTTGTGCCACGGCCTCGTCCCCGTCCATTAGTATTATTTTTTGAATCATCTTTATTTGTAGCATTTGCCTCAGCTAATGCTAGGGAACCTGCTGGACGAGCCTGATTTTTCATAAGGAGCTCTTGATTCTGTTCTGCAATAAGCAGAAATGCATTGAGATCAGAGTATTTTTAAAAAAACATTAACCGATATTACTGCATCAAGTTAATGTTTGATGAATGAAATGTGGAGTAAGTTTTCTCCAACATATCCTCATCTGTTACACGATCTCCACAGAATTCAAGTGTGGCAACTATTCGGAACATAGCTGAGCTATATTCATTTACTTTCTTAAAATCTTGGAACCTTAAGTTCCTCCATTGATCTCTAGCAGTTGGAAGTAAAACTTCATTTTGAATATTAAATCTCTTTTTGAGAATTGCCCAAAGTACACTTGGCTCTCTAACATTTGGATATTCAAGTCTTAGCATAATATCAATATGCTTACGAAGGAAAACATATGCTGTTGATTTATCTTTTGATAAACTTTCACCGTTCTCATTTATGGTATATCCAAGATACCCATGGATTCAAGCTTTGATTGCATATCTAGAGTTCAAGAAATATAATTCATTCCATTTGCATCGAGTTGTTCAAACTCTGTCTTTACAACGCTTGACATATTGTAGCTTGACTAGTTATCTTGATTAAGACGGATTGCTTTGATCTTCCTTAATTAGAGAACTTTTGTGCTGATAACGTGTTATAATTTAACTATAATTAAGGCTCTATTAGCAATATAATATAAGAATATTTATAAGAAATTAGGAATAAAGATAAAATACTTTGAGGGATAAGTATAAACACTATGTATCAAGAAGGTGCAAGTTTTCTTCTTTACATTGAGGTTGTATTTATGCTACAACTTTTACTATTGAATTACCAAATGAAGATAATTGCAAGTAACTATAGCTAAACAAGGATTAGACATAAGAGTTGAAAATGTGTTCATCCATTAATGACTTATAATTCATAACATAATCATGATTATTAAGCCTGAAATTTGTTGGACCTTGCATATGTGATGCAAGTTGTATACTTCTTTGGCTGTCCCTAGCTATTGTGCCGGACGGAAACAATGCCGGAGCAGTGTAATCATTTGTCCTTTTTAAAAGATATATAATGTAAAATATTAAGAGTTTATTTTAGTATTTGCCCTTTAAAAATGAATAAAGATATATTAGCGGGGTGTTTTTTATACTTGTCCCTAAATTTCGCCATCTCAAAAATAGTGTTCTACTCTGCTCTTGTTATTATCTTTCGTATAATGAAAATACCACTACATTCAAACCAAGGTATTATAAATGAGTAATGCATAACACAAACATATATATACATGATGATGATTAATTAAGAATGTTTCATTTTTGAATCATATGTAAACCGAGTGTCTGTTTTCACATTAATCATTGTCACTTTGTCATAAATACGAAAAAATTATATATGTTAACTTCGTAAAAGGATTAGCAAACTATATATGTTACCAAAATGCTTATAAATTGGGCCATGTTATGAAAGAGAGGCGATATGTTATAAATTCAATTTTCGTGACAAACAATGTTTAATAATATGTGCACACAATGTATATATATAGTTTTAATTTCGCTGTATAATAGTTCAACTTCGCTGTATAGTTGTATAGCTTCAACATCAATGCATACGGAAATTCATATATTATTGGTATAGTTCTTCTCTATTATTTCAATATACTAATCGCTACCGTTGAAGAAAATAAGAAATAAAATGTTCTAAAACTTCTTAAAAATACAAAAATACTCTTACTGTTCATTAAGATGTACTCTTACTGTTCATTAAGATGTGCTATTCTCATAGCACTTCAAAGCAAAATTATTACATTTAGAATCAGTATAATCTCATAGATTGTTCTTAATTGCTTTCACTATTAACCCGTTTAGCTCTTTTGTAATTCTTTGACTGCAAGTATGAGACTTCAAAAATTAACAGTCGCAAGACTCTTTTCAACAGTTACAAAAACCGTCATCAATATACTATTTAAAATAATCACTACAGAAAAACAACTGAGGCATTTTAGAGAAAATGTAGAATATTAATAGGCCGTTATCTCATTAAAACAAGACAATAAATACTTATATAAAAGTTTAACTTCATATAGATTGTCGTACCCCCAAATTCATTGATCGTGGTTATCAAGTGATTGTCAAATGTTTAGCGGAATCATTAGATCGAGCGGGGGTGCTGACGTCAACGTTGGACATTCATACATATCAGAGCATATAATCATCGCAGAACATACATATATTAAGATGCCATAAGTATTAGTTTACAAAAGCTTACGATTCATAAGGTCGTAGAAGTAGAAAAGTATTTAAAGTTGTACAAAAGAGGATTTCGTAAATATGACTAAAAGATATTAGTTATACAAAAGAAATCCTATAGTTTCAAAAGATGGCATCCTAAAGTCATCGTGGTTCGCCTAGTTCCTTGATGCATGTTGTCTTACTTGTGCAGCTAATTCCTTGAAAAACATAGTAAAACGTCAACAAAAATGTTGAGTGAATTCACAGGTTTTTATGTAAATAGTTCATAGTTCCATATTCATTTGTACATTGTTGATATGTTATTCAAATAGTTTCGTTCATTGAAAAGACGTTCAAGTTTCAGTTTCTATGCCCAAGAGAAGTAGGGTCGTTCAATAGTTCCTATGCCCAAGAGAAGTAGGGTCGTTCAATAGTTCATATGTCTATGTTCTGTTCACAAACAGTTCAAGTAATAGCATGATAACATTGTTTCATGATTAATAGTTCACAAGTCCGATTCACCAATGTTCTCAAGTACAGTTCATAAAATTTCATGTATAAAAGCATAAGAGTGATTATATAATATAAATTGCATGTTATAGCAAAACAAGTTCTATGTATTCCACCTCAAATTTAGAAAAACAGTAAAACAAGTAAAAGCGGGGCTGTGAACTCACCTCGTGAGCTCGGTATGTAAGTGCTAGGAAAGCTTAAGTTCAAGGTAAGTCTCTAACGTCTAGGCTTTGAAGATGGAAATAGAAGGAGATGAAAATGTGGATTCCTTGAACTTAATCTTGTTTTCTCCTCTTGTAACTTATAGTAGTGTTTAAGGGTTCTTGAATTTATGGATTTTTAGTGGTTTTGGGGGCTGGATTTCGGCAGTCACCACAAGAAAAGAGGGAGAGGAAATGTTTAGAGGATTTGGTAGTTTTGTGAAGTGTGTGTGTGATTGTGTTTGTGTAAAAATCTAACCAAAGAATAAGAGTGGTTGTGGGGATGGCCTTGGCCGATTGTGTTGGTCAAATAAGCATGGTCATTTCCACTTTTGTCTCCAACATTATTGTATTAGTTAATTGGTATATAAACTGTGTTGTGTTTGTTTACCCGATCGTTATACGTTAAAACGTATTTTAATGGTTTAGTTTGTTAACGTTATTTCGTAATAATATATTTCGAAGTATTATTCCAAATGCTTTATTTTGAGTTTCTAAAATATAATTTTTTTGATTCATTTGGCTGTCGGGTTCGATCCATATATTTTAATCGTGTACTATACGTTTTATATAAAACGTATAATTGTTTTGTTTTTCGTTATGCGATATTTGTTCGCATAGTATTCCAATGTAAATAACTACTACAAAATTTGTTTTACGTTATTTATAAATTTTCGTATCACCAACGTACACATTTGTTTTGTCGGACTCGCTCCGAATGTTTCGCGCGTAATTAATGATGATAACAAATAAGTAATACCTCACGTATAAAATCGTTGAGCTTTGCTAGACTTATCTCATAAAAATAGTTTGCGAATTCACTAAGTAGGGAATTAGTCTAAACATGCATGTGTTTAACGTTCATAATTACATTAAAAATTACGGGGTGTCACATAGATCAAATTCATTGACATTAATATCAAAATGTCCACTATTTTTAACGACGACTTATATAGATTACCACAACACAAATTAGTATTCTCATCATCGAAATGTACAGTTTTTATTATTTTTGAAGATAAAAACGCTTGGTTTTTACACCTAGGAAATTCATTAACTTGGAAGTTCTTAAAATTCAATCGCTCTATACGCTGACATAAAATGCACTTAGCTTGGTGATATCCTCCGCTCATTTGTTACATGATAATAATTTAGCAAGGCAAGTACAAATCCAACGATTTCAAACTGAAGGTAGCATTATATTCTATCACCCTATTGCTTTTTAATCCTTCATGGCCACAATCTTCTAACGCAAATCTAAAAACATTAATTTTTCCCTTTGAATTATTCCCAAAAGTTTCTTGATCACCAAATAAACACTGTTCACCACATACTAGCACATTGTATTATGTGACACCATTTAGAAAAAATAATGTTAGTTGCAATTCTTTTATTTGGCTCGTTGTCACCAAGTGTGTAGCATTTTCGTTACGTGTAAACAGATAGTTGATCTTATTATAAAGTGTACAAACTAAACATATACCTTACGAAAATGTGTGGTTTTAAAGGTGTGTGATCTTGAAGTATATGTTCCTTGTTTAACATTATGTGTATTTTTAAATTATTTCATGACGATTACTATAGCCTACAACACATATAAAAGCCAAATTTAAGTATTTCAAACATCGATGACTTCATTCATATAAAAATGATTTTTATAAAATTCTATGTAATAACTAATTTTTTTTTCTTCCTAAAATCTTCTCTTGACATGATTTGTCTAAAAAGCAAAATCATTTATTAGAAAATTGGACATGGAAACACACCCTGAAATCTAAATATATTTAAAAGGATAATGCCCCCATGCAGGATCGAACTACAGACCTCCAGTTTACAAGACTGGCGCTCTACCACTGAGCTATAGGGGCATTTGTATTGTTCGAGGTACATAGTTATATAATATTTCTGATCTAATCGTCTAGCTGCAAACGGTAGAGTTTATTTTAAATAAAAATTTGAGTGACTAAGCCATCATGAAATTATGGAACTCGAGGGATTTCGATATCAGCAATATCAAAGATATATATAAGCAATGTCTTTAATCATGCCTTTTATCGGCTCTCATCAATCGTGTTTTGGTTTGTGGTTCATACCTTTTAATTTAAACGGGGTATTGAATATATGTCGTTCGAAGTTTATTCAACTCGGTTGCAGCCCTATACAAGCCCCATATTAACCGTTAACATGTATAACTTTACATTTGCTCATAGCTTCTTGCCATTTTACGATATAATCTCATCGATCAATTGCCGTTCAAAATTAATTTAAGAAGTCAAAATCTTTCTGATTTTCCAACAATGCCAACTATTTAATTAAATCACAACAACAATTTATTTGAACATAACTGTGTTACAATATACAATTAATTACAATTACAACTAGCTAGCCAGCACATATGACCAACTTATAACAAAAGCAACACTATATGTTACGTTAAGTATATATATAAACCTTAGAACTTATACACTTAGTAATTTAGTCACTGCAACATCGGTACAAGAAAAACCTCTCCATTGACCGGCCACATTCAGCACAAACCACACTCTCCGGCACACTTCCGGTACTTCCCGGTAATATTAACCGGTTGCAATGATGTGGTGGCCGATTAGCCTCAAGATGATCGTTTAACGCCGGTAGGAAACCTCTCTCTCGTGCTTCCTCTTGCCACTCTTTATAATTCGTTAAACTCGTTAAAACCGTGTCACCATTAGCCCGTCTCATCCAATCATTCGACCCACGACATATCACGGCCCACCCTTGATCATTACCGTCGTATGTAAGCATCACATTAATTTCCCTTAAAATCGGGTCTTCATCGAATGACTTTCCATGTTGTAACTTGGAATGCAACATGCTCTCGATTCGAACCCAAAAGAACCATATTAGGGTTAAGTCTGGTAACACGTAACTTAGATTCTCTTCTCGGATTATATCGTTGTTTTTTCGCACCTTGTCTCTTGGGTTGCTTTTCCCTACATATAACATCTCGAGTGGGATCCCGGCTGCTCGGGCCACTGCTTGTGCCGTTTTTGTGAATTTTCGTATCCATTCTATGTCCTCGCCTCCGTACAAACAAATGTACTTTCCTTCTGCAATCTACAAGAGCGAAAAAGTACATATTAGACCCACAAAATGAAATTGAAAATCTATTTTCTAACCAACTCCACACGCACACCCCTAATCCACATGTTATTTACACATTTCACAATCTGCTAATTGATAGGTCATTCTATCTGATAGGTTTAAGGCCCTTTGGGCAAATGCAACTTTGTACATTGTGTTACATGAGTGAGTAATACTGTATAGTACCCAATTGAAGATCATTGGCTCGATGGAATCGGCTAGCAATTCGATTCTCCAAGTTTCCTCCTTCCATAGGGCTTCTTCCCTCAAGCTAGTGAAAGGGAAAGCAAGGCTTCCCCAAATCCACATCATATGTAGCGCATTGATGTTGACGATTCTCCCTTGAGGATCCATCACCACGAGCAATGGTTTTTGCTTAAAGTGCCAAACCTCTTTAATGTACTTGATCACCGCAGGCTCAAGTAACAAGGGGTGAAAGACTGAATACCATGGCATCATATTTCTTAACGCCTCGAATTTGCTTTGGTCTTCATCGGTCCATGGTGTTGTCCTGATATTATGGACCACCGGGAGCCACACAACCTCGTATTGGCTCTCGGGCCTTGTTGGATTTTGCTTTGCTTCCCTGTACATTTGGTCAAGAACTGATAGCTCTTCTGGTGGTAGATCAAGGTCCGAAATGAGCAGTAACACAATCTTCTTCTTTAGTATCTCTATGCTAACCTAAGTATGCACCAACATCCGATTTGATTCAGTGTTAGTCATTAATTTTTGTCATCATATCGGCCTAAAGTTTGATGAAATTAGACGACGCATAAAAACACTCACTCTGTTTTTTGTAGAGCTCTCGTAGAGTGGTAACTGATCATCTTTCAAGTAAATCAAATGCCTGAGAGGCTTCGTGTTATCGAGATGTGGAGTGTCCATGATTCGTAGAATCGTTAGGTACGCTTCAATCTGTTTCTTCTCATCTGATGATTTTTATCAGTTTCAGAATTTATATATGAATAAATATGATTTGCCAACGAAAGTGTAAATAATTAATTAAATATGAATAAATATAAACATCTATGTAGATCTTGAGTAAATGATTATATATATACACTACAATTATGATCTTACTAATATGGTGATTGCAAAGATCTAATTGATGCCTAAGGTGATCCTGAATATTGCTAATCTTATGGGCCAAACTTGATAGCTCCCATGCTTCAGTGGTCGTCGTGATATGCCTATTTAGAAAACGTCATGATGTTATATGCCATATACGAGACGTAGTAACAAAACAAATCCGACATGATAATAGATATATAAATAAACAGGGTAAGTTGAAAGCAACATACTCATGTCCCATTCCAATGAGGTTAATGAGTATGGATGCACAAGCTACAATGCTTCTAATGATCCAATAAACTGCGATAGGAATATGAGCGGTGGCTGTCATTAGTTCTGGAGTCTCGGGGCTAATATATTGCTCTGGAAGCTCCTTAAATCTAACGATGCAATGAGTTAGATCAAGCATTGCCTTGATGAGATTGCTAACGGCCTCAAACCTTGGTTTGAGAGCGTCACCACGCTCTAGTACATCAGGCAATTGCTTGAGGTGGGCTAGTGATTTGGCAAGTGGGTTGGCAGTGAAAAGTTGTGCCACCAACCAAAACTCGCCATAATTCACTGCAAAAGCTGCTAAAGTAATAACAGCTTTTGCATCCCACCCGTAGTTGGAAAGCATGTTGAAGATCCCCGTGGTGGTTGCGTGTGCGTCACCTCCTCCTACACATTTACAAGAAATCTGCGACATATTTTAATTGGATGTCAAAATGTTATAAACGTTTATCTAAAAAATATAATTGACTTAATCCAACTACACGTTTACCTCACACGAAACCTTGTTGATTGTGAGTGCCATAACTTCAAGCATCTCATTAACTTCGTTATAAATCACATTTTCCACTATTGCATCCAATTCCGCTTGATTACCCTACGAATGATCACAAAAATGCCAAATTAAAAGTCTGATTGAACATAATCTAAGTACCAAAAAACATTCAATGTATGTACTTGATATTTGGCGTCTGGATGGGCCCTATGCATGATATCCTCAATGATTTGAAGAAGTGGAATGACGTCAAAATTGGTGCCATCAGGAGTATGAGTTGCAAGTATGTGTTTCATCATGGCATTGTCGTCAGAAGACGAGAACATATGCCGGTCACCTCTAGCATGGCGAGTCCTGGTCATAGCCATTGAAGAGGATAGTTAAGTTGTTAGACAATGGGATTGGAGTTGTAACTTATGAAGAATTGGAAGATCAAATTCTGATATAAACTATAGTTTTTGGAATAAAGTGGGTATGCATCTTGTACCTTGCTTGTACACTTTCTTCTAAGCTTCACTCTGAATTTTGGGATTCATCTTCTTTAACTTTTCCCTTTTTAATTTTTATCATCTACTAGAGTGGATTCCAAGCTTCTATCTAAAAAAGTACTATCTTTAACTATTGCTTAATATGTTACTAAGAATATATAAATCGCTTTATCACCTTGTAACAAAGAATAAGTATAAAAAATATGAATACACTTAGAAAGTTTTGATTAATTTTAATGGTTAATTTGTGCATGTTTCTTGCATCCATGATATGCTAAAAGGGGTACTTGAGTCGTTGTTTACTCTTAATTTGATGTGTTTATTTGGTACCATCACCTTATTCATATTCTGTGCCAACCTTAACAGACAAGAAATCAACTTGGGCCTTAGGCCCAATAAAGATATGCAAACGAGCTAAATTTATAGCATTTAAAACGGGCTTTGATTGTTTTAGGCCCAATTAAATTTTGGTATCATCTCCTTCACTTTCATATTTTTTTAGTAATTTTCAGACGGTACCCAAACATAAGTTATAAACCCTAAATTTTTAACCCTTAAACCCTAACGCCAAGTAACCGCTTCTGCTTCAACGATTAATCCGAGCTTCAAATCATCTCATCATCGATTAAGATGAATCGCAAGAAGTTGAAAAACAATAACATTCAAAACGGGTCGCACAAAAGCAAGCGGCTCAAATCGGACAAACCCGACCCGTTCTTCGACGGCGATGCGAAGCGCCGGAGAAAATTCGAAGATGACGATGATGAGATCATCAACAGCAGTGATTCCGAAGGTTTTGACGACGGAATTGCAGATGAAAACGGCGGTGAAGAAACGGAAGTGGTGGAGGAGACGGCGGCGGAGAAGCGGAAGAGAGTGGCGGAGGCGTATTTGGAGACGATGAGAGCGGCGGCGAAGAGAGAAGCAGATGAGGATGAGGATGATGTTGATGAAAGAGGTGGAAAAGAAGATGGAGATAATAGGGATTCAATGGTTGCTAAAATGCTGCAAGCACAACAGCTTGAAGAAAGTGGCCGCGTTCGTAAATTGATTGCTTCAAGGTATATATATAAAAATATGTATGTATATACAGTAAACGGAAGAGGTTTTTATTCTCTGGGAGGGCGAGTTTTTTGACACAGATGTACATAGCCTAACTGGATTATCCCATGACCATTTCCGGCCACACCGGCCAAGATGTGCAGCTTGCGAATGGTCAAAAAACTTAAGAAGTGAATAAACAAATTGACTAATTCACAATATTAACATTTTAATAGATGTAAGTACAGGTATAAAAGAACTTGTAAATGTAGGAGTGATTATTATGGAATTGGAAGAGTGACTATTTAATATTGTGGAGCTAAATTTTGTTATTGATTGTTATATATAGGGTTCAAAGTCCGAAAACAACTGATAAGTTTGAAGTTTTAGTGAAACATCGACAGTCTGTAACGGCTGTGGTTTTGTCAGAGGATGATACTAAAGGATTTTCAGCTTCCAAAGATGGTTATATTGTTCAATGGGATGTTGATAGTGGGAAGACGGAATCATACGTTTGGCCTAGTGAGGATGTATTGAAGTCTCATGGGGCAAAAGATCCACAAGGTCGAGCTAAAAAGCGTAGTAAGCATGTTTTAGCTCTGGCTGTTAGCTCTGATGGTCGGTATTTGGCAAGTGGAGGATTTGATCGACATATTCATTTATGGGATACACGTACAAGGGAGCATATTCAGGTACTGTTTTAATACAATCGTTAATAGGGAGATTAGAAATGAAATGACCATATGAACTACACAAAGAGAAGTAGGAATACCATCCTTAAATTAAAAGGAATAAAGGATTTTAATTAAGATAAGCTTAACGAAGTATGAGGTGAAAGATATGAATCTTGTACTAAAAGTGTGGTACATGAATGTTGTATCTTGATTAATGTCGGACTATGAGCTGGAAAATAGAGTTTTAGGCTGGATAATCTTCAAAACTGTGAAGCGATATCGTTACATTAACTGGTCTTATTTCCTACCCTGTTATAGTGACACTTGATTCTTTAGCTTTTCGGTCAAGCAGTTAGCGTTATCATTTTTTTTGAACTTTGAACTGCTCTTCTTATATGCCGGAGGGAATATATTTTGCAGGCTTTTCCGGGCCATAAAGGACCTGTCTCTTGCTTGACCTTCAGGCAAGGGACTGCAGAACTATTTTCTGGTTCATACGATCGAACAATTAAGATATGGAATGCAGAGGACAGATCTTACATAACCACATTATTTGGTCATCAAAGTGACGTTTTAACTATTGATTGCTTAAGGAAAGAACGTGTGTTGACAGTTGGCCGTGACAGAACCATGCACTTATGGAAGGTAATTGTTTACTTCTTTCATGTGCATCAATGATTATGAATTATTTTGGTACACCTTTCATGATATTGAGCGTTCAAAACAGGTTCCTGAGGAGTCACAGTTAGTCTTTCGGGCTCCTGCATCTTCATTAGAATGTTGCTGTTTTATTAATAATGATGAATTTCTGTCGGGCTCCGATGATGGTAGTATTGAGCATTGGAGTGTAATGCGGAAGAAACCCCTTCATATTGTAAAAAATGCTCACCCTTCATTAACCCCTAGTAAGTTTGATAGTAAAGGAGAAAATTATATGTCAAATGACAATCGACTTCAATGTTTTTGGTTACTACTATTGTTAATTTGTTCAGTTGTTTATAACCTTTTCTGTGGTGATACTGATAAAAACATGTTTTTATTCCATTTTTCTAGATGGTTTGGATGATGCTCCTGAAAAGATGTGCTCATCTGCACATTCTTGGGTTAGTTCTGTTGCGGTATGTAGAGGTAGTGATCTTGCAGCTTCAGGGGCTGGTAATGGTATGGTGCGTCTTTGGGGAGTAGAAAGCGATGGCAAAGGTGTTCGCCCACTTTTTGAACTACCATTGGTAAGTTCCCTGTATTTTCCTTACCATATCAATTGGTGTGTTGTTTTGTTTCTACATGTAACCAAAAGTTGACACCTTTTTATTGGAATTTGTTCTGACTTCAGGTTGGATATGTAAATTCTTTGGCATTTGCTAACTCGGGGAAGTTTCTGGTTGCTGGAGTTGGCAAGGTGAATCTCAATTATTATGATATGTAAATATTTGAGTTTTTGATCTGAATTGATCAGTGATTTTAATAATTTAGTTTTGCTTTTTTTGTTGCAAACAAACCCTTGTGCTTCCACAAATGCATACAAATGACTCACATTTTTGTAGGAACAACCTCTTTTGGACAACTTGTGTAAACTTAAAAATGAATATACTAATTTCTACTTGACCCTGCAAACTAGTTCTTTCGTTTTCTTTTGGGGACGTGATAAAATAGCAAAGTAGTTTGTGTAGTGTTTTACTTTGGTAAAAATGCCATCTCAACACCATGAATAAATTTAATCTACAAAAAAATATGTATGTCTTTAAGTGTTAAATGTGTTTCCCATTGGCCAAATTAACCCGTCCTGAAAATTATAATCACAAGAAAGGGCTAAAAATGTCCAATTAAACCGAAGGTGACCATTTGGCAAAGTACATTGTTATTGACATCGCATCTTTCATACTTTCCTTTTTGCAACAACTATGGCTTCCATGCATCAGTAAATCAAAATGTAATTTTTCTCCATAGAAATCTCCCCGAGCATTCTTTGTATTTTTATTGTTTTTTTTCCTTCTTTTTAAAATATATATCACAGTTATTTTAATTTTGGCGTTAACTGATTCCTTGGGCTTCCATATCTTCAGGAACCTCGTTTAGGCCGATGGGGATCCTTGCCTACTGCACGCCACGGTGTGGCAGTTCACCATTTGCAGCTCACGTGATCCAATAGTTGAAGGGGCTCCACTTAGTTAAACTACACAGATCAGAGATCATGCTACAAGAGACACAAAATGGAACTCGCAAAATAGCGGTTATTTGCCCTGATCGTCTGGGGTGAACGCATTGGTCTCTGATCCAACTAGGAACCAATTCGGTTTCCTTACATTTTTTTGTTGCGCTGTATTAGTTTTTCTGTTAAATCAATTTTGGTGAGTTTTGTTCAACATCACTTAAGGTGGATTCTGATTTTCTAAACCACTTTTGGAATATCCGAGACAAACTATAATTGTTGATCACGGCGTTCATTATACATAATTAAGCATTGTTCCTAGAAAAGAACCATGGCGATAAAATAAAAGCCAATGTTATGTTATAGTATAGTTTTTCACAAATACAAAAATCTTATGTTACGGTCTTCACACATATTGTTTCAAAGCTATTGATACAACCTTATTTTTGTCGTGATGAGATTCCGGCATATAGGGCATACTGGAATATCAGCTCCACACTTGTAACATGTCTGTCAAGCCCAACAACGATAGCAGTAAGAATGTTACTTTAAACATGTATGTTATGATAGTAATAGATTTTTTTTCTTTCGCCCAAGGGTATTCACCTTGCAAATTATAGGTGTAATAGATATTTAGAATACGTGTAGTGTCTATAAGCTCACCTGATGCCCACAATTAAAAGCCATGTCTTTCGGTTTGCTAAGGCACACAGGGCAGACCTAAAGAGACACCAAGTTTTATCGTTAGTTATTTGCAAAAGTTTAACTGCCAACTTAAAGTACTCAATGTTATTGGCTACATACCTTATTTGAATCCGAAGACGGAGGATACTGTTGAATGTTTGGGTACATGAACGCTGGATCGCCAAGGCAAGGTGGGGGAAGGGGGAAAACATTAGGTGCATTACCAGTTCGAGTGCTGATCATGAATATGAAGGAAAGTGAAGACTTTAGTTCATAGTATTAATCCATATATGATTATTGATACTAATGATATATGAGTTCTTTTACCCGAGTAGACCGAGTTTAAGGGTTGCTTTATATTGCAAAGGTATTTCCATCAATGCTGTTAATGCGAATTTAGTTTGTTTTCCCAGTAAATTCATGTTTGTTGACATAATGTCTGTAAAATTTACAAACTGGCAAGAAAAACAAACAAATCTTTCCAAGATCAGATATCACACTGACACAGTTAGCAAAAAAGAAAAGATACATGAAATCTTTTGATGACAATTCTGTTACACACCTGAAAATTGTCGAAGGCTCGAGAAGGTATATTGTCATCAAATCGCTTCATCATATTCCATGGACCGTCTCCTACCCCTACCACTATTATTGATAACGGGTAGGTACTGCAATCATCAAAAAATGATAATGAGAATCTTGGATGCTAACTATCCATATTTGTGATGTCGAGTGTTACCTTGCTTTCACAATAGCATCAATTGTCTTTTGTTCTTGTGAACTTAGCTGACCGCGCTTAGTATCGCCACTTCTTGTTACCTAAAGATAAATTAGAAAAAATCTCAGTTTGCTGCAATAAATAGTGAGAGATTAAAATTTATCTTCACAATTTGTGCCGGTGCAAAGAATATTTGACAGATCACCTGGCCATCAGCAATAATCAGCAAAACATGGTACTGGCCACCACTGTCTTCAACTATTTTCATTGCCATTTCGATTATAGGTGCGAACGAAGTTGGTCCTTCAGAACATTTAAATGCATCAAGATTCAGAACGTTTTAGGACGGTTAAAACACTATTAGAAATCAACCCTGTTGTGTCATATTTCTTTTGTGTTTGTAAAATGTACCTGTGAGTCGAAGTTGAGGAACTATCTCTCTATATCGTCTCAATACATCCTCAAATCCTTGACAAAAACGTGAATCCGGATAAAAACTGAACACACTTTGATCATGTGTGGAGGCTACAAAAATGTTAAAGTAACCAAGAACATGTTAATATAGATAAATTATAGACACTGACGTGTTAGGTAACTTGCTTACGAGAAGAGTTGTGTACCATCTCCGAACCCGAAGCAAGGGATCAAGTTATCCTCATCAAACGCCGAAAGAGTCTTCCCAATGATGGATATTGCTTGTTCATATGGATTTTGCGATGCTCCGATACTATGTAAGCACCGATTGTTGAATGACTTTTTCCCTAAGTGTTATAACGAACAATAATTAGGTTTAGACATTGTTAAACTTAACACAAAATGTGGCAAAAATACATCTTAACCGTCACAAGTGATGTTAGTTATCCAAATGAAAGAGGCAACGACACCAATTCATAACAAAAGAGACCTTTTCATGGTAATTACCTTTCCACTCATTGCTTCTAGTGAAATCGATGCCAACAATAAGATTCGAAGATTCAAGTCCTGCTTGAGTAAGAGCTGAAGTAACCTAAAGAATATTTATTCATTTTTCAATATATGTAACACAATGCTCAAACAGCAGGCTGTTAATCAAGCGGTATCAAACGTGTCTCATAGTAATTTTCCATCAGCCAAGATGTTGCGGGTCCAATATGGATATAAGCGTACAAGTATTTGTTTTACGAAAAGAAATACATAAGTTTAGTCACAAGTAAGTAACCTGTTCAAGCGTCTTGTAGCCATCGCCTATTCTTGAATACTTTCTATCTAACTTTCTTTTAGGCGTTTGGGGCGTGCTAGCACAAGGAGCCGGAGCATGATGATGCCCCGGGGTGGTAGTAACATTTGGTGACTGTGGACTAACGGGGTCCAAAGTTGTTCCTATGCTCGATTTTGTCACTTTTGAACTCTTGCCACCCATTTTTACTGAAAATGGTTTTATGGAAACCTTGTGAAACCTCAAATGCAGAAGATTTGTAATGGTTTTGAAGGCGTTAGATATGTTCGCGTGTGTTTTTGTTTATGTATAAGAATTTTAAGTGGTTTAAAAGACAGTAAAATTGGTAATGAAGTCTAGCTCAAAATTCTAATGAAGAAATTGCGTGGAAAGAAGAGAACGAAAACTAGGAAACATACCTTGTATAACCTTCCCTAGGAGAGGTTTGGATTTGTAATATTTTTTATTATTATTCTTATTAGTTTTTAAATTTACAATACATGAAATATTCAAATTGATGTGTAGATAGTCGGTATAATTTGGAATTTTAAATGTACTTGAGTATTATTGTCATTGTCATATAAAGGGTTTATTGTTTCGTTATGTATTGTACTTTACACTTTTTATTATTGTATGCGTCAAACTTTGAAAACTTCTATTGTATGTATTGAACTTGTAAATATGTTCTATTGTATGTATTATTTCCTTTTTGGGTATGTCCAAAAAGGAAACTTTCCTTTTTTGACATATTTACATATTCAATACATACAATAGAACAAATGAAAGTATATCACATATAATAGTAAAAAGTGTCAAATTTAATACATAACGAAACAATAAACCCTATAAAATATTTGCTTATGAAGTTTCATTCTTAAGGTCAATAGTGCTTGGTAGAACTTTTCAAGATAACTTGAGATTTTGACTTTGACTTTTAGATGATGTACTTGTAAATAATACAAGATTACAAGTTATCGATCGGATATGTTAATGAGTGGTCAACGCAATAAATAGAAATGTTTATATAAATTACTTTGGATATATTTAACATTAACATATCCCAATCTATGATATATGATTAAATGAATATTATGACTAAGAAATGAAATGATTAGTTTTAACAAAGATTTTATATAGTTGGTAGAAGATTAAAGAGACATACAATATTAACCGTTAAAAATTATGTCAAGTCATTCCCACTCGATACATTTCAAACATGAGACTTGGGGGATTATTTATTATGACTAAGAAATGAAATGATTAGTTGTAACAAAGTTTTATGTAATTGGTGGGAGATCAAAGAGACATACAATATTAACCGTTAAAAATTGTGCCAAGTCGTTCCCACTCGATACATTACAAACATGAGACCTAGGGAATTATTTATTTTCTTAGTGTGATACAATAAGATTGAGATTTAGTATTTAGATAAACTTATTTACTTACTTACGAAAGGACATTTATAAGCTCAGAAATTTTATGCTTATTTGCTTATAAGCAATAAGCGAATAAGCAACAAAATAACTTCCATCAAACACCCCTAAATCACAAAAAAAATAGGCTTAGACACCACATTTGATCTACATCATAAGACAAGTGTCAATTGTTGTGTCTTTTAAGCATGTCTTCATGAGGGCACCACTGGCCCGGAAGCTTCTTACTTCTGTTTTCGATGGTCCGTCGCAATAAAGATGGTGGAAGACGAAGTTAAGTGACTAGTGTTTTTTTATCTTCTGCTTTTTTCTCTTTGTTTTGGATATATAAATGAGATATTATTGGTAAATGTGTGGTCAGCTTTTCTTCACTATAGGCAGTGTTTAGTCATTTTGAGGAATGCTTACATGGTGTTCGGTCTATCATTGAGAGTGGTCTGATAATACTATATTTTACTCATGTTAACTGCATCATAACAAAATTACATTTTAATCCTACAAATTTGACACATAACGTGAAGTAATATATTCATCTAGTGTCTTTGCTCTTCAAAAACTAACGTGATACAATTAGAATCAACCGGTAGTCATAGTTTCCTTTTGGTTGTGTCATTAAATTGTGATCAGAAGTGGTCAATCCATATCTTTAA
Source organism: Pseudognaphalium luteoalbum (assembly GCA_963422505.1). Lineage (NCBI taxonomy): Eukaryota > Viridiplantae > Streptophyta > Magnoliopsida > Asterales > Asteraceae > Pseudognaphalium > Pseudognaphalium luteoalbum. The sequence continues at coordinate 108,435,968 of OY730195.1, forward strand.
CAAATAATACGAAATGTCCAATTTATGAAAAATTTGCTTTACCACAGTTCGTAAATTTGACGGGCTTCAATTTGTTAGATTCACTCTACCACATGCACATCGGCACAAAAAATGAAAAGTTATTAGTATCAAAGTGATGACGGTATGATTAGATGGTCATCACACACAAACATATAACAGAAAGATCAATAAACGAATTCTCGATCGGTAATTGTTCTTTAACTCTAAACTTTAATCAAAAACATAAAGTAAGTTATAAAACAAATAAACCTAATATTTATAGGAGTCTATTATTATTATTATTATTATTATTATTATTATTATTATTATTATTATTATTATTATTTTTGTATCTTTTTATTTTTTTTATTTAAGAAAAGACACCTTATTCCTAATTTTTAGAGTTCTACTTTAATTTGGAAACTATTCCCAAATAATTTAAAAAATAAACATCAAAATAAAAGATATTAAAAATCATATATATCCAATTCTAGCACGAAAACAAAGCTTATCACAAAATTTCCCTCCATCACAAAGTTTCAATAAACGATTTAATACAAAATAAAAAATCAATCTAAAGTAGTTATTATTTGGATTCATTGTTTTGTTATGTATCACACTTTACACCTTTTACTATTTTATAACACATATTATTATTTGTTCTATTGTATGCATTGAACTTGTAAATATTTTCTATTGTAGGTAAAATTTACTTTTTGGATAAAGTAAAAAAGAAAAGTTTCCTATTTTGACCATAATAAAAAGGTAAAATTTACATACAATAGACGGTATTTAAAAATTTAATACATACAATATAAGTTTTTAAAGTTCAACTCATACAATAATAAAATGTGTAAAATTTAATACATAACAAAACAATAAACCATATCTATTTAGCAGGTACACATATTAAGGGTGTCACAAATAACCGAATCCAAATAATAAACTCGAAGTAGGGGTGTTCATCAGTTCGGTTCTCGGTTTCCTCGATTTATTCAATTCAGGTTGTTCGATTTTGAATTTTTTTAACCAAAACTGAAAATTGAATTCGCATCTGAAAATCGAAACAAAACCGAATTTGGTTCGATTTCGGTTAAAACTGCAAAATTCATTTTTTTTCTTCGAAGTTAACCGGTTTCGATTTGTAATTTTTTGTGTGCTAGGGTTTCACTAGAATTGAAAGTGAAAGACGTGAATTTAATTTTAGGTTTAAATGTCGATATACTTGTTTATAAATTTAAATATCACGCATATACTACATATACTAATAGTTAATATATTATTACTTTGAATTCAGTTTTCGGTTTAACCGAATTCAAAACTGAAAAATCGAACCAAAAACTGAATTTGAATTCGGTTCGATTTTGATTCCATTTGATTTTCGGATTAAACGGTTTCTGATGGCGTTTCGAATCGTTGCAAGCGCGAGTGATCACAACGCCTATCGGTGGGTGTTTTAAATTTGTAAATGTTGGGGTCTAAGTGTGACTTACTTCAAAGGCTAGTAGATGGTAAGTATGATCTAGAGTCGTTCTTAAAGAGAAACTGAATTGAAACGGAGGTGATCCAATCAATCGTTCTTTTCTAGTATAGGCTTTTATAAGAGTACGTTGGGGGTTTTGGTTCAGTTAACTAAATAAAGCGAATAAAAGATAAGAGTAAATCAGATAATGGAAAGTAGTATTTGTTGTGATTTCATTAGCTCATAATATGGGATGATGACTTTTCAGAGAAAAAGTTTATCTAAATTGGGAATGTTTACTAGGTTCGATAGCTTATGGTATAACCCGTAGATTCCTTATCAGTCGGTTATCAACTGATATGTCACGAGGAACTAGGGTATCATGATTCTGATCAGACAGATAATGCTCAACTCTCCACACTCTTCTGCGAGGGAGTCAGTGGCCCTTATTATTGAACGCATTCGCTCGTGGGTGAAGGAACAGAGTAGCAAGTCCATAACAAGTCTAACCGTTCTTAATACCACAAGTCTACAAATCCGGCAAACAACTAACTTAGAAAATATGTTCGGACTTATTTGATTAATTCCTATTAGTGAAACTCGAGCATGATAAGCGAGGGAAAGTGTTTAGGTTTCTTGCGTACCTTACTTTAGGTTTCATTGTTCAAGGAAAGGTATTATGTTAAATTGGATTTTAAACTTGCATTTCTCAATACAATTAACAAATCTCTAGGTTTTCGTGAATGGTTATTTAGCCTATAGCCTACCTACTCTAATCTAATCTAAACTAATCTAATTAAAATGCTGGCGGCTTTTGCATAAAGTTAAACCCAGACCATGTCGGAAAATACTATGGTAGTTCACAATGTATTTAATCGTTAACCGATGTTTTGTTGTGAATTTAATTGCTTCGCAATGCTTTCATGATAAGTACATTGTGATTGGAGGTGTACTATACTCATGGCAATTCCACGTAATCACATTGCATTTTATGATGATTGCATGACGTTACAATTAAATCATAGTTTTGACACAGATAACTATTGATCAAGTATTAAGGTTCGCGAATCCTCTTTACAAGGTTACAATCACGTTTGTTAATCGAAAGGCGAATATAAGTTTTATGTTTAAAATCACAAGATAAGTCCGTTCATAAAGTTTCCATTTTTATAATGTCGATCCATAATACAACTACCTTCGGTCGTTTACCGACTTCCATACATTTGTACTCCGCTTAACATCGTTTCCAGTACTATATCAAGTAAACAGTCGAATATGGGCCGTCATATTATTTCAGGACATATTTAAGGTCATCCCATAATTATTTATGCTAACTACATCACAACAAATACAATGGTAATCTACTCGCTAAGCATGACACAAACTATCTCTAGCATAATTAAAGTATACATATTTAATTAAGATAGATAAGGATAGAAAGAACCGATATTAATGCGCGAGAAGGAATAGACTTGAATTAATAAGAGTAGCTCCAAGCTTACATCAAAGATTACAAGCACGTTCCTTGCTTTCGTTCTATTCTAACAAACTTCCTAAACTTAGCTTAATACTAAAATAGAAAGTAAAACTAGAGAAATGAGAAAGATATGAAAGGTGTATGAGGTGAGAAAAGGTGTGTGAGATGGTATTTTGAGGTGTGTCTTGAAATGAACCATGGAGCACCTATTTATACTTGAAAATTGGTGCATTTTAGCAATTAGGAGCTTATGTTAGCAAAAGGTGGAAAAGTTGCTAGCACATGTATCCTAAAGCGAGAAAAGGTCTAGCAGGTGTACCCTGCGAGTACGAGCAAGGACGAAAAAGCGGCCGGGGGACAGGCATCCGGCACCGCCACCATGGCAGCTGGCGGCGGCGGCTGGCAGCCTGTTGCCCCGGTTCGCCGTCTTTCGCTTCGTTTCTCGATTCGTGCGTATCTTCTTCGTTTTGCGTCCGTTTTTGTTGATTCTTTTGCGTTGGATTCATTTTTTAAAAACGAAGACTTTGATGAAAAGAAATCTCTGAAATGTTTCTCTGATCTTTAAATGTCTCGTGGTAATCGTTTGAATCTTTCGGCGTACATAGAATCTTCATTCTTCATCCGTTTTTGTTGAATCTTCTTCTGTTAGATTCGTATTTTGAAAACGAATATCTTGGATAAGAGAAATCTCAGTGATGGGAACTTTTGTCTTTAAATCTTGTCTTGATGTCTTGAATCTTCAAACGTGTGTGGAATCTTCGTTTTTCGTCCGTTTTGCTTAATTTTTCTCGTGCAACTCTATTTTGACCTTCTTGGCAAAGTTTCATTGATTTGTACATTATCTGAGTTTATTTGCCAAGTATTGTTCCGGAATGAGAGAGATATCGGTAGTAAAAACGTAACTTTTTACACGATATCAGTTTCAAACCAAATATTGAATACCCCTAACTTGAACTCAAATAACCCGAATTTGAAGTCTTACTTGAATTGGGTTTAAGATAAATAGATTCCCTTATAACTAATTGGCTATTCCCCACTTACGTGCCAAACTCTCTTCTAACAAGCAAAGATTTTATCTGATGTGGCACTCCCACAATTTGTTTAAGCAATTTGGCATGCCATCTCACCTGCTCATTAGTAAGCGTCCTTTGATTTTTCAAAAAACGGTCTACGTTCTATTGGTTCTTCCATAATAAATTCAATGGTTGAATTACTAATTGGTATGTTTTTGTTTTTAAAGAAAATGTCACTCTGATCTTTAATTCCAACATTGCTAGAAGTCTTGACTTTATATCACCCAAATTTATATTGTTATCCCTTAATTTATCTATTATTAGGTGATGTTTTTCTATAGTTGTATTGTGATTCTAAAAATTCTAGGAAGCACCCAATGTGCTCCATGAAATACCACTGGTTGTATTTTCCTCCTTGCCGCTTAAAATTATTTGATTTCTCTGAATTTGAGTCAAATATGATTTTAGTTTTTCATGTGTATTTCATGCTTCATATGTTAAGATAGAAAGCCATTATATTAATGCTCATGCTTTATATGCTAAGGCAAAAAAAAAATTGGTTATTAGTAAATTTGTTGATCTATATTCATTATCATCTTTTACTTCTATTATTATGTAACTTAATGAGTAACAAGACTTGGATATGTTAGTTGATATGCAAATCACTGAATCGCCGGTCCATGATTCTTTTGTCAGCTCTATTTATATTATTCTTCTTTTTTTGCCAATTGAAACAAGAATTGAGCACTTTTGAGTTTCAAATATCATGCTTAAGAAGTAAGAATAATTTAGTATGAATGTTACAAGTTTGATTCATCATTGTGGCATGTATATGAGTGGAGCTTGCAAAATCAAGGTAAGGAATGTGGTCGAGAATTTGTAAAAAGTATGCATTTAACATTTCTTGTGTAACTCATAAATTAGTAAATCAGTTTTATATACATCTTACAGCGTGTTATTAGGCTTTCTATCCCTCTATAAAAATTTGGGTGAGATAAAGTCAAGGCGTCAAGCTTCCATATTGTTTTGTCCAATTACTCATGCCTCGTGTGGTTATAATTTGACAATGTAATTTTATGAGATTGCATGAAGTACAATTTAGAAGAGTTACTAATTGCAACTATATTTGGAGAAGTCTTTTTGTAGTTCTTAATTGATCAGATTGCTCTTTATAATGTAGTCACCTTCTATTCTATTCTCTGTTTTTACCCATACGAACACTAAATATGATATATTATATATTGTCATGCATCGCATGGGTTTTATACAATTTTTAAATATTCGGGTAACACAATATCCCCAAAAATTATTTAATATACAATTATAATACTAGAAACTTTTGGGACTTAGAGCTTTTTTTTAAAAAAAACATCAACAATAAACTTTATTTGACAACATTTTTGAGACGGGAGCTCATTAAACACCCGTAACCCCAAAAACATCAATAGAGATTTCATGAGTTTGAAATAAGCTCCATTTTTCTAGCTTATTTGTGCCGACAAAAATGAGCTCCCAAACACCCGTAACCCCAAAAACACCTTAAAGAATAAACTTTTGGCCAAACACACCTAACTACTATATCCTTTCACGGTATCACCAACACCACCGACTCTTCAATCGTCGACCTAGATTATCTGGCCATGGAATCATCTAATTCGGTATCACTTTTATCCCTAATTTCTCTATTTCTCACTCATATTTTCTTTAATTGTTCCAACCCACTAGCATTTCAATTCGAATTTTCCACTGTTTCTTCACCGATTCTTGATATATATTGAGCTATATATGATAAATTGTTCACTCATACCTATAGTTGATATATGTTAAAGTTACTAGTGATCAGAGTACATACTAACATACATACCTCTATTGGAATTGATAACCTATACCTTAGTTTCTCGTGCTGTGTTTTTAAGATATTTTGGTATTATTTTAGATGTAGAAGCAATGATTTGTTAGATTACATGGAATAGCAACTCAATGAAGTTGATTTGCTTTATTGTTGTTGAACACTATATATGGATTAGTTCTCTTCCCATGATTGATATGATGGTAGTTGATGAAGACTATAGTTTTGCTGGTAAAAAAATAAAATGTGCTTATTTGGATTGGTTTTGCTGATGATATTAGAGAATAGAAGTTGACGTTGTTTATTGATTTTAATAACGATCATATGTCACGGATAAAAATGCAGTTCAAGTGTTTGATAAAATGCTTCCCTGGCATGAACTGAGATTCCCTTTATTTTTTTCCTTCTATCAATTATGGTATAATATAGGAGGTACATGCCCAAGTTATTAAGTTCTTAATCACTTTTAGAAGGATAGATTTACATTGAGATACACCTTTACAAGAAAAAAATACAAAAAACTATGCAGGTACGTACTTTGCTCTTGAAATAATTCCCCATTACATTTTCTCAACTTGTTAAGGTTTTTTAGCGGAGTATTTTGGAGTTCAAACTGTGAAATCAGACTTTGAGATAGAAATGAAGCATTGTTGCTCTCTAATAATAGATGGTAACTATCTTAAAACAATTTCGAACTTATTTGAATGGTAATTGGCATACTTTCCCTAAGTTAAATTGAATTTAATTACAGTATAGTGTAAAAGGAAATTGAATGATGGCTCGTTATATCTGTAAGTAATGGTCCTTCATGACCAGTGAGGGTGCCATGTTATCAAGCTTGGTACTCCTTTAACTCATGAAGTAAGTGCTGATTTTTTTTTTTTTTTTTTTTTTTCTGCATATTTTAATAGTGTATCTGATGGACAAAGAGACAGTAAGGTTAGGATCATTTGGTGATCAACATCTCCTACGATTTTCTGTTTGAGTGAAGGAACTTGAAATGATCTTACCAAAATTTGTTTTAACTTGGTTTTGAATTATGCTCCTTGATTAGTTATTTTTCTGAGTATGTTCTTTTATGTCCTACTCTTATGATTGCAGTGGATGATCACATCAACTTGTATTTCAATATGTACTTTCGACTAGTGCATAAAATCCTTTTTATTAAATTTTTTAGTGATTGTAATTCAATATACCAAAAGTTAATTTTAATGATTCATGTAATCTTCTTTTATTTTTGCAGTGACCTTCATTTAGAAGGGGATTTGGTTCAAGACACACGAACGTTTGCTTTTGGTTATAAAATACAATATTCATCAAACATTTGCTTTTGACCCGTCACTAAAGCCCTTTTTTCTTATACTGCGACACTTCGGTTTTGGGTCAAACCCTAGCCAGTTAGTATCCCCTTAAATCTTCTCTCTCACACACAATCCATCTATCGAGTTATTATGATGAAAAATCCCAATTCCAAATCGCTATCACTCATCAATTCATTATCTATTCATCATCATCATTCATTGGATGCAGATTTCAATTCACTCTTCACCCATCTCAACACTGTCATCTTAGGATCATCATCATCATCTTCTTCTTCTTCTTCTTCTTTATTACAAATAGAAAACAATCTGAAATTCTCATCAACTTCAATCTCCTCCCGATTGAACCTGAACAATAACAACCCATCATCAACTTCAATCTCTTTGTTCAAGACTCTGTCTGTTTTTGAACGAGCCCTCATCGGCGCCGGTGCCGGTGGTATCGCTGGTGCATTTACTTACGTGTGTCTGCACCCACTCGACACCATCAAAACGAAGCTGCAAACCAAAGGAGCATCTAAGATTTACGACAACACTTTTGATGCCATTGTCAAGACTTTCCAAACTAAGGGTATCCTAGGATTTTACTCGGGTGTTTCTGCTGTCATTGTTGGCTCAACCGTCTCTTCTGCCATTTACTTTGGTACGTGTGAGTTTGGTAAGTCTGTCTTGTCCCAATTCCCAAATTATCCGTCTTTTCTAATCCCTCCTACTGCTGGTGCTATGGGTAATATCATATCTTCCGCTATCATGGTTCCCAAAGAATTAATCACTCAAAGAATGCAAGCAGGCTCCGTTAAAGGAATGAGATCTTGGCAGGTTTTGTTATCTATCTTGGAAAAAGATGGCATCTTGGGTCTTTATGCAGGTTACTCTGCTACATTGCTTAGGAATTTGCCTGCAGGGGTTTTGAGTTATTCCTCTTTTGAGTACTTGAAAGCTGCAGTTTTGTTCAACTCTAAACAACCCAATATGGAGCCTTTTCAGAGTGTTTGCTGTGGGGCATTGGCTGGTGCCATTTCTGCTTCACTAACCACACCCTTGGATGTAGTCAAAACCAGGTTGATGACTCAAATTCACTCAGAAGCTGTGGCTTTAGGTGTATCTCAGACCGTCAAGCAGATTTTGAAGGAAGAAGGCTGGGTGGGATTTACTCGAGGAATGGGACCAAGAGTTATTCACAGTGCTTGCTTTTCAGCCATTGGGTACTTTGCATTTGAGACCGCAAGGCTTACTATTTTGCATCACTATCTTAGGAGGCAAAAGGAGCTTCACGACATTGCTGTTGCCACTTCTACCTAACTTAAGGTGGTAATTATTTACCCCATTACGTTATATCCTTGCGATTGCCCAAGGGGTTTTTGTGTAAGCATCTTGTTTATTCACTATGACTGATTAACATATCAAGTTGAGCTCAGTTCCATTTTATCGGATATACTTCAGCTATTTTGTTCCTTAAATTTTCTCTTATATATATCAATTAGCAAAATGGTGAATAGTAACTCTTTTGACCTTATGGAATATATTATTATTATTATATGTAGTAATACTAAGGTAGACCTTTATGAGGGAATCCTCATGATACAGATGATCTATTAAGAAGATTTATACGCGTAACACCGGGTGTAGGCGGATATATTAACAAATGTTGCAACCCAAGGTATAGATACAAGGATGAGAAAGGAGAACACTACAGATATTTATGCAATTGATTCAAGTAATATTTACCATAAGAATGATAGCGCTCATAAAGCCATTCATAGAATGCATAAAATTTCATTGTAAGCTGTGATTTTTTTTTTTTTTTTTGATATAGGGTAAGGGACTCCGGAAAAGTGTATTAATCCAAATAAAATATATGTACAATTAGTTCGGGCATGCCCAAAGGGGATGTTTTAGTGAACATCCCAAACACTTGCATCAAATACTATTTACCTCAATCAATTCTATGTCAAATAAAATGACAAAAAGTTACTGCTAATCAATCTATCAATATACCTACCTATGCTTACATCTTTCAACTTTGTATACGGAGAGCTTCGAAACTGATGATTGACTTTTAATAGTCAACTTGAGCTTCCACTTCCTCTTGTTCTATTACTATCAAAGTCCAAACCATTCTGCCCTTTATGCTCCACATTCAGAGGCGGACTTGTTTACAATCAAGCCTTTGATTCCTATATGCAGTAGAAAAAATATTATTTTTTGATTGTTTCTTGATTCATATGCATTAGGTGCATAGCCTGTGAACAAACAGTGATTACCCTACTTTTCAAACCTCATCCACATAAAATAAGCGATAAAAGTAATCCAAAAAATTTTATAAAAGAACACAAGTTTTGATGCTTTATTGAACTACTCATCTCATCCTTAATACTTATTCATTTCTTAGTTCCCAAAACCAATTTATAGCTCCACACTATATTTTTAAACGTAATTAGAATTTTTAAACGTAAATAGATTACATATTTTGTTTAGGTTTTTAAATTACAAATACCTTTTTAAGTGTTTATTAGTCATTTTAATAAGTTAAATAAATTTCTACCAAGCAATTTAGTTATTTGCATGTTACGAGTAATTCATTATTTTGTAACATATTAATGGTACGGTTTACTTATTGATTTGGTCACGTACCAAACTTTGGTTAAGAATAAACATGACTTAGTTATACAAAACAAGTCTTGAATTTTGGGTTTGTTGAAATGATTCCAATCTCTTAGGTGTTCAGATATGAAGTTAGATCTTTTACGAAGTAATCATTTTGTTTATTTGTATACAATCACTTTATAAGAGGATTCATTAAATAGGAGTAGGAAATCAAGCTATTTGTTTACTTGTACAGTTATACATATAGATAGTGCCTAAAAAAATTCGCCATAGCAAAGTCATAACATAACCACTTTTCATATTTGGTTAACACCCTAACTCAACTAATCTTGAATACTTGAACTCTAAAACTACATCATCCTCGAATAAACGTATTATATTCGAAAGCCAAATATATATCAAATGATAAATACCCATGAAAAGATGCTGCCCGAAGAACAACTATTACTATGTATACATCTAACTCGGGGGAAAAAAATTCTTTCAAAAATTGCATACCCTAATCTAAAATTCTAAATTCGCCACTGTCCACATTACTACAACAATCCCTCATATTACCTTTATACCGCATTGCATTCGACAGATTCTTTATCCCAAAATCATTTCTATTCTCCAAATTCAAATAACCAATCTGGTCCCTAGGTATCTAGCCGGATCACCAACTTGGTCAATAGCATGAATCATGACCAAACTGCCCTACAATATAAACCAAATTGATACCCCATTTTCTCTCGGACATTACTCGTGCGATGCGTGGTTATGCTAATTTGTAAATGTTAAATTGTATTATTACTAATACAACTTTAACTAATTTGTTAGGTTTAAGAATGCTCATTAATACTATACGTACATTTTAGATAGGTTCAAATAAGGCATTTTGGATAGATGGTGTATACTGAGAAAAAGATTAAACACATAAACTCGGTACATAGATTATATTTATCATATTATCATGAGAGTAGCACATTTTATCTAATTATAAAATATGCTATGCTAATATCTATTGCTCAACTGTAAATTTCACAACTCATTCTATGTTACTACACATTTAGCTTTATATCAATTATTAACATTAGGTACCAATTATCATACACTTATATAACTATCGGAGAGAATGAAGAATGATTTAGCATGTCATATTAGATGTTGGAGAAACCTTGCTTTTCACAAGTACTCGACAGGTTATCTTTTTAAATGTTAAGTCGGATGCTATTATCTCCTGTTATTGACTGCATTGTGAATGGAAAAAGAAATATATACGAATAAGAATAATGCAAAACAAGTGTGTTGTATGTAATATTTTGAAGACTTTTGTTGTGTTGAAAGATGCATAGGAAGGAAGTATGTATTTTGTGTTAATAGACGAACCTTTAATTGTCCGATCAGAGATGCCCAGTTTTACCATCAAATTGGGTTTTGCCATAAGGATGTTTTGAGCAGAGACGATATCCTTGAAAGGGAAACGAAAACACATTAAGGCAACCACAACATGCAATGTCACAATGAAGTAGAAAGAATAAAAATAAATAAGTGGCATACAATGTTAGTGGCAGATAACTTAGTGATGAGATCAGTAGCGAATTCATCTTTGCAACATTGTTAAACAGTATAGAGAGGTGAATCTTTTAAGGTTATATATTGAAATGGAGAAAGCAAAGAGGAGTTTATGACCAGCATTGTCGATTAATTCCTCAGGGAAAATGTCATTGTGATCAGCAAGATGATGGCTCATGAATACAAGTTGTTATAGTTACTACAAAGGAAAAACCATACCAGGCATGTAAATTTCAGTATGCTCATCAATATGCAGATTGTAAAACATGCCATTTCTCCATAGAACTCAAGTTCTTGTCGTCTCGACCTGCAGAAATGGAGAAGCCATCGTAATCGTAATAATATGTATATAATAGAGATTTCATTAATTTAACTTTACAGTTTTAGAATGTGATTAATTATTTATAAATATCCCGAGAAAAGATTACCATGTATTATAATTACTTTACATTTATGATAAAATTAGTATACATATAGTAATAGTAATTGATGACGTACCTTCCTTACGGCACTTGCATATCGAAACCACTGCCATACAACCGAAAGGGTCACACCGACCGATAGACAAACCAAACGACTTGTCACATCTAATTAATACGTCAACTGGCGGCGGCAACACTTCTACCCACAGGATAAAAGGGTGATACCGAAACAGACAAAAGACTGATACCTCGGACACTATAAATAAACACCCAATCACCAGTAGGTGGGAATTAATGATTCACAATAAATACGCTCTCATACCGATAGGGACTCCTGACTGTTGTGGCGTATGATCTGTGTGTCCTCAGAGACATTTCAGGTTACCGATAGGGAACCGCCAACCGAAAGGTATCATATCCTTTCGGTTCAGGACTCCTGAAAACATCCCATATCCTCTCTTGATCCTGCTTCGAACTCATTAATATCCTTCGACTTTCACATACCGAAGTATCCTTCGGTTAACGTATACCGACTGCACTGTTCCGCTGCTTAGGGAGCAACAATTGGCGCCATCCGTAGGACCCGACTGGACAAATGGAAAAAGAAAACCCAAAAGGAAATTCGGAGGGGTCCTACTGAAGAAACGAAGCGAATGTATCGAAAGAGGAGATCACACCAGTTTTCGTGAAAGACAACTACGAGAAAATTAGGAGTATTAGATACCATCGAGAAAGACGATCCGATAAAGACATCCCGGAAGTTATCATATGAAGAAACAGATTCCACCTACCACCCTGTTTCGATAACGAAGGAAGCGACCAGCCAGTCTGAGGATATCATGTCAAATGGAGACCGAAGAAGGAGGGGGGGAAGGTCACGGGAATCGTGCCCACAGAAAAGGTCGAAGAAACCATCGAGGGGTAGGAATAAACCATCAAAAAAGAGAAACTACGTTCCGATGTGAGCGTCCTCGGATCAGAATACGCAAACTAGAACGTATGTATATTCGTGCGGAATACAAATATACACAATCACAATGTGAATTATAGTAAAGAAGAAAGAGAATAAATGTATCCAACAAGAAATATTGATTTGTATTGCAATATCAATCTTTCATATACAAGAAGTCAAAAATACAAGTGAATGTCTACAAGTGATCTCTAAAAATCTCTTCAAAAGAACATACACAAACTGACTTCAACTATGCTATTTATAGACGACTAACTACGACAATGCCAAGTATAATCCGTGAATAAGAATTCACGGAATTACACCGTCCGTGAATCCAAGCATTCACGGAATGCAAATGTCGAATCAGGCATTCACGGACAATCCATTATTGTCGAATCATTAACATTCACGGATGGACACTCATCTATTGTCGAATCTTTAACATTCACGGATAACCTAATCACGGATTAACACTTGAACAAAAATTAAGTATTAATCAAAACATGTCTTTACAAACTCCCCCTTTGATAATACTTGATTCTTTTCTTCAAATCTTCAAGCATATCCAGGAAGATTGCATCCAGCAAAAATACCTTTTGAGCAACATACTTCTACAACCCGTTGAAACTTCAAAGCCATCTTTTCGTCATCATATGCATCATCATACACAATCGGATTCTCGAGCAAGACTTCAAGATCATCTTTTGATAGATTTATTAAGCTCAGATGATCAAACACATATACAATTGACTCTCTATTCCACATCACTTCTCCATTCAAATCTATATCATAACAAGCAATTTCTGCTTCTCCAGTTAATCCGTTATATCTCCAATGACTAACAAACTTAGAAAAATTCACAGGCAATTTCTCAAGTGGAATCTTTGTCATGCATTTAACTCGAGGATATGTCAAAGTAACTCTTGGTTGATTAGAAATCGGATCGATATCAAAATAATCAACGGTTCTCAATGGGAAAGTTTCCTTAACCCATGTGAATTTTCCATTATTACTTTCTCTTGTTAAAGTATCTGCCATCCAATTTATCAAACCATGTCTTGAACGATTAATGATATCCACAGAAGCCAAATGATTGATTTCACACTTAGGCAATTTTTCTAAGGCTTTGAATGTAGAGTGGAAGTATTGAAGTCCATCAGTCCTTTTAATGATGAATACTTTGTTGTCATTATCATATTTCCATCTGATAATTCTACCAACGCATTCATATCTTGGTATTTTAAAGAACTTACGAACTGTAACCACTGGAGTTGGTTGTTTAGGAAACCACCAAGAGACTTTTTGCTCTGGCTCTTTATCATCATCAGAATCTTTCCATAACCCTTCTTGTGAACACATATCTGACTGAACATTCTCCGGATGAAGTTCATCTTCAGAATCTTCCCAGTCTTCAACGTGAACATAATCGAAATCAGGTTCAAATCCCGGAGGATATTCTGGATCGAAATCTTCAAAATCATAATCACCATCATTGCAAAGTTCGACAAATGGTATTAAATCTTCAATAATCACATTCAAAGGAGTTGGACAAAGCACCTCTTCATCTTCAATGCTATCCATTAATTCCTCCTGATCAAAAATACGAGATGATGCTCCAAGCTCAAACATTCTTGACTCATGTATTGCATTTATTGGATCAACTTCTAATGGTTCGTTTTCTTGAAATACAACCAATGCTTGTGAGAAATTTGGTTGATCACTATTATTTCCATCATTAGTGTCATCAGCATTTTCAGTCATAACATCACCATGATCACCATCATCATCATCACCATCACCATTATCACCATCATCACCATCATCACCATCACCATCATCATCACCATCATCACTATCATCATTACCATCATTATCATCATTAACATTATTCTCCCCCTGATCAACCAACATTTCTTTCAGAAGAAAAACGTCAAGTTCCAATTCTTCTATTCGATCATTCTGAGATAGAATTTGTTGTCGTTGTTCCTCGAGAAGAATGTCTTGAGTATTGATTCGTTGTAAAGCATTAAGTAAATCAAGTTGTAGCTTTTCAACGATAGTCATCAACGGTTTTACAGCTCGTTGTAAAGATGCATCAAGGTTAGCCATGCTAACACTTGGTCCAGGTGAAGAAGAAGATGTGCCAGCTGCAACAGAAACAGCAACAGGAATTGTAGAGGTAGCTGGAACAGAGGCAGGAATACCTTGTGATGACATAACAGGCATAGAGGTAGAAGCAATATCAGCAGATGAACTAGGTTCAGAAATTCTGCGTCTTTGAGATGGCCGAATATCAGGTACATATTCAGGATCTTGTGCCTCTTCGCGTTGACGTCTTAAATCCTGTCGTTCTTTTTCAATATTTTCAGCAATAAGTCTTTGAGGGACTAAAGATTCTTCAACAGATTATAGACGAAAAGATTGATCATCTTCAGAACTTGAAGATTCTACTTCCTCATGATCAATCAAAGGAACCTCCTGCTCCCCCTTAGATGATTCACTATCAGTAGTAGAATCAGTAGGTTGTACAATCTGTGGCAATGCAAATTGTGGTGGTTGAAAGTCAGCATCAATGATATGTCCAAAAAGATCAACAGTAGGCGGCACCGGTTTGCCCCTATATCCATTGCAATCAGCAAACACTCTTTTGGGAATAGGAGTGTAATGTAGAATGCTTCCATGATAAGTAATTTCGTTGACATGATTATCAAAAATATGCTGAAGAAACCGAGGATACATGAAGAATCCATCATCATTAATGTTGCCAGCCAAATTCTCAAAGATGTATCTCGAAAAATTAAATGGAATATTCAGAACAAGAGCTGTCATTATTCCTGCAAGCTGATAACTCATCGAATCAAATCCAGCTTTTCTCTGAGAGATACACCCGATCAACATATGTGCCAAAAACTTCCAGTGTGGACAGAAATGGTTCTTCAGGATTTGAACATCATGAGGTCCTTTAGTACATCCCATTTGATGAAGACACTGATCAATGACGTTTCGAGGGATGTCATTTGATGCATTCAAAGTATCTCCAAATTGGAGAGTATGACGAATCAGCTCTTCAGTCAGCAACAACGGTTTTCCATCAACCGTAGATGTAATACATGGAGGATTGACATCTGTTTGATATACAACTGAAGTCCAGAAGTCTATCATGTGGTCTTCGTACAGATTAGGAACAGATACAGTCAAAGCATACGATATGCGTGATCGTAGAAGAAACCTTATCATAGGGAAAAACTTCCTATTTTCAGGTTTATCAGGTTGTTCCAGAAGATATGCAGTTGCATTGTGTCGTTTTTCAAACACGACTGCTCGATGTCTAACCTCGGGTTGAACAGCAGCAATGGGATCTAAATCTGCCATTTAGAAATAAAATCTGCACCAAGAGTTTATTAGACACACAAAATTGAAACAGAAAGTTTGTTTGAAAAATTTCAACACTTAGAAAAATTTTCAAACTTTCAAGTATCCGACAATAACAAAATGTATACTGTTCATGCGACAATGATTAATCTTATGCGACAATGTGACTTAGCTATGTACTATTCATACGACAATCATGTATTGATCCGTGAATCATATTGTCCGTGAATAATATTCATGCGACAATTCAAAAATAAAATAAGATTTCAAAATTTTTGTCCGTGATTCATATTGTCGTAACACTATTCATCCGTGAATAATATTGTCGAAGTACTATTCATCCGTGAATAAGTACTGTTTATACGACAATATGATTGTCGTAGTCAAATAGTCAAACAAGTCAATATAGTCAAACATAAGAATAAATCACGGAGTACTGTTTATCCGAGAATTCAATATTCACGGATAACCATTACACTGTTCATCCGACAATACTGTATTGTCGGGTGGTCCGACAATTCGAATTGTCGGACGATTTTATTGAACAGTACCAACAGTTATTGAAGTGATCGATTAAGCATGAAATCCATAACAGCAATGAAAGAAATTTATACCAGTCGATGCGGAATACAAAAACGAGCAAGTCTGTCGGATTGGTTTTTAATGAAACCAAGTAATCAGAAAGAAATCAAAGAAAAAGTAATTGTCGGAATTTTGGAATTGTCGGAGTAATAATCACGGAAAAAGGAAAAGTATAAGTTTTTTCAAATTTTGAAATTATTTATACTGTTTCAATTATTCCGTGAAAATAAGTAATTCCGTGAATATGTATATCTTTATCCGTGAATAAAGGTATATATTCATCCGACAATTCAAAAATTATAGATAAAACATTTGTATCAATTTAAACTAACTTTGGATAAAATTTTCTAACCTATTTAAAAATGAAAAATGAAAAATTAATAAACTAAATATGTACAAAAAATAAAATCTTTTTGTTGGAGTAATTTTCGTGACTTGGGATCATATTGGGATAAATGAATGTATTTAATTTGTATTTTTTAGAAATGAAAGTCTATTTTGATTGCTAATATTTTTGACCAATTTCAAATCTACATAGCATTAATAAAACATACTTTCTAAAAATCATTTTATATATGATTTTTGGTATGTGTTATATACTTGAACACTTTGGCATCTAAAATATCTTTTTCTTTTTATTATTAATATGCATATCATTTTATATAACCAAAATAAAAATATACTTTCAAATTCATAATATATTAATATTTTCATATAAAGAGTGAAAATATGATGATATCTTTAGAAGTACATACATATGTTGGAATGACTTTTAGTCACATATGTCATACTTCGGGTTGGACTAATAAACTGGATCACAGGTCTATACATCGTATAACAAAGTGATAGAGTTTATTATGATAGATATTTGTATCTTTATCAATATTTGTATGTCTGTTTATAAAAAATATACCGACTAAGGTCTGTACACCGTACAACAAATAGTCATTACATTTTTCCCAGATATCATAATATAAAGACCCTAAATCATGAATCATAATATATTAATCCTTCAAAATTTAAGACTTTTATTATCATTTTGATAATTTTATTGTCATACACTAAGATTTTGGAAGATATAAAATAATATGCAAATATGTTTAGACATTTCTTAGACTAGATATGATAGACCCACAAATGCCTACCAATAAACCATATTTAAAATTACATTAGTAGAAAATTTGGTTTAAAAATGCTATATAAACCTATTAGCATATCAGAAATAGTACGTAACATTCCTTTTTCAGATTTATATGTAAATACAATTCCCAATGTACTATCATTTCCCAACTTTTACACAAAAATCTCCCCCCATTTTTTATTTTTCATATGTTTTTGAATTTTTTATTTTGAAAAAGTAAGAAAGTAAACAACAAAGAAAATTCAAAAAGATCCAAAGTTTATTTAATTTGATCTAAATGCTTCATTCCGAGCATCAAGATTAATTCTTCAAAACGAGGTTTAGAAAACGCTTTTGTAAACAGATCAGCTCGTTGTTTCAAAGTATCAATATGGACTAAGTTAATCAAGTGTTTCTCATAGCAATCCCGTATAAAATGAAAATGAATTTCGATGTGTTTTGTTTTAGAATGCTGTACGGGATTACGTATGATACTTATGGCAGCAGTATTATCTATATGCAAAGGAGTTTGGTTTAGAAGAAACCCATAATCTCTAAGTTGTTGTTAAATCCAAAGGATTTGGGAACAACAACTTGCAGCAGAGATATATTCTGCCTCTGCAGTAGAGGTAGAAACTGTATCCTGTTTCTTACACTGCCATGTCACAAGACGTTCTCCTAGAAATTGACATCCACCCGATGTGGATTTGAAGTCAATACCACATCCGCCATAGTCTGAATCGGAATATGCAGAAAGAGAAAAGTCATCATCATGTGAATACCAAATGCCTAAATTAGGCTTTCCTTTCAAGTATCGGAAAATACGTTGAACGGCCTTCAGATGAGAAACTTTAGGATTTGCCTGATATCTTGAACAAATGGAGACAGCAAACATAATATCTGGACCCGAAGATGTCAAATACATAAGAGACCCAATCATGGACCGATATTCCTTTTCATCGGTTGATTGATCATCAAGAGCAGGGCCAATCTTTTCAACAAGATCAATGGGTGTAGAAATGGATTTGACATCTGTCATCAGAAATTTCTTTAAGATTTCAGTAACATACTTTGTTTGATGTATGAAAATGCCTGAATCAAGTTGCTGGACTTGCAACCCAAGAAAAAATGCCATTTCACCCATTGAACTCATTTCAAATTTTGATTTCATAATCTGCTCAAACTCTCTGCATAAGCTTTCATTTGTCGACCCAAATATGATGTCATCGACATACACTTGAACAAGCAACAAATTCCCTTTTACTTTTCTGATGAAAAGAGTGCTGTCAATCTGACCTCTAGAAAACCCATTTGCAAGCAGATGTTGAGATAAAGTTTCATACCAAGCTCTGGGAGCTTGATGTAAACCATACAAAGCTTTATCCAACCGATACACATAATCTGGGAATTTAGAGTCTTCAAAACCCGGTGGTTGTTTGACAAACACTTCTTCATGCACTTTCCCATATAAAAATGCGCACTTGACGTCCAACTGATATACTTTAAACCTCATGAAGGAAGCATAAGCTAGAAAGATCCGAATTGATTCAAGTCTAGCAATCGGTGCAAACACTTCATCATAATCTAAACCTTCGATCTGAGTAAAACCTTGAACGACTAATCGGGCCTTGTTGCGGACCACGATTCCTCGATCATCTTTCTTATTACGAAAAACCCATCGAGTGCCAATCGGATGCACATCTTTAGGTGGTTTCACTAAAGTCCAAACTTGCAATTTCACAAACTGTTGTAATTCTTCTTGCATTGCTTGAACCCAAGAGGATTCAGTCAAAGCAATTTGAACATTTTTGGGTTCAATTTGTGATAAAAAACAAGAAGAAGAATCAGACTTGAGTTGATGCCGAGTCTTAATTCCCTCTGACACATCTCCAATCACATTCTTTAGAGGATGTCGATACTTAGAATTAATTCGCAATGTAGGAACCAAATCTACATGCAAATGATTTCCTAAGTTGGAATCTTTAGGAGTACTAACTACTTCATCACTAGAGTCATCAAGAATTGGTTCTTCTAGTTCAGCAGAAGGTTCCTGAAAATTGTCAGTATCGTCAGGATTGGAAGTGGTTTCTGCTTCAACAGTTGTCAAAGGTGAAGAAATCGCATGAGCAATTGAGTCATCAGAAGATTGTGGTTGAGTAAGATGAGAAGTAGAAACTGGTGGAGCTGAAATAATAATCGGCTCAGCAGGAACAGATGTAACTGGAATAACAAAGTCATCCAAATCTGTAGCAGAAGAAGAAGACACGTCATGCTGAAAAATAGCAAGAGAATTAAAGAACATATCGTAATCGAATAACCATTTTGGACCTATGCCATTAGAAGAGGGAGAATGCCGAAGAAATTCAACTTCATAGCATTCCTCTATTCGATGTGATGCCGTGTTATAAACTCTCTTGTTGTGAGAATTTGTAGAATAACCCAAGAAAAATCCAGATTCAGATTTTTCAGAAAACTTAGGAAGGCGATCCTTAGTCTTCAACAACAAACACGGACATCCAAAAGGTTCCAAAAAATGAATATTCGGTTTCCGATTATTCAGTAATTCATAGCTCATTTTCTGCTTATCTTTGACCACAAGAACTCTATTTAATACGAAACAAGCCGTATTAACTGCTTCTGCCCAAAAAGTTGTTGGCAACTTTGCATCTGAGAGCATTGTTCTTGCAGCTTCGATCAAAGTTCTGTTCTTCCTTTCAGCAACTCCATTTTGTTGTGGAGTTCGAGGCGCACTAAATTGTTGAGTAATTCCATGCTGAAGACAAAACATTTCCATTAAGTAGTTCTTGAATTCTGTACCATTATCACTTCTCAAAATTTTCACTTTCAGAGAAAACAAAGTTTCTAATCTCAGAATTAGATACTTAATTTTCTCAGCAGCCTCATCTTTTGTACTAAGGAAGTAAACCCATGAAAATCTGGAGTAATCATCAGTGATTACTAAATAATAGGATTTACCCCCAATACTCCGAACACTTACGGGTCCAAACAAATCCATATGGAGAAGTTCCAAAGGAATGTTAATCGAATTCATCAATTTAGGTTTATGAGACTTCTTAGTTTGTTTTCCCTTTTTACAGGAAATACAGTGATCATTTAGTGAAAAGGTTTGTTTAGGAACCCCAATCACTAAATCATTCTTAACTAAGAAGTTCATTTTCTGAAAGTTAATGTGACCCATTCTTCTGTGCCACAAAATTGATTCCTTTTCTGTAGCTTTTGACAATAAGCAAGTATGCTCTGTAGATCGAGTAATGGTACGCATGTCTAAGACATACATATTCTTTACCCTTGGAGCTCGCATAAGAATCCACTCTTGAGGTACCACAAACCCTGGCTTAAGAATTAAGCACTCTTCATCGTTAAACCAAGTTGACAGTTTCTTGTCACAAACTTGGGAAACACTAAGTAGATTATGTTGAAGTTGTTCAACATAATTTACTTTGTCAAAGCTGATTTCCCCGTTTGAAACAGTTCCCTCACCAGAAATCATGCCTCCTTTGTCTCCGGCAAATGCAACAAATCCTCCGTCTTTAACCTTAACATCCTCAAGCAGAGAGAGATTCCCTGTCATATGTCTTGAACAACCACTATCGATGTACCATATGTTATCAATAGCTCGGGAAGACTGTAAGACATTTGATCAAAAATGGATTAGTTGCTAATGGAGACCCAAGCCTTTGAGGCTATGGGTCGTCCAGTAATGACATCCATGATGAAAACGTCAATTTGTTTCAAATTCCTTTTGAAATTCCTTTTGATTGACGCATCATGAGATTTTGTTTTCTTCTTTGAAGAAACAGAAGATGTTACTTTCGGTTTTGATGATTTTTCGTGGATAGTTTTTAAATCATCTTTGATTTCAGAATGTTTAGCTTGCTTCGAAATATCTTTTGAATGTTTTTTAGCAAGCTTGTGACACTCATTGATAAGATGTCCACGAACACTACAATAGAAACATTTTCTTGTTTCATATTGTTTCCGAGAAGTAACCCTTTTATCAGAAACATGAAGTGAAGTCTTACTTGTAGAAGCCTCACATTTAGAATGTGATTTTCTACTTGTAGACATTCACTTTTGGTAGAAACAAAGTGAGAAGAAGAAAGTTTAGCTTTTGATGAAGAAGTTGATGATTGTGATTTTTGTGGTGAAGAAGATTATTTCAAAATTTGTTTAACTTGTGTTGGTGTGTCACAAGCTTTCGATTTTTCTAAAAAATTTTTTAAAACACAATCTTTAATCTTGTCACTACATTCACAATCATGCTTCTTCATTTTGGAAGCATCAACTTTGGATTCATCAGCTAGTGAATCATCAACTTTGGAATCATCTTTGAAAGATGATTCTAGAGTCTCATTTGAAGACACCTTTTGATGTGTGTCTTTCAAATCAACCTTTCCTTTTCCATAAGCAAACTCAACTTTTGCTTCAATTTTAACTGGCAATGCAGAATAGGTAGTTGGTGGAGGAACAAAATGATATTCAACTTTTGAGTCTTTTGTTTTTGAATCATTTTGATATCCAATACCAGATTTAGATTTAGTATCTAAATGTTGGTTATTGATTATCTCATCAAAAACAACAGCAGATGTTGAAACATTTAGCAATTTTCTTTCAAGATCTAAAAGCATAGAATCAGCATCAGATTTTTCCTTTTTTAATAAATCCATTTCAACCAAATAGCTATTAATAATGGATTGCTGATTGAAGATTTTTTCTTTTAAATCATGTGTTTCAACATTTGTTGACTCAAAATGTTTATTTAAAAGATTATTATTTTCAACCAATTCCTTGTTCTGTATTTTTAACTTTTCATTGTCAGTTAAAAGTTTAGCATTTTGAGTTTGATACATGCTGATTTGATTATTCAAATCAGTGCAAGTTGAGCAAATTTGGTCAGCAAGGGAAGAATCGACCTCGGAAACATTCACCATAAATGCTTGGTTATGGGAATACTCATCCACGTGTGCGCTCCAATCATAAAACTCATCAGAAGTAGAAATGAGTGCAGAAGACGTGGGAGTAGCAGATGTTTCCTTTGTTTGAGGTTGAGTAGATGAAGAATATGTCTTGGAAGTTGATGGCTTGGTAAAACCAGAAGTAGGAGCTTTATTCTTCTCACACTCTCTTGCAAAGTGACCAAGGTTTTGACAATTGTAACAACGAACTCTTGATTTGTCAAAACCTGGTTTACCTCCCAGTTTATTTTTACCAGTTCTTTGTAAAAACCTTTTAACCCGCCTGGTAAGCATAGCCATATTCCATTGCAAATCCATCTCTTCTAGGTCATCTGGATGCAATTGATCATAATCCTCTTCAACTAACTCAACATTTCCAACTCTTCCAGAAATAAAAGCTTCATATGAAGACAAGAATGCAGTAACAACATTTGCATGATCTTCAGTCACTCTTGAAACTTGTGGATTAGAATTCTGTTGTTGTTGATGGCTTGAAGTTGGAGAACTTCCAGAACCATAAAAACCAAAACTTGAATAACCACCAGATGTGGTTCCACTTGGATTTCCACCAGAATAAGTTCCAGATCCTGAATATAATGCCGTTGTTTCAGAAGATTTGGTAGTACCAAATTGAGTAAACTGCATCATTTTTCCTGTCTCCTTTTTCTGGAGAGACACATCATACACCTGAAGCTTATTAATTAAATCCTCAAAAGCATATTCTCCTAATGACTCATCTTCCATCAAGATATTTGCTTTGATGTCCCATCGAGAAGGCAAAGCTTCAATCAATTTTTCATTGATTTCAAGACGCTCAAGAATCATTCCATGTCTTTTTAACTCACTGATAAGCTGTGAGTACCTAACGATCAAATCGTTAAAAGACTCATTGGGAATACAGGTGAAAACATCCCATTGTTTCTTTAGTAAATCGCGTTTGCTCTTTTTCAATTTATCATTACCAGCAAACCGCTTTTCCATTGCTTTGTACAATTCAAAAGCAGTAGATAAATCTTTTTACCCTGCTAAAACATCGCTTGGAAGACTCATTGAAATGATGGATTTAGCCTTCTTATCACGATCATGTTCTTTTCGTTCTTCCGAATTCATCATCTTTAATGATTTAGGTGGAGGATTATCTCGATAAATGCCTTCTGCTCTTGGATGTATATATTGTTCCATTATTGGAATCATCAAATCAGGATCATACAAAGCAATAAATGATTCAAAACGATATCTCCAGTCATCGTAATCGTTTTGACAAATAAACTTGGGTGGTTTTGTAGTTGTTCCGGTCTCTTGATCATTTTTCATCATCGTTTGCCAATTAACATGAGCCATCTTCCAAGATGAAATCCGTTAATCACACTAAAAATTCTTTAATCTTTCTTTGTGAATACAATATCCGTGAATACTAACCAAATACTAATATCCGTGAATATTAATATTCGATAATACAAATATCCGTGAATATTAATATCCGATAATACTAATATCCGTGAATATTAATATAAGTGAATACTAATATCCGTGAATATAAGTATCCGTTAATACAATATCCGAGAATAACCAAATACTAATATCCGTGAATATTAAAAAACAGTTAATAATATTTTGAAATTTTTTAATCCGTGAATGTAATACCACTGTTTATGCGACAATAGTATAATTCACGGATACTGTTTATGCGACAATAGTAATATTCACGGAGTATATATATTCACGGAATTCTGAATTCACGGAAAATGTTAATTCACGGAAGACGATTTCCAGAATTTTCAAAATGATCCAGATTCTTCAAAACAGACTTGTTTTTTATGAAACTTGATGCAATGTGCTCGGAATTCAATTTCCGACACTCAGAAACGATCAATTTGAACTTTGAACGTCAAAGTTTCAAACATGCAGAAAAGACGTGAACTCCTGGTATGTCTCTTGATCAACGCGTCATCATAGAGTAGATGTGAATGAATTCAGAAAAGATTCTATATCAGAAATCACTTGTTAACACCTTCAGAATGATTTTGACTCTGTCTCAAATGATTGTAACACTAGACATCACTGTAACTTCTTCAAATCTTCATCTTCACACTTTAATTCACACAAATGTTCTAATTTCTTATCCTTTGGCTCTGATACCACTTGTGAGCGTCCTCGGATCAGAATACGCAAACTAGAACGTATGTATATTCGTGCGGAATACAAATATACACAATCACAATGTGAATTATAGTAAAGAAGAAAGAGAATAAATGTATCCAACAAGAAATATTGATTTGTATTGCAATATCAATCTTTCATATACAAGAAGTCAAAAATACAAGTGAATGTCTACAAGTGATCTCTAAAAATCTCTCCAAAAGAACATACACAAACTGACTTCAACTATGCTATTTATAGACGACTAACTACGACAATGCCAAGTATAATCCGTGAATAAGAATTCACGGAATTACACCGTTCGTGAATCCAAGCATTCACGGAATGCAAATGTCGAATCAGGCATTCACGGACAATCCATTATTGTCGAATCATTAACATTCACGGATGGACACTCATCTATTGTCGAATCTTTAACATTCACGGATAACCTAATCACGGATTAACACTTGAACAAAAATTAAGTATTAATCAAAACATGTCTTTACATCCGACCTCCTCGGAAGAAACAGAAAAGGAAACAGAAAGTGAGAGGGGTTCGGAGGATGAACTGAACTCACCGTATAAGCCCTCTATCGCAAGGAGGTTCACGGCCCGAATTGCCAACTGCCGAAGGCCTGCTCGAATGAGGATGCCCTCGCACGTTCGAATATATGACGGTACCACAGATCCGGATGATCATCTCAGTCTCTTCTCAGGAGTAGCAGAGATGGAACAGTGGTCCATGCCCTTATGGTGCCACATGTTCGCACAAACGCTGTCCGGCTCCGCCCGGGTATGGTATGACAGCTTGCCGGAAGGAAAGATTGACAGTTCTGAAGAATTGAGGAGAAATTTCATCGCGCATTTCACGTCACAAAGAAGGTACACTCGACACGCGGTTGAAATACATGACATTAAGCAACGGGAGAACGAAACCCTCCAATGCTTCATGGATCGATTCAAAACTGAAAGCATTGAGATTAGCGGCACCACGGAAATGATGCAAATTTCCGGCTTCATGCATGGGATCCGAAATAGACAATTGATAGAAAAGTTAAACAGCGAAATACCAAACACAACGGAAGAAATGTGGGAAATCACTAAAGCTTTCATACGGGGAAAGGAAGCAGCTGCATCGCAAACCACCGATTCGATCTCAAAAAAGATACAAAAGGGACAAGTCCCCTGGAAGCCACTCGGACCCTTCAGACCATTCCTGACTTACGGCCCCAGGGCACCGGAGGCAAGGAGAAGCACCTTACCTGCCGGAAACCATCGGAGAAATGCTCCTTTCACGGCACTCACAAAAACACCAAGTGAAATTTTGGCAACGGAGGAGGCACGCTCCATCTTTAAGCCTCCAGGACCGATGGTCGGCGTCCCCGAACGAAGAAACCTCGACAGATACTGTGATTTTCACAATGAAAGGGGACACTACATGGACGACTGCTTTCAACTCCGAAAGCAAATCGAGGAAGCATTAAAATCAGGTCGTCTCACACATTTGATCAAAGAAGTTAAGAAATGCAACGTGAATAGCAAAACCGTGACCGGTATAAACGATTAACACAGCAACTTCCACATATGCAAGACAACAACGTTTCATCGGGTCAAATTAGTCTTACCTCAACGATGGGATCTCCCACATATGCAAGACAACACGTTTCCATAGAACCACACAATAGAGCTACATAGAACAGTACAATACATTAAACTACACATATATCGCATAACAACTCATGTCCAAAAGAAAATCAAATAGTGAGCCACAATAATAAAACAGTTCAAAACGTTTGAGCATTCTTTTCCCCCAATGAGAAAAATTATAAAAAGGGACCACGAAACTCACCTCGATTAGCAAAGTTCTAGCTCATAACGTCCGCAAAAATCTATTATACGATTTGCATGTGGATAGTTTGGAAAAATAAAATAGTATCTATGATTTAATTGTTTTAGTTAATAGTTTATGAGTAAGGTTCAAATTAGTATACCAACTTTGAGTGAGAATGTGAGAACCCACAGATTTCTACCATGTGTCACTTTATTCTCTCTCATCCACATTTTTAAAAATTAAATATCTCACAAACGGTAAGTCGAAAAATCATGAAAATTGCACCATAAAATTCAGCGTTTTCTCCTCTTTGATTTTCCGTCCCTCAAGGCATACTTTCGATAACTTTTTTTTTCTTCCATTTTTTGGTGGGTCTTACAAATTAGTAACACATGTGTTAGTGATTGGTTATACATTTAATTTGGGGTTAAGGTTAGAGTTTAGGGTTAGGTTTCGGGTTTAGCAGGGTGCAGGGTTTAGGGTTTAGTAGTGTTTAGGGTTTAGTAGGGTTTAAGGTTTAGGGTTTAGTATGATTTAGGGTTTAGAGTTTTATAAAACGTTTAGGGTTTGGGGTTTAGGATTTGAGGTTTGGGGTTTCGGGGGAGAAACATCAAACCTCAAACCCTAAACCCTAACCTCTAAAACCCAAACCCTAAACCCTAAACGCAACACTTTAACACATGTGTTAGTAAATGTGAAACCCATCAAAAAAAGGGGAAAAAAATCTCGTCGAAAGTATGCCTTGATGGACGGCAAATCGAAGAGGAGAAAACGCCGAATTTAATGGTGCAATTTTCATGATTTTTCGATTTGTCTTTTGTGAGATAATTGATATTTGGGGGTAAATGGGTTTTGTACATGTGGACCATTCGCTTTCCACACATGGCATGATATTATTGGTTCCATCATTCTCACACAAATTCCTATTCTCATTTGAACCCCACCCAATAGTTTATATATAGTTTATTAGTAGAAAGTGGTATTTTATTTGACTGATTCATTAGGATTGACCTTGAATTGGAGAAGTGGTCATGGAGAGGTGGTCATCCCATACCCACGTTTGTTTAATTGTTATTTTTCTTTTCTTTAAATACTGTGCTCTTGATGGAATCAATAAATAGAAAATTTGCTCCAACAATTATTCTTTTTTCTCATCTTTTTGCTCCAACGTTTGTTTAATTGAACCAACAGAAGTTTCCACCCTCGAGGTAAGACAATATGATTCGATGAAACGTTGTTGTATGAGAAATGTTGATACATGTGTTTACGTTTAACGATGTTAATACATTGATTACACTTTATGTATCATTTCACTCACCTGTCCTATTTAAAGTGGCACGGCACGTTAAACTTGTTTTTCTTCTAAATCTATGAATTCACCAACCATGTGTTGACCTTTCAAACATTTCTTTTCAGGTAATGCTAATACTTCTGGAGTTTAGACTAATAGAGTATAGCACGCAGTGACGTAGCCAGGATCTAGCTTGCAGGGTGGTCATAAGCCCATAACAAAATGTCATACAATTAATTAGTTTGGTCAATTCCTCAAACAAAATTAGCAAAAATTTGTTATAAAAGTGTTAATATATACTTTAAACAAATTCTCTAACAAGTTAAGTACATATTAAACTTATGAACTGATATTGTTACTAATACAATGCTTACGTTAAGTTATGAAACTAAATTAAAAAAAAACTAATTTTAGTTAAATCAATTCAAAATTACAGAGGAAAAATTAACTGATTAACCATTAAATTAATATGTTATAACATTAGATATTTTCCTTTAGATTTTGTGAAGTTTTTTGAGTGGGCTAACAATAAATAAATAAGTTTAGTTCAGAAATATAACACTTTAACAAAAAAATTGTGAGTTTGTCATAGCCCACTCTTATTCTAATACTGCTCCGTCCCTGATAGCAAGACTGATAGGTTGCATTGGGACTCTGCTTGTGTAGAATTCTAGACTATTTCATTTGGATATATGTTGTTTGATAAAGGCGTTTTGTCTTGATTTGAAATGTATGTGAAACGGTTACTTAATTATGATTATGTACTCATGGAAACGATTGACCACAAGACAAGCCGCCCTTTGTGTTGGGAGAGATCATGACACGTTGATGATTTCATTTAGTGAATTTCTTTTATATCGATGTGTTATGATCTAGTTACTCGTCTCTTCTCGTTGTTTCCACTTTAGACAGGTTGTGACACTATCAGTTCCTATTTCATTCTTCTACTAAAACCCCATAAAACTCTCAACGAAAAGTTGTAAATCAGCAAACAACCGAACAGTTGTCGGAGATTTGGAAAATGATGGGAAACAACAATTGTGATCGGCGGCCGGAAAACAGGAAACCACCACCGCTTGTGATAATCAATTTGGAGCTCGATTATAATGTGTGAAAGTGTGCTTGATTTGATCCATATATGTGATTAGTCGTATGTTTGGAAGGATTTTGAGAATTTTATATAGGTTTATAACGTGGGATATCCAATTAATGTTAACGCGTAAAGTAGCTTTTCAATTGATTACATGTCATCACAAAATTTTGTAGGCTATGGAATCTGCCGGAGTGCTGGTGACGGAGCAAAACCGTGGGAAGGGTTGGTTGTTTTCTATGAGTTTAAAAAGAAAAAAGAAATAAAAGACAACTAATTAAAGATAAAAAAAAAGGATGAGAGGAGCAGAGCTCTCTAGAGGAGCAGGAATGACAAGAATAACATGCAGTAAATTGTGCTTAAAATGTAGTAAATTATGTTTAAAATGCAGTAAATTATGCTCAAAATGCAGTGGATCAAAAAATAAAATGCATCATTTACTGCATTTTAAGCATAACTTACTGCATTTTAAGCATAATTTTACTGCATTTTATTCCTGTTCTCCCTAAAATGCAGTTGATCAAAAAATAAAATGCATCATTTACTGCATTTTAAGCATAATTTACTGCATTTTATTCATGCACTCCCTGCTCTTCTGAACTATTCCCAAAATAAAATAATTAGAATTAAAAAAGAATGGACTAAAAATTCATTGATAAGTCCTTTTTAATTTTTTATTAATATATTACACAGCATTTCCTACTTGGATTTATACAAAATTAATAAATAAGCTATTGTTTACAACTTGGCATTTTACTGGTTATAACCCGTCACATACACACAAATACACAATGGACGTTATTAATATTTACGTGCACAAATACTAAAAAAGTTAAAGCATAATCGTATACATTTTCAGACACTTAATTCTATAAGAATTCAACTAAATTGTCGTATTTTTAAAGTAACTTTGACAACTTGTATAATACCCAGGCATTACTCAAGTCTTCCGGAGTCATATATAAGCATTCAATTGTGGCATTTTCATATTGATCGACCAATGTCTTGTAGTCGCCAATGGCTTGATAATGTGATACGTAATAATTTTTCTATTAGTTTTATTAAAATTTATTTATCCTACCATATCCTTATGATAATCAGCTATAATTGCTACAATTCTTTCTTTTACTATCATAAAAATAAAATAAAATAATAACATTCATATACATTCTCTAACCGTCATTTTTACATACAATAAATGTAGTTGGAATCAATAAGTTGATTGTATAAGTTTTTTTTTACTCATGCACCGTAGCGGTGTTCCCACGTTGAGTCATATAAAGTTCGAGCCAATCTCGTTTTACATTATACAATCTGGAGTTGGGTTCGAACTCGACTTATTAAATCAACATTTTGACAATACTAATGTTGGAAATTTTTCACAGTCTTCCCGTCAAGAGTCGACTCGTGAATCATAAGAGTTTAACAGCTATGCTCTTTTGTGTATAAACCTTTAGTTTTAATGAAATAAATGTTATTTTATCTAATTCTTTTTAAAAATATTAATCTATACAATTATTTACATTAGAAAAACAAAAAAAAAACAAATAATAAAAAACTCCAGAACACTGTCCAGAACACTATCACCACACTGCAAAATTCAGTCACAACATTCTCCAGAACATTGTCATGAACACTGTGGTGACAGTATCACCACTCCTTGTGCATTATAGGAAATGAAATGCTTAAATTAAACTTTTTTAAATAGTAGCTTAACAAGATGTTTTATTTTTATGACATTTAACACCTAAAACCTATATATAAAAATCGAATTACTACAATGTTTTAAAACCCGGGCTTTTAGTCGACCCGGAAAAGTGTTAATTTCTGATCGGACCGGTTAGGCCGGAAGGTCGGACCGGAATTAATAATAGTATACATTAGTAGTATTTAGTGATTTTTTTTTATTTTTTAATAGTTATAATTATAATTATTAATTATATCATGTATCTTACATATCTAATAAAAGGGAGTTGATGCTGATGTCATGATGCTGATTTGTCCCATTTTTAGACAATCTCAATGCTGACTTGGCATCTATCATATTCAAGGAATTTTCTCAGAATTTTGATTTTCTTTAAATTGATATAAAATAATAATACAGGCCATTGCCTTGCTGACGTGGCAGCTTAAGATGCAAGATAAATTAGGTTAATTAACTTTTAAAATAATTAAATTAAATTAAATTAATCATTTTCTTGAAACTCCTATGCTTCTTTTTCATGCTCAAATATTATTGATTTCTCTCCAACCAATGTCACCTATCTTCTCTGATTGGTTTGTCTGTGTATCTACCACCGCTCATTTTTTTGAGACTTGAAAACGTATTTTGCAAGCTTTAATTAACTTGGTAGGTTCTCTATCCACACCTCATCATCTGCATCAAACCTGTTCATCTATCTCTCCATTCAACCATGGAAAATTCTTCAATAATCTTCTCCATTTCCATCATTCTCTAGAAGTTTTAATCTTATAATTTTAAGTTTCGTCTTTGTAGGTGGGGATAGGAGGAACCTTTAAGAAATGATGACATCACGCGATAAGAAACCTGCAAAAGCCTCAGCCAGTTGACCCCGTGGTATTTAGATTCTATCCGATTTGAATCGGCCTTCCGCTAATCACTCCGACAGCGATTCCGATGGCCCTCAGAAGTACTATACCGGTGCAAAATGAGGTTTACACTTTTAAACCCTTAATTTCGTTCATTATTGTTGCTCCCTAAGCAGCGAACAGTGCAGTCGGTATACGTTAACCGAAGGATACTTCGGTATGTGAAAGTCGAAGGATATTAATGAGTTCGAAGCAGGATCAAGAGAGGATATGGGATGTTTCCAGGAGTCCTGAACCGAAAGGATATGATACCTTTCGGTTGGCGGTTCCCTATCGGTAACCTAAAATGTCTCTGAGGACACACAGATCATACGCCACAATAGTCAGGAGTCCCTATCGGTATGAGAGCGTATTTATTGTGAATCATTAATTCCCACCTACTGGTGATTAGGTGTTTATTTATAGTGTCCGAGGTATCAGTCTTTTGTCTGTTTCGGTATCACCCTTTTATCCTGTGGGTAGAAGTGTTGCCGCCGCCAGTTGGCGTATTAATTAGATGTGACAAGTCGTTTGGTTTGTCTATCGGTCGGTGTGACCCTTTCGGTTGTATGGCAGTGGTTTCGATATGCAAGTGCCGTAAGGGAGGTACGTCATCAGCCCCCCAATCTATTTTGGTGAAAAATATTTTTACCAGGATAGATTTGTTATATATAATTTTTTTTTATATATATTCTTTCGGCCATAGAAGGTTCCAGATCTTATTGGTCGTTTAACATTGAGCGTGCTGTTCTGTGTTGCTTCGTGACGCGTGGAAAATCATCATGACCCCGTCTTGTCAATCTGTCAGAAGGGCGCGTCGGTTTCTCTTTTCGTAACGGTTATATTTTGCTGCTATAAATACCCTTTTATCCTGGTAAATATTTATTACCTTTCATCTTTTTTCCTCTGCGACCGAAACGCCTAGCTTCCTGCCGATACAGATTTACTTGTGCTACCGAAACCTGGAACTTTCTTCCTAGGTAATTTTTCTTTCGTCTATATTATTATTTTGTCCTTATGGTTTGTAATCTCTTGCTATCTTCGCTTTTGATTTGGTGGGTTTCTACCGTTAATTTGTATGTATGCTGCTGTTTCGGCGTTTTATAGTATTGCCTTTCCTTTTCGGTATATGTAGTTATTATATTCTTTCGACATGGCCGACGGCATGGCTATTGGCAACTGGGATACAAGCTTCTCGGTTATGACTCAAACCAGCGTCAACGTTTTTTGCGCAACATATAATATACCTATGGATCTTAATCCTATCGCCCCTGGTCCGAATAAACGTATAGATGAGTTTCCGGAGGGTATGATAGGTGTTTATACTCGTATTTTTAATTGTTCAAACTTGCGTATACCATTCTCCCGTTTCTTCCTTACCGTTATGCAATATCACAATTTTCATATTTCTCAATTGACCCCTGGTGCTGCTCTCAAAATTTCCACTTTCGAGATTCAATGCCGTTCTCTTGGCTTCGAACCTACTGTTCCTCTTTTTCGGCGTTTCTATATGCTTAGTCGCAAGGGTAATTGGATTACTGTTGAGGTTAGGCCGAAACCTATAGCCAGTTGTATAACTCAATACCCTACCAGTGTTAAAAGGTGGAAAGATCACTTTTTTTATATTAAAGCCTCCGCTGTTCCTTTTAAGATGGTGTGGAAACCCTTAGGTGTTGCTATAAAAGATGACATGCCTACCGATGCCGAAGTTGGGCCTGATCTTGTTCGAACATTGATTACCAACCCTATACGCGTTCGTAGTCTATTTGAGCAAGCGCTGGTGGTTGCTGGAATCAGTCGGAATTGGGCAAATGATGATTTGGTACCTACTCTGATGGTCGGAGAGGAAGGTGTGTGCGTGTAATCTAGTTGTGTATGCACCGAACATACATGTTTATATGTACATTTTTGTTTATATATATATGTTTGTGTGTGCCGATATGCGACTGATCTTTCCCCCTTTATTTTTGTCTTTTTCAGAGATGAGTTTAAGGGCATTTCTTCAAAAGAAGGATTTATCCGAGGTAACCGCTGGGTCTCGACCACGTCGGCCAGAAGAGCCAGTACACCGATTGGTTAGGCCGGATATTGTCGTTCCTCCTTCCGAAGAGCACGTTGTTCTTATTGCTCCTGCTTCCCTGCCGACATCGTCTTCCCGAGCTTCCCTACCGAAACGAAAAGATGGTGGAGATGGTGTCGAGTGCAGCAAACAACCAGCTAAACGTTTAAAACGTGTAGCCCAACCTCGAAAGGCCGTGTCTCCCGAGAAGGCTTTCGGTACCTCCCAACGTCAACTAGTGGATGAAGAAACGGAGTCTGAGACCGAAGGTGACATTTCTGATTTTGGTAATTTTGATGATTTCTTTCCGGGCGGTACGCCTCCTGCTTTCGGGTGGTCCACCCCCGATGTATTTATGAAAGATATCGCTTTTGACAAGCTAAGAAATAGTCCTTGCGACCGATCTCTTGACCCTCAAGCTGTCCTCCGTTCTGTAGGTTCGAAACGGGCATCACCACCGCATCTGGGGGCCGAGGATGATGGTTCTAATCTCAGGAAGGAGGTCATTGATGTTGATGATATTAGTGAGAATGTTGCGTCGGGGGTAGGTCAGAAAGGTGGGGAGGAGTATGACGATGGGGGAGGTAGGTTTTTGAATGGTGGTAGTAACTTGCCTGTTTTTGAAGATTACGCTAAGGGGGAGGACATCGCAGGTCAAAGGTCTCGGTATGCCGAAAGAGGCCTAGAGGAGTTGGAGGCTGAGTTTGCGGAGAAGGTATTTCGTCCTCATTGGGACATCAAGAATAAAGATGTGATGGATGATGCCTACGTCTACCGGGAGCTCATTTGTGGGTTAGCTACCGATGGAGAGAAGCGCGTAATGTCCACCAAGTCTTCTATTCAGGTATATGGTGCTCGTGGTGTAGTGTTTTGGTACATTTATTTGAATAATGTGTTTACCTATCATTCGTATATTTTGCAGGTCATGTCTGATTTCTACCGTCACCAGGCTTCGACCGTTACACACGGTAGGGAGGCCGTTCGGAGGTAGGAGGCGTGTTACGAAGCTCTCCGTCAGGAGAGGCAGAATATGAAGAAAGCTATTTCCGATATCCAAGAGCGTGATAAGCGTATTTCTGAGCTTCAGGTCCAGGTTGACGGAGGGTTGTTAGATGAAACCAGACTTTGGGTTGCGTGTGAGCGGTTGCGTGTGGCCGAGAAGAAAAGGGAAAAAGTTGTGGCAGATGTGAGTATGTTAATGGAGACGGTGGAAGGAAAGACTGAGGAAAATATCCTGCTGCAAAGGCAGGTTAATGAGCTGTCTGCTACCGTTGCCGAGCATGAGAGAACCCTAGCTACCGAAAGGAGCAGTGGCGCCGAGAGGCTTTTAGCAATGGAGCAGTCCAAACAGCAGGTTGTCGATAAGCTTGTCAGGGAGAATGACAAATTGCGGGAGGAACGTAGGTGGTTCGCCGCTCATTCTTCCGGTTATGCTTTCGAGACCCTCAGGCAGAGTTATGAGTACTTAAGCTCCCTTGCCCATGTCCAAAATGCCAGTATTTCTTACGATCGGCATGAGGGGGTTGTTCTTGGTTATCACAATGCGAGTATGGATGTGTCGATGGAAAATTCTGAGGGTTATGATCCGGACGCGGAGAAACGCTTGGACATTGCTGCCGATGAGTTGGGTTTGTGTCAATATCCCTATCTGCAACGGCTGGCCGAAGATGGAGACATATCTATTGAGGATTTTAAGGCCTTGAAACCTGCTTCGGCTCCTCAGACGTAGGTTTTATGTAATCTTTGGGAATTTTCGTTTTTGTAATAACTTTTATTCTTTTGCCGTTTGTCTACCGAATATTATTTGTATTATATATTGTATGTGTATATGGGTACGATCATGTTTGCATTATGACTTGCTTTTTCGTATTCGATGTAGTTTTGTGTTTATGATTGCTTAGATTACTGTCTGCCGTAGGCAGTTGCAGTTTCTCTTTTATATGCGATTTTACTTATGCATCTCGTTTCTGGTCATTGTGATCGTTAGGAAAAGCGTCCTTTGCAGATTTCTGTGACCTTGTAACCTTGGTTAGTCATTTGCAACCAATGGTTTCAATATACCAACTTGTGTCGGTATACCGGAGCGAATTGGAGGGGTGTGCTCAACCTTATGTGTTGCTTGCGATTGTATAAGAAAACCGCTGCTCACAGCGTTGATATCATTAAGTATTGTATTACATTTGGGTTATCATGAAATCAAAATCAACTCTTAACACCGTTACCCCTAAAAGAAAAATTTCAAAAGTAATATTTCCGAAGGTTAGTTCCATTCCAATTCCTTGGTATCATTTTTCCCTTATCGTCCATCAACTCGTACGATCCATTGCCGAAGGCTCTGGTTATTCGGTATGGGCCTTCCCATTTCGGACCCATCTTGCCGAGGTGTTGGGCCCTACTTGCATCGTTTCTTCTAAGGACATGTTCGCCAACCCGATATGTCGAAGGACGAACTCGTTGATTATAGTATTGCTCTACCTTCTTTTTGTGGTTTGCCTCTCTAATGGAGGCGATCTCACGTCTTTCTTCCAACAAATCCAAGTTTAATGACAATTTTTGGTCATTTTTCTCAGTTCCTGCTTTGGTAGTTCGAAAGGTTGGAATTCCTATTTCGGCCGGTATGATTGCCTCCGAGCCGTAGGTCAGGCTGAAAGGTGTTTCCCCATGGCTTGTCTTCGTCATTGTTCTATGTGCCCATAGGACGTGTGGCAGGTGGTCTGTCCAATTCGACCCGTCCGTATCGATTCTCGTCTTTAATCCTTGTACAATGCTTCGGTTGATTCTTTATACTTGTCCATTCCCTTGTGGGTGAGCCACCGATGTGAAGATTTGTTTTATGTTAAGCTCTTCGCACCACTCTCTAAAAGGGTTGTCTGCGAACTGCTTTCCGTTATCCGTCACCATCTCCATAGGTATACCGAATCGACAAACAATATTGTCCCACACGAATTTTTTGACATTTTTTTCTGTTATAGTTGCCAATGGTATTGCTTCGACCCATTTGGTGAAGTAGTCTACGGCCACCAATAGGAATTTAAGTTTCCCTGGGGCCAGTGGGAATGGCCCTACAATGTCCATTCCCCACTTTCGGAATGGCCATGCACCTATCACAGGTATCATGTTTTGTTTCGGCGCCTTTTGTATCGGTGCGTGCAATTGACAGGCTCTATATTTCCGTATCTCTTCGACTGCATCTCGGTGCATTGTCGGCCAATAATATCCTGCATTCATTGCCTTAGCCACCACCGACCTGGGGCCCGAATGGAGCCCACATGACCCCTCATGAATCTCTCTTATTATGTAGTTTGCCTGTAGTGGTCCGACACACCGCAAAAGAGGTCCGAGGAACGACTTTTTATATAACACGCTATCTTCAACTTCGTAACGTAGCGATTGTATGGCTACTTTTTGTGCCTCTCTTTCATCGTCATGCAATACTCCTTCGGTTAAGTATTGGTATATGGGTGTCATCCACGTTATTCCGTCCTCGGTCACCACGAGATTTACCTCTTTTGACATAATCGAGCGTTCATCTAACGTTTCGACAAACATTTTCTTGGTTAAGTGTTCGAAAGCCACTGAAACTAATTTGCTTAATGCGTCTGCTTGGTGGTTTTTGCTTCTCGGTACTTTGGTTATTTCGGCCTTTTCGAACCTTTGCATTAATTCCTTTGCTTTATCCCGATATAGCTTCATTGCGTTGTCTCTTGCTTCGTATTCTCTGTTGATTTGACTAGCTACCAATTTTGAATCCACGGACACCTTTAACCTTTCTGCTCCTAGTTTTAGCGCCAATCGGAGCCCTGCCAATAACGTCTCGTATTCGGCCTCGTTGTTCGACGCGCCGAAGTTGAAGCGGAGTGCGTACGTGTGTTCAATTCCAGTGGGATCCGTTAGTATAAGACGAGCACCAGATCCCAGACTGTTCGATGCTCCATCAGTGAACAGGTGCCATTCGGTTTCTTTGAGATTTACTGTCGCTGTCCCCATTGGCATTTCGACCATGAAGTCCGCAAGTATCTGGCCTTTGATTGTTGTTCTTGACTTTTATTCTATGCCGTGTTCGCTAAGCTCAATGGCCCATTTTGCCAATCTTCCGGATACCTCCGGCTTTTGCAGTACCTGCCGAATCGGTTGCTCCGTAACCACTATTATCTGATGTGCCTAGAAGTATCGACGTAAACGTCGGGATGCATGTACTATGGATAAGGCCAATTTTTCTAAAGGTGGGTAGTTTACTTCCGGACCATGTAATGCTCTGCTAATGAAGTATGTCGGCAGTTGTTTACCATCCCTTTCGGCCATCAGGACCGCACTAATTGCTTTTTCGGCCGCTGCTAAGTATACGAACAAAGTTTCTCCCACTTTTGGTGCCACAAGTAATGGAAGGAAAGCAATGGATTTCTTTAGCTCTTCAAATGCGCTTTCCGCTTCCGTTGTCCATTAAAGTCTTTTTTAGTTATGCATTTCTTTAGCGTTTTGAAGAAAGGTAATGACTTTTCGGCTGACCGAGACAGGTACCTGTTTAACGCGGCCAACTTCCCATTTAATTTTTGCACTTCTTTTGCGGTCCCTGGTGAACGCATTTCAATTATCTCCTTTGTTTTATTCGGATTTGCTTTCATGCCTCTTTCTGTGATTACATGACCGAAAAATTTTCCCTCCTCGACGCCGAAGATGCACTTCTTTTGGTTAAGTTTCATGTTTATCTTCCGTAGGTTACCGAAAGTCTCTTCGATGTCTGCCAACATTGTTTGCGGCGCTTTGTTTTTTATTACTATATCGTCGACGTAAGCTTCCAAGTTTCGTCCTATTTGTTCCTTAAAGCATCGGTCCACCAACCGTTGATATGTGGCCCCGGCATTCTTCAATCCGAAAGGCATCTTTCGGTAGCAGTATACCCCCTGATCGGTATGAAAGGCAGATTTATCTTCGTCCTCCTTCGCCATCTGTATCTGGTGGTAACCTTTATACGCATCAAGGAAACATGTATATCTAAAACCGGAGAGCGATTCGACCTTCCAGTCAATTTCCGGAAGGGGATATGGATCCTTAGGACAAGCATTGTTGATGTCTTTGAAATCCACACACATCCTCCATGTACCGTCACTCTTTTTTACCATAACTGGATTTGCAATCCAAGTTCGGTACTTTACTTCTCTCAGGATTCCGGCATTCACCAATTTGTCTACGGCCTCGCATGCTGCTTTACTTCTCTCCGGAGCCAAGGCCCTCTTCTTTTGTACCGTTGGACGTATGCTTCGGTCGACATTTAACCTGTGTTCCATAATGCTTCTCGGTACTCCCACCATGTCGGCCTCTGTCCACGCGAATATGTCCATATTCCTTCTTAGTAGGAGCAACATTTCTTCCCTAATGTGTTTCGGTATTCTTCCTTCCAGAGTTATTGGTTGTTCTGGATATCGTGGATTTAGGATTACCGACTCCTCCACCTCTCTCTCTTTTTCGGGTTGGTGGTGTTTCGCACCTTGCCTCTGGTAGCCGGGTATATTCGGCAGGAGTTCCCCATATAACTCCCTTTCGGCTTGTAAACTTTCCAGGACCTCTTTTCTCTCTGCTTTTATCGTTGCGATGCCATGCGGAGTTGGGAATTTCATCATGGCGTGCATGGTCGATGGTATGGCACGCAAGGCAGAAAGGCCTGGACGTCCCAGCAGGATGTTATAGGACGATGGTGCATCGACCACCAAAAATTGTAATGTAACGGTTCGACTCATTGGGTATATTCCAAAAGTTACCGGTAAAACTACTTCACCCATCGGCCATACTCTTTCCCCGGCGAAACCTACGAGTGGTCCCCCTGCGTCCACAATTCGTTGTTGTGCCTCTATGTTCAATGCCCGAAAGCAGTCCGCATACATAATTTCAGATGCACTCCCTCCGTCGATATATATCCGATGTACCATTTGATTTTCCACTTCAGCTTTGATGACCAGTGGGTCGTTAATGGGAAATCCTCCCGGCACTGTTGGGAAAACAATTGGCTCGTCCATCCACTCTTCGTTCCGTTCTTTCCTCTTTGTTCTATTCCATTCGGTATATGTCACCATCACAGCTTTTCCTCGTCCCCCGTGTCCATTGCCTTTCTGCCCGTGAGGCATCGAAGGTTTGCCTTCTTGTCTTCCTGTTATTTAACATAGCCTGATCAACTATGTACAATTAAGAGAATATGATGTGAGATCTGAAAGGAATCATGACTGAATAGGATACACTAGTTGACTCTGACCACGAGAGAAACCGGGACCCAAACTTGTCTGTGTTAGACACCTTAAGCTATTATGTGATATATATATATATATACACACACACACATATACACACGTATCTACCTCACAATGATTTACAGACCATGATACGAATAAGGCTAAGGTCTTTCCATTACATCCTATTTTGATGAATTATTCACGAATTCTAGAATCTCTCTCCCTAAGTTTCTTTCAAGTTGATAAACCAAGATCTATCTAATAAACTATTAGATAACTTCAATTTTGAATGATTACTAAGAAGTTTGCGGAATAATACTTAGTAATACAATGAAGATCAATATGAATAA
The DNA here is from genome assembly GCA_963422505.1 of Pseudognaphalium luteoalbum. Taxonomy (NCBI): domain Eukaryota; kingdom Viridiplantae; phylum Streptophyta; class Magnoliopsida; order Asterales; family Asteraceae; genus Pseudognaphalium; species Pseudognaphalium luteoalbum. The sequence goes on from OY730195.1 coordinate 108,476,246, forward strand.
CAATAACAGAATTATAAAAAGCTCCAATCTTATTAATGATATAAGACGAATACACTGATTTGTATTAGGGTTACAAAACCTTGAAGCTGCGCAAAAACTAAAAATAACCTAATCTAGGTTAAGGATCTCTATTTATAACACATAGAGTCCTGCTAAACAATCTCCTATAATCATGGAAGCAGTTACAATCCATAATTATTCAAACTCTGACTTCCCTCCTATTCTAGATATAAACAGTGTTAACTACCACGACTATACAAACAGTGGTAATCCCTATAACAGTGTTAACACTTGTACAATTTACTAGACTAATATACCAACAGTGGTAACTAGCCTAAGCAGTGTTAACTGTTGTAAACAAGCTAACAGTGATAACACTAACAGTTGTAACTCTTATCTTCAATCTTCAATAACAGTTGAAATCTTCTACTAGCAGTGGTAACCACTTCATCAACAGTGGTAATCCATGAAGACTTCAACTAACAGTTTTAACTCTGAAGACAGTGGTAACCAACACACTAAACAACAGTAGAAACAATAACACTAACAGTGTTAATGCCTTGTGCATTCTTCAACAGCAGTAATAACATCAGAAATCTTATTTCCCAACACAAGTGTTAACGAATCTTAAGACTCTTGCCGTACGAACTAAAAACACCTAGTGCTGATAGTTGTTTCAAACGATTTTGTTAGCCTGTGAAAAACTATAATCGTTTTACAGAATAGATCCAAACTCGAATCACACAATAATACTTGAAATACTGAAGAACAAGTTCTCTCAACTTGAGAGATACAAACTAATATAACTATATAATCACCAACCACTATACACTATCAGATCATTGAAATAATGATCTGTATCAAAAGAATGTATAACTCGACTGCAAAATATTGAGAGAGAATGAGATGATAATACAGAAAAGATAAAAGCTACAGAAACCCTAATCTCATCTCTATATATAACAATTTACATTTGACACTATTGGCCCCTCTAGAACTCCTTCTTGTAATAACCAGCAGCAACTTGAAGAAATAGCACCAAGCCCCTCCAACTTTTCTTTATTACAAATATATCCTGAAAAATGACTCAAGCATAATAATAAGAATATATATACATACATTAAGATAAGCTTGTGTAATAAACATTACATATTTTAACATTCCCCCTCAAGCTTATCTTGAAACAAGTCTATAAGGCCTAAATGTTTGGACAAAAATAAATGTTGAGATACACTTAAACCTTTTGTAAGAATATCTGCAAGCTGTAAGTTTGAACTAATCTTAATGGTTCTAATAACACCAATTGCAACCTTCTCTCTTATAAAATGTACATCAATTTCAAAATGTTTAGTCCTTTCATGAAAAACAGGATTTGCAGCTAATTGAAGAGCAGAATTATTATCACAAAACAGTTCTACAGGAAGGTTAATCTCAACTTTCAAATCATGTAATAGATTTTTTATCCAAATAATTTCACAAGCAGTTGTAGCCATGGCCCTATACTCTGCTTCAGCAGAGGACCTGGATATAGTTGCTTGTTTTTTACTTTTCCAAGAAATAAGAGAGTTACAAAAATAAACAAAATAACCTGTAACTGACTTCCTATTCAGTTTGCATTTTCCCCAGTCAACATCACAATAAGCTTTTAAAATAAAACCATTACCTTTCACAATTTGAAGACCTTTACCAGGAGCACCCTTTAAGTACCTAAGTACTCTAAAAGCAAGATTCAAATGTGATTGCAATAGAGCATGCATATACTGACTAAGAATATGGACTGAAAAAGATATATCAGGTCTAGTCAGAGTCAAATAAATCAATCTTCCAACCAATTTTTGATATTCAGTAATATTGACAAGCAACTTATCCTTTTCATTTGGTTCACAAGATACACACAAGTTTGGTTCTAAAGGAGTACTAGCAGGTTTACAACCAAGCATCCCATAATCATTTAACAATTCCAAACAATATTTCCTTTGAGATAAACATATACCCCTTTTATTATTCAAAACTTCAATTCCTAAAAAATACTTAAGAACACCAAGATCCTTAATCATAAACTTAGAACTTAAAAACAACTTAAACTTATTTATCTCATCAGTATCATTACCAGTGATAACAATATCATCAACATACACTAATAAAGCAATAAACAAATCACCTTCAGATTTAACATATAAAGAGTAACCACTCAAACTTTGTTTAAAACCATTTTCTATCAAGGCAGAATTAAGTTTAGCATTCCATTGCCTAGGAGCTTGTTTTAAACCATACAAAGACTTTGTAAGTTTACATACTTTATTATCATACTCAGAAAAATATCCCTCAGGAAGTTTCATATACACTTCTTCACATAAATCACCATATAGAAAAGCATTATTAACATCTAATTGATACAAAGGCCAATCATTTTGCACAGCCAAAGTAATAATGCATCTAACAGTAACATGTTTAACAACAGGAGAAAATGTTTCTCCATAATTAATTCCTTCCTTTTGACTATAACCCTTGGCAACAAGTCTTGCCTTATACCTTTCAATTTCTCCATTTGACTTATATTTGATTTTATAAATCCACTTACATCCTATTGCTTTTCTATTAGGAGGTAAATTTGTAATTGTCCAAGTATTATTCCTATTTAATGCTTCCATTTCAAGATTCATAGCTTCAACCCATTTATTATCTTTTGCAGCTTGAGCATAAGAAGTAGGTTCAAGAGTTTTATTTAGACTTGACACAAAACAAAAATTTTCAGCATTCAAATAGGAATAATTTATAACTCTTTCTATTCCATACTTAACTTTGCCTTCAACAACATATTCATTAAATCTTTTAGGCATAACAGTTTCTCTAGAAGATCTCCTAAAAACCTGATCTTGAACAGAAACAGACTCAGAACCAATAGGATGACTAGAACTCATTGTGCCCTCAGGAGGTGAACTATTATTCACTGGTGTTGCTGTAGAATCAAAATCATGACCATGATTTGAATTACTACTGCCATCACTAGTGTTATCCACTGGTGTTGCTGTATGATCAGAAAAATGATCATGATTTAAGTTACTACTAACATCACCATCACTGTTATCTCTCCCTTCATCATTGGGACAAGAAAACATTTTATCAAAAAAATTTAAATGATTGATATCTTTTCCCAAATTAGATTCAGAAGACAACTTCATTTTATAAGGAAATACCGTTTCATAAAATTTTACATCCCTTGAATAAAACACTATCTTGTTTTCAAGACTAAACAACTTATATCCTTTTTTATTATTTGAAAAACCAATCAAAACAGATTTCTCAGCTCTAGGACTAAATTTATCAACAGTGTTTAAAACAGTAGAAAAACACAAACAACCAAAACATTTCAAATGCGAGAGATTTGGTTCCTTTTTAAAAATCATTTCATAAGGTGATTTTCCAGATAGAACAGATGATGGTGTCCTGTTAATTAAATAACAAGCAATTAGAATAGACTCACTCCACATATTTAGAGGTAACCCCCCTTGAAACATAAGAGACCTAGCAACATTCAATAGGTGTCTATGTTTCCTTTCTACTATTCCATTCTGTTGTGGAGTATATGAACAGGAAGTTTGATGAACAATGCCTTTATTTAAAGTAAAATTTTGCATCCTATTATTAATAAACTCAGTTCCATTGTCACTTCTAAAATTTTTGATTCTTTTGTTAAACTGAGTTTCAATTAGATTAGCAAAACTACTTATATTATCAAAAACATCTTCTTTAGTCCTAATCATATAAATCCACACAGCTCTAGAGAAATCATCCACAATAGTCAAGAAGTATTTAAACCCCTCTCTACTTTGAACTCTAAAAGGTCCCCACAAATCAAGATGAACAAGTTCACCCAGACTTGTGGTCTTATGTTCACTTAAAGGAAAAGGTTCTCTGGTTTGTTTAGCCTTATGGAAAATCTCACAAGGTACACCATTTGATTCAAATTTTAAATCAAGTTTATCTTTTAATACTTTTAGAACTTGATCAGATGGATGACCAAGTCTAGAATGCCACAACTGAGATGATGCATAACAAATATTATCATGTTTATACATACCAGACTGAGATGTGTTATCAACATCAAACAAATATAATCCATTAGACTCACTACCAGTCCCCACAACTGTCCCTAGCTTCAATTCCTGAATATAGCATTTACACTCATCAAATTTAACAGTCAATTTACTATCCTTAGACAATTTGTGAACTGATAACAAACTAACACAATATTCAGGTACTACAAGTACATCAAATAACATTATATTATTTGATAATTGCAAATTCCCTATTTGTTTTATTTTTGCCTGAGTACCATTTGGATGATCAACAGTTAACTTTAATTTTGACACATCAACAACATCTTTTAAACCTTTATCAGAAACTGTCATATGTTGATTTGCACCAGAATCAATAATCCAACCCACACTAACATTTTGAACTCTTTCTGTAATGTTTGAGTTAAAAAATCTTTTAAAATTAGTGTTAAAGAATATATTACTATTAAACACAGTACCTGCCATGTTAGCATTTGCACCTTTTGCAATTGACTTATCCTCTATAAGACTAAGAAGTTTCATCATCTGTTTATTTGACAAAGAAACAAGAGTAGAACTGGTACTAGTTTGATCACAAGTAGTACTATGATTAGACACATTTTTCACTACACTTTGAGCACTCAATTTTCTTTTATAACCAGGAATCCACCCTGGAGGGTACCCAACAACTTCATAACATCTCTCAATTGTATGTCCTATTCTATTACATTTTTTACACTTCAAATTTGGATTTGGACCTTTATTATTATTATTATTATTATTATTATTATTATTATTATTATTATTATTATTATTATTATTATTATTATTATTATTATTATTATTATTTGTATTAGTTTTAAAAATAGCATTATTATTAGTCTGAGACACAAAAGCAGATGTTTGAGATTTATTATGATCACTATTTGACACCCCCCTGTGAGATTCTTCTCTAGATAACACAGCATAAGCTACCTTTACATCAGGTAAAGGTTCCCTTAGAAGTAAGTTACTTCTCACAGACATATAAGAATCATCAAGTCCCATCAGAAACTGCATCAGTTTTAAGACCCTATTATGTTCTTGAAAATTTGCAGCTGCATTACATGAACATGCAGGCAATTTAATCATAGCATCATATTGTTTCCAAAGTGTGTTTAACTTATGATAATATTCTGAAAGAGTACTACCACTTTGTTTCAAAGAATTTATTTTATGATGCAAATTAAAAACAATAGATCCATCTACTTTATCATAAGTTTCTTTTAACTCACTCCAAACCACTGATGCAGTTACTGAGAAAATTTGACCAGAATACAACTCATCAGAAACAGAACCTAATATCCAAGACAACACTACAGAATTACACCTATCCCACTGACTAGCAAGTACTAAGTCAGTTTCATTTCTTACAAAAGTTCCATCTATAAAACCAATCTTATTTTTAGTAGCTAATGCAAGAAGCATTGATCTACTCCAAATATTATAGTTTTCAGTACCTTTAAGTTTTATTGAAATTAAAGGTGTTCCTGTAGTATCACTTGGATGTAAATACAATGGATCTCCAAAATCCTACTTATTAATCAAAGTTATTTGACCAGAAGCCTCCCCTTCTTCACCCCCAGCCATTTTAGAAAATTGATTACCTATTTTATCACTACCAAATCACAGATAACACAACAACTAATCACAAACACACACCAATGTCAAGTAAGTATAAACAGATATAGATCCTATAAGGTTAGCCTAAGCAGGGATCCTTACAAGTGTTATCTCAAAAGGATTCCACCCTAGGTCTTACTTAGGGACCTCTCTTCTACCAATAAACCAAACAATGTTAGAACAACTTAGATAATTACTCACAGAATTATTCAAAAAATCAACACAAATTTAAATAGCCAGCACAGATTAGCAAATATCACAAAAAAAAAAATATAACAATTAATTTCAGAAAAGGGAAAAGAAATTTCTCACAAAGTACTCCGTGCAATTAGCAATAAGAAACAGAAAAACCTCAGCGGAAGAAGAAGAACAATTCTGGAACAGCCAAGAATTGTTTCAAACCCTAATTTATGAAATTAGGGTTTCTAGTCAGGAAACGCCACCAGATGTTGAAATCAACACCACAAGCCACAGAAATAACCCGATCAGATCAAGAATCACGAGTTCTCAAATGGAAAACCCTAAATCGCCGTTCGAAAAATAGAAAACCCTAAATCGCCAATTTCACCAGAAAAAGAACACAGAAATTGTCCCGATCAAAACCGAGATGGCTCTGATACCATGTGAAAAACTATAATCGTTTTACAGAATAGATCCAAACTCGAATCACACAATAATACTTGAAATACTGAAGAACAAGTTCTCTCAACTTAAGAGATACAAACTAATATAACTATATAATCACCAACCACTATACACTATCAGATCATTGAAATAATGATCTGTATCAAAAGAATGTATAACTCGACTGCAAAATATTGAGAGAGAATGAGATGATAATACAGAAAAGATAAAAGCTACAGAAACCCTAATCTCATCTCTATATATAACAATTTACATTTGACACTATTGGCCCCTCTAGAACTCCTTCTTGTAATAACCAGCAGCAACTTGAAGAAATAGCACCAAGCCCCTCCAACTTTTCTTTATTACAAATATATCCTGAAAAATGACTCAAGCATAATAATAAGAATATATATACATACATTAAGATAAGCTTGTGTAATAAACATTACATATTTTAACATAGACTCTCAAATTTCAACCACATACTCTTTTAGATGTCTAGAACTCACGGTAATTAATTCATAATATATCGCACTAACTTCTATTTTTAGAAATTTTCCAAAATAACCCATACACGTATAGTTGTAACTTTGACTCATTAAATAGTTTACAAAACATCCCACACTTAACACTCTAAAAATTCCCATCTTTTTATACTAGGTAGTTGACACACTTAAGTTATTTCAAAAAAAGGTTCAATATTTAATTCGAAAAATGGAATGTGTTATGTTACTTTAAAATTGTCCCAAATTATAAATCGAAAACCAGTTCTGACCACTTGACTTGCATCGACCATTTGACCAACAAAAAATCATTATTCTGACGTGAAACCACTTGGAACAGAAAGTACAATTCTAAAACTTAATTTTAGACCAAAGAATAGTTTAAAAACCTCATTGTATGATCAAGTTATGACCCTGTAAAGTTCAGTCATGAATCTGTGCAGAAACCATATTCATGTATAACATCTATTTCTTTCGTTTTAACCATTCATACTTAATCGCACGATTATATAAAACTTCAATAACTACTTCAATCCTACAGATCCTCATATGATCGTATCAAAATCGAATAACATTGGAATGGAATTTAAAAGAATTGAATACAAAATGTCATTAATCAAGATAATGATTAGATGTTCAAACAAAGACAAGAATTCTACCAACTAGTGCGCGTGTGAATGAGATTCCTTCCAAGAATCTGTAATAATAGTGAATATAAATCAAGGTTTATTTTTTGAAAAGAAACAAACGAGTATCTGAATAACAATTGTTGAAAACTTACCACCGATCGTGTATAAATAAGTTCTCGGTTAATATGATCATTCAAGGGTTAAAACCCTTAAGATTCTAACGTTAGGAAGCCTAAAATCGACTGGGAATAGCCTCTAGTGCGACTGATCTTTGTAAATGTGGCAGAAAAACGTTTAGGGTTAAGGTTAATGAAGTTTATATACGCAGGCATCCAACCGGCGATTGGGCTTGCTCAGCCGGTGGTTGGGCTAACCGACCTTGCGGGCCACGCACACCCAACCAGTGGTTGGGCCTCCAGCCTCGAATTCCAATTTTGGTTTGTTTTCTCATACGTTTATGTTTTGCTTTTGTATCTTTTTCGTTACACGTCCGTTTGCGATGATTCTTTTTACGTTGGATTCGATTTTCCAGAAACAAAGACTTTGATGTAAAGAAATTTCTAAGATAGTTCTTAATACGAAAATGTGTTCTAACGTTTAAGCTACGATTACCATAGCGTTTTGGTGACGGTTGTCACAGATGGTCTAGTTGAAGTTCAGATCTACGATTTACCGTTGAATGGCGGTTTTGAAGAGAGTATAAGGCAGTTTTCAAATCTAGCACAAACTCGTAAGTTAATCTCTGGTGAAACGGATGGCAATGGTGGTTTGTCCCAAACATGTAATTCAAATAGTCAAATCTTGTTTCTTTTGTTGATGTGTGAAGAAAGCATAATACGAAGGGAGATGTTGGATGTTGGTGGGTCTTTGTTGATGATGATGTTTGCCGCGGTTGCTGGTGGAGAGGGTTGTGTGGTGGAGAAGACGATGAAGTAATAGCTTGTTGGAGGCTTTGTTTTTTTCCCCTAAAAAATAATAATAATAGTAATAAGTAAGTGAAGTGAAAGAAATAGAAAAAAGATGTGTCATCTATGAGTTTCAAACTGATTGGGACGCTTATCTGTAAAATGATGTCAATATAGTATTCTACATATGCAGATAATGACCGGTAGGTTACTTTATACAAACGATGGTCGAAATTAATAGTTATGTACACAAAATAGTGATTAATTTAATTTTGTAAAAAATCAATGCTTTTTTAATAGTGAACGTATACAACCAAATAGGCTTACCATATTCATGTGGGGAATCTTCGATCGAGTTATTGGTTCTACCAAAACAAAATTGGTCTTACTCCGTATCAAATGATTTTATAAATATAAAAGTTTGAATTAGTGAAAACTAAAATCAAATTATATTTTACCAATTGTAAACTTACTGGTATCAAAAAGTGATGTCACCAAGGGAGGCCATAGAAACGATTTGGGGACGATATGAAACTGGACAAAGAACCAGTGTAGAGCATTTTCAAACTGTAAAAAAGACTAGGCTACAGGGTCAAGAAACTATTGGGTCATGTAACAAGGTAAAGTGTAAGTTTTATACCTTAATACTTGAGTTCAATAGTTATCAGCTTTGGAATTACTTGAACTCAACTTCAATTGAAAAATATTAATAATGTAGAGGTTAAATTGTTTAATTGTACTTTGATTGTAAGTTCGTGTATACAAGCGATGTATAAGACGAATCATTATTCAATATTAGAAAAAGAACAAGCACAAATAATGGTGAATATACTCATGTTTTATGAGGTTTATGTAGAGAAATCGAGTAGCATGGATTTGTACATTGTAGATCATGAGATATCCCAAATTAATTTTATTTTAGTGTTCTCATTTCATAAGATTTTCTATGTTCCCCAAGCGTTGACGTCCCCGTAGGTAAGTGTATTTCGATTTCTCTCCAATTTGTTTGTCATTATAATTAAAAGAAAACTTCAAATATGTGATTTTGTGACTAGTTTATAAAGTAGTATTATTATTTTATTTTATTTTTGAATTACTTTTTTGATATTGGTTCAAGAACGGCAGTTCAATTTTGGACGCAAATGGAGGAAATAAATAGAGTATTGCCATGTGTCTTTTTCCATTTCTCCACCTCCTTCATTTCTTCACCTTTTTTATTTCTCCACTTTTTCTTATTTCTCTAACCTTATCATTTCTCTTCCTATTTTTTTCCTTCAATTTTTTAGTGTTTTATTTTTTTACATTAATTTTGTTTCTTATTATTATTATTAATTTTTTTTTTTTTTGCATTTTTAAAAGTTCTTGTTATCTGTTTTTTTTCAACCTTTTCATTTAACTAGTTTCACAGCTTGTTTACATTGTTTTTGTTTTCTTTTTCTTTTTTAAACTTTTTTCTTTTGTTGTTTTACCACACGTTGTTATATGTAAATATAATTTTATATATAGTATTACAAACAAAAAAGTATGTGAAGCACTATATTCATACCTTGAATAAAATAAATTTTGATATAACAAAGTTATAACTTCAATGTATTGTATACTAAAATTATGATGTACCATATTTTATAATTATTGTGCACCAAGTTTTATACACTAATGATGTTTATCGTATATCTAAAAGTCAGAGCGTCATATTTATAACTATGATGTACCATATTTTATAACTATGATGCATCATATTCTAATACTATGATGCACCATGTTTTATAACTATGATGCACCACCTTTTAATTCAATAAAAATATTTTATAGTATATTTTGAAAGTTGATGTATGTTATTTTAAACACTCGATGCACCATGTTTGATAATTATGATGAACCATATTTTTATAACTATGATGCACCATATTTTATAACTATGATGCACCACCTTGTAGTTCAATAACGATGTTTTATAGTATATTTTGAAATTCAATGCATGATTTTCAAACACTTGATACACCATGTTTTATAACTATGATGAACCACGTTTTATAACTATGATTCACCACTTTTTAATTTTATAATGATATTTTATAGTATTTTTAAAAGGCGATGCATGATATTTAAATAGTCGATGCATCATTTCAGAGATAATCAGTGTATCATAGTTATAATATTGGTAAACACAATAATAATTTACTTTGATTGCATCTTGTTTTTAATATTCATGTGCATCATTATATATAATATATGGTGCATCACAAATTTCAAAACGATACAAAAAAAAAAACTAAATAGAAAAAAAGGTTAGAAACTAATTTTTTAGATTTTTAAAGTGATAATTTTTTTCTAAAAAAATGTTCACAATTTTTTTTAAATTATTTATTAATTTTTTTAACAAAAGTGTTATAGAAGATTTTACATGTTTAAAAAAATTATTTTTTTAAGTTTAAATTTTACTTTTATAATAAAATTTTGTAATAAAAAAATACATTTAAAAAAATGAAATAGAAAAAAATGAAGAAATAAGGAACAAGAGAGAATTGGATAAAAAAGGTGGAGAAATGAGAAGGGAAAAATGAATAAAAAGGTGGATAAATGAGGAGACACTTGTCACCTTCTCATTGGCTTCTCTCCCTTCCCTCACTTTCACCCCTTCTTCCAGGAACCTTACCCTACATTTTTTAGCAAAATAAAATTGATTAGAGATTTTAAGGAATAATTAATTGATCTGAAGAGGAAAGTTCAAAAAAGACTGTTAAAAAATGTAGAATGGAGGAACCAATAGGATTGCTTCATTTCAAAAACTCATTTTCATTTTTTTTCAAAGTTAAATATCTCACAAACCGTATTACTATAAATTATAAAAATTATATATTTGAAATCAGCCCTTTTTCTCTTCGATTCTAGATCTAACAAGATATACTTTCGACAATATTGTTTTTTATTTTTATTGGGTTTTAAAAATTTGTAATGTGAAATTAAATGTGATTTAACACTTAAAAATAATCACACCCGCTTATATTTCCGATTAAACTTTAAATTCAAATCATTGATGATTTAAAGCAATTGTAACAAGAAAAACTAAGTTGTAATCACATGTGATTGAACATCAAAGTATCAATCACATGTGATTAAAGAGTAATAAAATACGAATTTTAAATAATTGACTATAATTATACAATTAAGTAAAAATCAAGTTGAAATCATACATGAATAATCATATAGTAGTAAATTTCTCATCAAATACGCAATTTTTAAATGAAAATCATATGTTATATACAAAATTATATGTGATTATATAACAAATCACTTGTGATTAAATGTACAAATAACAATCACATATGATTTTTAATAAAAACTAATGCAATTTATAATTTTATATTTATAACTATTAATGTGGATGCATATTAAGTTGTAATCATGTGTTAAATAACATATACCATGAATAAATAATCGTGAATAAATTTTATTTTTTTTTATCATAAATCACATGTGATTATATTGTATAATCTAATAAAAAAAATGAAGGAAAAAAATTCGTCGAAAGTATAGCTTATGAAATCTCTAATCGAAGAGAAAAAGATGCTGGTTCCGAACATGTAATTTTTATAATTTATGAACTTACGGTTTGTGAGATAATTAACCATGGGGGTAAAAATATAATTGGATTTTGTAGAAAAATAGAGGAATCCTATTGATTCTTCCATTCTCTACTTTATTTGCATTCTTAGAAGAACCCACATTGATTTGAATGGTCAATTAGGTGTTTAATGGAATTAAGAAATTTAATTGATTAATAAGGTTCAATTTTGTAAAGAAAGTTTTTCGAAGAGGTTTTCTTTTATTACCTTTGTACTAGGTGTAAAACCTGTGTATACACGGGAATTATAAGAAGATTGTTATTATATGTTCTAAAAATGATTGATATAAATTAACAAAAAAATATTTAAAAAATATATAAGGAGTCCTAGAACTGAATGCAAAACATCATACTTTCTCTAGAACCTCTTTGTATACTACATTTGTTGTAGTATTTGTTGACTTTCCTTGTTCATCACAAATAAGCACCTTCAACCCCTTCTTTGTTTCGATGCATGAAATTGCAACATATAACTGGTCGTGTGAGAATACATGTCTTTTCAAAAAACAAACCAACATTGGCCAACGATTGTCCTTGGCTTTTATTTTTGTTTATTGTTTATTTACTATTTTGGCTTTGGTTTTTTTTTTTTTTTTGTTTATTTATATATGCAGTTTGTCGTGCTCTATCTTCAATTCGTCCTTTTCATATTCTAGGTATTCTTGAATCAACATAGTTGTCTTTTTAATGTATGTAAAGTCTGGATATGGCATGTTGGGTATTTGCTTTAGGCTCATACCACTCTTAACCAATAGTTCTTCAATTTTTTCCAGTGTTATGTTTTTCACTGCCTCTGGTTGGGTATTTGCTTTAGGCTCATGCCACTCCTAACCAACAGTTCTTCAATTTTTGCCAGTGTTATGATTTTCACTGCCCCTGGTTCAAGCTGGAAATCTGAATCACATAAGAGATATATGAGAATTATGTAGAAAAAAAATCATGAAACAACCTTCATAATTTAAATTTGCTTATGAAAGGATATTTTGGAATATATATATATATATATATATATATATATATATATATATATATATATAGAGAGAGAGAGAGAGAGAGACATCGTTTGTTAAAGTTGATATCTAATCAAGCCGAGTGAAACAAAGTTGTGTGTGGTTATTAAATCACATTAGAAAAGATTTTGTAGTTGTTTTTACAGATTATAAATACTACATTAAGTTTTTTATAAGCCAGACTATTTTAGGTGTTCATAAGAGTTGCCTCGTGGGCTATTTATTTGAGAAACCCGGTTCCCGAAGTTCTTGTCTTCGAATGTAAAGAATGTCGTCAGATAGTTTGTCAAATATTTCTTCATAAACGTTTTCTGGTCTTGTCAGACAGTCATTTGTTATTAACATAACAAATAAAGATCTACAAAAGGAACCTGTTGCCCATACGCTCGTTTCCTTAATCGAGTCAATGTATTCTTTGTCTTCGTCAAGTGGACCTAAAGCATAGCAAGCGTCTTTGTATGTGTCATGTACCACATTGTTTACAGTTCTTATGTCTTCGTAGCTTGTTGGACCCGGGATCTTATTACGCAGTATTATCAAGTAATAGCTTTCACCGGCTTTGGGTGAAACGTAATTGATTCTCCCAACTGTAATAGTTTCTGTTTTGCGGTGTGTCCAATTTCTGCTTTTTGCATCCCAAACAAATTTAGTACGGAATTCGGCATAAGTTAATGTTCGTGCTATTTCGTTGTGTTTATTGCACTCCATCCATTTTAGAAATTTTGACTGCGCAATTGATGGTTTGGAAAGGGTGCTATCGATTATGTCCCAATCTTGATGAAGTATTGGTTGTTGATTTGGGAGATGGAATGACAATCTCTCAACGTGTTGACTCTGATTATGTATAAGGAAACCAAATAGTCTCCAAGAAGGTTCACATGTTGATATGTAGCGGCAATCATAGTAGTCGTTAACTTCTTGTACTCGAATTTGTACTTTGATTATGTGAAAAGTAACAAAGATGAGTGATAACATACGTTAATAGAAAACCATGGTTCTAAAACGGAATATGGTTGGATGGAAGTATACTTATAGAATACATCATGAACATATCTACATCTTTCACAACGGAAGGGTGTGGTTGGTTCAATGTCATCGGATGCATTGGATTATCGATTGGTCTTGATCGTTGACAACTTTTGTTATCGTTGCAACAATTATGCATCCTGTAACCTATATTCACATTTAAGAATTATAGTGTATGTAATGTGAAGTATAATACACTTAACGATTTTTTTTGAATTATACCTTCTTAATTGCAATTTTGCTCATTAAGGTTGAACTTATTGTAATAATCCTCGGGTTTTGTGTAGACCGTGTCACTTGATAGGTAGACATTATTTTGTGGACCTTTATTATCTTGAAGATGTACATTTAAACTAATGACACATATGTTTAAAGTTTAGTGCATTGTATATTGTTTAGATATGAAATTTACACTACATTAAGAATTAAAGTTCATGACTGTAACCATCGTTGACGAAAAATGTGATATAAGTGTTGTCGTCATTAATATGCAACGTAGATCCGAATATGCAGTTTAAAACTTGTGGTTGTCCTGTAAAAGAAAGATGGTATTCGATATTTAGTCCGAATGAAACTAACCATCTTTAAGATTAAGTAATAGGATGTTTAGAAATGTACTTTCTCATGTTCCAAATTTTGCAAGATGGATAACGATGATAATAGTAGTCTTATTATCTTTGTTAGGAGTCTTATTTTCCTTGTTAGTTGCAATAATCTACTGTAATTTTATAGCATGGTCTTCCCATAATGCATACTGAAGTTTTTCCCCACTATCAAATAATTGAATAATATTAAGTATATTATGTTACTCTTATTTTTGAATATATCAAACAAATAAATGTCAGTGAAGTGTTGAGACATAGATTGTGATAATAGATCTAGCTTGAAATAGGACTGGTGTAATTATTATTATGTTTGTGTATTGGTTTAGATTTGTAAATGAATATTTTGTTTTTAATGATAGACGAAATTTTGTATTTCATTATTTACGTTTGCTGCGAGTCGAGATCTCAAGTCGCAAGGGTTGCGAAGCGAGATGAGATCTGAACTAGAGGAGCAGAACTCAATAGGTGACAAACGAGTTGAGTTGAGCATGGGCTTGGGCTGCGTAGCGAGTTGAGTCAACTCGCAGGCCCAAAGGCTGCGAGTTGAGACGACTTATATAAATGATTTTTCTTGAGAAAATTATAAACTTTTGAACAAATCGATTAGACTTTTGCTATTCGGGTATCATAACATGCGAATCCAATTTCCAGAGAAAAGAAAATAAACCTAACGACTAGGTTTTGACGATTATTCGTTTAAAACAAAGTAATTGGTTAACCGAAACGCGAACTTATTTGTTATTAGTAAGATAACATCGTATTGAGGAATTCCGCACCTTAATACTACAGATAACGAAGTTATCGATCCTAGAACTAGGGACTTACAATTGGTATCAGAGCTTTCGGGCTAGATAACGAAAGTAGTTCGAAGTTTTCGGGTTAATCGCGTGTGATTTAGGATTGTTTTGATATGCATTAGTGTGTAAAAACGATTAAAATCACTCTCTGAACGATTTAGGGTTTGTTTACAGTCGAAATTTCCTGTTTCAATCGTAAAAATATCAAAAAAATTTATTTTCGCATTCTTCAGCCGTTTTACGAGTCGAGATTAGGGTTTCAGATAAGTCTGCGAACTGAGTTGAACTTGCGAGTCGACATCTTGCGAGTCGAACTTAGTTGCGAATCGAAATACTCTGCAAACCGAGATCTCCTGCGAAACGAGATCACTTGCGAGTTGACATCACTGCGATCCGAACTGAGACTTGCGAACCAAGATTCTGTGAGTCGAGCTGAGATTGCGAGTTGAACTGAGTTCTTGCGAGTCGAGATTTTTTTTTTCTGAATTCGCGAATACATTTTAACTTTAAACTTTACGATGTCTGACCTTAGCAAAATGATTGAAATGGACCACGAGATTGGAAAATCTAATGTTCCACCTAAATTGTTGAGAGTTGAGGATTATTATAGCTGGAGGGATAGGTTTGAATCTTACTGTAGATTCCATGATCTATCTATCTGGATGTGTATCAAGAATGGATACACGACACCTACACAATCTGTTGAAAATGCTATTGTGGTTCTTACTTATCAACAGATGAGTGAAGCACAAAAGAAGGAATTTGAGGTTGAAAACAAGGCTCATTCTTCAATTAAGATGAGTCTTCCTAAGGAACTTAATCATCAACTAAAATCCTTCCATACTGCTAGAACTTTGTGGACAGCTCTTGAGAAGAGGTGTGAAGGTAGTCCACAAGTTAAAGCAGGCAAGAGGAATATCCTGAAAAAGCAGTTTACTGTGTTCAAAGCTTTGAAAGGAGAGGATCTTGATGCTTATACCACAAGATACTACCATTTGTTGAGTGAGCTAGATGACCATGAGATTGTAACTACCGAGACTGAGAAAACCGACAAGTTTATTGAGGGTTTACCGTTTAAGTGGGAAATGCATGGCATAATGCTTAAAGACAATGATGAGAGGTATGCAACCATGACCTTAGAGCAGGCAATTGATAAGCTCAGAGGTTATGATTTCACCAAGAAGACTAGAGATACTGATTCTGATCAGGCTCAGGATCCGGGACTATATCATGGAAAATCTACTATCTCTACTGCTTCCTCGAGCTTGACCACTGCTTTATTTGTTGGTAATGCTGATGGAAAGGGTGAAATGATTACTGATGATCTGTGTCTTGTTACCTCATCTGGTAGTGAAGCAAAGGGTAAACCAACTGAGAAGTCACCTCAAGAACATCAAAAGATGCCTATGAGTGTGAAATCTGCAGAACAACAATTATCTGTTCTTGCTTCCTTTGTAGCTTCGTATGAGAACTACATTCAGGGTAAACTCAATGATCCAATTTTGTTTGAAGAGGATTATGATCAAATAGACCCTGAATATCTTGAAGAAATAGAACTTCAGGATCAACTTGCAATGTTGTCTAGAAGAGTAAAGAATTTCTTACAGAAAACTGGTAGAAAGGTAGTTGGCAATCGATCAGGGTTTGATAAGACCAAGATCAAGTGTTATAATTGTCAGGGTTACGGACACTTTGCTCGAGAATGCCAAAGACCTAAGGTAGAAGCTGGCAATGGAAAACAGGGTTCGGGAAGCACTCTCGCTTCCAAAGCCTTGGTTGTGAAACAGTTGGATGGCTCATATGAATGGAAAGCTCAGTCTGAGGAAGCTTTCATGGATGAGATTGATGAGTCTACATCCTACATGCCTACTGATGCAGAGTGTGATGTAAAGGTGCCTGAGGTTGAAATGAAAGCAAGTGATGAAGACGTGCTGTACATGGAGTCAACTGAAAATACGAATCCTGAAGACTTTGTAGCACGCATGGCTGAAATTCAAACAGACAAGAAAAGGGTATGTATTGATATTCTTACTCTTGCTGATGTCTGTTATTTGGTTACTGATTTACAGTCACAGGTTAGTGTTTTAACTGTTTCAAACAAAACCCTGTCTTCTCAAGTTAGCATATTGACTGAATCTAATAAGACTGTTAGATCTGAACTTGAACTAGCTAAGATTGATGTGCGTAGGTTAAGTGATGATAAACAGGACTTAAAAGATAAAATTAAGTCTAATGCTTCTGATAGGAGTGCACTTAGAGATACCATTAATGAAAAAGCTGTCATCATAGATGGTCTCTGTATGAACCTAAAAGACTTAAATCAGACAATTGCTAATAAGGAGAAAGAGTTAGCTGACTGTAAGTTGAAGTTAGTTGAGCAAAATCGAAAGATAGAAAATTATAGAACCACTGAGATGGACAAGATGCTAGATGCTCAACAAAGTGTAAAGGATAAGTCAGGACTAGGTTATAATGAGACATCGCCTCCTTTCAATTCGAATTACACTAGACTTCCAGAAGATACTGAAATGACTGAAGTATGTTTTGAAAAACCAGTAGCTAAACCTGATCAGTTAGAGGCACAGAAGAATGTTGTTAAGAATCCTTCATCTGATGATAGTAAGAAAATTCCTCACACCAAAGTACATTTTGTACCGGGTGGAGTAATTAATGATACTAAGACTGATGAAGTGATTAATAAAGAACATGTAATTGAACCTTTAGTGCCTAAGACTCCGATAGCGGATGCAAAAGTTAGTAAGTCACGGAAACAGATGTCTTACACTGGACACGTAGCTTCTTGTTGCCCAAATAAGAAGTTGGAAGCATCACATAAGTTAGTGAATACTGAAAAGACACCGACCACTTCTTGCTCGATTGTAGATAGGTTAGGCTCCAAACCGGGATTAGGAAGCAAACCTGTAAACATTCTGAAAAGAGATGGTAATCATAGTGTCTCTCCACCTAAACCTAAAAGGGCTTATACTCTAACTAAAATACTTTCAATAAGCCAAGAGATAAGACACCTTCGAGGTTTAGGACCCCAAGTAGAAACCATAGTCAATTTGAAAATGGCTCTACTTCGAGTGCACAGGGAACTAAGTTTGTGCCTAGGAGGTTTTCTAATCACTCTCCTCATAGGCCTAAGACTACAGATCATCAATAATCTCAAGCTTCTGTGAAGGTTACCAAGACTCCCGATGGGAATAGTTATGGTTACTTTAAGGAGGTTCAGATTGTAGATGATCAGGGACAAACCAAGACCGTAATGGCTTGGGTCCCTCTTGATAACTAACTGTGTACAACTTGTTATGTGTAGGAGCAGACTGTGAACAAGGACAGCTGGTGGTATGTAGACAGTGGATGCTCAAGACACATGACAGGTGAGCGAAGTATATTGAAGGACTTCAGAGAAGGTTTCAAGCAAAAAGTAAATTTTGCAGGAGACAAAGGAG
Source organism: Pseudognaphalium luteoalbum (assembly GCA_963422505.1). NCBI lineage: Eukaryota > Viridiplantae > Streptophyta > Magnoliopsida > Asterales > Asteraceae > Pseudognaphalium > Pseudognaphalium luteoalbum. The sequence goes on from OY730195.1 coordinate 108,495,148, forward strand.
GAGTAATTACTGGGAAAGGAAAAGTTTCAAATGGAACTTTGACTCTAGAGGATGTGAATTATGTTGAAGAACTAACTCATAACCTAGTGAGTGTTTCCCAAGTCTGCGATAAAGGTCATCCGGTTCATTTCAATGAAAAGGAGGCTTTAGTTCTGAAGCCAGGTTTCACAATTCCTGAAGAATGGATTTTGATGAGGGCACCAAGGAAGAAGGACATTTATGCTATAAACATGGGTGTTTCTAATTCTTCAATGGTGTCGACATGTTTACTATCCAAGGCTTCAGAAGCAGACGCACTTTTATGGCACAGAAGAATGGCTCATCTGAACTTTCGAAAAATGAATTTTATAACAAAGAATGGTTTAGTTCTAGGTGTACCACAGAAACGTTTCGAGTCTGAAAACAAGTGTGTTCCTTGCCTAAAAGGAAAGCAGCACAAGAAATCACACAAGTCTAAGACTGAAAACACAATCTCCTCACCATTTGAACTACTACACATGGACCTCTTTGGCCCAATAAGCAAGAGAAGTCTAGGTGGCAAGTGGTACTATTTAGTTATCACAGATGATTACTCTAGATTCTCATGGGTATTCTTTTTGGGATCTAAAGATGAAACTCCAGGAATTTTAATGGAGTTCTTTGATCTAGTAGAGAATATCTATAAAACAAGAGTTAAGTGTATTCGTAGTGATAATGGAACGGAATTCAAGAACTCAACGTTGAATATCTATTGCTTAAGCAAAGGGATACAACATCAATTCAGTGCACCATATAAACCTCAACAGAATGGTGTTGCTGAAAGGAAAAATCGAACATTGATTGAAGTTGCTAGAACAATGCTTGCAGATTCAAAGCTTCCGGTCATCTTTTGGGCAGAAGCAGTGAATACAAAATGTCATGTTCTAAATAGGGTTCTTACGGTCAAAAAGCGTAACAAGACATGTTACGAATTATTGAATAATAAGAAACCCAATCTGAAGGGATTTGAACCCTTTGGAGTTGCATGTACAATGTTGAAAACAGGAAATCAAGCTAAATTTGGTGAAAAGGCTGACGAAGGATTTTTCCTAGGTTATGTGCCCAACTCACCAAATAAAAGAGTTTTCAATAAAGTCACGGGACGACTGGAAATCGTTTATAACATTGAAGTTACGAGCTATGTACCTGCTGTGCATAAGGGATTAGATTGGCAATTTGACTATTCAGATCTCTTTCAGTCATTTAAAGTGTCCATAAGTGACTTTGTCAGTGATTCAGAGATCTCTCAGCACTTATTGAATGAAGACTTGGACAATGGTCCGTCTTCAACATCGAGTGTTTCGAAATCTGGAATCAGGACAACAGATGACTCAAATGAAGCTTCTTCAAGTGGGTCTCAACAATTTTCAAAGGATAAGTATCAAGAAACAGAAGATTCCGAAGAAGATCTTCAAACGATGTTTGATGATGTACTTACTTCTTTGAACCATTTAAGGATCTCTTCAGCAAGTTCAGAAGAGATGCCTTCATTAGAAGAGATTGGTACTAACTTAGGAGATGAGTTAATAGTTGACCCTATACTGGTTACAAGAATGAGTAAGAATCATCCCGTTGAAAACATCATCGGTGATATTAATACTCCTGTTCAAACTAGGACTCAATCTAAAGCTAGTACATCTGAAAATTTAGAAAGCTTGTATACTGCTATGAAAAAGACAGGGATTCCTAATCAATGTCTATATTCATGCTTTATCTCACAAGTTGAGCCTAAAAATGTGCAAATGGCTCTCAAAGAAAGCTCGTGGGTTGAAGCTATGCAAGAAGAACTGCAACAGTTCTCAAAATTACAAGTTTGAGAGTTGGTTGACCTTCCAAAGGGAGAATATCCAATTGGAACTAGATGGGTATTTAAGTGTAAGAGAGATGACCAGGGAGTCGTTACTCGCAATAAAGCTCGTCTAGTGGTTCAAGGGTTTAATCAACAAGAAGGGATAAATTACAACGAAGTGTTTGCACCAGTTGCTAGGCTAGAAGCAATTAGAGTATTCTTAGCATTTGCCTCTTTTAAAGGTATCAAAGTTTATCAGTTGGATGTTAAGAGTGCCTTTTTGTATGGCAAAGTTGAAGAATTGGTGTATGTTTCAAAACCGCCAGGGTTTACTGATTCTGACTATCCAGATAGAGTATATCGTTTGAATAAGGCTCTATATGGATTACATCAGGCACCTAGGGCATGGTATGGAACACTATCAACTTATCTACTTGAGAATGGATTTACAAGAGGATCAATTGATAGTACACTTTTTGTAAAGTGGAACAAGAATGACTTTCTATTAGTACAAGTATATGTTGATGATATTATCTTTGGATCTTCTGATGAAAAGATGTGTCAAGAGTTTGAGAAGGTCATGAGAAAAAGGTTTGAGATGTCTGCAATGGGAGAGTTAAATTTCTTCTTAGGATTACAAGTTGATCAAAAGAAGGATGGACTCTTTATTCATCAATCTAAATATACATATGAGCTATTGGAACGCTTTAAGATGGATGAAAGTAAGGTCTATAATACTCCAATTTCAGTCAATCACAACCTTGGACCAAATACATCGAGTGATAGCGATGTGGATCCAACTCTTTATAGAGCCATGATCGGATCACTAATGTATTTAACTGCCTCTAGGCCTGACATTATGTTTGCTGTTTGTATATGTGCAAGATATCAGGCAAATCCGAAAGAGTCACATATGCAAGCTGTGAAACGGATCTTTCGTTACCTCAAAAGGAAACCAAAGCTGGGACTTTGGTATTCGATTGATGGAGACTTAGATCTCCTAGCTTATACTGATTCGGATTATGGGGGATGAAATCAGAATAGGAAATCTACAACTGGAGGATGTCAATTCTTAGGAGGTAGATTAGTTTCTTGGCAGTGCAAGAAGCAAAGCTCCGTAGCCATTTCTACATGTGAAGCTGAGTATGTTGCAGCTGGCAGCTGTTATTCTCAAGTTCTTTGGATCCAACAGCAACTGCGGGATTACGGGTTAAATATAACCAATACTCCTATGATGATTGATAACGAATCGACAATGTCGATCACCAACAATCCGGTGAAGCACAGTAAAACTAAACACATTGATATTCAACATCATTTTATTAGAGACTGTGCTGAGAAGAATTTGATAAAGTTAGTTAAGGTTCCATCTTTGGATAACTTAGCAGACTTATACACCAAGGCATTCGATAGAGCTCAATTTGAGACGTTGGTTCAACTTAACGGGATGAGAAATCCAGAGTGATTAGTCTTCCAAGGGTATTTTTGTAATAGTTAGTAGTCAGTTTTATGTTTATTTAAAAAAAAAGGGGGGGGGGGGGGGGCGAATGGCATTCATTTGCTTGTTACCTGAGGGGAATCGCCTCCAATAAAAGAACAATCGAAGTTCTTTTAGAAAAAGCTTTAAGTTTTGGCTGTAAAAACTTGGAAAATGATAGTACATTAGGAGAATGAGCTTAAGAATAATAAATCTAAGTGCTAAGATTGATATGTTAGTAGATTCCTATAAGTTTCATTAGAACGACATACTTACCTAGGAGTTTATTTATATTTATCTGATTATACACCTATATCCACTGATGATAACTCGTGTCCTTTATATAAGTGATAAGAATAACTAAAGTCTATTCAGCTTCATTATATGATATACTGGTAGACAAATTATTCTTAGATTTATGAGCGATTAAGAAATCTTAATTATGTGTGTCATATCTTATGTGAACTATTATATACTGTATGACATCAGTCTTAATTGATGAATGATGGTATTTCCATACACTGTTATCATGCATTTCTTTACAAATGACAAATAGTTACAAATATGGTTATTAGTGAAACTAACAGATAACTCTGTTGTACGTGAGTACAGACCTGTTAACTTTAGTTTTGCCAATAGTCTCAAACTTATCTTAATTATACTAAGGGATCCTCTGTTGTACGTAAGTACAGATCTGGAACCACTAGTATCTTTAAAGGATGTTTGATATTTGTCAAAATTTAAACTCAATTGTATGTTATATGTTTCGAAAAGATACATAATTTAGTAACCTCTACCTTGAAATTTTAAAAGATGCAGTGATATGTGTTTTACTTTAATTCTTCAGTATATTATATAATGGTACACTTTAGATATTGTTCACATTAATAATGATAAAGTTTGCTCAAAAATCTTTGTCTAATTTATTTTTGTGGACCCTAATACCGGTAATCATCTTGAACTGTTTATGATATTAAATAAAACGGTTATTTTGTTATGTCATGTGGATACAGGTAAATAAGATATAATTCTATAAATATAAGTCTAATACTGGTTAAGTTGCAATTTTATTGTATTTATATGAATTTAATGAGGTATGCATACTAGCAATCGTCTTGTTCTTATTAAAATATAATTTTAAATGGCTTATTCTTCCTAATATGATCCCAAAGCAGTTAAAATTTTAAACATGATAATTTTAAAATTGTTTGCTTTCATAGAAAATATGTTAGTACTTTTAAATGTTTATTTCTTATTTTGTGTTTTTGTCTAAATGATTAATAGAAAGTTTTACTTATGTCTATATGTTACCCTTTGGAAATGAATTATACTGGATATTTATTTTATGTTGAACAAATGTGTGTTGACAATTGAAAAATAATATATATAGGTTATGAGGAATATTGATCGAAAGTCTTTCGACTCACATGTAGTCGAGAAGCGTGTCCTGATTTTATATCGGCGGTTAATTTTTCTATTATAACTTATATACATATTTTAGACGTATCGTATTAGGATACGTCTAAAATATGTATCCTAATATATGTGAGAAGATTAACTGTATATAAGTACATAATTTTGGCTCGAGATTTTTCTTTATACAAGATTAACTGTATCACGGGTTTAGTTGGTTAATATATGTGAGAAGATTATCATTGAGGAAAAATTAAAGCGAAAATATTTTCTTTAAAATGTTTAGGCTACATAGTTACAGAGTTAACTACATAATTGTGAATAGGGTTACATTTATACTTAGTATTTAATTTGCATTTTTATTTAAAACTTGCGAGTTTGACTGGTCAACGCTACGAAACAAGTCCAGTTCTGTGAGTTGACATTAAACTTGCGAATCGAGTAACTGTATAAAAGGTGCGAGGTCAAACGAGTCAAAGCTACCGAACCCATTTCACTTGCGAACTCACTTATACTTGCGAATCGACAACTGGCGAAACGAAACGAAAACAGTGTTTCGTTTGATTTCGAAATTTCGATTACAAGAGACAAGTTTTTGATCCGTAGTTTATATACACTTTCGAATTGCGAACATTTTGAGGTATAAACCAACGGATTTCACCGTTTAAATTACATGAAATCGATGGTTTTATTGACTTAGGGTTTCGTTCTAAATTTTAAACGGTTTTCGTAGATTAAAGGTGTTATTTGACAAGAATCTTGTGGATTAATGTTTAACGAACCTTAATGAACATAAACCAATCGATAGATCTTACTAAAATTGAGAGTTTAATCGATTTTTGTTTCGACTCGCAACCACAGTTCATGTTGCGAATTGACCACAATTTCGATTCGCAGATTTCACTTTGCGAATTGAACACAGATTCAACTCGCAGATTTCCTTTAGCGAGTTGAGATTTTGACTTGTAGACTTGCGGACCGAGTTGAATAGTGAATCGACTTGCGAGTCGAGTTGCGAATTGACTTGGTGAGCAAGTTGACATGGTTGCGAGTTGAGTTGCGAACCGAGTTGAACTCGATTCGCACATATTACTTCTGCGAGTCCAGTACTTAAATTTTTTTAATTTTTTTTTTTTTAAAGTTTTTATATGAATGATAAGATTTTGTTTGTATAACTTTTATAGCATGGATTTATGTTAAAATTATATATGTTTATATCGAAAGTCTACCAATTCAAGTGGAAATTGAGTGGCGTGTCCTAATTTAATATTAGCGGTATAAATTATATTCATTTTAAAACCCAAATATGTTAATGACTTGAGAATTACAAATTCACAAGTAATTAATGGGACGTACATATTGAACTTACGACTTATTAGTAATAAGTTATATATGTTAGAAATAATTATATACGATTTGAGACTGTAATGTAACAAGTTATATATAATTTTTAAAACTAAGATGTTTGATGAATTTTTATTCATAATACGTTATAGTTTAAAATTGATTAACGTGCGTTAACTGTTTTCGTCATTTGTGTTTTTATAGATATGGCTAGACAATTCGATAAAGGTCACAATATTCTTGTTGATCTGGATCTTTCAGCACGCGGAGCACATCAAGTTGCTCAAGTGCTGACGTTTTTTGCACGTTCACGTATTCGGTATGCGATTACCGAGTCTCCTCAGATGTCTCAGACGATACTGAATGATTTTTGGACGAATATTCAGTATGATCAGACAGTCAATCCACCGGTGATACGCACTACGGTCAATCAGAGACCGGTTGTTTTCTCTGCATCTGATATACGTCAGATTTTACAACTGGGGACAGTAGACCAAGAAGATGGTCCGACTGAGTACCCTAGTGATTTTATTGAAGGAGCTATAGGTCGTATGGGATATATGGGAGATAGACGAGGACGACAGTTCCAAAAACCTATGGTTATTGGACAATGGAGGTTTTTGTGGCATGTTATTGTCACGGTTTTTGCACCAAAGAAGGGAGGCTTCGATGAGTTGAACCCTGCCCTTGTATCAGCTGTGCTGTCACTGGTTTACAACAAACCATACAGTTTGTGTGATTACATTTTTGGAGAACTGGTAAGACAGATTTCGGGTTCTGTTAGATCACGGTTTCTGGTTTATCCACGTCTTTGTATGCTGATCATTCGTGCTCGTCTGCCAGAGCTTGTTATTCCTGGGCCATATTTACGTGTAGATACTATTGGGCTCAGAGGCTACAATGCGATGTTTTTGCAGACAGTGAGGAAGGAAGGGGTAGTGAAACCTGAGGAGTAAGAGCTTTTTGGTTTTATTGTTGATCCTGCCTATGTGACGCTACCGAACAATGGTTGGTTAGATGTTGGTGCTGATGTTGCTGTTCCGGACCCGAGAGCTGATGTGGTTCATGCTGAAGATCCACAAGAGCTCATTAAGTATGTGTTGGAACAACCTGCACATGTTGGGGAACAGGTGAACCCAAATGTTGCTGCTCAAGTGATATAGGAGGTGTTGGTAGAGCATGATGATGCTACTGATATCTTGCTACGGGATATTGATAGTTATGTTGCATCACCTGAGGTAATTTTATAATTATATAGTATTATAGGTACTTAGTTGTTACATTATTATCAAATTATTATTATATAATACAAATGTTATAGATATTTAGTTAATTAGATAATATTTCTGATTATAAAATATAAATATCATTATGATCAGGAAGCTGAGACTGCAGACCCAGAGGTCACTCGACCTAAGGGTGAGCAGGGACAGCTAGATGGATCTGAGGGTTTACCTTCTAAGGTACTTATCAGATTAATCATAAATATATAGAACTTGTATGATAGAGCTTTTAGCTAATCATAAATGCTTAATATATTAAATATTTAGGATTCTGATGTTGGTCCATCTGGAGGCCGTGATGGTGAATCGGCTTCAGATGATGATGATAGTACTCCTTCTCCACCTCCAGATGCTGGTTATATTAGATACCAATCTCGGATGATTCCAGATCCAGCACTGAAGGAGAAGAGGAAGGCTAAGGAAGTCGACCCAGACTTCAGTATTATTGACAAAGGTCCTGAGGAAGAGGATATATCTCTTATTACTCAACGCCGTAAGCGTTCCAGGACATTGACCATTCAGGATGGTATGTATTATTTAGAGTTGGATTATCTTAACTTGTTGTATATCAGGAGGTTAACTGAGACATTTAATTCTGTGATAGTTTCTCGAGATACATCGCAAGTAGAGACGATGATACCGGTGGTTACTGAACCAGTATCTGTACCATCTGAGGTATGAGATAAACGTTTAGTACTACGAGTATTATAAATATTTAATTAGAGATTGAGACAGAGTTATATGTAACAATTACTTCTTTAATTATATCTAACTTTATAGGCTGAGAAACTGCTTGAGTCAGTGGAACCAGAAATGGTCTCCAAGACTATTGAGGAGGGAGTTGCTGAACTGGTGCATGGTGCTCAGTTCCCGACCAATAAAGCTAGTAGATTTGCAGTTAGTCTTCTCAAGGAAGCGTTATCTCAAGCTATTCCACCACTTACACGTGAATCTTACATTTCTTCAGTGACACCGCCTGGACCATCAACAATTTCTGTTATTCCAACGACTGATGCTGAAAGGATTACATCCTTAGAGTCAAGAGTTAAGGAATTTGGAACAGAGTACATCTAGGATTCCAGGGTTGTTGGCTGAGAATGTTTCTCTTGCTCAGCAGATGGTTCATATCAGTGAATCACATTTGACTCTGCTGAAGACACATGATACTTTGCTTGCTGATTTTACTGCCCAGCGACTGAAGCTTGAACACTTAGAACGTTTAGTGTTGAGAGTGTATTCAGGACAGTCAGCTCAGGGGGAGATAATGATATATCAAGAAGCTTGCAAAGAGGATGAGTTAGCTAAGAAGAGAAGAGATGATAAAGATGATGATCCCAATGCTCAGAAAGATGGTGAGCCGACTGGTCCTTCAAAGACTGGTGAGCAAGCTATTATTCAGGGGGAGTCTGTGAGTGTTGGTGTTAGTGGTGATGGTGCTGGTACAAGCGTTGCGGGTACAAGTGAAGCTGGTAAGGTAGCTTAGACTTGTGTAGATATTTGTACTTAGAATTTAGTTGAATTATAATCGTAATTTATAATTGTAACTGAATAATTGTAACTTAATAGTTTTGGTAATATATTCGGCTTGAGATTATTATTACAAGTTAAATATATTATAAATTGTTTAAGTTATTCAATTCTGAAAAGTTAAATAAATTAGTGATCGAAAGTCTTCCGACTCATTGAGAAGTCGAGCGGCGTGTTCTGATTTATTTCAGCGGTCAAAGTTTATTTTAACTTAGACATTTTAAACTTGGGAGTTTTTATAACTGTCAAGTTAAATATGTATGATTTTTAACTAGACAAATGATATATAATTTAAAGATATAGTTGAAAGTTAAGTTTTTATTATATAACAGTTTAATTAAGTCTTGAAAATTATATAAGTTAGTTAATTGTAAACTTAAATGTTTGGTGATTATTCACAGTACATTAGAGTTTAAATTTAATTAATGTTTGTTAAGTGTTTGATATAAAACTTAGAAAATCTTAGGTTGATTCAGGGTAATCAATAAAGGATTTATAAGTTATATATTATGCGTTTATATTAATTACACAAAAGGATTAGTTTTGGAATTCTTAGATTGATTCAGGAAAATCAATAAGAGAACTTAAATCATTAATTTATTTGTGTTTATTTGTTTTCTCTAGGAATGGAAAGTCTAGATCTATCAGATTCAGAAAATGATATTTTGGATGAGATAGATGAAGAGATTGATTATGATCTTGAAGAGGGAGAATTTCAGCCACCTGAAGATCGGACTGCTGTTTCTGAGATTGAGCAAGACATGGGTGTAGATCCAGATGCTAATGTTGATGAACACCATGTGAACCCATCTAGGACAGAAGTTATTATTGAAAATGATGAAGGTCCAATTGTTGTCAATGTAGATGAAGAGATCGATGATTCAACCGATACAGAAGATGAAGAAGTTTTTATTCCTACAAATAATCCAGCTGTTGTGCTTAGGAAACTTCCAAAACAAAGAAAGAAAATTGGAGTTTCAGAAGTAGATATAACAGGAAAACGTATACCACGCAGAGGGATTATTGGTTGGTACTTTGACTCTGAGCTGAAGCTGTTTGTTATTAAAAGGTTTGACGGAGTTCAATATTTTGAGCGAAAGCTTGCAGTGTTTAGTTCTTTGCCTAGATTTGAGATTCGAGATTTGGCTCAATTATCTTTGAATAATCCAAGTGATGATTTTGTTGGAAGATATGTTGAACACATAATCAAGACTGAGGTTAGAGCTAATAAATTTGAAAAGATTAAGCCAAGAAAAGGAAAGACTATTAAACTGGCAGAGAGAAGTCAAAGGACAGGAAGAAGAAGAAGAAGAAGAAAGAAGATTTATCCGTCTGTTAAGTGTGTACAGCAGATTCCACTGAAGACAATGCCACAAGATATTTTGGAAAATATGAAATATTGGTATGTGGATTCGGAAACAGGAGAAGCTGTCATGGTTGAAGCAGATGATGAGGTTGAGAGTGGTGAGGTATTGTCTGTAGACGAAATTTTGGGGATGCAGCCGTAAGTAGATAGGTTCATTTGTAAGGCTGGCATCCCTTATTACTTTGTAAATTTGTTTTATATATAAATGCAACGTTCGTTTCTTAATTGCACGTGTTCAAGCTACTTTTTGTGTACGTACGTTTAGTATTTGTTGTCATGACTTAGTAGATTTCTAGACTACTTTATGGGTTGGTGTGTGGCGGCGGCTTTACCGCGGCTCGACCAATTAGTCCGGTCTCACCCCGGCAATTAATTGTGGCACGGGGTGTCGCACCCCCAAATTCGGGTTGCAGAAGCGAATCGAGTCAGGACGCGACTAATCAATATACACAGCACAAAAGATATAATGAACGACCACTACAATGCGTCGTTTTACATTGATATTGATAAAACAAAAGTTTACATCAAAATATTGTTTACATTAGCCCGGTTTGAAATTGAGAGATTTAAGTACATAATTAACCTATACAAAATATAATAATGCAGCTAAATCTCTGATTGTTTGCATGCTGACTCGAGCTAATAGTTCTTGATTGAGCTGTCCAACCTACTGCTGGTCACCTGTGATACATGCTAAAATGGGTCAGCGAAACGCTGGTGAGCTCACAGGTTTGTATGTCAACGCATATTTGTATGAACCGCAAGATTTTATAATATAAATGAATTTAAAATGCAATTAAGCAAAATAAAAGTTATACAGCCATGAGCACATAGTCTGAGCTTAACTTGAGTGTCAGGTCCAATTAAGGAAACCCAACTGAGTTGCCTCCTACGAGTGCCTAATCTACACTCGTCTTCCCAAATGCTAATACGTCCGTTTGACCAGTTAGTGCGTGCTAACCCGGACGAGGATTGTCAATCCTATATGATATCATATACTAACATTCACGCTACAGATGTATTACCAGACTATGCTATGGAGGGCTTTAGTGATTAGTTGAAAACAACTCATGTAGTATTTGATTGATTGGTACTTGCGTTCAACTTGTAAAATAAAACGAGCAATAATATCACACCCCTGAATGAAAAGCAGTAAAATAGGGGCCATGAGACTCACCTGAGCCTTGAGTGTTTAAATTGATAAACTTGAATTGATTAGCGGTGGATTGATGTCCGAAGACTTGTAACCTGAGGGTGTCCAAGACACACAATGGTTATAACATGAGTAGGCATCTCGAAAGACTACCCTTGTAGTTGTTCGTCCAACTTAGAATGTCCAAATTACTACGATTTGGTTGTTTGACTTGTGTTTTGAAAACGTGTACGGCCCGTTGGTGATTTGTTTGTAATAATAATCCCATATTATTATTTTGATGATTTTGAAGCATTATACTTAAAAATAAATTCCAATGTGTTTTGGAGGTCATGTCACATTCGTGTTTGATGTGATACAAGTTTAACTCTTTGTGTGAAAGTTTAGATGTAACACCGTTACTTATGAACCTAGGGTAAGGGCGAAGCCCGTTAATGATGGGGGTCCGGGGCAGCGCCCCTGGTAGCGGGGTCCAAGGGGCGGCAGCCCCTGGCGGGGTCCAAGGGGCAGAGCCCCTGGCTGGGTCGAGCTTAGTAAAATTTGTGTCGCTAGGTAAAATTTGTGTTTTCTTGGTTCTGTTTCATGCGACATAGCATGCGACATAAGGCTTGTGTCGCTAGGTGCGACATAAGGCTTGTGTCGCTAGGTGCGACATAGTCTGTTGTGTCGCAGATCACCTCTGCGACATAAGGGCTTGTGTCGCTAAGTGCGACATAGTCTGTTGTGTCGTAGATCACCTCTGCGACATAAGGGCTTGTGTCGCTAAGTGCGACATAATTCAAATTATGCGACACAAAGGCTTGTGTCGCAGGTGGCCCGGAGCCTCTGCGACACAACGAGCTGTTGGCCGGAAAATGAGCCGAAAAGGTGTTTTCCGGCCTCCGTTCGACCTGTGACTTTTACCCAACCCATATTTGGACATTTTAAGCTTAAAGAAACAACTAGAACTTAAAAACACTTGAAATCGAAAGGTTTCGAGTTTTGTCGGAAACTTACAAAGTGATGAATCGAAATTCTGAAAAGGTAGGAGTGTAGATTGTTGCGTGGTGATCGTTTTTCTCTAAATGGGTGTGACGATTTATGGTGGTTTGTTGGTGTTATTTGGTGGTTTTAGATGATGGTGGTGGTGGTGAAAGTTGAGAGAAAATGGAAGGAAGAAAGAGAAAGTAAGTGGTGGAAATGAGGGGGAAGAAAGGAGGGAGGTGGGGTTTTGGTGAAAGCCTCACCTTTCCAGCCCCAGTAATTGTGCTTCGTGCGGTGTTCGTTTTCCCGATCGTTTAATCGTTAATTAATTATTTTGCGCGTTTAAACATGCGTTTTAAAATACGAGGATTTAGTCAATATTTTTGTTGAAGTATTTTACCAAATACTTAACACTTGAGTTATATAAAATATAACTTAGTTTCGCTTTGATTGTTTGCGCGCTTAATATTTTAATCATGTAGATGTTTCTTCGTGCGATGCGAATTAATTACAACATATTATCAAATAGTATTTTGAATAATTAGTGTTATTAAATAATGTTATATTATTTAATAAAATTGTTCACCAACGTCCGTATTAATTGAACCGAATTACATTCGATTTGGAAATTGTACAATTTAATCAAATCGCATAATTGTATATATTAAACAATATATATATTGATACATTAATTAGCCTAACACAGAACTAATTACATGTATTACACTTGATTAGGCACTAATTACTAGTCCTAATTTGACGGGTGTCACATTCTCCCCCTGTTAGGAGAATTTCATCCCGAAATTTAGTTTCAAGTCGTGTTTGAAGTAGCGTCAGCAAATAACTGAGGATACTTGAGTCGCATCTGGTCCTCCCGTTCCCAGGTGAATTCCGGCCCACGCCGCGAATTCCACCTGACTTTGACAATGGGAATACGACTTTGTTTGAGTTGTTTGACCTCACGGTCCATGATTTCTGCGGGTTCTTCAATAAAGTGAAGCTTGTCGTCAATACGAATTTCATCGAGTGGAATGATGAGTGTCTCATCAGACAGACACTTTTTCAGGTTTGAAATGTGAAAAGTGGGGTGCACGCTGCTGAGCTCGGATGGCAGCTGCAATCGATATGCCACTGGACCTATCCTCTCGAGGATTTCAAAAGGTCCAATGTATCTTGGGTTCAGTTTACCGCGTTTGCCGAAACGAATGACAGCTTTCCAAGGTGAAACTTTGAGTAGTACTCGATCCCCAACCTGGAATTCGAGTGGTTTGCGCCTCACATCAGCATTTCTTTTCTGACGATCACGTGCGGCTTTGAGTTTGTTTTGAATCTCGAAGATTTTCTCGGTTGTTTCGTGAATGAGTTCGGGACCAGTGAGTTGACTATCTCCCACTTCGGTCCAACAAATCGGTGAGCGGCACTTACGACCGTAGAGTGCCTCAAAGGGTGCAGCCTTTATGCTGGTGTGATAACTGTTGTTATATGAAAACTCGCACAACGGTAGGTGCTTTTCCCAGTTTACACCAAAGTCAACTACACAAGCTCGTAGCATGTCTTCCAGTGTTTGAATCGTTCGTTCACTTTGGCCATCGGTTTGAGGATGGTATGCGGTACTCATATCAAGATGGGTACCCAATGATTTTTGAAGTGATTGCCAAAAGTGAGAGGTGAATCGACTATCCCTATCGGAGATAATCGAGATTGGAACACCGTGTCGAGAAACAACCTCTTTGATGTAGATTTGTGTGAGGCGTTCCATTTTGTCGGTTTCCTTGATTGCCAGGAAATGAGCAGATTTTGTGAGACGATCGACGATCACCCAAATGGTATCGTAACCGCTCGATGACTTTGGTAGTTTGGTTATGAAATCCATGGCAATTTGTTCCCATTTCCATTCAGGAATGCTGGGTTGTTGGAGTAAACCAGAAGGTTTTTGGTATTCAGCCTTGACTTTCGAGCAAGTAAGACACTTGCTGACGTATGTAGCGATTTCAGCTTTCATATTCGGCCACCAATAAAATTCCTTGATGCCGTGATACATTTTGTCGGATCCAGGATGGATAGAATATTTGGACTTGTGAGCTTCATCCATCACCAAGTCTCGCAGGTTTCCAAAACTGGGTAAGCAGATTCGGCTTGAGAAATACCTAACCCCGTTAGGTTTGATTTCGAATTGTTTGTCCATGCCTCGCAAGGCTTCGTTCTTGATGTTATCGGGTTTCAGAGCTTCGAGTTGAGCAATGAGAATCTGAATGTTTAGATCATTGTGAATAGTCATGCTGAGGGCTCGGACTCGAAGTGGTTTCGTTCGTTCTTTTCGACTGAGGGCATCGGCAACAACATTCGCTTTGCCCGGATGGTATTTGATCTCACAATCGTAGTCGGTAAGCAACTCGACCCACCGGCGTTGTCTCATGTTGAGATCCTTCTGATCGAATATGTGTTGGAGACTTTTGTGGTCGGTAAAGATTGTGCACTTAGTGCCGTAGAGGTAGTGTCTCCATATTTTGAGGGCAAAGACGACAGCTCCTAGCTCGAGATCGTGGGTGGTGTAGTTCTTTTCATGAATTTTGAGCTGTCTCGAAGCATAAGCAATAACTTTGTCCCGTTGCATCAACACGCAACCGAGACCTTGGTGGAAGCATCGCAGTATACCACGAAGTCATCGGTGCCTTCGGGTAGGGATAGAATCGGGGCACTGCAAAACTTTTGTTTTAGAAGTTGAAATGCTGACTCTTGTTTATTAGTCCAATCGAACTTTTTGTCTTTCTGAGTCAGGGTTGTGAGTGGTTGAGCTATTTTCGAGAAATTTTCAATGAATCGCCGATAGTATCCGGCAAGACCCAAGAATTGACGTACTTCGGTTGGAGATGTTGGTGCTTGCCAGCACTTGATGGCCTCGATTTTTGATGGATCGACATGGATTCCTTGACTATTAACAACATGTCCAAGGAATTGAACATATTTTATCCAGAATTCACACTTGGAGAATTTGGCGTAAAGCTCTTCGTGTTTAAGTAGCTCTAGAATGATTTTGAGGTGTTGCGCGTGTTCTTGTTCGTTTCGTGAGTATATGAGAATGTCGTCAATGAAGACAATGACAAACTTGTCGAGATATGGCTTGCACACCCGATTCATAAGATCCATGAATAAAGCTGGTGCGTTTGTTAAACCGAAGGGCATCACTCGAAATTCATAATGCCCGTAACGAGTTCGGAAAGCAGTTTTCGGGATGTCGGTGTCGCGAACTCGAAGTTTATGATAGCCTGACCAAAGATCGATCTTTGAATAAATACTCGACCCTTGAAGTTGGTCAAATAGGTCATCGATGCGAGGAAGTGGATACCGGTTCTTAACGATTAGCTTGTTCAACTCTCGGTAGTCGATACACATTCGGAAAGAACCGTCTTTCTTTTTCACGAATAAGACCGGAGCTCCCCAAGGTGAAGAACTCGGTCGAATGAATCCTCTATCCAGGAGTTCCTGTAACTGGGTGGACAGCTCCTGAAGTTCGGATGGGGCTAATCGGTATGGTGTTCGGGCCACAGGCGCAGCACCTGGCACAAGGTCGATTGAGAATTCAACTTGTCTGGATGGTGGTAGACCAGGTAGTTCTTCGGGAAAGACTTCTGGAAAGTCTTGAACGATGGGCACATCCTCAAGTCGCTTCTCCTCCGACTTTTTCTCCATGATGTGTGCGAGGATTGCTGGATAACCTTTTCTCAGGAATTTACGAGTTTTCAAGCAAGATATGATGTTTAGTCTCGTCCCACCGGTCTCCCCCTGTATGACCAAGGTTCTACCGGCGGCGAGTGGAATACGAACGAGTTTATCATAACAAATGATTTCAGCGCGATGTTTGGACAACCAGTCCATACCAATGATGACGTCGAAACTTCCAATTTCAACATGCATAAGATCGATTGAAAAGATTTCGTTGGCTAGGTTTAAAGTGCAATTAGGTATCACACTATCAGTTTCTATGAGTTTACCATTTGCAAGTTCTACGGTGTACTTAACATCTAGAGTAATAGGTGCAATATCAAGTAGAGGGCAGAACTCATCAGAAATAAAGCTTCTATCGGCACCAGTATCAAACAGAATAGAAGTAGATAAGTTGTTGAGGAGGAACATACCCGTAACCACATTTGGGTCCTGACGGGCATCCCCAGAGTTGAGTACGAACGCTCTTCCCCCTTGCATTGTTGTTGTTGTTGTTGTTATTGTTGTTGCCCTTGTTCTTGTTTTTAGGACATTCGTTCTTGAAGTGTCCTGTTTCTCCACACCCAAAGCAGGATTTGGGTTGGTTGGAATTGTTGCGAGAGGTGTTGTTGTTGGATTTGGGGGCTCGGCAATC
The DNA here is from genome assembly GCA_963422505.1 of Pseudognaphalium luteoalbum. Classification (NCBI taxonomy): domain Eukaryota; kingdom Viridiplantae; phylum Streptophyta; class Magnoliopsida; order Asterales; family Asteraceae; genus Pseudognaphalium; species Pseudognaphalium luteoalbum. Next base: position 108,511,838 of record OY730195.1, read on the forward strand.
TCGGGTCAAGTGCCCGTACTTCCTGCAGTTGTTGCAGGGAGTACTGCATGGACCGTCGTGATGGTAGTTGCACTTGGAACAATATGGCCTGTCCCCAGTGTAAGCACGTTTGGGTTCAGAGTTTGTGTTGTAAACTTGGATGGTGTTGGCTTTCTTGTTCTGGTTGTTGTGGTGTTCAGAAGGTTTGCTGTGACAACTCTCCAAATTAGGTACTGATTTACATTAAGCATGTGCATTCTTACGCTAATTTCCTGATTAAGTTTAAAACAAAAAAACTTCTGATGTGATGTAAGTCTAGCAGCCTAGTACTTTTAAACAAAAAGTATTACTAATACGTAAGTATTTAAAGTCGCGTGCAAATGTGTCGGGACGAACCCGACAAATAAATACGACAAAAGTTAATGACACAACATAATTAATAATGCAATTATTAATTACGAGTACTATTGTATCTATAACCTATAGATAAAACGGGTTAAAAATACGTTTAACATAAAACGTATTATAAAACGAACAGAAACAATTTTAAAATGCATTCAGAGATCAAGATGAGAAAAATTCAAATTTTCTCATTCATTTGGAAACATTTGTAACATTACCTCAAAATATGAACTCGAAATTCGACTGAAATTTGGCACTCAATTAAATGTTAGCAGTCCAATACAGAAACTGTACAATCGTCAAAAATAATGAAAACATCATTATTCCGAATTTAAATAGCGAACCAGGAGAACATCTACAAGATAAAAATATACAATGTTAAATTTTATATTGTACTAATTATACCCGTACCCGAAATTAACGGGCAAAAACTCTCCACCAAACTTCAATAATTGGGAGACCACATACTGTGATCTCCCATTCCCGTTTGATTTATTCACTCCCTCCATTCCCTCTCCTCTGCCATCTCTTCAACCTACACACACACATCTTCACCTTCTTCCATTTCCTTTGATTCAACACACAAAAGAACTAGTAGCAGCAACAAGAAGTAAGCAGCAGTGGCAAGGAGAAGGAGCTGAGTTTCTTCATCACCACCTTCAACCCATCATCGTTCAACAACCTTCATCATCCTCAAAATCCATTGTAAGGAAACCTTCAATCTTTGAATTCTTTACTTAAAATTCGTGTTATATAGCTTGATAACATCATATTCTATGGGTATAACACACAAATTTGATGAATTACCAGCTAGTTCTTGAAATGGGTTTGTATAAAACCAAACCATAAATCCAAAATCATATATGTGAAACTTGTTGAAATGTGATATATTGATGTGTATTGTTGTTACTAAACATCTAAACACTGAAACCGTTCGAAAAATGGCAAAAACATACTTCGATTCGAGTTTGAAGAACTGAAAAACGAACAGGGCCTGGACTCGAGCCAAAGCCGAACGGCTAAGGTCACAAAGCCGAACGGCTGAGAGACCAAAGCCGAACGGCTAAGAGCTCAAAGCCGATCGGCTGTATGCGGGTCTGGTGGCCTGTGTAATTTGGGCCGGACTAAAATGCTTAATGGGCCGAGTGATGTGGACTGGACCGAAATGAATAATGGACTTATTATATTGGACTGGATCGAGTGGGGCTTGGATTGGGCCGGAAGCCCAAGCCGAACGGCTAGCCAAGCCGAACGGCTATCCCAAGCCGATCGGCTGGAATGGGCTGCAGACTGGGTCGTGGTCACAAGCTGGGCTGAATACTCCTTGGGCCTAAGACTTTGGGTTTGGGCCGAGAGTTGTAAAAACAAATGAGTTAAATTAAATAAACGAGTCATTGGACCAAAACTTGTAATGGGCCAAAAAGGTTATGTAATCGGGTTAAGTTATTAAACCGAAAACAAAACAAATCGGGCCGAGCCCAATAAACTTCCAAAATATTCCAAACATAAGACGTGACCCGAATCGTTTCACGAAACGAATATTTATAAAATAGAACGTGTGTGATTCTATATATATATATGTATAAATATATATATACAAACTAAATAACAAAGCGACGAATCCATACAAATACATGTTTTACGTATATACAAAAGATGACTTTTAAATAACGATAACACTTATTTATTTTATAAACGGAAATAAATACAATAAGAAGTTTTATGACAAATAAAACTTATATACATTTTAATACGTAAACCACGTGTTTAGAACTTATATATATATGAATATGTATATGTATACACTTGACAAGGCATACGACGTGAGAAATAATAACAAAATTTCAACGCAACGTCACCAACGAATGCAACGACTTAAATTACTAATAAATCAACAATTTCTACAAAACAAACAAACTGTTAACATGAGTTGATTAAACAAATCAAACGTACTTATGTTAATACGTTTATGGTATATAGGTTAACATACCTTTGGGCTATTACCTGTCAGCTGCTAGCATTCATACCGAGCAAACCACTGTGAGTTTACAGCCCCTACTTTTAAATGTTTTCTGCTTTTAAAACACAGGGGTGTTAAACATAGGAATTGCACGCCAACACATGCAATCAAACTATAAATGCTTTATTGCTTTTATACAAATGTCGATTTGTGATATTACATTTTCACAACTATTTGGGAATTAGACAAAGGATCCTAGTACGGACCTAGACTTAGATTGTGTGCATGAAAGACCTCATGACATGCTACCGTAACCATTAGCTAGGTGACTCTAGCCACTGAGTATACGGATAGTACTATTGCCGTGACGACCCTCCTACGGTGGAGCGTATACTTAAATGTCCGTTCAGGCAAACAACATAAGTTCTGGTTGTGGTTTGGTTATAGGGTTAGGTCGCGTTACTTTAACCTGCGAGGTTTAGCTCACCTTTCAGGGGATCACAGTCTAAGTAAAATTCCCACATACTTTTAGGAAGAACGAATCCTACAACTGTTGGACACCGGAAGACATACCGGTAACTTATTTTACACTGGTAAACAACCAGTAACATATTTTGGGACGACATCCCACGCATAACAATACTTTAGGGTAACAACCCTACATAACTTGTATTTTATAAATGAATAACAAATCATTTATACAAACTTGGTTTAACAAACTACATACACATATAAACCTGTAAATTCACTCAACATATTTGTTGATGACTTTCTCTATGTTTTTCAGGAAATTAGCTGGGTAAGAAATCGCATGCATTCAGGATGGACAACCCTGGACCTATTAGGATGCCACATACTATTGGGACCGCTTTTGGGGATTTCATTTGTATAACTGCAGACATTGCGGTCATACTTATGAAATCTTACTTTAAACTTATGTATTATTGTTAAAACTAAAATGTTTTAAACTCCACTACTACTGTTACGACTTACATAGTCGTACTACCTTTGTAACAAATGTTTGAACTGGCATCCTTATCTATTATGTTGTGCAATAACCATATGCTCTGAGTATGTATGTATCTGTTGGTTGAAATTACTGTTCGCAGCCCCGCCACGTTATTAAAGCTTCCGCAAACTAAACATAACTAATTGTAATTACCGTCTGGCGGGGTGTGACAGACTTGGTATCAGAGCCATTGGTTATAGTGAACTAGAAGTCTTTAAGTGACCTAAGACCTTAGAGACCTAGACTATAGCCTTGGCTAACACATTCATTTCATGCATACACATTTTGCATACATCTAACATACGACTGACACGTCACCTACGACTTCTTTGTCTCAGCATGTCGAGGCACAGTCCGATCTATTTGTATGCTTCTGATGAGGAGCCGACCGAGGATTCCTACCATAGCGACGCTAGCACCGGAGTTGTGAGCCCACCAGTTCACCCGAGAGCTCTATCTGATGACACCGGTGATGCCTACATCACCCCACCACCTACTGCACATGTGGTCCCACCTACTAATGCTCCCACTGACCCTACCACATGCATGTTAGGGTCTACTTTTATGGCGACACGCCATGCGACTGCTGGACCTTCTAGAGGACCGGTACCTAGGAGGACACCACGGATGTGTGTCCGAGACTTCCCTAGAGGACCACTTGCGCCCCGTGATAAGGCGCCGATGGCAGAAGAGAGAGTGATACACTGTGATGAGCCACCACAGAGGGTACCTAGGCTTTTTCACTTGGAGTGGATGACCCCTATGTTGGGACGGTGGAGGTCGTTGGAGGGTTTACCTTCTACTTTTGAGACGGGGGAGTCCTCCCGATCCTCCGCACCATTGCCTACTACTGGAGAGCCCGTGGAGTTGACTCTCCCTACCATTGTGGCTGTGATTCGCACATTGTTTCGTATTTCTGGTAGCAGGGGTGTTCACCTTGCAGAGCTACAGAGTGATGTCTCCCGCCTGGATGGAGACATGGCAGACATACATGAGCGTTGCCACTTCTTGTTGAGCAACGTGGTTGCTGCCAGAGAGATAGCCGAGACTGCACGTGCTCGTGTCAGGGTACTAGAGAGGCGTGCGAGGACAGCAGGGATGATGATTGGAGCTTGTGTGATGATAGCTGTGCTGAGGACAGCTGTGGGATTGTTTCTACCTTATTTTCATTAGACTTGTGTACGGCGGTTTGTGCCTAGTGGGCATCAAACCGGCCACTTTTTGGATGATGGATATGTTAGTAAGTCCATCACGTGTTGTATAGACTAGTATCAGATGGGTAGATGTATGTATGTACTGGACATGTACTAAACGGGAAAAACAGTTGTTAGAATGGGTATATGTATAGGAAAACCCATTGACTTTTGTATAGCGCTAACCGCTGATGGGGCGTATTAGGGATCTCATCTTGTTTTGTATAAAACTGTTGTATCAGCGCTACACCTTTTGATATAATATAACTTATGTTTGGTTGTATTTCGTATTCATTACATTTAACAACGACTTTAGTAGTATATCTACATGTATATACGTGTGTTAGAAACGGTAGCCAACCAATAACATTTGATTATTCCTTGAAAACCATGAAACACACCACACCTCGATTATTGATTCTTATCTTGAATTTCTTTGAACTCGATTGTGTTGAATGATGATGAAAAGAAATATGTATTTAGCATTATATAATGACGCCTGGCCAACGTGATTATATTGTACTAACTACATATGGGCGTTTCAAAGTCGTGCGACATGTGATACAAAATCTTGTCCTTCAATTCTTCATAATGTTCCCTTGTTAAAAATGTGAAATCTTGTTCATCACATTCAATACCTTGGCATTGACTTCTGCATTTTTATTTCATCGCAGAACGGAATCATGCCACCGAAACGACGAATGACTAAGAACAGTCGACGAACGACTCCTTCTTCCATTCCTGAAACTGTTCCCCCACCCAACAACAATGAGACTACCGAACAAATGATCGCGCGACGAATAGCTGAAGGTATTGCTGAGTATGAAGCAAGCCGAAATCGTGAGAATGGAATGAATAATAGCGGATCTACCCCTGTTAACACTGAGACACCTGCGAATACTCGCCGAGGGTGTTCGTACAAAACATTCCAGGCTTGTAAGCCAGTTACTTTTCGTGACTGTTCACCAGACTGTATGGTGAAATATGCCACCTGCACCCTTGCCGACAAGGCTCTTACTTGGTGGAACAGTCAAGTCCAATCACTTGGACGACCAGCTGCCTACTCCATGTCATGGGAAGTACGGAAAAACATGATGTTGGAGGAGTTCTGTCCCCGTAGTGAGATGCAAAAAGTCGAAACTGAGCTGTGGAACATCACTATGACTGGTGCCGATGTCACTGGTTATACTACCAAGTTTCAGGAACTAGCACGTCTAGTGCCACATATGGTGACACCTGAGTACAAGCGCATCGAGCGTTATGTATATGGTTTGGCACCACAAATCAGGAGTTTGGTTACATCTTCCAAACCTGACACATTCAGGAGCGCTGTTGTTTTAGCGCAAAGTCTGACCGATGAGGCAGTCAGGATGGGAACCTTGACCAAGAAAACTACATCGGGCAAGGTTGAGCCGAGCAGTACAGAAGTTGGCAATCCTGGAGGTACGAAGCGTAAGTGGAATGATAGAGGAAATAACCGTCAGGGTCAAACAAATAAGAAAGGATCTGGAAACCCAAGGTCCTATGCTGCCACCACTGTGGAATCAAAACCATACTTGGGTAACAAACCTAAGTGTGACAAATGTGGCAAACACCACGAGGGTGAATGTTGGTATTGCAATAACTGTAGAGTTTGGGGTCACAAAACCCAAAACTGCAAAGCTAACCCTACCCCTAGGGAAAACACAGAACGCCGAAACCAAGGGTGTTTTGAATGTGGTGACATGAGACATTATCGAAATCGTTGCCCACGACTCAACAACCAAAATCCCAACAATAATAACCAGAACAACCAAAACCGCAACAACACCAACAACCGTGGTAACAACAACCGAGCCAACAACATCAACAATCAGCCAGCTCAAGGAAGAGCATTTGTGATTGGAGCACAGGAGGCACGCCAGGACCCTAACACCGTCACTGGTATGTTCCTTGTAAACAACCATTATGCCTCTGTGTTAATCGATTCAGGTGCTGATTTAAGTTTTGTGTCTAATGAGTTTAGACCACTATTAGAACTTGAATCACGTAAGCTAGATAACAAATATACTATTGAACTAGCCGATGGTGAGTTAATCGAGTCAGGAGAAATAGTGCCGGGATGTACCTTGGAATTAGAAGGTCATCTCTTCGAAATAGACTTGCTACCGGTTAAGTTGGGAAGTTTCGACGTTGTAGTCGGCATGGATTGGTTGTCGAAGAATCACGCTGAAATAGTATGTTACGATAAGTTAGTACGCTTACCACTACCGACAGGAGAAACTCTTATGGTCAAAGGTGAGAAACGAAAAAGTGCCACAAAAATGATTACATGCTTGAAAGCCCGTAAATATCTCCGAAAGGGATACCAAGCATTCTTAGCACACGTTGTAGAAAAGAAATCCGAGGAGCGATGTATAGACGACGTACCTATCGTACGTGACTACCCGGGAGTGTTTCCTGATGAGTTACCAGGATTACCACCCCCACGACAGGTTGAATTTCATATCGACCTAGTGCCTGGAGCAGCGCCAATCGCACGTGCACCTTACCGTCTTGCTCCATCAGAAATGCAAGAGCTGTCTGCACAACTGCAGGAACTCTTAGACCTAGGATTCATCCGACCGAGCTTTTCACCTTGGGGAGCTCCGGTTTTGTTCGTTAAGAAAAAGGATGGATCGATGCGAATGTGTATCGATTATCGGGAACTGAACAAAGTAACTATAAAGAATCGATATCCACTACCTCGCATCGATGACTTATTTGACCAACTACAAGGGTCAAGTTATTATTCGAAGATCGACTTGCGATCTGGTTACCATCAACTGAAGGTTCGGGATGAGGATATTCCTAAGACTGCGTTTAGGACTCGGTACGGCCATTACGAGTTCCTAGTCATGCCATTCGGACTGACAAACGCACCAGCAGTGTTCATGGACCTCATGAATAGAGTATGCAAACCTTATCTTGATAAGTTCGTGATTGTGTTTATCGATGACATATTGATATACTCCCGAACGAAGGAGGATCACGAGCAACATCTGAGATTGATTCTTGAATTACTGGAGAAAGAGAAACTTTACGCCAAGTTCTCTAAGTGTGAATTTTGGATGCGCGAGGTTCATTTCCTTGGTCATGTGATCAATAACAAGGGAATTCATGTGGACCCGTCCAAAATCGAGGCAATTAAGAACTGGGAAGCCCCGAAAACACCATCCGAAATACGACAATTTCTTGGGCTAGCCGGCTATTACCGACGTTTCATCGAGAACTTCTCGAAAATAGCTCAACCACTTACCGCTCTAACTCAAAAAGATGAGAAATTTGATTGGGGCGAGAAGCAAGAGATTGCTTTCCAATTGTTGAAACAGAAATTGAGCACCGCACCAATCCTATCACTACCTGAAGGAGTAGAAAACTTTGTTGTCTATTGTGATGCTTCACACCAGGGATTGGGTTGCGTATTGATGCAAAACGACAAAGTCATTGCTTACGCATCTCGACAATTGAAAGTTCACGAAAAGAACTATACGACGCATGACTTAGAGCTAGGAGCCGTCGTTTTTGCACTTAAGATTTGGAGACACTACCTATACGGTACAAAGTGTACTATCTTCACGGATCACAAAAGTCTCCAACATATATTCGACCAGAAAGAACTCAACATGAGACAACGTCGTTGGGTCGAATTACTGAACGATTACGACTGTGAGATTAAGTATCACCCGGGCAAAGCAAACATTGTAGCTGATGCCTTGAGTCGTAAAGAACGAGTCAACCCTCGAAGAGTTCGAGCTTTAGGTTTGACAATCCACTCGAATCTCATTACTCAAATTCGTGACGCTCAACAATCAACCTTCATTCCCGAACGCCTTAAGGAAGAATCCTTGAAGGGAATGGAGAAACAGCTTGAAACCAAAGACAATGGAGTATTGTACTTCATGAACCGAATTTGGGTACCATGCGTAGACGATTTGCGCCAGTTAATTTTGGACGAAGCACATAAGTCCAACTACTCGATACATCCTGGTGCAGATAAGATGTATCACGATTTGAAAGGATTTTACTGGTGGCCTGGCATGAAACGAGACATTGCCACATACGTTAGTAAGTGCTTGACTTGTGCAAAAGTCAAGGTCGAATACCAAAAGCCATCTGGGCTTTTACAACAACCCGAAATGCCCAAGTGGAAATGGGAACACATCGCGATGGACTTCATCACGAAGTTACCGAGAACAACATCCGGAGTTGACACCATATGGGTGATTGTCGATCGATTGACGAAATCAGCCCACTTCCTCGCTATCAAGGAAACGGACAAAATGGAGAAACTGACCAGAATCTATTTGAAAGAGGTCATATCTCGACATGGTGTGCCATTATCTATCATCTCTGATAGAGACGCACGATTCACTTCTCGCTTCTGGCAAACACTTCAACATGCATTGGGTACTAGACTCGACATGAGTACTGCTTACCACCCACAAACTGACGGCCAGAGCGAGCGAACAATACAAACGCTCGAAGATCTGTTGAGAGCATGTGTGATAGACTTTGGAGGTAATTGGGATACACACCTACCTCTAGCAGAATTTTCATATAATAACAGTTATCACACCAGCATACAGATGGCACCATTTGAGGCATTGTATGGACGCAAGTGCCGATCGCCACTCTGTTGGGCAGAGTTGGGCGACAGACAATTATCGGGTCCTGAGATAGTCCAAGAAACTACGGACAAGATATCTCAAGTGCTTAATCGATTGAAAGCAGCACGTGACCGACAAAAGAGTTATGCCGATAACAGACGGAAACCTTTAGAATTTCAAGTAGGTGACAAGGTCCTACTCAAAGTAGCACCCTGGAAAGGTGTAGTACGATTTGGTAAACGAGGTAAGCTGAACCCACGATACATCGGACCATTCGAGATCCTTGCAAGGATTGGTCCTGTCACCTACAAACTCAAGCTACCACAAGAGCTTAGTAGTATTCATGACACCTTTCATATATCTAACTTGAAAAAGTGTCTTTCTGATGAAACACATATCATCCCTCCGGACGAAGTCTTCATTGACTCAAAACTAAACTTTGCGGAGGAACCTATCGAAGTTATGGACACAAAAACACAGAAACTTCGACACAAACAAATCAAGCTAGTTAAAGTTCGTTGGAACTCAAAACATGGCCCAGAGTTCACCTGGGAATGAGAGGATGAAATGCGTAAGAAGTATCCTCGACTGTTTGAAACCGTGACCGCGACTCACGGCATGAATTAAATCTCGGGACGAGATTTCCCTAACGGGGGGAGAATGTGACAACTCTCCAAATTAGGTACTGATTTACATTAAGCATGTGCATTCTTACGCTAATTTCCTGATTAAGTTTAAAACAAAAAAACTTCTGATGTGATGTAAGTCTAGCAGCCTAGTACTTTTAAACAAAAAGTATTACTAATACGTAAGTATTTAAAGTCGCGTGCAAATGTGTCGGGACGAACCCGACAAATAAATACGACAAAAGTTAATGACACAACATAATTAATAATGCAATTATTAATTACGAGTACTATTGTATCTATAACCTATAGATAAAACGGGTTAAAAATACGTTTAACATAAAACGTATTATAAAACGAACAGAAACAATTTTAAAATGCATTCAGAGATCAAGATGAGAAAAATTCAAATTTTCTCATTCATTTGGAAACATTTGTAACATTACCTCAAAATATGAACTCGAAATTCGACTGAAATTTGGCACTCAATTAAATGTTAGCAGTCCAATACAGAAACTGTACAATCGTCAAAAATAATGAAAACATCATTATTCCGAATTTAAATAGCGAACCAGGAGAACATCTACAAGATAAAAATATACAATGTTAAATTTTATATTGTACTAATTATACCCGTACCCGAAATTAACGGGCAAAAACTCTCCACCAAACTTCAATAATTGGGAGACCACATACTGTGATCTCCCATTCCCGTTTGATTTATTCACTCCCTCCATTCCCTCTCCTCTGCCATCTCTTCAACCTACACACACACATCTTCACCTTCTTCCATTTCCTTTGATTCAACACACAAAAGAACTAGTAGCAGCAACAAGAAGTAAGCAGCAGTGGCAAGGAGAAGGAGCTGAGTTTCTTCATCACCACCTTCAACCCATCATCGTTCAACAACCTTCATCATCCTCAAAATCCATTGTAAGGAAACCTTCAATCTTTGAATTCTTTACTTAAAATTCGTGTTATATAGCTTGATAACATCATATTCTATGGGTATAACACACAAATTTGATGAATTACCAGCTAGTTCTTGAAATGGGTTTGTATAAAACCAAACCATAAATCCAAAATCATATATGTGAAACTTGTTGAAATGTGATATATTGATGTGTATTGTTGTTACTAAACATCTAAACACTGAAACCGTTCGAAAAATGGCAAAAACATACTTCGATTCGAGTTTGAAGAACTGAAAAACGAACAGGGCCTGGACTCGAGCCAAAGCCGAACGGCTAAGGTCACAAAGCCGAACGGCTGAGAGACCAAAGCCGAACGGCTAAGAGCTCAAAGCCGATCGGCTGTATGCGGGTCTGGTGGCCTGTGTAATTTGGGCCGGACTAAAATGCTTAATGGGCCGAGTGATGTGGACTGGACCGAAATGAATAATGGACTTATTATATTGGACTGGATCGAGTGGGGCTTGGATTGGGCCGGAAGCCCAAGCCGAACGGCTAGCCAAGCCGAACGGCTATCCCAAGCCGATCGGCTGGAATGGGCTGCAGACTGGGTCGTGGTCACAAGCTGGGCTGAATACTCCTTGGGCCTAAGACTTTGGGTTTGGGCCGAGAGTTGTAAAAACAAATGAGTTAAATTAAATAAACGAGTCATTGGACCAAAACTTGTAATGGGCCAAAAAGGTTATGTAATCGGGTTAAGTTATTAAACCGAAAACAAAACAAATCGGGCCGAGCCCAATAAACTTCCAAAATATTCCAAACATAAGACGTGACCCGAATCGTTTCACGAAACGAATATTTATAAAATAGAACGTGTGTGATTCTATATATATATATGTATAAATATATATATACAAACTAAATAACAAAGCGACGAATCCATACAAATACATGTTTTACGTATATACAAAAGATGACTTTTAAATAACGATAACACTTATTTATTTTATAAACGGAAATAAATACAATAAGAAGTTTTATGACAAATAAAACTTATATACATTTTAATACGTAAACCACGTGTTTAGAACTTATATATATATGAATATGTATATGTATACACTTGACAAGGCATACGACGTGAGAAATAATAACAAAATTTCAACGCAACGTCACCAACGAATGCAACGACTTAAATTACTAATAAATCAACAATTTCTACAAAACAAACAAACTGTTAACATGAGTTGATTAAACAAATCAAACGTACTTATGTTAATACGTTTATGGTATATAGGTTAACATACCTTTGGGCTATTACCTGTCAGCTGCTAGCATTCATACCGAGCAAACCACTGTGAGTTTACAGCCCCTACTTTTAAATGTTTTCTGCTTTTAAAACACAGGGGTGTTAAACATAGGAATTGCACGCCAACACATGCAATCAAACTATAAATGCTTTATTGCTTTTATACAAATGTCGATTTGTGATATTACATTTTCACAACTATTTGGGAATTAGACAAAGGATCCTAGTACGGACCTAGACTTAGATTGTGTGCATGAAAGACCTCATGACATGCTACCGTAACCATTAGCTAGGTGACTCTAGCCACTGAGTATACGGATAGTACTATTGCCGTGACGACCCTCCTACGGTGGAGCGTATACTTAAATGTCCATTCAGGCAAACAACATAAGTTCTGGTTGTGGTTTGGTTATAGGGTTAGGTCGCGTTACTTTAACCTGCGAGGTTTAGCTCACCTTTCAGGGGATCACAGTCTAAGTAAAATTCCCACATACTTTTAGGAAGAACGAATCCTACAACTGTTGGACACCGGAAGACATACCGGTAACTTATTTTACACTGGTAAACAACCAGTAACATATTTTGGGACGACATCCCACGCATAACAATACTTTAGGGTAACAACCCTACATAACTTGTATTTTATAAATGAATAACAAATCATTTATACAAACTTGGTTTAACAAACTACATACACATATAAACCTGTAAATTCACTCAACATATTTGTTGACGACTTTCTCTATGTTTTTCAGGAAATTAGCTGGGTAAGAAATCGCATGCATTCAGGATGGACAACCCTGGACCTATTAGGATGCCACATACTATTGGGACCGCTTTTGGGGATTTCATTTGTATAACTGCAGACATTGCGGTCATACTTATGAAATCTTACTTTAAACTTATGTATTATTGTTAAAACTAAAATGTTTTAAACTCCACTACTACTGTTACGACTTACATAGTCGTACTACCTTTGTAACAAATGTTTGAACTGGCATCCTTATCTATTATGTTGTGCAATAACCATATGCTCTGAGTATGTATGTATCTGTTGGTTGAAATTACTGTTCGCAGCCCCGCCACGTTATTAAAGCTTCCGCAAACTAAACATAACTAATTGTAATTACCGTCTGGCGGGGTGTGACATTTGCGTTTGTTGTTGTTGGAGGAGGATGTATTGGATTTCTCACGGCTGACAACCATTGCCATGAGTTAATGTGCTAGCCGGATAGCACTTTTAGTAGTGGTTGGCTTGGATGAAGCGACGTTCCCCTGGATGTTTTCCGGGAGGCCGCGGATGTATCTTTTGATGCTCTTCTCCTCCGGATCAACCAAACCCGGGCATAACAGCGCAAATTGCTGGAATTTGGTGGTATATCCAGCAATGTCAGTTCCCTGCACAGTCAGGTGCCAGAACTCTTCCTCCAACCGATGCAGTTCTTCTTCGGGGCAGTATTTTTCCCTTAGCTTCTTCTTCAATTCAGCCCAGGGGAGTTGGTTTGCTATTTCGATGCCTACAGAGTTGGCGTGGGTGTTCCACCATGTAAGTGCACCTTCCTGAAAGGTGTAGGCAGAGAATTTGACCTTGTTTTCCTCAGCACAGTTGCAGAGGTTGAAGGCGGATTCCATACGTTCAATCCATCGGATCAGACCAATGGCACCTTCCGTGCCTTTGAAGTAAAGTGGTTTACAGCTGAGAAAATCCTTGTAGGAACAAGACTTGATGACAGGGGTAATGACTGGGGTTTCGCCGTTACTTTGGGAGTTTCGAGGTGAATCCCGAGCAGCCAAAGCATCGGCCACTGCTCGAGATACGATAGCAGCAAGTTCGGCATCACTGTAACTTTTCTTCTTTGGCGGCATGATTCTTCAAGAAAGAAACAAGAGGTGTATGAGAAGTTGTACCGGAATGATAATTCAATAGATGTATATATATTTAAGCGGTAATATACAACATCACACAGTGAAAATTAACAATGTAACATAGTCGAGAGAAATTGCTGATTGATATTACGATGTTAAATGATTACAGACAATTCCAAATCACGAGTTTCAAAAGCTACAGACTTAGAAGTTTTACAAAAGTTCCAGGAATTGTTACATCCGGTCGAATTACATAGCTCCTATGAAAGCATAATAGAGTACAGGTTCAGCCTAAGCTAATCCTGACGTAGATTGAGTTGTGGAAGTAGTGTGGTGAGATGGTCCACAGATTCTGCAAGTCTGCTAACCATTCGGAGGGCGTCCTCGGTTTCCCTTAGACGTGTCTCGCACTGGTTCAGCCTTGATTGTAGGACGAAAATTTCATTTCGGTTGCCAATCACTTGGTTGTGGACAACCTCCATAGTTCCGATGGTTTCACCCAGACTGTTGTCAAGGGTGTCCATGTGGTTGATTATATTTTCGTGGTCTTCGGAGACTTGATTGATACGTTCGAGTGATGTGAGTCTCCAGTTTTCGACACACTAAAAGCCTCACCTTTCCAGCCCCAGTAATTGTGCTCCGTGCGGTGTTCGTTTTCCCGATCGTTTAATCGTTAATTAATTATTTTGCGCGTTTAAACATGCGTTTTAAAATACGAGGATTTAGTCAATATTTTTGTTGAAGTATTTTACCAAATACTTAACACTTGAGTTATATAAAATATAACTTAGTTTCGCTTTAATTGTTTGCGCGCTTAATATTTTAATCGCGTAGATGATTCTTCGTGCGATGCGAATTAATTACAACATATTATCAAATAGTATTTTGAATAATTAGTGTTATTAAATAATGTTATATTATTTAATAAAATTGTTCACTAACGTCCGTATTAATTGAACCGAATTACATTCGATTTGGAAATTGTACAATTTAATCAAATCGCATAATTGTATATATTAAACAATATATATATTGATACATTAATTAGCCTAACACAGAACTAATTACATGTATTACACTTGATTAGGCACTAATTACTAGTCCTAATTTGACGGGTGTCACACGGGGGGACCTCTGCCTTCGGGAAGCTAGAAGGCATTCCCTTATGGGGGCAGGCTCGTTGTGGCTCCGGGCTTAGCTGACTTCTGCTGTCATGTGCCGAGCCCACAACGACGACGCCTAGAGGCGGTTTTTTATTTTTTTTTGCATTGTTGAATGTGTGGAGCTTAACAAGTATGCAACACAGAAGAATAATATGCAACCAAAACTTTTTTCATTGATAATGATAAGTGCTACGAAGGCGGGGGGATCAGTCCGGCCCGAGCTATTACAAAGTTTGATTACATATAACATTTCTTTAGGTTAGTCACGTGCCAAGTACGAGGCACGGACTTGCCATCCAGAGTGGCTAAGACGTAGGAGCCATTTGTGTTTGCTTCCGTAACCCGCTACGGGCCTTCCCAGTGCTGCCCAAGCTTGCCTGTATCTTCGGACTTGCTGGCCTCGTTATTACGCCAGACCAGTTCCCCGATTTGGAAAGAAAGATGGCGAACACGCTTATTGTAGTAGCGGGCCATTTTTTGCTTATTTGCGGCTTGGCGGATGGCTGCCATTTCTCTCCGTTCTTCTAGCATGTGGGCATTTTGCTGGTGCGCTTCGAGGTTCCCTTCTTCAGTGAAGTTGATTATTCGTGCGCTGGGAACGCTGATTTCCGCCGGGATGACCGCCTCACAGCCGTATACGAGGCTGAAGGGGGTCTCTCCGGTGCTTTCCTTTGGAGTGGTGCGGCGAGCCCATAGCACGTTGGGGAGTTCATCGACCCAATCAGTGCAGCTTTCCCCAAGTCTGGCCTTGACACCGGCTACTAAATCTCTGTTGGTGACTTCAACTTGACCATTTGCCTGCGGGTGGTAAACCGAGGTTAGGGTCTGCTTGATGTTGAGTTCTTCACACCAGCTTCTGAAAGGGTTCTCGGCGAATTGCTTGCCGTTATCCGTGATGATTTCGTGAGGAATGCCGAACCGGCAGACAATGTTATCCCATACGAAGTTCCGAACCTGTTTGCCGCTGATAGTTTTCAATGGTTTGGCTTCAACCCATTTGGTGAAGTAGTCGATAGCGACAATGAGAAATTTGACATTGCCGGGTCCGGCCGGGAACGGTCCCACGATGTCGATGCCCCACTTAAAGAAAGGCCATGGTGATGATATTGGAATCAGGTCATGCCTAGGAGAGCGTGCAACGGGTGCATGGATTTGGCAGGAGGTACAGTTCCTTGTGACCGCGGAAGCATCCCTGTACATTGAAGTCCAGTAATAACCCATGCGCATGATTTTTTCCACCACGGTTTTGTGGCCGGAGTGGAGGGCGCATGAACCCTCGTCGACCTTGTGGATAACGTTTTCAGCTTGCTTGGGACCCACACACCTTAGGTTCGGACCTAGATATGATTTTTTCATGAGTTCACCTTTTTCGATGAAGTACATTGGGGCCTTCATCCGAATTTTCCTTGATTCGATCGGATCCTGAGGCAGGGTTCCGGACCGAAGATATGCGGTGATTGGGGTCATCCAATTATCCCATTCTTCTTCGATTTGGGCCACTGTTCCTGACAAGTCGATTGACTTCTGCCCCAGGACCTCAACCAGAACTTTCTTGGTTAGATTGGCAAATGTGAGTGACGCCAGTTTGCTCAGGGCGTCAGCCTTCTTGTTTTTGTTCCTAGGAACTTGCTCAATCTAGAACGATGTGAACTGTTTTGATAAGCTCTGGGTGAGGGCCAGATATTGCTTCATGGCTGTGTCCTTTGCCTCGAAGGCACCGTTGAACTGGTTTGCCACCAGCTGTGAGTCAACGTATGCCCGGAGGTCTTTGATTCCCATTTCGGCGGCAATCCGGATGCCGGACAGTAACGCTTCGTACTCAGCCTCGTTGTTGGAGGCAGGGAAGCCAAAACGGAGGGCGTATGTGTGCTCCTCCCCGTCGGGGCTAATAAGTATGAGGCCGGCACCGGCACCTTCAGAGCTTGAAGCCCCATCTGTAAACAGTTCCCAGACAGCTTGTTGTTCCTGGGCGGGGGTGTCAGAGGTGCACCTGCCTTCTGCTCCCCCCGGAAGTTCAGCAGGGAAATCGGCCATAACTTGCCCCTTAACCGCACTCCGCGGACAAAAAGTGATTTCATGTTCTCCAAGCTCAATGGCCCATTTGGCTAGCCGACCAGATATTTCTGGCTTCGAAAGTACTTGCTTGATAGGTTGGTCCGTCAGGACGGTAATTGGATGGCCTTGGAAATACCGGCGCAGGCGCCGTGCTGAGTGGACTAGTGCTAGCACTAGTTTCTCGATTGGTGAATAGTTCAGTTCTCCCGACTGCAGTGCACGACTGACAAAGTACACGGGCATTTGTGTCCTGTCGCGCAAAGCTATGAGGACAGAGCTGACAGCGTTTTTTGACGCTGCTAGATACAAGGTGAGTGTCTCACCAGGGATAGGAGCTGTGAGCGTGGGAAGCTCTCTTAGAAATGCTTTCATGTCTTGGAATGCCTGCTCCGCCTCGGGAGTCCAGGAGAAATCTTTCTTGTTGATGCAGCCTTTTAGTGTGTCGAAGAACGGAAGTGACCGCTCAGCTGCTTTGGACAGGAAGCGCGCTAAGGCCGCCAACTTCCCGTTCAGGCTTTGAACATCTTTTTTGCTCCGTGGGGATACCATGTCCGCAATGGCTTGTATTTTCTTTGGGTTAGCCTTTATTCCCCTTGGGGTCATTATATGACCTAGAAACTTCCCTTCTTCCATGCCGAAAGAGCATTTAGCCGGATTAAGCTTCATATTTATCTTCCGCAATGAGGCGAAGGTTTCCAAGATGTCCGTGAGCAACTGTGATTCGACATTGATTTTGATGACTATATCATCTACGTACGCTTCCAGATTGCGTCCGATCTGGGATTTAAAGGCGGCGTCCACGACGCGCTGATAAGTTGCTCCGGCATTTTTGAGACCGAATGGCATTTTGGTGTAACAGAAGATGCCCTGGTCCGTGTGAAATGCGGTTTTTTCTTCGTCATCTTCAGCCATTAGGATCTGATGGTACCCCTTGTAGGCGTCCAGGAAACATTTGAACCGGAACCCGGACAGAGACTCGACTTTCTAGTCGATCTCGGGGAGCGGGTAATTGTCTTTGGGGCACGCCTTGTTAATATCTTTAAAATCAACGCACATCCGCCATGAGCCATCAGATTTTTTGACGAGCACTGGGTTTGCTACCCATGTCTGATACTGGACTTCACGCATGATACCGGCGTGAACAAGCTTGCTGACCTCTTCGCAGATGAATCGACTCCGGTCCGGGGCCATGCCCCTCTTCTTCTGCCTGACCGGAGTGATGTTGGTGTTGACATTCAACCTATGTTCAGCAATTGACCGCGGTACCCCGGTCATTTCAGAGTCTTGCCATGCAAAAACGTCTATGTTGCCAGCCAGAATCTCACATAGTTTTAACCGTGTTGGCGGGCTTAGGGCCAGGCCTACTCGGATTTTTTGTTCTGGAAATCTGGGATTGACGGCTACTAGCTCGTCAGTTGTCATGATGAAGGGTCCAGGGGCAGGCCTTGAGATTTGGGCGCAGACGGGTATGGCTGTACCCGTCGTCTGTAGAGTAGCGATTCCAGCAGGGGTTGGAATTTCATCAACCCATGAACTGTGGAGGTGATAGCCCCAAACTGGTAGAGAGCGGTGCGGCCCAGGAGAACGTTGAAGCGCGATGGGGCCCGCACCACGACAAATTTCAACTCTGCCATTCTGCAGTATGGGTAGTTGCCCAAAGTTACATCCAAGGTGAGCCTGCCGATTGGCCACTTGGTGTCATTTGCATAGCTAGACAACGAAGACAGCGGTTCTTTTAACTTTTTCTGCACCTGTGATGGCAGCTGCAAGAAGCAGTGTTTATACATAACCTCGACGGCGCTGCCCGTGTCAGTATAAACCCTTGATACTTGGCAGTTCCCTATACGTGCCATGATAACGACGGGTTCCGAGGGAGCCATGCTCCGAAGTGGTGGGAATGAGATTGAGGTGAACTGCCAGTCCCGCGATGTGTCTGCTTTCCGTTTTGAGCTGGTCCGTGCAGACTGGATCATGTGAATGACCGCGTCTGGGGGATCTCGATTGTCATCCTTCCGCTGCCAACCATAGGTCTTCGCACCGTCAGCTTTCTTAAATTTCTTTCCAGGCAGCAAATGATTAAGCTTGCCGGCCTGGATGGCTGCCTTGATTTCTTTTCTTAACTGCCTGCAGTCGTCGGTGTCGTGCCCGTATTCTTCATGGAAGTCACAGTACTTTCCGTTCTTGGGCACGTCACGGTGCTCCAATGGGGGCGGAGGGTTAAACGCGTTTCGCGCCGCTGTCTCAGTAAGCAAAATTTCTTTTGGAGTCTTGGTGAGTGAGGACAGGAGCGAATTTTTGTCATACGGCTGACGGCGTGTTGATTCACGATGATCACGGCGATTGTCATGCCGTGTGTCTCGACGGAAATCACGTCGATTATTGTCACGCCGGCCGGAGCCGGACCCGCCCTCATGGGTCCGGCCGTGATGTTTTTCATGCTCGGCGCGGTGGGACTCCCGCGCCGGCGTCTTGTGCAAGTCGGTGTCTTCACCAGATCTCAAGTAATCCCGAGCCATGGAGACGGCCTCGGAATACACCTTTGGCAGTTTCCTTTTCAATCGGTAGTACAAGGTGGGATACCGATCCTTATCGATGCCGTAGATGAGACCGGCGATCTGTTGACTTGGTGGAAGCTCACTTATCTTTTGACATTCAGTTGTGAAGCGCGTGAGGAAGTCGTTTAACGACTCTCGGCCTGTTTGCTTGATTTCAAATATGTCAAGATGTGTTAGAGTGTGCTGCTTCAGATTGTGATACTGTTGTAAGAACTTGAACCGGAGGTCAGGAAAGCTAGTGATGCTTCCTGCCGGCAACTTTTCGAACCATCCGCGCACGTTGCCTTGCAAAAATTGTGCGAACATGTGGCATGCCACCGCGTCTTCCCAATGTTCGGTTTTTATAGCGCCCTCAAAGCGTTGCAGAAAGTCTTCAGGGTCGGAGTCACCAGAATAGGTGCCGATTGTGAGTGGGATGGTGAGCTTTGCTGGCAACGGATATTCTGCAATTTTTGCCACAAATCTAGCAGTGGTGGTGGAAACGGGCACTGGCTTGCTCACTTTCTCACCTTGTAAGGTGGCATAGAAGTTTGCAATCAATGTGTCCGCCGTGGACTCGTCAGACTGAGCTGAGAACGAGCCCGGCGGGGCTGCACTTAGGAGCAAATCGGCTAACATTTTGCGACTTGCTGCCCTGTCCATCCGTCCATGATCCTGGGTAGGCGTTGGCACTGCCTGCCGTGGCGGAGACGGCGGTGGCGGTACGATTTGTCGCGGCGGGGACGGAGCCCGCGGTTCAGGGGTTACTACGAAACCCATTTGTGCCAACATACGTTGGGCTTCAGCCGCGGAGATGGACTTAGGGACGGAAGAAGTGTTCGAGCTGTTCTCCGGCGGAGGACAATTGTTCGTCGGATTCTCAGCGCCGGAGGTCGAATCATTCTGAATAAATAGTTACCTTGGGTCAATCCTCGGTGTTACCGTCTGCCCCGTAAATGAAGCATGCGGGGTGTTAGGGTTGACGGTAGGTTGAGGTGACTGATCGGGATTCTGTGGCGGTGG
This sequence comes from Pseudognaphalium luteoalbum, assembly GCA_963422505.1. Classification (NCBI taxonomy): domain Eukaryota; kingdom Viridiplantae; phylum Streptophyta; class Magnoliopsida; order Asterales; family Asteraceae; genus Pseudognaphalium; species Pseudognaphalium luteoalbum. The sequence goes on from OY730195.1 coordinate 108,532,496, forward strand.
TGGCATATTAGCAGAAGCACCATCGCCATTGTTGTCATTTTGAGAAATAACAACCATCGTGAAAGGTGATTTTCCGGCGAACGGAAAAGCAAAAAGTGGTCGTTTTCTGGTAAGTCAACCGTGGATGGCGCCAAATGTTCAGGCGTAAAAATGCTTGAGTACAAAAATGTTGATGATGTATGAGGAACCAAGCCTATCACACTCCGATTAACGTGCAAACCCAGAGTCGAGACTAAGTCAATCGAGGGTGGTGAAAGCTTGATTCTGGTTGAGAGCAATGGTGGAAGATTACTCTGCAGATTTATGAGGTGTTTGCTTGAAATTGAAGCAAAACACTAGTATTTATAACCAAACCTTAATCCGACGTGGAAGGTTTGGTCGTGGGGGAGAGAGACAGTTCTCTGCGTCCACTGCTGACGTGGATACTCGGTCGTGAGGGAGCTCGACAATTACTGTGCATGTGTACACGTGGACCAATCGTATGGGCCGACCAGGTTAGTGGCCAAGCCACATTGCCTACCTGGGTATAACGGTCACAGGTTGTCCTTTTATGTCAGAATATCAGATCTGTGCGTGAGGCACGGATCGTTTTGTTGTTTTGCCGTTGTGCCCGTAAGCAGAACATTTATGATGACGAGATTCTTGGTCCGGGGCGGAACGTATCCGGCCCCATGAATCTTATGTGGGGTTGAACTCCCCACCGCGGGTAACGAAAGCTGGACACGGATGCAATCCGGGCCTGGGCTTGGGGCGGACCGGACTAAATCACTTGGGCCGTACCCAAGTGGGGTGATGATCATTCATCATTATTGAGTTTGGTCTTAGAATTTGAAGCCCTTCTGGAACATCTTAACACGTAACCAACACAATACTTTTGCAGTAGCCCAGAATCCCTCATCTCTCATTCAAGTAAGTAAGATTGTTCTAAGTATTAAATGGTTAGCCTCATTTAACACAATGTAGATCATTTGGAATTAGATTAGGACTGTATAAATTAAGTTCGCAAAATGGACCGAGCCCTGTAGATAACTGGCCTCAAATGAAACAAAATTTTTGAACCGATTGCTGGACCTTTGTGCCTTGGTAGTGTGGTTCAGTACGGAACAAGGTTATATGACAATTATTACAAGACTATATTAAAGTTAGATTCTGCAGAACACAAAAATCACCAACAGCCATCATCAAACTATATGATTTCACAGCGAGGAGGATGTTTGATCCGTAACAAAAGACTAAATAAAAATGCTCACAAATCACAAATCAGACCATATCATAGCTAGATCACAATGTAGTCGCAACCACTCTGTTTAAAGCAAGGTCTTGCATTCAGAAGAGGTGAAAACACGGCCATCGGGCCATTATTTACCCACAACATCTGTTTCAACCCTATTGATACAGCACTATTCTGGTCTCGATCATATTGCGGCAAATTGGACACAATGTTAGACCAACTCCACACTCACAACACGTCTGTTAAACACAATAAAAAAATGACAACAATAAGAACATTTTGCAGTTTAAATAATAAATGTTGGTTAATTTTAAAGTGCACATCTCGTCTTGAAAGCTCACCTGATGCCCACAGCCGAAAGCCATGCCTTTCTGGTTACTAAGACACACGGGGCACACCTAATAACATCATTTGCTGTTATTGTTACACACTAATGGTATAATTATATGAGTAACACTTACCAAAATCTAAACGATACATACCTTATTATCATAAGTAGAATTCGAAGATGGAGATGGTATCTCATCTACCCGATAGTGACGAACACTTGAATTCCTATAATTTGAACCCATACTGCAAGGTGGAGGCAGGGGGATTGCGTTTGGAGCATAACCTGTCCGGGAACTGATCAACAACAAACTTAAGGTAAGTAAAATTTCTTGATATCCTTCAGAAGCTGTTAAAACTTGAAAGTGTCAAGAATAATGTTCAAGTTTCTCGTTTTTTTTATTTATATTCTACTCCGTATTTGTATATGTGTTGAATTATTGATGCTAACTTATATATGAGTTTACCCGAGTAGACCGAGCTCGAGGGTCGCTTTGTATTGTGAAGGTATTTCCATTAACGCAGTTAACGCGAATTCTGTTTGTTTTTTCATTGAATTGAGGTTCTTTGACATGATCTCCGTAAAATTCACAAACTAGCAAAACAATAAGAACTAGTCAATCATACAAGAACATAAGGTATGCAAAACCATTTTTGTGAAGTTTTTGTTCCAAACCTGAATATTGTCGAAGGCTCGAGCAGGTATATTGTCATCAAATTCCTTCATCATGTCCCATGGACCATCGCCCACCCCTACCAATATTATCGATAAGGGGTAATTACTGCAATGACAAAAGGAAGTAAGAATGAGAATCGTCGAGGCTGATAATAAGTGTCAATGTGTCACTATCGTCAAATGTTACCTTGCTTGCACAATGGCATCAATAGTATTTCGTTCCTGTGGACTGAAGTGTCCATATTCTGTATCAACACTTCTTGTTACCTAAACAAGTAGATATCTTAGTTTTCAATAAACAGTGCCAACTTACTCAAGTTGTAAAATAACATGATGAGTTGTGTTATATATTTTGTAAAAAACGACAAGAAATTAGATAAAAGGGCCCACAAAGGGGCGGTGCTGGGAATTTTTATACAGGTGTAATTTTTTTTTTCCTTTTCAATCAGTTTGGAGGTCAAAATTTCTAAATTGTCATTAATTACCTAAAAACATTTTTTTGGTGATTTTATATTTCTTGGGGCGACTGCCCTGCCCCTTCTAGATCCGCCCACAATAAAGTGTTGACCTTTATATATATTTGCTCACAAACTGATTAATATGACCCGTCATGTTATTTTACAGCTTGAGAGGATCTCAATCCGTAGGATAAATTGGTTTGATTACTCACTTGGCCGTCCGCGATAATCAGCAAGACATGGTACTGGCCACCACTTTCTTCAACAATTTTCATGGCAATTTCAATTATAGGTGCAAAAGAAGTTGGTCCTGCAAACAATCTTAATGCATCAAGACACATCATCTTATGACAGTTGAAACTTTGTTAGAAAAATTTACTGAGTGTGCTGGATCTCAATCAGCTCGTCAACAAATTAAAGATCTAGAGATAATTAGAGACGAATAGATAATTAGAGGCGGCATAAGGGTACCTGAAAGCCGAAGTTGAGGAACTATATCTTTATATCGTCTCAATACATCCTCAAATCCTTGACAATAACTTGAATCCGGATAAAAACTGAATACACTTTGATCATGTGTTGAGGCTACAAAAACATTCAAGAAACCAAAAGTACATGAAACTAACTGCTAGTTTAGCCGCGACTAGTGTAACCAATTAAAATAGCTTTATTACTAGAAAATTAGTACCATCTCCAAAACCGAAACATGGAATTAAGTTATCCTCATCAAAAGCCGAGAGCGTTTGCCCAATGATGGATATTGCTTGCTCATATGGATTTTGTAGCCCACCTACGCTATGCAAGCTTCGTCCATTGAACGACTCCTTCCCTAATTTATATTAAAATTTAGGAGTCTGATTTGTTACTTTAGAGACAAAAATTGTCGCAACCATTTACTAACAAAGATAGCGCAGATATAGAAATTAGCAACACTTTTTGCAGGTAACGAATTGCTAACCTGTCCATTCATTGCTTTTGGTGAAATCGATCCCAACAATAAGGTTCGATGATTCAAGTCCTGCATGAGCAAGAGCCAAAGTAACCTGTTCAAGTGTCGTGTAGTCATCAAGTATCTTGGAGTATTTTCTATCCAACCTTCTTTGAGCCGGCACTTGTGGCTCGTAACCATATGGTGCTGGTGTCGTTGCCTGTGGATGCATTGGCCTGTAGTTAACGCTACCTGATTCACTTAGCGGATAAGAGGTCGGGTACGTTCTCATACTTGGCGTTGGCTCTTTTGAACACTTGCCTCCCATTTCTAAGAAAAAATGTTTGTAAGTCTTGGGTATAACAAGAAAACCTTATATATTTTGACACTTTCAATGTCAATTTATAGTAAAATTTATGTATTAAATAATTAAGAGTTATATCATCTATTATATATTATATATAGTAAATATTATTATTTATATTTGTTATTTATGTGGTTCTAAAGACAAACGCCTAATATATAAAATTGGCTATTCAAGAAAAGAAATTGCTAGGAAATAAGAGATGATAGGAAGAAAAGTAGGAATGAAGGGCCAGGGGTACCTCCGATTAATTCATGAAAACAACCTTTTTTAATATTAATTAATAATAATATATAATGTGTATAATACTCCGTATATATATAGTCAACTTGATTAATTTGCTTAACAAGAAACGTAAAAATGATAATAATCAAAGGTAATCGTTGTGATACACTCTTTCATGTGTATGCATCATCTTTTTTCTTCACACTTTCTTTGATCAATATTTAGAAACATGCTCTTAGTTGTATATGAATTAACCCATACACCTAATCAATGTTAGTAATTGTCATTTTAAGTAAATGTGTGCTTGGATTGAGGGTTTTGGTGGGTGGTATGTGAATGGGATAATTTGTTTAAGAGGTGTGTGTTTTGAAAACTAGAATTGAATCTTTTTTGAAATGACGGTATTATCAAACCCAAGCAAGGAGGTGGGTTTGGAGATGTTGTCACCCATTATATATCACTATCAATTCAATACCCTTAAGCAAACCAAGCACACCAACGATGTTGGCTAGGAATCTTAGAATCAATCTTGATTATTGTTAATTGCTCGATGACTATTTCAGAGATTAAAGAAAAAATTATATCGAGGATATTTGAAGGAATACACAAACTATGAAAACACTAATAAAGCATATCAATTTGAGTGATGTATGAAAACCTAAGGTTTAACTATTCAACTCAATTGTTTTTTTGTTTTTTTTATTTTATGTCTAAACAATAATGGCTGTTTTAGTCGACCTATCTATTTCTCAACGCATTTTTTAAATGTAACTTGTTTAACGGATTAATTATGTTTATCATCGATCTTATGTCATATCATGTTAGCCGTGTTAGGAATTGCAACGGAAACATCCAACTAACAACAATTAGTTGCTAGCAAAAATCAAACTCATAACAACGCTTGTGTAATCGCGTTACACTCACTAATGATAAACGAATAGACGATTGCAAACCTAGCAGTCAAAACAAGCAAACAAGATAAAGAATGAATAATATGAACGACACGACACAAGGATTTAACGTGGTTATGTTCAATCTCCAACTAGGAGATTGGTTTAGTCCACGGGGTCAAACTAGAGAGTTTTTACTTTTAGTATTTACGGCTTAAGGATTATAATAACATGTGGTTTATATTTATAGGATACATATAACTTTGGTACCAAGCCAAATAAAAAAACCACGTTTAATTAATATTCACAAAGCCTCACGGGCCCAACAAGTCGACCTATCTATTTCTCAACGCATTTTTTAAATATAAGTTGTTTAACAGATTAATTATGTTTATCATCGATCTTATGCCATATCATGTATTAATTAATTAAAGAAAATTACTTTAATAATTAATACAATGTCATTTTCCATAACATTTTATTTTGTGTTGTTGTCGCCTAAAAACATCGACGTAAATATATATCTTCGATCTAACTTGCAGTTAGTAAGTAAGGTATCCTTTCACAGCTAGTTATTATGTTGATAATGTTTATGAGGATGTTACATTAATTATCTTGTAAGTTGATGCATAATTTATAAAGAAATAGTGTTAAACTCGTCCGTTGAACGACTAGAAGATGATACATTTTTATAAAATAAGTTTGATAATTTTTTAAAGGGTTTATATAATACAAAGATAAAATAAATATAAAATTGTACATATAAAATATTAGAATGTATAGTACTTATTTTTCTACTCGATTTAGTTTTGTTTATCACGTCAAATTTCATAATGTTAATCATCATAACATTGTTGATACTTCTAATTTATGAATTGTAATTGATATTAAGTAACAAAACCAACAAATAACAAAACATAACATCAACAAAATTAAATTTAGAATTAATAAGATGATATGAAGATGTATATGTGTATACCTCAGCAATATAAATAAAAGTAAATGGACAATGGGATAGAAATGAATGAATTACGAATAGTTTAATGATATATTCATACTAATGAGATGTGATTAAGAAAATCATTCATATTAAAATATTAACATACTAAAATAAATGAAATATTGGTCGACCCTCTAAAAATAATAAATTATCATTAAAAAATGAATGTCACACTAATATATATATATATATATATATATATATATATATATATGGTTGATTTACTGTATGTGTTTATTACTATAATTTATATGTTTATGATTCACTATCAGTATATACGTTTTCTATATACATGAAGATAGCATAATTATAGGTTTGCATAATATATGCTTCTTATTAAAAAATAGCTAAATATGAAAACGTGTGCTACCTTGCAAGTTGTTAGACCGTTTGCTCTATCTTCAATTCGTTAGAAATTGTGCAAATGAAAATAGTAAATTTATTCATTTATAAAAATGATGGAAGTCTCTGTTAACTATATTTTTTCATAAAAAGTTGAAGATATTGTGTCATAAAACGTTTTAATTCGTTACTTAGATTATTAACTTTATATAAGGCATAGTTGACTACAATAAGTGTAGTTGAACTAATATATAAATTAAATTTTTTTACATGATCATATATACAATATAAAGTATATATATATACTAGTGTTAAATCTATGCAATGAACGGCTAGCATTATAAAATTTCATAACATGTGAATTATAAGTCAAAACGGTATATGAAATGGGAGAAACTTTCAGATTATAAAAGAAACTTTTTTTATCATTATTAGTGATACTTTATAAATTTTAATCCCTCAAAAATGAAATAATAACAACATTTTTCCCCCACGATATATCAACGAAATGGTAGGTTAAAAAGGATGTATATGTTATAATAACTAAAAATAATTGTCTGATCATTGTGACTTTTTTGTTACCTGTAGTTATAATATGTTAACCTTGCAACAAGCTAATAAACAATGTGTATGTTAATAGTCTTGGAAATTTTTTTTGTAACAATTACTATAACAGTTTAGATGTTTTATTGAATAACTAATGTGCATATATATGTACAAAACATAATTCATTCTACAACAATAAAATATATACCTTTATTATATAGATTTAAAAAGTAATATATAATTAATAGAAGTACATGTCTTACTATTTGCATACTGAATTGTAATAAGTTGTGTGATCTAAAAAAATAGAAAAAAAACTCTTTAAAAAAGAGATTATGAACTAGATCTGCCTATCCATAAAACTTATATTTAGTTTACTAAATAATGGATGTTGAGTTCCTTTATTCTATAAGATGATAATAAAAAATTTCGAATTAACAAACTTTAATGAAAGATATAATTATATTAAAAGCAAGTTCACATAACTAACTAAAAGTTTATTTATTTTTTTATTTTATTTTTAAAAAAAGAGAGTTAGAGAAAGTTAGAGAAATAAGAGTTAAGATTAAGATGAAAAAATTAAAAGATTTTATAAACAAAATTAGAAGGAAAAAATAGATTAAAGGATGTCATGAGTTTGGACTATAATAAAAAATGATAAGTGTTATCACATGATACATTATTTTAAATTAATGGTTATAATTTAATTTTATTAATTACCTTATAAAATCAAAATAGTTATAATATAATTTTTAATTGAATATTACCTTATTTTTTGGAATAAGGGTGTAGAGAAATTCACATCATCAAGTTTTATTTTTATATGAGGATGACATATAGGATTTGTATAATATGGCATGGGTAATTATTTGACAAATATATACACACACACACATATATACATATAAAACAGAGTTTTTTCCTTAATTTTTAAACATGCCACATCATAATCTTTCCTTTTTCTTTAAACCCTCATAACTTGTCACATCATCATATTAATTTTTCCTTAAAACCTTAATAATTATTAGAACTATTATTTATCAATTATACTTATTATTATAATAGCCTTTAAAATTACTATATAATATTTAATATATAACAATTTTTACCTACATAAAAAAATTTATTTTTTAATCCATATCTTAACCTTAATTAATAATTATTAAAACTATTATTTATCAATTATACTTATTATAATAGCCTTTTTGAATTCCTATAATATATCTAATATATAACAATTTTTACCTACATATAAAAAAAATATTTTGTAATCCATATGTAATCCAAAAGTATTATTGTGAATAAAGTAATAGTAGTGGTTTTAAATTATTATTACTTTAGGTGAAATAAAAAAGTAATAATTGTAAGTTGGTTTTTAAAGTTCCAGACAATGATAATCACGGAGTGTAAAATAAACACATACATATCTAAATTATGTACGTGTGTATCCTTATTCATTCAAAAACACAAAATAAGTTCCAAGAGTTTCACGAAGGAAGAAACTCACGCAAAACCTAAAACCCTTAACCTAAATTTGATTCAAAACATGAAATTGGAGCTAGAGAATTCGAATTCATCATGGATTTATCATTTCTAACCTAAGGTAATCATGATTCTTCTTTACTTTTGAATTGAAACTTAGGGTTTCATGGGGATTTTGAATAATATAAATGATTAATGATTTCTATAGTAAAATTAAAGTGTCTTGTAATGAATTAATAGTAGAAAAGTGTACATGTATATGATGATGAATGATAGTAGTGTAATAAAATAATGGATTAATTGAATTATAAGATTAGTAATCAAGTCGGTTTTTGTATAAAAAAGGATGAATTGATGTTAATACACCTTGATTAGTGTTTGAAAGTGTTGTTGGAATATGATTAAAGGATAATGAAATATTGAATCAATAGAATTAAGTAATTTGGGTTAATTATGATTATAAGAATGATTATGATTAGGTTGAAAATGATCATGGTAATCATTAATGATGACTAAAATGAAATACAAGTGATTAAGTCATGTATATGGTTATAGCTTAAGTAATGAAAACCGCATATAAAGTAACTTGGTTTAACTTCAAATACATATTCCACTATGTATGTTTCCTAACCATAATTATAGTTTAATGTTTAAAATACGAATAATTATCCAATATCTTTGTTGAAGTATTTTATCAAAATGCTTTATAATTGAGTTATAAGAATATAACTTTTGATTTGTGTCGTTTGTCGGATACGTTTTATGTATTTATGTCACACGCGAGTTGATTATACGATACAAAATACTTTGTAAAATATTATCAAAATAATATTTAGAAAATAATGTGTTTATCAAATAACTTCATATCATTTAATAAAATGTGTTCACCAACGTTCGTATGAAATTGTATCGAAATCCATTTGATATGAAACGTGCACGATTTAATCAAATCGCGTATGGATATATATATTTAACAATATATATAATGATACACAAATTAGCCTAATCAAAGGACTAATTACATGTATTACAGAGAATTATGCACTAATCACTAGTTCTAAATTGGCGGGTGTCACATATTATAGGATATCATATGTAATATGATCAATCTAAGAGGGTTATGGATTGATAATGTTTATGTATTTATTATAATGAATATTAGTTGTTAAATGTGTTATTGTATCGATGTGTTATCTATTAGGTGATCAAGAATGATGGACTTGCTATTCAAGGATTTCATTATGTAGTTGCTTAAAAGCAAAGGTGAGTGTTATGGGGATTAAATGAGTAATGATTATATGTTCCGGATTGTTTACGAGCAAGAGGTTCATACAGTCAAATATTAGTTGTTTGTATTTTATCTTGTCTTTAATTGTGGATTATCTGCAAAAGGTGTAAATTGGCGGGAACACCATGGTCTCGTGTTCCTTTGGCACCGGTCATTGTCCACCCCACAAAGATGACTTCGGGCAACTCCCCTGGCACAGTGGGGGCGTCTGAAGTTGGAATGAACCTTTATCTGCAAGTTCCCCCAGGGCCCCATGTGTTTTACGGGTGTGGGTACCTAACATGCTAAATGTTTACCTAGGATAGGATTTAAACCCCTGACCTCTAGGAAGCCTGGAGCCCATCCTACCACTAGGCCATTTAGTCAAGTGGTAATTGTGGATTATTGTTGGTTTTGTATCTTGTTTCTAAATGTGGTTATTAGGATATGGATTATACGTGGTGTGGTGATATCATGTTTTGTGTTTCGTGTTAAGGTGTTTGATTATTGATTAAGTGCTTTATATGTGGGATAGTATGATGATTACATGAATTTCATGAAATGAGTAAGTTGTAGAGATTGAATCTGTTAAACCAAGATCTATCTAATAAACTATTAGATAAACGCAGTTTTGAATGATTACTAAGAAGTTTGCGGAATAACACTTAGTAATAAAATGAAGATCAATAACAATATATCAAGACAGACTAATAGAAAGCTTCAATCTTATTAATGATATAAGACGAATACACTGAATTGTATTAGGGTTACAAAACCTTGAAGCTGCGCAAAAACTACATAACCTAATCTAGGTTTAGGATCTCTATTTATATCTCACAGAGTCCTGCTAAACAATCTCCTATAATCATGGAAACAGTTACATTCCATAATTATTCAAACTTTACTTTTCCGCCTATTCTATACATAAACAGTGTTAACTACCACAACTATACAAACAGTGGTAATTGCTATAACAGTGTTAACACTTGTACAATTTACTAGACTAATATACCAACAGTGGTAACTAGCCTAAACAGTGTTAACTGTTGTAAACAAGCTAACAGTAATAACACTCTAACAGTTGAAACAATTACTAACAGTTGAAACTCTTGTCTTCACTTCAATCTTCAATAGCAGTTGTAATCTTCTGATAACAGTGGTAACCATCACTAACAGTGATAATCTTTGAAGCCTTGAACTAACAATTGTAACTTGTGAAGACAGTGGTAGTCCTTAACACTAACAGTGTTAATACCGGTAGTAACATTAACACTAACAGTGTTAATGCCTTGTGCATTCTGTAATCAACAGTAGTAACAGTAGAAATCTTATTTCCCAACAATCTCCCCCTAAACTTAATCTGTCCCCAACAGAATTAAGTTTCTCTTGATTTTTCAAGTTGACCTCTTTCCAATACTCTTTCAGAATAACTATCTTTGATCTCTGTGTCTTCTCTCATACTCTTCTTTCTTATGAATCTGATTCAAGATCATATATACCAAATCCTCTGCCAAATCATTGTTGAATGAGACAGATAATTTAGCATGCCTTAAGCTTCTTAACAAACTCAAACTCATATCATATTCTCTGTCAGTGAGCATCCAAATAATAGTAGCATCATCAAAAATAACCTGATGAACACTTGGATTGCTGAGATAGATCCAATGCTTTACATTTCTGAAAGTATTGAACTCAAACCGAAATCTTTCTGGTTCATACATCATTGAAATCCCAGACCAAACACCCAATTCATAAACACTATCAAACTTCTTAGTGCTCAGTCCTTTCTCAGATCCAATCTCATACATTCTGTTCAAGTCTTCTCTAACAAGAACCCTGATCAACTCTTTAAATGATCTCCAAAATGAGACAGAAGAATCTGCTCTTTCAAGTCTAATTTTCTCACACTTAATTGGAAATAAAAATTTTTCAACAGACCAATCTATGATTCCAGGAGAGTTATCAGGTGGAAGATGTACCTGTAGAGGTTGCACCACAATCAAATCATCTAAATTCAACTTATTCTTAGGCAAATCTGGAATTGATGCAAGTTCTTGTCTCCTCTTCTGTTTAAGCTCAGTACTCATCCTTTCCCATTCCTTTTCATCTTCAATCTGTTTATCAAATTTTTCTTTCTTTTTCTTTTCCCTTTCTGCTTTATCCTTAGCTTTCTTAGCTTCTTCTGCTCTCTTAGCAGCCTCAGGATTTAGAAATGTATCCCTATCCCAGATTCTTTGTAGACTCTCAAGAGACATGGCATTTAGTCTTGCAGTTGAAATGTTGCCACCTCTTAACTTCAAAATCAGATTTCTTTTCTGTTGAGCCTTTGTCAATGGTTTATTCCTTTTAGCAGCAGCTTTGGCAGCTCTAGTCTTTTTCATTTCTGCTGCCTTCTTTTTCTTAATCTGTTCAATCAGATATTCAATATCATCATGTTTTTGCTCTCTCAGCTGTGCTTCATCCCACTCCTCAACCTGAGCCTTAGTCATTTTCACATATTTACCAGGTTCCACCTCAACATCAATCAATTCATCTGCTAGCACATCTGCATTAATCTCAGCAAATAACCTCTGTGCATATTCATCATCATTCATTGTAGCTTCTGGAGGCATGGTTTTCTGCTTTTTCACTTTGGGCTCTTCCTCCAAGACACCCTTACCCTTATCCTTAGGATCAATCTTGGGCATATTTTGTGCAGTAGCAGGTGCAGATGGTTCTCTAATCTGAACAGGTGGTAGGGTTGTTGATTTGAGTTTCTTTGCTTTAAGAGACACCACTGGAATGGATTTCTGCCTTTTAGCCTTTGGAGTTGTCTCTTTCTCTTGCTCTTTATCATCAGCTTTTTCTTTAACAATCTCAGGATCATTAGTAGTTGGTGGTTCCATCTCTATTTCCTGCTCAACTTTTTCAGAACTTGATCCATCAACACCATTCTTATCATCATGACAATCATCTCCTTTATTGGTCCAAAACTTCTCCCCCTTTTTGAAAGCAGTCTCTGCAGACTCACCTTCAGCTATAACATATTGTTTCCCTTCTTTCAAAACCTTAACAACAATGTACTCCAGTTGAGCAACCCTCTGCTGTAGATTTGCAATCTGTTCATCCTTCTTTTTATTGTTTCTCCTTTCCAACCTAAATTTCTCCCACACATAGTCTATCATTCTTGTCAATTCCAGGTTAGTTCTAGCCTCATCACCATCAGAATGTGACTTCCTAGGTGAATTATTGACAGGTGTATCAAAACCTGTATCATACCTAGTATGATCAACAGATTCCCCTTGGTTATTGGTACTGGGACCACCAAAATCATCTACAGGAATAGAATCATGTTTTGGTGTTGCCTCTGCTTGGGTCTTATTGATGTTACTTCTGTCCTGCTCTGCCAGTGGGCTAGAAGCAGTAGAAGTAGCCCTTACAGAATGGTCACCCCTCTCCTTATGGACCACATGCTATTCATGACCCCTGTCATTGGACTGAGATGACTGAGCAGCATGATCCTCAGTCACCTGGTGTGTAGCCCTTTTGGCTTTTCTGGTGTAGGTTGTAGTGAATCTGTTCCCTTGTTGTTCATTATTACCCCCAGATGTTGTGGGATAAGAAGGAATGGGTTGTTCCATTCTTTCAACAACTGGTTCAGCTTCTGTTGGTGGTACAGATGCTGTGGTGGAGGGTGCAGGAAGCATTGTTGGAAATAATGCTGTTACCCTCCCAGAAAACACAATGCCTTTGATAGAGGTATCTCTCTTCATATTTGAAAATACTTTTGGTTTAAAAGAAGAGATACCTATTATCTTATCCAAGGCTGGCAAATCAGATATTTGTTCATTTAAAAAACATTGCACAAACCTTGGATACATTAAAAATTTAATTTTAGGTTGGTTTATGTTTCTTAGCATACCAGCAAAAATAAATTTTAAAAAATTAAAGTTTTGGCCAGTTGCTAAACATACCAATGCATATGCTACATTACTGCTAAATTGTTCAAAGGATGAGCGTTTTGATGATAAACAGTGCAGTATTGTATGGATTAGAAATCGCCATTGGTAAGAAAACATAGTTTTCTGAAAAACATACCCACCCAAGTTCCCTTCATATCCCATTCGTTGTAAATTAGAGTATAAATCTTCATCAGAAATTGAAGTTATACCTTCTTCATCCTGAAGATGAAGAGAAGAACGAATGGTTGCCTCAGAAATCATAACTTGGTGTCCTGCCACTGTGGAAGTAATCTTTGGAACACCTGCTTCTTCCTCAATTTGAGCATTAACCCAGAATTCATTGATATGATCATGGGAAATTCTGGGTGCTATTGTAAGAGCATGATGTATGGAAGAGTTACGCAGAAAATCAATGATTTCCACGTAATCATTGGCAATGGAGGGTTTTACCAGATAAGCGATCATGTTATGATCCTTACCTAGTGCAAGTTGAGGTGTGGTTGATGAAGAAGAAGCCATGAAGAATTAGTATATGATTTGCGATAGCAGTGGTTATATGGTTTATGAAAGCAGTGTTTATGAGAGCGTAGGAGAATATGTACAAGTGTTGGGAGTATTTATACTGTTAGTTTCAATGACCTAATTTTGAAATAAAAATCCCAATTTGAACACTAACAGTGGAAACCATTTTAAAACAGTGGAAACTGTCTTAAAACAGTGGAAACAAAAAGAACTACCAGTATTATACATGTGTTAATAATACTAACAGTGTTACAACTAGTGAATGGAAATAACCCCTGACCAAAGGAATTATAACTCAACACTAGTGACTGCATTAGTATTACTAGCAGGAATTTTTTTTTTTTTTTTTTTTTTTGTACCTGTAAAAAGGACAGACAGATAAACACTTATAGTGAAATTTCAACTTGATAGTATAAACAGTGGTAACTGATTATACTAACAGTGTTAAGATTTACACTAACAGTGAACACAGTGGAAACAGTAGAAACTGTTTACACTAACAGTTATAACTGAATAGTAAAAACAGTGGAAACTGTTTACACTAACAGTTATAACTGAATAGTGAAAACAGTGGAAACTGTTTATACTAACAGTTATAATTGCTTTTCTGACAGTGATAACCTACAAAGAGTTAGTTCAACACAAACAGTGATAACAGTATACAGTGGTAATTGAATAATAACAGTGATAATTGGTGAAGCAAGGCAGTTGTAAGTAAGACTATTATCACTGTTAGTATCAATTACATCTATCAGCATCCAATCCTTAAGCATTATAGAGATGTTTTACAGAATTTTTATGAAGAAACAATTTAAGGAGATTTAATCAAACCAATGCTTGTAATCAGAAATGTAAATCTGCCCACATCAAAGGCTTTGGTGAACAGATCTGCAAATTGATTGTCAGTATGGACTTTTATAATCTGAATAAGTTATTTTTCATTACAGTCTCTGATAAAATGATACCTAATCTCTATATGCTTAGTTTTAGAATGTTTAACAGGATTATTGATGATGCTGATAGCAGAAGTATTGTCAATAAAAATAGGAGTGTTTAAGAAAGTTAAACCATAATCAAGCATTTGATTCTGAATCCATAAGACCTGAGCACAGCAATTTGCAGCAGATACATACTCAGCTTCAGCAGTAGATGTTGATACAGTTGTCTGTTTCTTGCATTGCCATGAGATTAACCTTTCACCTAGAAATTGACATCCTCCTGATGTGGACTTCCTGTCCATGCTAGCTCCCCCATAATCACTATCTGAATATGCTTTTAAGTCAAAAGGGGAATCTTTTGGATACCAAAGACCTAGATCAGATTGTCCTTTTAAGTATCTAAAGATTCTCTTGACAGCATACAGATGTGATTGTTTTGGACAGGTTTGAAATCTGGCACAGATACAAACAGCAAACATGATATCTGGCCTGGAAGAAGTTAAGTACATCAATGATCCAATCATTGATCTGTACAGATGTACATCAACTTCCTCCCCCTCAGGGTCTGCAGATAGTGGCTTGTGTGTCTCCATTGGTGTACTAGCCACTTTTGATTCAGAATATCCAAATTTAGTAAGTATGTCTTTTACATATTTACTCTGATTTATGAAAGTACCATCTGAACTCTGCTTGACTTGAAGTCCCAAAAAGAAAGTGAGTTCCCCCATTGAACTCATCTGGAACTTCTGATGCATTAATTTTTCAAACTCCTTGCACATACCATCATTTGTAGATCCAAAAATGATGTCATCAACATAGACTTGCACAAGCAAAATATCACTTTGATCCCTTTTGGTGAACAGAGTCTTATCAATAGTGCCTCTTTTGAACCCATTCTCTAATAGATACACAGATAAAGTCTCATACCAAGCCCTGGGGGCTTGATGCAGACCATATAATGCCTTATCCAATCTGCAAACTCTATCTGGATAGCTAGGATCTTCAAATCCAGGTGGTTGACACACATACACCTCATCATCAATCATGCCATACAGAAAAGCACTCTTGACATCCATTTGATAGACTGTGAAACCTTTATATGTAGCATAGGCTAGGAATAGTCTAATGGCTTCTATCCTTGCAACAGGAGCAAAGACATCATCATAATCAATCCCTTCTTCCTGTGTATAACCTTGTGCCACCAACCTTGCCTTGTTCTTGATTACAATCCCTCTTTCATCCTTTTTGTTCTTGAAGATCCATTTGGTGCCAATTGCCCTTTTTCCCTTTGGCAGATCAACTAGTGTCCACACATTCTGAATCTTGAACTGTAACAACTCCTCTTGCATTGCCTCAATCCAACTAGGGTGTTTAAGAGCTTCTACTACCTTTTTAGGTTCTACTTGAGATAGAAAACACACATATAGAGATGTATGTATTTCTTCTTCAGTGACAGTAGTTTGCTGTCTTGTTTGTACACCAGAATTAACATTCCCAATCACCTGTTCCAGAGGATGATCTTTGTTCACATGAAAGTTAGATGTTGATGTCTCTGGAATGATTTCCTCCAAATTGGTAAGATTACCATTCTGCTCAGAACTTTCATTGGATGGTGTTTCAATTTGTTCTGAATCCTCCATAATCTGAGATGATGTTTCTGGTGGTTCTTCTGTCTCCATATGCTGTGATGACTGTGGCAGATCAGAAGAAAATACCTCTGGAGGATCAGGAGTCCAGATTGGAAAGATAATGTACTCCAAAGACTCTTTATTCTTTTCTGAGGACATTTCTGATGTATCCTCACAAATTCTATCTGCTATACTTGATGTGGTACCTGTGCATGTACCTGTACTAGAATTGACAGTTGTATATCTAAAAGCAGTGTTAAGAGCATCAATATCAAACAAAGACTTAGGACCTATTCCATCAGGATTAATGATATTCTCATTAAAAGTGACATTCATTGATTCTTCTATGACTCTGGTCCTTTGATTGAAAACCCTATATGCTTTACTCTGAATAGAATATCCTACAAATACACCCTCATCTGCTTTGCTTTCAAACTTTCCTAGGTGATCTTTGGTATTCAAAATAGTACAAGGACATCCAAAAGATTTTAAGAAACTAACCAGTGGTTTGTTCTTAAACAACAGCTCATATGGGGTTTTGAAATAAGGCTTAACTACAGTTATCCTATTCTGAACATAACAAGCTGTGCTAACTGCTTCTGCCCAAAAAGACATAGGTAGTTTTGCATCAGCTAGCATGGTTCTTGCAGCCTCAATTAGTGTCCTATTCCTTCTTTCAGCAACTCCATTCTGTTGAGGAGTTCTAGGAGCACTAAACTCTCTCTTAATGCCTTTTTCATCACAGAATTTATCTATCTCATAATTTTTAAATTCTGTTCCATTATCACTCCTGATGATTTTAACCTTTTTTATCTAATTGGTTCTCAATCTTAGTTATAAATGATCTAAGTAGTTCACCTGTCTCATCTTTTGTTCTAAGAAAGAAAACCCATGTAAATCTGGTATAATCATCAATTACAACAAGGCAATAAGATCTTTTTCCCATACTACTTATACTTGTTGGTCCAAATAAGTCCATATGCAATAAGTATAAAGAAGTACAGTTTGAATTCACTGTTTTGGACTTAAAAGAAGTTTTGTGTTGCTTCCCCTTTAGACAAGAAACACAATGATCATCACATGAATAGACCTTCTCAGGTAAACCCCTAACAAGCTTGTTTTTGACAAGTTTATTAATGGTTTTGTAATTCATGTGACACATCCTTCTATGCCACAAATTAGACTCATTTAAATTCGCTTTAGAAATCAGGCAGTTTAAATCAGGTTGAGGTGCCATGTTTGCTAAGTCACACTTATAGACATTATCCTGCCTAGGAATTCTCATTAAAATCATACTTTCTGGAATTTTGAATTCCTTTGACAGAATAAGACATTCAGTGTCAGTAAAATGAACATGATTCTTTTTATCTGTGATTTGACTCACACTTAGCAAATTGTACCTCAACTGTTCCACATAGTAAACATTTTCAAAGCTTAACTTGGCACTTTGAACAGTTCCTTTGCCTGTGATCTTTCCTCCTTTGGGATTGCTTCCAAATGCTACATATCCACCATCAAAAGACTTGAAGTTCTGTAGCTTTTCCTTATCTCCAGTCATGTGCCTTGAGCAGCCACTATCAATATGCCATAAACTTCTTGGCTTGCCCTGCACACAAACAAACACAGAGAAAAATTAATTTCTCTTGGGAACCCAAACCAATTTGGCTTTGGGTTTCCCATATGTATCAAAGTAATCAACTTTCTTGAAGATCATTGATTTTGATACATTGTTGGATTTTGGACCTCTGGGTAAATTATTCTGAATAGGTGTCCAAATCCAACTAATTTTAGACCTAGCAGTGGGTTTTGGTCTAACAGTGTTAACTGAATAACCATAGTTATAATGCCTAACAGTGTTAAACCTGTTATAACTGTTATTATGTCTAGCAGTGGTACAATAATTAACACTGTTAGTATTCCTCACAGTGTTATTTACTCTACCAGTGGTAACAGTTGAATTAACTGTTCTAACAGTTTTTAAAGATTTACCACTGTTTACATTATACTCTTTTTCCACTGTTTTAGCCTTTTTATTGTTGGCTAAATCTGTAACTTTTGTTCCTGCAGTGGAAACTTTTGCAGTAACCTTAGCTTGATTTGCCTTATTGTTCATCTTTCTTGCAGCAGTTTTATGATTAACTTTAGATTTAAAATTATGTTTGTTAATCATATTAGCTGTTGTCCATGGCTGTATCACCTTCTGTTGACACAGATTTTGGATTATGATAACAGTCATGTTGAAGATGATTATTTCTGCCACATATAAGACATAACTTTTCTCTTATCACTGTTACATTATTTCCCAGTTTTTGAGTTACCATTTGATTCCAATTTCTTTGATTACCTCTGGGAATATGTTTTTGAAAATTTTGTGAATTAGAAGAGTTATCCTTACATTTGCAATGATCACATTTATTCAATGCAGATACATGATTCACAGAAACAGATGATTTCACTGCATTTCTAATCTTCCTTTGAACATTCCTAGGAGTGTTAGGTGTCGCTCTTACATTTTCTATCTTATGTTTATCCTTTTCAATGAACATTCTTTTACCCTCTTCTAGCTTTTTATCCTTAAGATCTGAAGCTAGACCAGTAACTTGATTGCTGCACTCACTAGGTGTTGTAACAGATGTATTCATTACATTACCCTCACATTCAGATGTAACACACTCTTCATCATCTTCCTCACTCCACTCATGAATTTCAACTCCATCAATGTTCACATCTTCTTTTAAACTGTTAACTGGGTCAATCTTTTTAACATCATCATTCAATCCTTCTTTAAGTAAATTTAAATCAATTTCAGTTTTTGAAGGAAAGTAGTTGTTGTTATAAGGAGGAGGTACATTACTGTATCCTAACCCAGTCTTAAGTTTATCATGTATCTGTGAATTGATAAGTTTATGGACACTCTTAGATGCATTTTCTAAATTACTTACATTAAGTCTTATGCTATCTCTTTCACATGTGACCTCAGCAAGTTTCTTAGTTAATACTTCTACCTTATCTTTAAGAGTATCTCTCTCCCACCTAGCATACTCAATGTCATACTTAAACTGTGTTGCATTTTCTTCAAATGCCAGAATCTGTTTTTCAAGATTGTCTATTATAGAGATTGTGTGTCTACTTTTGATTTCACATTGTTTTAACTCATCACACACTTTCTGGTTATGATCCCTATAATGTTTCACAGTTTGTTTACACACAGTTGAGCACAGTTTTATTTGTACCTCATAAGGAACCTCAGATTGCTTATCTGATTCAGCTGTTGCCATGAAGCATTGATTCTTCACTACATGCTCTTCCTGATCACTCCAATCCCATCCACATCCATCAACAGATACCAGTGCATTTGATGAAGTATCTTGGATTGGCACATTCTTCTTTTGGCCCACATTTACTCCACTTCTCTGGCCATTTCCTCTCTCATTCTGATCAACCTTTGGGTTTCTGCATTCCCTAGCAAAATGTCCCAACTTGTGACAGTTGAAACATTCAACTTTGCTCTTGTCAAACCAGCTAGCATCACTCCTCTTCTGAGCAAAATTATTTCTACCAGTTCTTTGCATAAACCTTTTTGCTCTTTGTGTGATTAAGGCAATTTGTAGCTTAATATCCATCTCTTCTAGATCATCTGATTCAAATTGATCTAAGTCTTCATTAGTAAGTGAAGAGTTCACGTTACTAGCAAAGAAAGATTCCAAAATTTTATCATTAGAATGATTTGATGATGATCCACATCCACCAGACCCATAAGAAGAACCTTTCTGACTTGATTCTGCATTAGTTCCAACCATTGACATAAATGCAGAATTGTTGTTGTTACTTCTTGATCCAATCTTCTTGTTCTCCACTTCAGATTCAAAGTTCCTCAGATCATTATATATATCTTCTAATTCCTTGACTTCCAGATCTGCACTCTGTCTTAACCCAACTGTATACATGGTCCATTCATCACCCAAGGACCTCAAAAACTTCCTGTTTAAATCATCTCTATCTATCTTCACTTGATGATTTTCCAGATCTCCAACCAGTTTAGAAAACCTATCAAAGGTTTGGGTCAACGTTTCTGACCTTGTAGAATTAAAATTCTCATACTGTTGCTTAAGTAGAGATCTTTTATTCTTTTTGGTGTTATCATTACCACCAAACCTTTTTTCAATTGCTTCCATTAACACTTTAGCATCTTGACATGCCTCAAACCGCCTCTGATATTCATTTGGTATAGCTAGTAATAGAGTACTTAAAGCTTTGTACTCTATTGATCTGATCTTCCTTTCTGCCTCAGAAGTTGGTGGTGATCTTTCCTGTGGAACACCATCACTGTTAAGTGTCACTGGAGGACCATTAACCACTACTTCCCACATCTGATAATCTGTGAGAAGCATATATTGTCTGATTCTGTTTTTCCACAGATCAAACTCATCTGGTCTAAGCATTGGGATCTTAGTGACCTGAATTCCTTCACTACCTTCTGCCATTGATTTGATTTGTTGATAAAAAAAAAATTATGATCAATAAAACAGTGAAAATTGATCTTCCTGGATTCAAAACTAAACCCGCTCTGATACCACTTGTTAAACCAAGATCTATCTAATAAACTATTAGATAAACGCAGTTTTGAATGATTACTAAGAAGTTTGCGGAATAACACTTAGTAATAAAATGAAGATCAATAACAATATATCAAGACAGACTAATAGAAAGCTTCAATCTTATTAATGATATAAGACGAATACACTGAATTGTATTAGGGTTACAAAACCTTGAAGCTGCGCAAAAACTACATAACCTAATCTAGGTTTAGGATCTCTATTTATATCTCATAGAGTCCTGCTAAACAATCTCCTATAATCATGGAAACAATTACATTCCATAATTATTCAAACTTTTCTTTTCCGCCTATTCTATACATAAACAGTGTTAACTACCACAACTATACAAACAGTGGTAATTCCTATAACAGTGTTAACACTTGTACAATTTACTAGACTAATATACCAACAGTGGTAACTAGCCTAAACAGTGTTAACTGTTGTAAACAAGCTAACAGTAATAACACTCTAACAGTTGAAACAATTACTAACAGTTGAAACTCTTGTCTTCACTTCAATCTTCAATAGCAGTTGTAATCTTCTGATAACAGTGGTAACCATCACTAACAGTGATAATCTTTGAAGCCTTGAACTAACAGTTGTAACTTGTGAAGACAGTGGTAGTCCTTAACACTAACAGTCTTAATACCAGTAGTAACATTAACACTAACAGTGTTAATGCCTTGTGCATTCTGTAATCAACAGTAGTAACAGTAGAAATCTTATTTCCCAACAGAATCATCACGAAATAATCAATGATTACGAAATAAGTGCTTAGCACTAATCGGTATCTATTAAACTTGGTACCCATTTCGATGTAAATTGGTGTCATGCTTACTTGTATCTCTTGGACCGTAGATCCATACGAAATAAAGAGAATCTCTACCATTGCTTCGTAGTTATTTGTGAAATCAGATAAGTGAATTATTGATAAATGAACTATGTTATCGTTTTGTGGATATTCGTTTAATTGCTCATAAGCTCACCAAGATTTATGCTTACTCGTTTCAGTTGTTTTATGTTGTAGGTTCTTGGTTCTATTGAACTAATTGGATTCAATGTGATTACAAGAAAGTAGCGTGGATTGAAGCTTGTAGTGTTGCTAGACAAGCTTCTCATTCTGTTGAATTATCGTTTTGAATTACCATTGTATTAATCGCCCAAAAGTTTATGATTTAGTGAAATTTGTCATAGATGTATTCATTTTGCTTTTGAAATAATTAAATGTAGAATTTAAATGGGACCAATGCAAAACAAGTTTATTCTTTCAAAAGAAGAAAATTTGGGGCATTTCACCATATCTTATACACTGTAATTAATAAATATTATTATCAACAACTACTAGTTCACCCGCTGGTGTTGTTCGTATTTTAGACAAACTAGTTACTGACAAACAAGTAACAATACAAACAATCGACACCAAATGGAGTACAACATACTACGCTATTTATAGACGCTGAAATCCCTAATTTCCGGATCTGGAAGGGCACGTGTCGCTACTTGATTGGTGAGGTAGTTGAGATGTGATACATCATGGTTCGACATTCCGTCTTGGGAAATATCACCTTGTACCTTAAACCAATCAGGTGCTTCCACGTTACTCTTTTCAAGTTACGAGGAACACGTGCTGCGCCGTAATAACGCCGAATGTCAACTTCTCATTAAATGCGGCATTTAATGCTGCAGTCACTGATAGATACATCAATCCTCCTCATTCTCGGTGCGGGCTAACATGCCCTAAAGAATGACTTGAAAAGCTAATCTTCAGTGACTTCTTTTATTCAGCAGAAAGAATAACTTGAAAAGACTAGAAGATTCTCGCTGATAGATGAGTATCAGCGACACACAAAGTTGAGTCTTTTATCTTGATAGGTTCTTCATCTACTGGTTGAAGAGATAGGATCAACGATCATAAACTTCAGCAACAGGAGCTTGACTTGAATCATTTTCTTTATGGAGAGTTCTTTATTGAATAGGACAGAGACTGTGAATATAAGGCATGATCAGTGACTTCACTTTATCAGCGATTAATGACTTCAACAATCTCCCATAATTTATCCTTATGATCTCCCCCTTAATCCTTGTAATCAGTGACCATCTTGAGTTTAGTGATCAGTGACTCAACAATCTCCCCCTAAATGGTTTAAGTCAAAGCTCCCTTAGACAAACTAGTTGCAGGAAAGTTTTAGTCTCTGATGATAAGTTGGTTGCTCAGAGACTTGTACTTGTAAATTTTTGTTGCTGAAAGGTTTTTAGTCTCTGACGGTAGGTTGGTCGCCAAGAGACTTGTACTTGTAGATTTTCTATTTCAAGCCTCATTTATATCATGAAATAAATATTTACCAGAGACTAACTATTACAAAAGATCTAATTTATTTATCTCTCCACATCTCCTCTTCTTTCACTATGTCAAGCTCAGCTTCAAGTTCATACTTGTCTTTCGAGGGCAGGTATCTGAATTTTCTTGCCAAGGCTTCATCGAGAATAGCTTTTATGATTTTTGAATTTGTAGGAAGCATGCTAGCTGACCTGATTAGGTGTATGAGTTGTTCTTGGTCAACCTTCTCAAGTTCAGCTTCTCTCTGAAACCTAAGGGCACCATTTAGGTCCCTGTATACCAGACCCTTCTCCCCCTTAGTGACTTCATGTCCTTCAAGCTTTGGCACACCAACAGGGATAGATAGATTTAGCTTTGAAGTGTTAGGAATTCGATAGATGCTGCTAGTGCCTGACCTATACCTTGGGCTTGGTGGCTGAACAATCTCTTCACCATATGTGACAGTATCTTCTGGTCTGAGAAGTTGCAGCGACACCATCTTCTGATATAGCCTATCAATCTCTTTCAGGACATCAGCCTTAGCTGCACTTGTAGAGTGGCTGATAGCAAGCCTGATTTCATTCCATTCCTCTCTGTGCAGCTTGCATACTTGATCAAGTAGCATGGCTTGAGTCTGTGAACCTCTTTGAATGAGTAGCTGAGGTTGAGATTGATTCTTAGACTTCTTTAGCTTTACCTTGGTAATAGGTGCAGGGTTTGATCTCCCTGTCATACGGGCAGCAAACCTTTTTCTATCTATCTCATCCCATTTTCTATCCACTGATGTTTTGACAGCTCCCCCTTTCTTTTTAGAGCTCTTGCTAGCTGATGTTTTTAACTTCTGTTGCTCTAGTTCACTCTCTTCAATTTCAGCAAGTACCCTGGCAATTGCAGCATCAGACTCTTCTTGATCTTGCTTAAGTTTAAGCAGTCTGGCCCTTTCATTTGCATCTTTAGTGCTCAATTCTAGCAGGTAAGCTCCATCAGCATCAGATTGCTCTTTCAGCAGCCTTTTTCTTTCTTGTTCCTCTCTTAACTCAGCCTGAAAGGTTATTTTCATGATTATCTCCTGCTCCCTGTCCTGTCTTGCCTTTACTTTTCTAGCAACTCGCTGTTCTTTAGTCTCATCAGGACAGAGGCTTTCTGAGGCTAAGTCAGATGAAAGGCATGCTGTAGGGGAAGTGTCTGATGTGGTAGTGTTGGAGCAAGTTGCTGTGGAGATTGGTATTATTGTTGTTGGGGTTGGTGTGGTTATATTGGTTGTTTGGGTAATTGTAGTTGTAGTTGCTGTGGATGAGGGTAGGATTTGGGTAGGTGGTGGAGATGAAGGTACAGTTACCTCAGATATGACAGTATGTGATTGAGGGTCACTGACCTGTTGTTTCTTAGATGGAGGTGTAGATGCAGAAGAGGTGTCACTGGTCCTTTTCCTTTTAATGACAGATGATATGGGTTGCTGATCCTCCATATTTACATCATCTTTATCTTCACTTTCTGAACCTTGATCATTTCCATGACCACCTCCCTGACCATTGTCATCATTGTTGTCATCATCATCATCAGCATCATGCATGATGGTATCATCTTCCTCATCATCAGATACATCATCTACAACCTCCCTGTTCATCCACTCCCAGCGAGCCAATTCATAGCTCACTGAGGTACCCTCAACCCTAGCATTTTCATCCTCAGCCCATTGCCTTATCAGCCCATTATAGTTCCTGAGCTCTTCATCACTGAACTCAGGAAAGCATTCAGCGACATCCATTGAATCCATAGCTATATCCATATCTACCCAATACAGTTCAGCAACTGCAAGGGCTTCCATCTCAGGTTGTTCAGCAATAGGTCGAAGTGCATAAGTGGTGAGCACTATCTCCCTGTGAGCTTTGTTTGTAAGCGGATCAGTCATAGCAGAAGGCATCTCAGGATCAGAGACTGAGATGTCATCTTCTTCTTCATCATTCTCCCCCTGACTGGTCTGCACAAACTGGCCAACTGCCCTATCAAACCCATCAACAGTTTCTGTTCTGAGGGCAGCGACCTCAGCTCTTATTGCGCCCATTTGTTTAGTAATCTGTGGAAGCACCTTAACAATAGCATCAGTGTTAAATAAGTAATTGGATACAGATATAGCTAGGTCAGTTTGGTTGGTGGTTAGATGGGCAATGGCTGCGGCATGATTTGTGAAATTTGTGGTGGAGGAAGAGGCTAGCTCAGTGACTGCATGGTTTATTGCAGCACTAGCATCAGCTACCGTTTGCACCTTCTCACTGACAGATGTGCTCCACGGTTCAATGGAGTTATACACATCAGTGAGAGCAGTGACGGTTTTTTGAAGAACGGAGACATTTCCTATAAGTGCCTCATGGTCAGCAGTGAGCATCTTAATCTGGGTTTGGGATGAGGCAATGTACTCCATCAGTAGCTGATCTGATGTGGAGTGGGTAGAGGTGTTTGGTGGAGTAGTTGTGGGAGGTATAGTGGGGGTATGTGTAGAGTGGACTGCATGGTCAGTGGGTGTGGTCTGACCAGCAGCAGTGATTTGAATGTTATCACTGGAGAAAGAGGTGGGTGAAAGCTCTCTGATAGGAGAGTTAGATGTGGGTGGAGGAATAGGTTGGGTATCATCTGAGGTGTCCATTGGCATGATTTCCTCATCATCAGCTTGTGATTTAGCTGATGGTTCATTGGAAATAGAGGTAGCGACCTGTATCTCACCATGGGTCAGTGGTGAGACATTGACAGTCGGTGCAGTGATAGATGAGAGATGGCCCGGGTCTGTAGCCAGTGGTGTGACATCAGCAATGAGTGTGTTATCACCCACTGATGTCACTAGCCCTTTTTCTAAAATGTCATCCTTTCGGGAGGATGACAAGTGGCTGAGTTGACTCAATCTGAGGGTGTGGGATGCACCCGAATCACTGCTAACAGTGGTTTGATCCACTGCAGCTGTCTGTAGGTTTCCCTTTGTAGAATCACTGGACTTTCGGGAGTCCAGCGAAGCAGGTAAGGTGGAGGGTTTAGCAGTGGTGCCCTCAGCAACTGAACGTACAGTCACTGATTCACCCCTGGCATCCGTAGATGTCTTCTTTGAGCTATGTCCTTGAACCTTTAATGTCAGGGACCCTAATTTGGATTTTTTCTTGGGAGCAGTTGGTGGTTTCTTGATTGGTGGTTGACCAACAGTAGTCACTGGGGGTGTGATCAGTGACGTGGTCGATGGGGGGGCAGCAACTGACATTTGTACAGAAGTTACAGGCTGGGGTGCAAGTATCCCTGGATGTTTCATAAAAGTTGGTAAAACCACAGTCGCTGGTTTTGCAAAAATTTGAGATCCTACCAGAGTGGGCTCAAATCCCTGAAAGGGTATCCTATCATAGGCATCAAACTGATCTCTAAAGATCAGTGAGAGGAACCTTGGATAGGGCACGTATTTTGCCCTGGTAGGCTCATCGACTTTGGTGATCAGCTCGTTAAAGATCACACTCGCATAATCAACTCTTAGAGAGTTGATCAGTGACCAGCTAATCTGGGCTTCCAGGGAGCTGAATTGGTCATAGCTCCCGCATTTTGTACCCAAAGATTGAATGAAATTTGTAAAAATTGCATTCCAAACACCATCCATCTTAGTTTTGTGGACCGTAGAGTACTTACTGTTGCCACTGCCATCGACTGAGTATTTACACTCAATCTCAGTAAGATCGACTAGGCCTTGTTTGGCTTCGTCGCTCTCTGGAAGCGACTCGTAAGACTCTGCGATCGGCAGTTGTAAAATGGACTGGATGGTGCTGGCAGTGATGATAATGGGTTGGGTACCATTGTCGATAAAACCCTTGAGTTGTGAAACACCAGCGACAACTTGGTGAGTGCAGGTAAACCAGAACTCACTAAGCCATTCTGGGTTCATTTCCCCAGGAGACAAGGTAAGAGCAGGGAGGATAAAGTGATTTTGCAAAAAGTTTATTGCCTCCGCATACTCTGGTTTGGCACAAGTTACATTTCCTAAATAATTAGATTTGGGAACTATAATGATCAGTGTCTCACTGACCGCAGAGGCTCTAAGAGCTTGAATCTCTGGGGTCGGTGTGTAACTGTTATTGAAATTTTTTGAACGTGCCATTTAAAAAGATGAAAGAAAATTTAGGGTTTTTGTAGAGAGAAAATGAAGAAGATGAAGTTTTGAAAAGCAAGAAAGCGTAAAAGTGAAATTGAAAATGTCTCACTGCTTATATACGGTTGCTGAGATACAAAACATGTGGTCAAAAAGCGTATGTACGTGGTCAAAAAGTGGTGGTTGATGGTAGGGGAGTAGGGTGATGATGGTGGTGAGTGGTAGCATTAAATGGTGATGGGAGTGGTACGCCGGAAAGGTATACGAGGTGTCAGAAAAAGTGTACCTTTTCGAAGTACCATGAGATATTTAATAAAGCATTTATTAGGAATATAAATCGTTAAAAATTAAATACAAAATGTATTAAATGTAAAGGAATATATGTCGAAATAAATACCATATTAAATAAGGAGAATATTCGCTGATACATTAATTTCATAATTTAATTGCAAATTAAATTATTAAACTAAGATATCAGAGAGATGAAAATAAGTTATTTCTTAAAATAAAATAAATATTATGTCTCATATTTGATTTCGCTGATCAAATTACAACTTAGAATACTAATCTAATCAGCTAGCCAAGATGTGAAGCATAAAACATATTTTATTTATGTGATATAAAGAATTTTCATGTGTATTTACTAAGTATATAATTTATTGATTATAACTATGCTAACTTATTGTTCTTGCTGATTATGTCAGTGAGAGTAATAGGCCAGCGAGTTAGAACTACATACCATACATTCTGTAAATACCTTTTATTAAACAATCAGGTTTAATCATTTAAGTTCAACATTCCTAACTCGCTGATGAGAAAGGTGAATCTTTTCTCATCTAAAGGTTTTGTAAATATGTCAGTGAGTTGGTAATCAGTTGGAATGAAATGCAATTCAATGTCACCTTTCATGACGTGGTCCCTGATGAAGTGATATCTGACATCAATGTGCTTTGTCCTCGAGTACATCACAGGATTATTTGCTATGGCAATAGCACTTTGACTGTCACAATAAATTGGGACATTGCCAAAGTCAAAACCATAGTCAGCGAGCTGATTCCTCATCCACAGAATTTGAGCAGTGCAAGCTCCAGCAGCGACATATTCAGCCTCAGCAGTAGAAGTTGAGACAGAATTTTGTTTCTTGCTTGACCAGCTTACAAGCTTTTCTCCAAGAAACTGACAGCTACCAGAGGTACTCTTTCTGTCCATTTCGCATCCAGCATGATCAGAATCTGAATATCCTTTCAGTGAGAAATCTGAACCAGATGGGTACCAGAGACCAAGATTTGGTGTACCCTTCAGATATCTGAATATTCTTTTGACAGCGAGTAAATGGGATTCCTTTGGATCAGCTTGATACCTAGCACATAGACATGTAGCAAACATAATGTCTGGTCTACTAGCAGTTAAATACAGCAGTGACCCGATCATTCCTCTGTAAGCAGTGATGTTTACAGATTTACCATTAGGATCAGCATGTAATTTTACTGCAAATGACATTGGTGTAGCAAGGGATGAGCAGTTGGTGAATTCAAATTTCTTTAATAAATCTTTAACATACTTTCCTTGATTTATAAAAATACCAGTCTTGGTTTGCTTTATTTGTAGACCAAGGAAAAATGTTAGTTCACCCATCATGCTCATTTCATAACTTTTAGTCATGAGGTCAGAGAATTCCTTGCAAAATTCATTGTTTGTAGACCCAAATATAATATCATCAACATAAATTTAGACCAATATGACATCTCTCTTATCCTTTTTGATAAATAGGGTGCTGTCAATTTTGCCTCTGACATACCCACATTTAGTTAAGAAAGTAGAGAGAGTGTCATACCAAGCTCTAGGAGCTTGTTTTAGTCCATATAAAGCTTTTTCTAGCTTATAGACATAACCTGGATGCTTGGGATTAGTGAATCCAGGTGGTTGCTTAACATACACTTCTTCCTGCAGCTTTCCATTCAAGAAGGCACTTTTTACATCCATTTGGTAGCTGCATATGCTAAGAACAACCTGATTGCTTCAAGTCTAGCAACTGGTGCAAAGGTTTCATCATAGTCAATTCCTTCTTGCTAACAGTAACCTTGTGCAACCAGTCTGGCCTTATTCCTTATTAGAACACCATCAGCATCCATCTTGTTTCTGAACACCCATCTTGTTCCAATCACAGATTTCCCAGATACTTGAGGTACTAACTTCCAGACTTTGTTTCTTTCAAACTGAGATAGCTCATCTTGCATGGCAGCTATCCAGTGATGATCAGTGAGTGCCTCATCAATCTTCTTGGGCTCAATCAGTGACACAAAGCTTACAAACAAACAAAAGTTAGCAGTTGCTGATCTGGTTTGGACCTTGGATTGTGGATCACCAATAATCAATTGATTATTAATATGTTTAGTCCATCTAGTCATTCGCTGAGGTTCAGCAGTGACTTGATTACCCAGAGATGATCCATCAGACACATCAGCATTTGAAGTATGATTAATGTTTAAGCTTTGATTTAGACAGTGAGTGTTATCATTTTGATGCAGATGATGAGATGATGATGATGGGATGTCAATAGGTAAAGATGAAGTTCCTGAATCATTCTTAGCTAAAGTAGAGCCA
This sequence comes from Pseudognaphalium luteoalbum, assembly GCA_963422505.1. Taxonomy (NCBI): domain Eukaryota; kingdom Viridiplantae; phylum Streptophyta; class Magnoliopsida; order Asterales; family Asteraceae; genus Pseudognaphalium; species Pseudognaphalium luteoalbum. The sequence continues at coordinate 108,562,894 of OY730195.1, forward strand.
GAAGTGCCTTCAGGGACATCATCTTCCCTTTCAGAATCTGATATATGAATCTCATGCTTGTCATCACTGATTGTATTAAAAATAAGATTTTCATAGTCTTTTGGATCAGTGAGTGATTTATCATAAGATTCATCAAAGGTAACATCCATTGATTCTTCAATACATTCCCTTCTTTTATTATAAACCCTGAAAGCTTTTGAAATGATTGAATAACCAACAAATATACCTTCATCAGCTTTGGGATCAAACTTTCCTAAGTGATCTCTCTTGTTTAAGACATAACAGGTACTGCCAAAAACATGGAGAAAACTTATGTCAGGTTTTCTCCCCTTAGTACCTCATAGGCTGTCTTATCATGTCTCTTGACAACCAGAGACCTATTCTGAGTGTAGCAGGCAGTGTTGACTGCTTCAGCCCAGAAATGGGTCTTAAGACCAGCATCTATGAGCATTGACCTTGCTGATTCAATCAAGGTTCTATTTCTCCTCTCTACAACACCATTTTGTTGAGGTGTTCTTGGTGCAGAGAAGTTTTGAGAAATACCTTTTGAATCACAAAAACTTTCAAGGTCAATGTTTCTAAATTCAGTGCCATTATCACTTCTTAAATGTTTAACTGAACAATCATTTAAGTTTTCCATCTTTTTGATAAAGGATATGATTTCCTGTGTTGCATCACTTTTGGCTTTGAGAAAGAATACCCAAGTGTATCTGGAGTATTCATCCACAATTACCAAGCAATACCTTTTACCACCAAGACTGGGAGAACTCACTGGACCAAACAGATCCATATGCATCAGTTGAAAACATTCTGTCACTGAAGATGTTTGTTTGCTTTTGAATGAAGAGCTGTGATGTTTTCCCTTCTCACATGCTGAACATAGCTTGTCTTTATCATAAGCTAGATTTGGAAGGCCATTGACTAAATCATTCTTGCTGAGCTTGCTGATGGCCTTAAAGTTCAGGTGAGAGAGACGCTTATGCCATAACCATTTTTCTTCTGAAACGGTTCTGGAATAAAAGCATGTTCCTGATTGTGCTGAGTCCATATTGACTACATATGTATTGCCTTTTCTTTGAGCAGCCAGGACAACGCTTCCATTCTTGTTGTAAATAACTCCAGCTTCATGATCAAACAACACTTTATTTTTGGCATCACAGAACTGACTAATGCTTAATAAATTATGCTTCAGTCCTTCAACATATGCCACCTTCTTAAACATAACATTACCATTGGTCAAGACCCCATACCCTCTGGTCTTACCAATGTTGTTATCACCAAACACTACATCAGGACCTCTTTCATCCTGGTAGTCACTGAGCAAGGACTTACATCCGGTCATATGTCTGGAACACCCACTATCCAGATACCAAATTGTCTCTCTGAGAATGCCCTGCATCACACACAAACAATTACTTCAATTGATGAACCCATCCTGAGATGGGTTCATGGTGGTCAGCCTTTGGTTCAAGCTTCCACTGGCTTGCATCAATAGTATCTGAATGCTCGCTGATTATTTGTGATTTTGAAGATGATGTAGCTGAACATTCAGATACCACATGCTGACATACTAATGATGGTTGACTGAATGAAACTTGTGATGATGAACAATCTGATGACACATGCTGTCTACTTCCACATTTGTAGCATTTTTTATTTGTGGACTTAGATTTCTTTGACTTACTGTTCACACTAGATGAAGACTTAGAAGTTCTCAGATTTACTACCTCATTTTGCTTCTTTGACTTCAAGTCACTGATGATAAGATCATCAGTGACTGGAGTGTCAGAAGTGAAGTCGCTGATAGATTCTTGATCATCAGCGATAGTTTTGATAAGAGCAGTGCAAGTTGTTGATTCATAAATTTCTAGTTTCTTTAGTTCATCAATACTTGCAGTAATATCATAACTATTTGTAACCTGTGAACTTCTCACAAAGTGATTTGGTTTAAGCTCACTGAAAATTGATATTGGTTCAAAGACAAACTCTGAGAATGTTTCATCAGGATTGAATATTTGATCAACTTTGGTTGAATCAGCGAGAGCAGTAGCAGTTTCATAATCACCTCCCAGAATAGCTTTAACTTGTTTTGGGATTTGATTACTTATGCACTGATTCACTTTTAATGCAGATCTACACCATGACTTCATCACTTCATTGAGTTGTGAAAATTTAGTTTCAAATTTAATTTTTTCTTGAATGCATTTTTGATTTGCATGTATTTGTGCATCAAGATCAAGTGTAAGATTCTTTATTTTTAACAAATTTTCTTATTGAAGTTGAAGTTTAGATGTTAAGTCACTGATCATACATTCTTGTCTTTTCTGAATGTCATGAGCATTTGATAAGTCAACTATCAAGGTTTCAAAGATTAAATCTTTTTCAGTCGCTGATGCAGACTTAAAACAATGTACCTTGTAGAGAGTTTCTGGATCCCACCCAGATGCTGAACATTTCTGAGCTACTTCTTTGATGTCTTCATGGAAAGCAGCATCGTCAGCCATCAGGCAGTAATCCTTGTCTAAACAGATCATTGCTTCTTCCTCATCAGATGATAAAGTTGAGTCAGAGTCGCTGACAGATCCTTCATCAACAATAAACCCTTTATTCCTTTTCTTTGACTCGGACATTTCCTTCAGCTTCTTGTACTTTGTTTTGTACTTGTTATACTTGTCATTTCTGAAGCTGGGTTTTTGTTCAGCGAAAGAGTTGACAGCTTTGGACCGGCATTCAGCTGCAAAATAGCCAGGCTTGCCACATTTGTAGCACTCACCTTTTGGTTTAAAATCATCATTTGATGATGCACCAACAGATCTGTTGAATCTGCTGTTCTTTCTGAAGTTTGCAACCATCATGGCCATGTCTCTTTCCAACTTCTCTAGTCCTTCATCATAGCTTGCTTCTGACTGGTCTTCAGCGACACTACCTTCTTCTTTTGCAATCAGTGACTTTGAGCTAAGCTTGGTAAACTTTGCTTTCTGCTTTTGATCAACTTCATCAAGCTCAGCTACAAGGGCATTCGAAATCTTTTGTCCTCCTAGTGCAGCACGAATGTGCTCACTTTGATCAGCTAGCTTCTCAGATTGTTCCCAATTTAGTAAAATTCCATAAACTTGATTTTGATTGAGAAAATTATAATCATTTCTTTGTCTTATGCATGTTGCAATGGTTCCCCAAGTTTTCCTAGGTAGTAACTCTAGAAACTTTTCAACAATGAATCTCTGGTCCTTTCCTATATTGGCTTTTTCCATTTTATTAATTAAAGCTTGATATCTAGTATAGGTAGATGCCAGTGACTCATTGGGTTCCATAGCAAATAACTCATATTGACGAGTTAGATTTACTTCTCTACAGCGAATTATGTCAGGAGTTCCGATATAGATGTTTCTAAGAGTATCCCACATGTGTTTCGCTGTTGTGCACAATCTAATAGACTCAAACACTTTATCAGGATGTGTCATGCTTATGTAAATTTTAGCTTGTTTGTCTAGCCTTACCATACGCTTATCCTCATCTGACCATTGTTCCTCCCTTTTAGGCATAACCATTTCAGGTATAGCGGGAGTGGTTGCAGTAGCTGCAACTGTAGGAACAATAGTAGTTGGGGTGTATGGACCATCAATAATAATTGTACAAAGGCGATCATCGACAAGCTCTAAGAACATCATCATCCTGGACATCCAGGTTTCAATTCTAGATGGATCAAAAGCTGGTGGTTTAGTAGTGGAGCCATTTCCCTTCTGGTACTCAGAATCAACACAACTGTATTTAACCGATTCCATTGCAGATCTGATTTAATTATATTTAAACCAACTCTGCTCTGATACCAATTGTGAGTCCCTAATCACTATTAGGTTAGTGATTATGAATCGTTAACAGTGAGTTAATCGTAGAAAGGGGGGGTTGAATACAATTAAAAACTTTTCTTTCTGCTTTTAATGTCTTAACTTATTTAGCAAGTTTTTAACCGTATTTAAGTGACGGCAATATGAACACAAATATATAAGTATGATAAGCAGTTCAGTTGCTGATGCAATACTAGCTGAAAGATAAATTCTTTTATTGATAAAATTTATCTATTGTTGATTGCGGAATAGATTAGCCAAAGCTAATCTAAATCAAGCAATACAACTCTTACAAAAGGAGATGAGCAGTAGTGGACAAACACACTAACTTGCTCACTCGCTGAGGTGGACTAATAGTGGACAAACACGCTACTAGTTCACCCGCTGGTGTTGTTCATATTTTAGACAAACTAGTTACTGACAAACAAGTAACAATACAAACAATCGACACCAAATGGAGTACAACATACTACGCTATTTATAGACGCTGAAATCCCTAATTTCCGGATCTGGAAGGGCACATGTCGCTGCTTGATTGGTGAGGTAGTTGAGATGTGATACATCATGGTTCGACATTCTATCTTGAGAAATATCACCTTGTACCTTAAACCAATCAGGTGCTTCCACGTTACTCTTTTCAAGTTACGAGGAACACGTGCTGCGCCGTAATAACGCCGAATGTCAACTTCTCAATAAATGCGGCATTTAATGCTGCAGTCACTGATAGATACATCAATCCTCCTCATTCTCGGTGCGGGCTAACATGCCCTAAAGAATGACTTGAAAAGCTAATCTTTAGTGACTTCTTTTATCCAGCAGAAAGAATAACTTGAAAAGACTAGAAGACTCTCGCTGATAGATGACTATCAGCGACACACAAAGTTGAGTCTTTTATCTTGATAGGTTCTTCATCTACTGGTTGAAGAGATAGGATCAGCGATCATAAACTTCAGCAACAGGAGCTTGACTTGAATCATTTTCTTTATGGAGAGTTCTTTATTGAATAGGACAGAGACTGTGAATATAAGGCATGATCAGTGACTTCACTTTATCAGCGATTAATGACTTCAACAATCTCCCATAATTTATCCTTATGATCTCCCCCTTAATCCTTGTAATCAGTGATCATATTGAGTTTAGCGATCAGTGACTCAACAATGTGTATCCAATTGACGTAACATCCGTTCTTGATAATATGTCAATAACGTATCATATGATGTGGCGCAATATGCAGTTGCCACATTATCAAATTAGTCATTGGATACAAATAATAGACCAAGTTAAAATGTTGATGCGTACAATAGATCAAAATGAAGTTGGATACATACAATAGAAATATTATTAAAGTTAATTGCATTCTCCTACTCTAAACCCATAAAATATAAATTCTTGTTGAAAGATAAAATATAAAATCGATATTGGAAAATGGGCTGTGCATTTGCACAGCCTAACACATTTTATAAAACTTATAACACAATTAATTAATTATAAGGATAACTTGGTTTAACTTCAAATTCATATTCTACTATATATGTTTCCTAACCATAATTATAGTTTATTGTATTAATAAAAATTAATTATCTTCAAAAATTATAGATTTGAATGATGTAGCAAAATAATATTAGCAAGTAAACGAAATGTTGACACATAAGATATTTGCTTAGTTGTCGGAAAGATAAGCATGACATGTAGGAAAAAAGACTTCTCAATTAGTATATATAGAGATATTGCATACCCAATTATTTACTGATTAAATGTAAACTTTAAGGAGGGTTATTGTAGAATCATTCCTTAATGTAAGAACCGTAGGAACAATTTATTTCACTTTTAATTTCAACATGGGTACATTTTTTGCAAAAAAAAAATGCCAAAACCATTAAAATTTTATCATTCTTATTATTAAATCGATTTAAAAAATTAAAAATATATGATACACAAATTAAAGTTGTGTATCATAACTTTTACGTGTGATACTGTGATACACACTAATTTTTTATGATGTGTATCACATATTTTTGTAAGAATTTATCTCATATTAAATAGCATAAAATTTCTAATAAATATAATATAAATTTTTTTATCAAATAAACTATTTAATCTTAAAGTTAAGAATAAAATTGTTTCTACCGTTCTCACCATAAGAAGTATTCTTACTTGAACCTTCCCCTATAAAATTAAGACAAAATTGCGTGGATCGTCCCTGTGTTTTTGTGACACCTGTCAAATTAGGACTAGTAATTAGTGTCTAATCAAGTGTAGTACATGTAATTAGTTTGGTGTTAGGCTAATTAATGTATCAATATATATATTGTTGAATATATATAAGTATGCGATTTAATTAAATCGTACAAGTTTCAAATCGAATGCAATTCGGTTCAATTAATACGGACGTCGGTGAACAATTTTATTAAATAATATAACATTATTTAATAACTCTATTTTATCCAAAATATTATTTATATAATATTTCAACTCAAATTCGTATCGTACAAACAACAATTACGTGATTAAAATAATAAACGCGCGAGCAATCGAAACAAGAGTAAGTTATATTTTATAACTCAAGTAAAAGTATTTGATGAAATACTTCAACAAAAACCTCAATAAATATTCGTATTTTACAATAATTATTTATACAATTAAACGATCGGGGAAACGAACACCGCACAGAGCGCAAACGTGGGGGTTAAAATTTGGGAGATTTCCTCCCCTCCCTCCCCAAAAATCTGCCAACCCCCCCCCCCCCTACTCCCCTTCCTTCACCTCATTTCACTCTCACTCTCTCTTTCTTCTTCTCCATTTTCTCTCTAAACATAAACAACCACCACCTCCTAAATTCCTTAAAACCTACCACCAAACGACCTCGAATCTTCACACCCGTTTGGAAGAAAACGATCACGGAGTCACGATCTACATTTTCACCTTCTCGGATTTCTCCGGCGCTAAGTCGTAAGTTTTCCGACAAAACCCGAAATACTCCGATTTCACTTATTTTTACTTGTTTATGGTTTATTTAAGCTTATAATGTCCAAATATGGGTTGGGTAAAAGTTTCAAGTCAAACGGAAACCGGAAAACACCTCTTCGGCTCGTTTTTCGGCCAACAGCGCATTATGTCGCAGAGGCTCCATGCCACCTGCGACATAAGCTCTTATGTCGCTAAATCAGGTCTTATGTCGCATATAGCGACATAAGCCATTATGTCGCAGTAATCACGGATGTCGCATATAGCGACACAAATGGTTATGTCGCAAAACTTATTCCCGTCGCATATAGCGACACAACGCCTTATGTCGCATTAAAATGCGGATGTCGCACTTTGCGACACAAGCCTTTACGTCGCAGTCATGATCTGCGACACAATAGACTATGTCGCACTTAGCGACACAAAGCCGTATGTCGCACACTATGTCGCATAAATCAGAAACTTGAAGACAAGGATTTTTACTAAGTGTCAAACTTATGTAATTTCAAACACTTATACGATACTACTTTTTAAACACATCAGAATACGTTTATGAACATGAACACTCGAAATCATAATAATAATATTGAGATTATTATTACAATCAATCACCAACGGGTCGTACACGTTTTCAAAACACACTCAAATCAACTAAGTCGTAGTAACTTGGACAAGTTAAACAACCAAATCGTAGTAATTTGGAAAATCAAATCAACCAAGTCGTAGTAACTTGGACAAGTTAAACAACCAAATCGTAGTAATTTGGGACAATTCAATAAACCAAATCGTAGTAATTTGGACATTCTAGTTGGAGGAACAACTACAAAGGTGGCTTTTCGAGATACCTACTCATGTTTATAACCATCGCGTGTCTTGGACACCCCCAGGTTACAAGTCTTCGGACATCAATTCACGGCTAATCAAACAAGTTTATTAAGTTAAATTTCTCAAGGCTCAGGTGAGTCTCATAGCCCCAATCTTACGAATTTCATCAGGGGTGTGAGTACATTGCTCGTTTTTGTTTTACAATATGAACGCAAATACAATACAAATCAAATACTACATGAGTTGTTTTCACTAATCATTTCAAAGCCCTCCACAACATAGTTTGGTAATACATCTGTAGCGTGAATGTTAGTATATGATATCATATAGGATTGACAATCTTTGTCCGGGTTAGCACGCACTAACTGGTCAAATGGATGTATTAGCATTTGGGAAGACGAGTGTAGATTATATAGGATAGACTTCGCTGTTGCGCTGCACACCGGTCGTTGGAATTTCTAATGGAGATGCAACACAATAGTGGGTTGCAAAATTTATATGGATGGGGCCTAGGGTTACTATTATGCTAATCAAGGGGCTAGCAAAGGACAAGTATGACCTAGGATCGTTCTTCAAAGCGCGGTAAATTGAAGCTAGGGGATTTAGAAAATTTTATGTATTTAGCTAGGAAGGAAAAGAGTTGGTTTATGTTTTGGGTTTAGATATTCTACTCATAATTAAACTAAGATAAACTAAAAGGTGGAGGTTACTTCGGGTGTTCAACAATTAAAGCGATTGTCTACTATGAAGTGGTTTAGGAGTTGTTTAATATGGAGAGTTCTAATGAGGATAAGTTCGTAAGTTAATGTGAGCTATCACTGCAATCCTTCTATCGGGCTAACGCGGAGGTGTCCATAATAAGGCAAATAGAATGTCACGTGGGTTGCAGCGTATATTAAAGCATACACCGAAAGTTCTCTCAAATGTATACCATATTATCTGACAGTTAATCTCGAATCCTATTCCCCAATCTCGGTCGTCAGAGATGTCTGAATCATGGCATAGTTTGTTGAATAAACAATCTTATGAACGAGGTTTTATCCTCACCGGAATAGGTTGGACTAACTGGTCTAGGCAGTCGGATAATATGTCATCACTTATTCGTACGATTTATCAATATTACTCAGGTATGCAAGAATACTGGGATGGTTTGTACTACAAATGGAAACTTAAGCAACATGTTTGTTATTCGATTCATAATACAACTACTATCGGTCGTTCTCGACTTCCATACACTTGTACTCCATCGTAGGCGTTTCCAGTACTATATCATAGAACAGTCAAATAGGGGCCGTCATATTACGTCACGATATTTAATGCCGTATGTATTTCACTATTATGATAATCCTAAGGCAACAATCAAACAAGAACATGCAATAAGACGATCAAAGCAATAGTTCAGTATAAGCATGCAAAGGTGTTATTTAAGTCGAGGATATTCCGAAAGTTGTCTCAAAAATATCGTCTATATGAATTTAATCTTAATCTACCTCTATTCCCATATTCCGTGTCTCTTGGATCCTATTTTGGTCTAGAGAACACCGGCCATGCCGAGCTCAATGATTCAATCTAACATAGTATAACTAAGTGACCTATATCCTTTGAGTTAGCTACGTTCATTTTTGGATAAGGTTTTAGTCATAACATGAGTTGGGCAGATAAACGATAAAGATTTAATTCCTACATCTATTTGTAATATAAACCATCCACAATCTCATAACATACAACACAATTACATATTAAAACTTTCTAAATGACTATCATAGCAGACAATTGAGTTATCTAGTTAATCATGGCAATTCTAGCATGCATATTTAAATTTATAAAATAAAGAACAAACATAATTAAATATGAAAGATAGATTAAAACCTGAAAAAGGCATACAATAACTCGTAGCTACAAATGCGTCCCGGAGCACCTCCGTATAAGTCTTCCTAGATTAGTTAACTAGCTAATCTAATTAACTAAGGAAGAATTACAAATAAAAAGAAAAAGTGAAAGTTTGTTTTCTTTTGAAGGTGTAGTGTGTTGTAGATGTTTTTGGTGTGTCTAAGGTGTGTCTTCCAAATGAACCAAAGCCCTCCTATTTATAGGAGAAATCCGGCTTACGTTAGCAACTTGAGGAGCACTTTAGCAAAAGGTGGAAAAGGTGGTGCACCAAGTACGTACAATCGCGCAAAGGTGTGGCAGCGGGTACGTACAATCGCGTAAAGGTATGGCACCGGGTACACGAAAGGACCAAAAAGAGGAAATGAGATGGGGGAGGGGAGGTCGGCGCCGCCCTCCTGGTGGCCGGTGGAGGCTGGCTGCCACCCGCCCCGGTTCGCTGTCTTTTGCTGCGTTTCTTAATTCGCGCGTGTTTTCTTCGTTATGCGTCCGTTTTCGTCGATTCTTTTTTTGTTGGATTCGTTTTTTAAAAACGAAGAATTTGATAAAAAGTAATCCCAAAAATGAGTTTCCTTTCTCCAGATATTTTGTACGAATCATTTGAATCTTCCAACGGGCGTAGAATCTTTATTCTTTATCCGTTTTTGTTGATTCTTCTTCTGTTAGACTCGTATTTTGAAAATGAACATCTTGGATAAGATGGATGTTGATGATGGGTACTTTAGTCTTTAAATCTTGTTTTGATGCCTTGAATCTTCAAACGTGCGTGGAATCTTTGTTTTTCATCCGTTTTGCTTGATTTTTATCATGCAACCTTGTTTTGACCTTCTTGGCAGATTCTCATTGATTTGACTTCAAATGCTAAGAATCGTTCCAGAATGAGAGACATATCGGTAGTAAAAACGTGACTTTTTACGCGATATCAAGTATCCCACACTTAGAGTTTTGCTTGTCCTCAAGCAAATTGTTAGAAAAAACTGCTTTGAAAGTCTGGAAGGGTGTCTTTGTATCTTGGAGAACTTTGATTCCTGCAGGATGGGTGAAAAGATTATAAGCGGGGTTTTAACCTTTGATGCTTTCCTAAACTATTGGTTCTGACAAGCTCTCTTTTCAATCTACGTGATGTAAGATATACATGACTAGGGTTCTCACAGGTGGTCACTCAATTCACTCAAGTTTATCGGGTTTCCTAATTTCTAATTCACTCAGGGGCCAGTCATGTAGTTCTTTTATCGTTATAAGCTTGGTCGAGAACCAGATCTGCAATACTTAAATGGGGATGGTGCTAATTATCCCTATACATTTGTAAGAGGGTAGAGATGGTTATGGAAGAAGGGTTTTGTAGGTGGTTTAGTGGGGTTTTGATATAGCCTAAGAGTTTGTCTGTGATGACTTATCTTTGACGTTTTAGTGATACCTCTTTTTGGATTTCTCTCTTTGAGAGCCTTCTTTTCATGTTTTCATTTGAGGAACCTTCCCCTTGGCATTAAATGATCCTTGGGTCTTTTAGTTTTTTGGTTCCTCCTGGCAGCTTTGTCTTTGCTGAATTTTTCTTTTCTCCGGAGTTCCCCTTCTCTTTTTGGATGGTAATTTTATCCTTCGGGGGTTTCAATGTGTTTATTGCAGTAATTCTTCTTTGACAGAACAGAAACTTAGGCTATGGCCAAGAGATGTAAATGAAGGGTTGGTTTCTTGAATTGGATTTTTGAAATGAAAAAGGCTAGGGCTCAACAGGGTTTCTACTTGATCTTCAATGCTGAAAGTGAGCATTGGTTTGGTTAGGCTTGAAAACAGGGGTTTTTAGGAGAGAGTTTTATCCTAGGAAATGTCAAGATCCTCTAATTGCACCTTCGTCACGTGTGACACCCATCTTTGTAGTTTCGAAATGTATTGCTCAAGCAAGTTTTAACTTAAAAGGCATACATCGGCACACTCTCAATTGAAAAGTGAAGCATTAAAGATAAATGCTTGTATATGGCTCAAGATTCCTCACTTGTTTTGGTGGTTTAGTGCCTAGTCATGTGATCGCTTATTTTGAAACTTAGTTTGGAAGATTTTCAAAGAGTTTTGCCCGTTATTATCGATTTCCCAAACCTTTGAAAGTTCGTTGATCAGAAATACCCTTTTTGGTTTTTCCTTGAAAAAATTTGAAAATTTTGCTGAGAATCTGAGTTTTCTAAAAAGATTGATCAAAAAGTTTTATGTTGCACGCCAGTAGTGAATACTACTGTTATCCCACACTTAAAAGAACATTGTCCCTAATGTTCCATTTCTAAGTTAGGTTAATCCCACACTTAGAATTTTGAATGAGGGTTAATATTTTCGAAGTTATTCTCTGTTTGTGAGTCATAACCCCACACTTTAGAGTTTTACTTAGAGTTTTAGTGTGTTTATCAAGCAAAGTAAGGTTAGAAGAGATACTTTCTTATGTTGAGTGCGTTGCCACTGGATTTTATGGACCAGGTTCGAGTGTGTGAATTTGCTGGAAATGGACCAGGCTCATTATAAATGAACTTGTTCCATAATTTCCACGTCAAGTTCTGCATAATAAATATCCTTTAGGAAACACAAATTTCAATACAAGTTAATACTAAATAGAAATAATATAACTGATAATAACTAATCTATGTCAGCATAGAGCGCCTCCCAGTCGGTGAAGTCATCATCCATAAAGATCATGTTTTCCACGACCGATGTAGGAGATGCTGACTCATGATGGTATAGACTGGAGATGCAGTGCCATCCTCTGGATCCTGAATCCAAGCATCTACTGCAGTGATCTCCTCCTCTAGTTGGTCCGTAAAAGTGGGGTGGTCCTGCGCAGTTAGGTTCCAAGGTGGGAATAGGTCCCATGGTGGAATGTGCGGAGCGGGATCAGGTCCCATCTAAAAAGGGCACACAGGTGTGGAAGGAAGGCCCAGAGCAGTGTGGATCTCAGTGATGGCAGCGTGCTGGACCTCGAGAGCTCTCAGTATAGACCAAGTGACAGCAGGGTCCGCGGTAGTCACCCCATGCTGAAAGGTGGGTACTCGGGAGGGCCCTGCGGTCTGTCCCTCGGATTGGTGAGATGAAGGTATCCTGGCATGGATGGAACGCAAAAGGAAGGTCTCCTGAACGTTCACCTCCACCAAGTCTGCCAAGGTCTCATCCAATCGAGGAGGCGGTGACTGTGATCCCCTGATGGTCCTCATGCTACTACCCGGTGATGAACTCCGGGAGTGATACATGGCACGTGAGCGTCTCTGACTGGGTGCTCTAGCTAGATGCGAACTCATCCTGCAAAATACAAAAGGTCAATGGTCCAAACATAATCATTAGCCTTTCATAAGGCGAGGTACTGCATAATAATGGATTAGATCAAACACAAAAGTAAAATTAATGCTTGAAATATAAGATAGGCTTAGGATGCCTCCCAAGAGTGCTTTATTTATCGAGTCTCGTAGCTTGACTCATTCATATCTACTATTCTATTAGGGTGGTTCATAGTTATAGACTTCCTCGGTTATGGGAAAGTCTTCTACGTAGTGTTTTAAACGGTGACCGTTTACTTTGAAATTCCCATCAGGGGCCTCGAGTTCGATGGCACCATAAGGAAATACCTTAGAGATTGTGAATGGAACGCTCCACCGTGTTTTGAATTTGCCCGAAAACTTCTTAAATCGTGAGTTAAAGAGTAAAAGTTTATCACCTGGATTGAAGCGTGTAGGGCGAAGCTTTGAGTCATGGAGCAACTTGGTTCTTTCTTTGAATTTGTAGGAGCTTTCATAGGCTTGATCTCTTAATTCTGCTAGCTCGTTCAGTTGCATTTTCCGGTGCGTTCCCGTTATCGTAAGATCCAAGCTACAGTTCTTCAGTGCCCAGTAAGCTTTGTATTCGAGTTCAATCAGGAGATGACATGCCTTTCCATAAACGAGCCTATAGGGGGTTGTTCCTAATGACATTTTATAAGCTGTCCGGAATGCCCATAAAGCATCGCCTAGATTATCTACCTATCTCTCCTTGTGTTGATCAACTGTTCGTTCCAAGATCCTTTTTAATGCCCGGTTTGTAATTTCTGCTTGCCCATTTGTCTGGGGGTAGTAGGCTGTAGACGTCTTGTGGGTAACACCGTATTGTTGCAATAGTTTCATAAACTGGGTGTTGCAAAAGTGTGTGCCTCGATCACTGATGATCGCCCGAGGGGTTCCAAACCGACAGAATAGTTGTTTTAAGAACTTGGTTACGACCCTTGAGTCATTTGTTTGAAAAGCTTGAGCTTCGGCCCATCTAGATACGTAGTCAACAACTATTAGAATGTATTCTTTTCCGTATAATTTTGGAAATGGTCCCATGAAATCTAATCCCCATATGTCAAATATTTCACATGCTTGGATATTCGTTAACGACATTTCATTACGCGTTGTGATATTTCCAAACCTTTGGCAAATATCGCAACGTTTTACCAAGTCTTGTGCATCTATGAAAATAGTAGGCCAATAGAATCCTGAGTCGTAAACTTTTTTTGCTGTCAAATTGGCTGCGTGATGTCCTCCGGTAGGTCCGTGATGGCTTTGGTGGAGTATATGTCCGGCTTCTTTTCCATCGACACATCTTCTCACAATTTGTTCGGGACAGACTTTGGACAAATATGGATCATCCCAAAAATAATGTTGGACGTCGCGGAAGAACTTTTGTCTTCGCGATGATATCATCCCCTTTCTTGTGATCCCTCCAACTACAAAATTGGCGATGTCTGCAAACCAAGGATCGTCAGTGAATTGCGAACCTTGCATTTGTTCTCCTAAACTCATTAACTGCTCCTCTGGAAATCGATCTTTAATATCTCTTTCTGCAAGTTGTTCCATTGATGGGTTTTCAAGTCAACTTAAATGATCTGCAGCGACATTTTCTGCTCCTCTTTTATCTTTTATTTCGATGTCGAATTCTTGTAGGAGTAGAATCCATCGTAACAATCTGGGCTTTGCGTCTTTCTTTTTGAAGAGGTATTTTAGAGCTGAGTGTTCTGTATACACTATTGTTTTGGACAGTATTAGGGAGGATCGAAATTTGTCAGAGGCAAACACTACAGCTAACAACTCCTTTTCGGTGGTTGTGTAGTTCTCTTGAGCGCCTGTGAGTGTTTTACTGGCGTCGTAGATTGGTCGAAAATGATTATCCTTCCTTTGCCCTAGAACTACCCCAACTGCAAAATCACTTACGTCGCACATGATTTCAAACGGTAGATTCCAATCTGGAGCGACCATGATTGGTGCATTTGTTAGCTCCTTTTTCAGGTAGTTGAAAGCTTTCATGCAGTTTTCATCAAATATGAACTTGATGTCTTTTCCTAGAAGGTGGGTGATAGGTCGAGAAAGCTTCGGATGGCCTTAACGTTGGTCGGTGGTGGTAGTTTGGCAATGGTTTCGACATTTGCTTTGTCTACTTCGATTCCTGATTTTGATATTCGGTGTCCTAAAACTATTCCTTCCTTCACCATAAAGTGACATTTCTCCCAATTCAAGACAAGATTTGATTCTTCACACTTGGCGAGCATTCTATCGAGGTTGGACAGACATGATGTGAAAGAGTCTCTAAAGACCGAAAAATCATGCATAAAGACCTCCATGCATTGTTCAATCATGTCGTGGAAAATTGCAACCATGCATCTCTGAAATGTCGCGGGTGCGTTGCATAATCCAAACGGCATTCGTTGGTAAGCAAATGTTCCGTACGGGGATGTGAACGTTGTCTTTTCATGGTCCTTTGGATCGAGCGGGATTTGGAAATAACCGGAAAAACCGTCAAGGAAATAATAGAATTCGTTCCCTGATAGCCTTTCGAGCATTTGGTCAATAAATCGAAGCGGGAAGTGATCCTTGCGAGTTGCTTCATTTAACTTCCGGTAATCGATGCAAACCCTCCAATCGGTAACTGTTCGAGTTGGTATAAGCTCATTTTCTTCGTTTGTAATGACCGTCATTCCTCCCTTCTTTGGGACGACTTGAATAGGGCTAACCCAAGGTGAGTCGGATATTGGGTAAATCAATCCAGCATCTAAGAGTTTGATAACCTCTTGCTTAACCACGTCCTTAATTTTTGGGTTTACCCTTCTCTGCCTTTCTACGGATGGTTTGAAATCGTTCTTCATGAGTATCTTGTGTGTGCAATAGTTGGGACTGATTGCTTGTATATTAGAAATCTTCCATGCGATTGCCTTCTTGTGCGATTTCAAAACATTGATGAGTTGAGCTTTCTCCACGGGTTTTAACTCTTTTGAGATTATCACCGGGAGTTGGGAAGTTTCCTGGAGGTAAGCGTACTCAAGGTGAGGTGGTAATTCTTTTAATTCCAGGTTTGGTGGTTTTTCAACAGATGGCTTCATTCTAGCTATCTCGTCTCTATTTAGTTTCTCATATTCAACCTAGAATGGTGCCTCGTTTATCTCAGGTTCAGATGTGGTGCTTGATGCTATTTTGACCCACTCGGTTGTATTTGAGAATTCGTCCGTCTTTAGCTAATATTTGTTGACTGGTGATGAGGAAACTTCATTTCTGGTGAGAATGACTTTTCAGTTGTCGGTGAACTGGAATTCTTGAAACTGAGCGTATGAAGATTAGTTTATGGTGATTTCAGGGTTTGAAAGTGGTAGTGGTACGGGTTGGTTGTTTAATTGTGGTTCAAATGGCGGTGGCTCAACACTCATTCCCTTGAATGAATTTAGTATTTCTTCAATTGAAGGAAATGGGTTTGGTCTGTTGAATGTAGGTTTAACTCTTTTTAGCCAAGGTATCGGTGTACCGTATCCTAATGGAACAGCGATTGCTTTGCCATCGGTGCGAGAGGATTTCTTTTCAAACAAGGGAAATAGTAGTTCATCGGATGTTGTTGGTGAAGTGATTGCGGAATGTAGCCCAAGGTCCTCATTATATAGCTTTCGAACGGTGATTATGGTGTTAGGTATCGGATCCCGGCTAGATAGTGCTAGTACTTCGTGGAGATGTTCATCAAAATATCCTGCATGGTATCACACAAACCAAGGTCCACTTCCTGAGGGTACTTCATTAATCGATCGACATTAAAGGTAACCTCCTCTTTCCCAACTCTTAATTTTAAAGATTTTTCGTTAACATCGATTACGGCCTTGGCAGTATTTAGGAATAGTCTGCCAAGGATGAGCGGGATATGGGTGTCTTCTTCTATGTCCATGACAATGAAGTCTACTGGAAAAACGAACTTATCGACTTTGACCATGACGTCTTCAGCAATTCCTCGAGGGAAATTGATCTGTCAGCTAATTGGATGGTCATATGGGTAGGCAATAGGTCATCTAGTCCTAATTTCTTATAAAGGGAATAAGGCATAAGATTAACACTAGCACCTAGGTCTGCTAAGGCGTTACTAATTTGAATTCCTTGGAGAAAACAAGGTATAGTAAAGCGTCCTGTATCGCCTAATTTAGGTGGGAGACCATGTTGTACAATTGAAGAACATTCAACATTCAAGGGTAAACTAACTATTTGCCTAAGTTTTTCTTTGTTTGAAAGGAGTTCTTTAAAGAATTTGGCACACGAGGGCATTTCTACCAAAGCATCTAATAATCTAACGTTTAAGTGTAGGCTTTTAAATATTTCTAGATATTTACCGAATTGGGCTTCTTGCTTTTCCTTCTTAAGTCTACTACGATAAGGTATTCTCGTGTGAGGTATATTATCTGGAGTTTTGGATGGGTCAGATGTTGTGACAGGGATGTCAATTGACACATTTTTACTAGGTGTAGGTTTTGGCAAAGAAGTGTTTTCGGGGGTGTTATCGGGTGGTGGTGGATCAACTTTGGTTACTTTTCCTCCTCTCGTCACGATTAACACATCATCACTTAGATGAGTGGTGTCATCGGTGTTTGCCGACGTACTTTCCTCAATAAAACTTAAGTTTTTCAAAATAGATTCCATGTTAGAGATTAATTTTTCCGAAATTGTTATCATGGCGTCAATGTTATCTTGAAATCCGGTTACTCTTTTGTTTATAACATTTTGTTCGGACATAAAATCTGATAAAGATTGTTTTGAGGAAGGTAAGTGGTTTGTAGGTGAGGAAGCAACCAGAAGTTGGGTTAAAGGTCCATTGGGTGTGGGGATATTGATGCGCCACCAGCGGTCGGTAAGGATTTCAACCCTTGTCGTTGTACTGGCTACCGGGGCATGCATCAGTGGATTGTTTTAAATTTGTAATTGTGGGGCCTAAGTTTTCCCTAACAATGCTAATCATAAGGGTGAGCAAGTGGTAGGTATGACCTAGAGTCGTTTTTCAAACCGACTGAATTGAAACTAAGACGTGGCAGATGAGGGCTTTCAAACTAGTGAAGGGTTTATAAGATAGTGAGGGAGTTTTGGTTTTTCTATTAACTAACTTAGGCAAATAAATAAATAAAAGCGAAATAAAAATAAAACATAAAGCAGATAAATAAAGATAGTGTTTGCTGAGACTTCGTTAATTAAGTTATGGGATGATGTTTGGAGAAACTATTTTGAGAGATATTAGTTAATTATCATTCTTAAATACTTGTATGTAAACACTAGATTCCATACTAATTAAAATTCCATTAGCATATCACACCGGGAGCTAGGTTATGGTAACATTATAAAATATTTAGAATAATAAGCAAAATCTTAATTATGGTTTAATAATACTTTCATATGAACGTGAACAAAATCTTAAGGTACTAGAATTAACTGAATCATATAACGATTCCTCGTCATTCTAACAGATTCGTATATTTAAAAAGTTCATTTATGACTTTAAACTAGCCCTTGCTTAAGACTACCCAATAAATCCCCTAATTATCCACACCGTTCCTCACTTAAAGTGGTTCCGCCGCTTCAAACCTTGACCATGTCTTGTCCTATGATAATCCCCCATGTAGCCTTGCGGTTCCATAGTTTCATACCTTTGACAAATTATATTGACACAGATGACTGACTACCTTTTAATT
Source organism: Pseudognaphalium luteoalbum (assembly GCA_963422505.1). Classification (NCBI taxonomy): domain Eukaryota; kingdom Viridiplantae; phylum Streptophyta; class Magnoliopsida; order Asterales; family Asteraceae; genus Pseudognaphalium; species Pseudognaphalium luteoalbum. The sequence goes on from OY730195.1 coordinate 108,581,383, forward strand.
GGACGTCGTTAAAAAGGCGTTGTAATCACGTTTATTGGTGGAAAGGCGATAGATTAAATTGAAGTTTAAAAGTCTATTTAGAAAGGTTAATTAAACTAGGTTTCTCATTTTATATTGTACTCCACCTTGAAGTGTTTCTAGTACTATATCGAATAACAGTCGAATAGGGGCCATCATATTACTTCGTAATATTGTACCGTTTCGTAATATGACTACCTTCGGTCGTTACTCGACTTTCATACATTTGTACTCCACCTTGAAGTGTTTCCAGTACTATATCGAGTAACAGTCGAATAGGGGCCATCATATTACTTTACGATAATTAAGACCGTTTATATTTTACCACTATGATGATCCTAAGGCAACAATCAAACAAGAACATGCAATAAGATGATCAAAGCGATACTACGATCTTTAATATTTAATTATACATCATCCCATAATTAATTAACTACATCGCAAGCAAACACAACAAGTATACTATTATCTAATCATGGCAATAACTAAATCTAGCATAATCAATATAAACGTAATTAATTAAGATAGATAAGGATTAGAAAGCACCAAGATTAAATGCGGGAGAAAGTAGACTTGAATTAATTGACACAATTCCAAGCTTACACCGAAGATTTACAAAGCATTCCGTACTTTCCTTCTATTCTAAACAAGCTCCTAGACTAGCCTAAAACTAATTTTTAGTAAGAAAATAGAAAGAAAGTAGAAGCAATATCTTAAGAAGTATATTGTTCTAAGAATGGTGTGTGTGAAAATGAAGCCTTAGGCGCTGCTATTTATAGGGAAAATATGGCTCACATTAGCATCCCTAGGCTCACATTAGAAAAAGAGTGAAAGGTGGTGCACCGGGTACGAAAAAGTAGCGAAAGGTCGTGCACCGGGTACGGAAAAGTAGCGAAAGGTGGTGCATCGGGTACACGCAAGGACGAAAAAGTGGAAAATATATGGGGGGGTGGAGGCCGGCGCCGCCCACCAGCAGGCCGGCGGCTGGCTGCTGGCCGGCGGCGGCTGGCTGCCACCCGCCCCAGTCCGTCGTCTTTCGCTGCGTTGCTTAATTTGCGCATATCTTCTTCGTTATGCGTCCGTTTGCGTTGATTCTTTTTGTGTTGGATTCGTAATTCAAAAAAGAAGACTTTGATGTAAAGATATCCCCAAAATATGTCTCCTATCTCCAGATATTGCATACGAATCATTTGGATCTTCCGGCGGACGTAGAATCTTCATTCTTTATCCATTTTTGTTGATTCTTCTTCTGTTGGATTCGTAATTTGAAAACGTACATCTTGGGTGATATGGATGTTGATGATGGGCACTTTTGTCTTGAAATCTCGTTTTGATGCCTTGAATCTTCAAACGTGTGTGGAATTTTCGTTTTCCATTCGTTTTGCTTGATTTTTGTCGTGCAACCTTGTTTTGCCATCTTGGCATAATATCACTGATTTGTACTGTTTCTAAGTTTAAAATGCCAAGAATCGTTCCAGAATGAGAGAGTTATCAGTAGTGAAAACATGACTTTTTACGCGGTATCAAGTATCCCACATTTAGAACTTTGCTTGTCCTCAAGCAAACTAGAATTTCAACATGGTTAAAGATAAGTGGATAATGAAATATTTTGAGGCGAAACTTTTTACTAAAGGGGGTTTTGGAAAAAATGAAATATTTGTTCTTTAAAAAACGAGGTTGTAATCTTTGGGAGCATGCTTTTGATCTTTGATCTTGGATACATGACTAGGCGATCCTCTCAAGGTGGTCACTCCAATCACTCAAAGTGTTTAGGGTTTCTTATTCTAGTATTATCAATCACTCTGAATGCCAGTCATGTATCGTTTATCGTCATAGGCTTGACCGAGGATCAAATCGTTACCTTTTTGGTGAGCGCGAAGTCGATCTAGCCACAATCATTCTAAGGGAAGTGATATACGGTTTCTGGGGTGAAGTGTTGGTGATGTAAGAGTGGGTTTTATTGGTTTTTCATTGGTTTCTTTTTGGTGAAGTTGGAATTTTTGGGAGGATTGATGCCCTTTTCTTTTGGTGTTTGCAGATGGAGTCTTTTTCTCCAATTGATTTTCTTTTCTTCGAATTTTCTTTCTTGGGTTTTCTTCTTTGACGTCATATCCTTGTAGCTTCTTTTCTTTCATCTTTGGGACTTACTATGAAGTTTGAGGGATGCTTTCGAGAAGGTAGGGATAACGTATTTATTTATGGGTATATGGACGGGTTTAAGAATGAAGTGATTCGATCTCCTTTTCACTCATCAATTTGGATTCGAAATGCATGACAGGAGCAAGTTCTGATTCTAAATGCATACATCGGTACACTCAAGAATCGAAGAAGTGAAACATTAAAAATGGATGCTTTATATGGCTCAAGGTACCTCACGAATCGAAAGTTGGTTTGTTGTGTGCCTAGTCATGCGATGCTCTTTATGGGATTACTAAACTAATTTTCCAAAGGAATTCGTATTTTATTTATCCCTCTTCCCAAAGTAAATTATTCTTTGTCTAAAAATTTTCATTTTCAACATATTTTTAACTTATTTTGAAAAATTTTGTTTACTTATTGGAGATGGATAGTCTAAAGAGCAACGAGCTTAGAATCAAGCATATACCATTATCCATTTTACAGTAGTGTAACTACTGCTAGTATCCCACACTTAAAGGAACATCGTCCTTGATGTTATTCTAAGGTCTGATTGGGGTAAAATCCTACACTTAAGAATTGAAACATCTAAGACGTATTCTTTCAGCAGTGTGTGTTGGGTTTGAATCCCACACTTAGTGATAAACATAGTAGATATGGTATATTTATAAACGAAAGAAAGAGATTAGAACAGAAGTACTCCCCATTTATATATGTGGCCTGTTGGTGATGATGAGGAGTGCTCCGAAGCACATGATTGCCGACTTTTCCGTAGAGTCCCTTCGTTGCTGTTGTGTGCTCCAATTTCTTCAAGTCTTTTGTGATTTGTCTCATAGGTATGAACACGTTGGATATACTTTTCTTAATTCCGGTGCCAAAAACTAGATGTTTGATGCGGCGCCAAAAACTTGATGTGTCGGTCTTCTTCGTATATCCAAGTGTGAAAGATAGTCGGAGACTTCATCACTTCTTGGAATGTAAAATTGCATAAATGTAAAAATGGGTTGCCACCCGAGAAACGCTCTTTTAAAGTCGAGAGCTCGACTTCTTCTCTCCTAGCTAGATGGAGATGGATGCATCCATGGGATCCACTATGTTGATGTTGTGTGCCCTAGGTTGCGGAAAAGTGTATCGAGGTGGATAGATTCTTCTGAAGTGATCGATTATTGTAGTAATTAATTCGAGTGGACTATCTCTCGATGATGCCTTGTTGTTCAGAAGATGCTCTGAAGTTGTTCTCGCAAGTCCGTGAAGTCCGAAGATGATGTAGTCTATTGCTTTAGTGATGGGCCCACTAGGGTCGGTCATGGTGGTTGTGTCTGTCTTAACAACCTCTCTTGGCGGTGGGTTTTGCTAGAGAGAGCATACAAACGCCAAGAATTGCAGTTTTATGTCTTCATAGGTCTCGGTCTTGGGGTCTCCGTTGAATCTTCTGATGGACGTGCACAGGTCCTTTATTTGCCGGTGCTGATGGTTGTTGAATGGAAAGTCGGATTCTGAGAAAACTAGAACAAGCTGACGAAGTATCTCCTTGCATCCTGAGTGGAATATGAAGTTTCTTCTGGAGTTACTTTTCTGTTGTTGAATCTCCCGTAGATGGATCGTAACAAAAGTAGCAATATCAAGTTGTGATTCATGTGTGGCCCTAAAAGGCCGTTCGCGCCTTGATTCCTCCCAAATGAGATCACTAAGTTCTTTAATCATTAACTCAATTTGTTTTTCCATAGTGGAGTTGATAACCATAGATCCGCTTTCCTTGGAACTGAGGTGATCTTCTCTACTTAGCAAGTTAAGCAATGATGTGAGGTCATTCATCATTGAAATGTCAGCACGACTACTCGGATTTCCAGTAGTCTCTTTCATATGTGCTCTAATGGATCCTAACATCTCCCATTGCGTTGAGGTGAATGGGATATTAGATCTTTTAAGGGCATTGTAGATCCTAGCGTAAGTCCGTTTCTGTTGTTGACAAAATTGCAGTTTAGCAGGGGAAAGAGCCAACATGTTGACTACACCGCTTATTCCTCCTACTACTTTGTCAAATCTTTGGATGAATTCTTCGAGCACTTTGTGATCTATGATGGTTTGCGGTTGGTATCTTGTGCGTTTTGAATATTTCTCCAGTGTTTCTCTTCTCGTAGGATGGTCGTGGTTACTTCCTGCCATTTCTTCAGTGGTAAACGGATTAATTGGCGGTATGCTGCTTTTGTTTTCTTTTTCCATCTTTCTCATCCCAATTCTTCCATTGTTGAGTTTTTCACTGATGGAGATGCATGTTTATCTCTGGTACTATTCGTCTGAGGTCAATCGGGAAATATGGCATTATTGCCATTTCCGTGCTAGAGTTCCTTTCAGTTGTTGGCTTTGCAGTTTCTTTGTCCTCCGCGGTCTTGTGCATGGAGATCATGTACATATCGGCTTGCTCTCCAGGGTTTGGGTTGTCGATATGGAAAGTGATGGTTTCTCCCTGAGACTGCAAGCTAATGGTTTGTGCGAAGACGTTGATGATTTCCTTGGCTGTATTCATGAAAGGTCTTCCTAGTATGATTGGGATGTGTACGTCTTCCTGCATATCCATTACTACAAAATCTGCTGGGTAAAGAAATTTGTCAATCCTAACTAAAACATTTTCAGCTATTCCCCTAGGGTATTTGACCGAGTGGTCTGTAAGCTGTATGGTCATTTTGGTAGGTCAAAATTAGCTCTAACTCAAGCCTCTTGAAAAGCGAGTACGGCATTAGATTAATACTAGCTCCTAAATCAGCGAGAGAACATATAATGCCTGAATTGTAGATGGAAATAGGGAGAGTAAAACGTCGGTATCTCTGAGTTTTTCAGGGATAGTATTTTTCAAGATAGCTGAACATTCCTCGTTCAGCGGGACATTGGGTACTTCGGGTACCTTATCCTTGGTTGTAAGAAGTTTTCTGAAGTACTTTTTAGAATGAACTTAAGGTACGGTATCTAGGAATTTCCTATCAAGTTTAAAAGACTTAAGCTTGTCGGGTCGTTGTTTAAGACGAGCCAGAAATGGAATGTTCCTATTTGATGTAGACTCTAAATCTATTATCGATGGGACAATAGGTGGTTCCTTCACCGGAGAAGAAATCGTAGGTGGGCTATGTGCTACCTGAGAGTCTTGAATATGAGAAGCCTCCTTATGGCAACTAGTTGGACTATCCTGAGGTTTAGCATTAATACGCTGTGCTAATTGTCCTAATTGGGATTCTAAAGCTTTTAACAAAGTCAAATGATCTCTTAAGATGATATCAGTTTGGTCTTGTCTAGCTGAGAGTCCTTGAATGACTTGTATCAGGGTGTTGTCAAAACTATAGATTTGTGAGGAAGAGGGTTCCAAAGGTTGAGGTTGGTAAGTTAGTGGGCTATTCCTACATGGGTTAAGAGAAGGGTTAGTATTGGGTGAAGTTAGAAGAGACTGAGGAATTTGGGCTGAGTGGTTCAGATTAGCACAATTAAGGCAGGTTTGAACTTGACAGACTTGTTGTTTTTGACTTTTCAATTCCTTGACCTCTTTGGTTAGTTCTTCCACTTGCTGAGTGAGGGTTTTGATAGCTTCATTCCCGATTGTAGTAGGTGAATTCACTAGTGAGGGGTGATTTTCACTGTTCCAGACATGGTTGTGTATTGTCATTTTCTCAATAAGGCTCCAAGCGTCATCGACCGTACAGTTCATAAAACTGCCTTGAGAGGCGGTATCAAGTAAAGGACGGTGATGTGGGAAGAGACCATTGTAGAAAATGCGCAACTGGTCTGAGCACTCAAAATGATGATTTGGACATTTCTTAAGCAATTTCTTAAAGCGTTCCCATGCATCATAGATTGATTCATCGTGAACTTGGCGGAAGTTTATGATGTTGGACCTAAACGTGGCTTGTTTTGATGGAGGAAAATATTTTGCCAAAAATTTGGTTGCTAATTCTAGCCAAGAGATTATAGAGTTGATTTCTAGTTCCTCAAACCAGGTTTGTGCATTGAGAGTGAGTGAATAGGGAAATAGGTATAAATAGACTATGTCCTGATTAACCCCAATCGGCTTAAAGGAGTTGAATAAGGAAATGAATTTGTCAAGGTGTGAGTTAGGATCGTCATTTGGTAGGCCACGGAATTGACAGAGGTTTTGGACTAACTGAACAATGTGGGGCTTTATTCAAATGAAGTTCTATCATTTTCCGGATAGACGATTGGTCCTCTTCGACCTTCAATCAGAGGTTTAGAGTCACCAGCCAAAGTGATACGTGCGGCTGTCATAGTCTCATCGGCAGGTGGTTGACTAGTTGAATGGATAGGGGTGGTCATTTCTAAAAGTGGTAAAAGGAAGGAAAATTAAAGAAAGATGTAGGGGTCTAAGAAATCCTAAAGGTTCACTAGTAAGTAAGTTCATCTTAACGCTTAAGGATCGTACAGTTGGTTCCCCGGCAGCGGCGCCAAAAACTTGATGCGCCACCAACGGTCGGTAAGGATTTTAACCCTTGTCGTTGCACCGGCTACCGACGGCGGGCATCAGTGGATTGTTTTAAATTTGTAATTGCGGGGCCTAAGTTTTCCCTAACAATACTAATCCTAAGGGTGAGCAAGTGGTAGGTATGACCTAGAGTCATTCTTCAAACCAACTGAATTGAAACTAAGACGTGGTAGATGAGGGCTTTCAAACTAGTGAAGGGTTTATAAGATAGTGGGGGAGTTTTGGTTTTTCTATTAACTAACTTAGGCAAATAAATAAATAAAAGTGAAATAAAAATAAAAGATAAAGCTAATAAATAAAGATAGTGTTTATTGAGACTTCGTTAATTAAGTTATGGGATGATGTTTGGAGAAACTATTTTGAGAGATATTAGTTAATTATTGACGCGACCCAAAAAGTCATGTATTTAAGGACATATTTCCACACTTTTTGGACTATTCTTTGGTGAAAACATTTCAAAACCATCATTATTTACCAAAAATCACCAAGGTAGTCTAAATATAGACATTGCTACAAAAATCGGTTAAAACGTCCAAATAACACGCAAACCGAGGCAAAAACAATCACCTTAAAATATCCGTTCTTAATATCCTTATAGAAATAGAGCTTAATTCATATTTTATGATTCTATAGGAAAATCTAAGACCGGAGGTGAAAGAATCAGAAGAAACGGACAAAAGACGGAGAAAATAAACAGTCTAAAAGCTCGCTGATCGTCATGCAGAACACGCAAAAGTTAAACACTTCCAAATTTGGAAACTTAGTGTCATTAGAAGCGTAACGGAAAAACGAAGCCAACAGCGCAAGAATCAAGCAAAACAGACTCCAAACGAAGAAGATACGGATGAACCAAGCAACCGAGAAGTCAACGGAGGCCAAACCGAGCACCAACCCCCCCTGGGCACCTAGGTACCGTTTACGGTACCCTAGGTGCCGTATACGGCCCTTAGGGTGCCATATACGGGGTGTGTTTCCCTGATGGGTGCCGTTTGACCCGCTAGGTCCGCTTGCCCCGTATGCTGCTTTGATGCTTCAAGACTTGTACCAAGGCTACCTCCCTTCCTCTATAAATACCAAGCTTCATTCCACCATTTCACACACCTCTCATCTCATTTCTCTCATTTCTTTAGCATTCTCTCTCTAGCACTACTCTTAGGAGTTAGAGGAGAATTAGTAGGTTAGATGTAGAAGCTCTTAGTAGCTTATGTACGGAGTTATTCTGAGACTTCAGATTTACAAAGATTTGTCTGTATTACTCTCCTATTCAGGTTTAATACAATCTCTTGTATTTATTCTTATAATCATGTTATCTTATTATGCATGCTTAGGAATGAATGATAGAATTATGCTAGGCTAGACAAATCAATGTTTCCTGTGATGTATGCAATGTTAGGATAGTTATGATACAATTGGGGTAACACCATTATAAAACAACGGAGGTAACGTTAAACGGATTTCATTTGTATAGTGCCGGAAACGGAATGTGGAAGCTATGAAAGTCGTGGGCACAATCCGTTGTGGAAATAATGATCACAATTGTAAACATACTGTTACTCTGTCTGTGTAAATTTAAACTGTTTGTGAACTTATAAGCTGAACTTCTGCCCGTTTATCTGTCCAACTTATGCTGTGGTTTGTATCCTCCTCCCTAGAATTGGGCCCATTACTAGAAGTAGGATTGCCAACTATTCTGTGTATGATGATCAATGAACTCAACATGGTCGTTGTTCCCTTGATTGAGACATATCAGAGGGACACGAAGCATAGGATTAGAGATATATTAGGTTCATGCTTGTTTGTTGTGTATCTTTGGGACAACTTCCGGGATACCCATGATTTGATTATCAGGTCAGTTGTTGTGCTGCTAGTGTTTCATCCTATTGCATGTTCTTGTTTGATTGTTGCTTAGGTACTCCATGCTAGACATACATAACCACCATCACTGCCCTGCTAATTAGATTTTCATAAACATGATAAACGTAATACAGATAGGTTAACATGCATGTAATAGTTGTGATGATTGTATGATTAATGATGAACAATTCAGCCGACCGCTAGACAGATTATCCCAACCGGTTCCGCAGGTTAAATCTTGTTCATGTTATTGTTCAATGAACAATTTATGCCATGATACTAACGTCTTATGGATGTCTGTAAATGGGGACCTGGATTAGAGGATAGTTGTCAGCTGAATTGGTTTGTGCATTTTGGAGAACTTCCGGTGCACTGGACACTCTATAACTGCTATCCATGTGACATATTGTGTATCTGATTGCGGACAACACTACGCTAGGTATATAATAGGATCGTAGTTGTAGCTCATTAAGAAATATAGGAACATCCAGTGAGTAATCTAGAATTCTAATTGGTATAACGGAAAAGCTGTAAAACGTCCAAGTATCCGGGATATCGTTAAATACGTGGGAGCCGAGGAAAGTCCGTAAGCATAATACTTTACTACCAAGTAGGTTTCTATGACCTCACCAGATTAGTCATCACACCTAGTAGCCTTATAACTATCCAACCAAATAGCATTGCCGAAATTGCAGCAAACATATTCCTTATCTTGATTTCTCTGCGTTCTCCGTACAAACCCCTCCTTTAATTTAGTTTTTAATTTTAGTAATTAGAATAGAAAACAAAACCAACCTTTCAAAAAAGTTTTAAAATCCCAGCTAAATTACAAAAGATAATTAATCCTCCTAAGATCCCATGCCTGTTGTAGTTTGAAGAACGACACATGAGTCATACGTACCGCTTATTGCCCCTTAGGTCTTTAAGTTGTATTAAAACTGTAGGACCCCTGTAGTCGGACCTAATCGAATCCTTACTCAATCAAACGTGCGGAATACAATTGATTGAATATATAAACGTTTAAACGAATAAACAAAGCAAATCACAAAGTATAGCAATTCAATACCAAAAGTCGATCAGCTTATATTAATTATAACACTTACAATATGCTCATTGACCTCACAATTTCGTCAAACTTGACAAATGAGCCGAAATAACCTATTTATACCAAAGACCTAACCTGGTCTATGCGACACAAGATGTGTCGCCAAGCCGACTCATGCGACACAAGCTGTGTCGCCAAGGTAACTATTGCGACACAAAGACCTTGTGTCGCCAAAACACAAAATGTAATTAAAACAAAAGTTATTAACTAACTTAATTACATATCAAACACATAACAGACTTAGACCAACTGACAGACACACTAAGATGCACCAACAAACTCCCCCGTGTCTTCAGCTTGGTCTTTAAACTTTCTTCAATTATGCCCAGCCTGTTGGAAACCTGCCTCCAGCATGAATCCCATGCGTAACACACACAGTCACGACCTTCTGAAATTGTCTAGCAAGAATCGAATTCACCACATTTCTTACGTTGAAGCGAATTGGATTATCAAAAAATTTCCTCAAGTCATTCTGTGACAAGTTGATTAAGCTCATAGGATCAAAAACTTTAAATTGAGCTTTCTTAAGACCATACAGTGAAGTTCTCTCCGGATGTTCAGACTCTGGAACAAACACAAAAACAGCTTCACCTGTATGCGGATCAAGTTCCCAATAATGAAATCTTCTTAGAAAATCATAAGGAACAGACTCCAATGGGATCTCAGTTAAACAATCAGCTGGTGGATAACGCATTTTACAAATCGGCTGCTTTGTAACTGGATCTAGTTTCTTCTTAAAAATGAATCTCTTACCAAGCGTCGGTTTGATAAAGTTGTATCTCTTGCTATTCACTTCACGACGCAGAACCGTTTGTATAAAATCAGCTCTAGAATCCCTGGTTGGATTTATTAGATCTAATTGAGCAAGACGGTTTATTTCTCCTTTTGGCAACGTACTCAGTTTCTTAAATGAGCTTTTAAAATACTGAATACCATCACTTCTTTTAATCATCAGAATATTTCTACAAGTTTTCCAGCTTTTAATGATTCCTGTATAATTCCCATGTACTTTATATGTCTTGCAAGTTACAGGAATAAATTCATCAGGAATAAAGCTTATCACCGGTCGCTCAAGAGTTGAAGTAGAAGCAGTATCAGAAGCCTCTGAAGTTTCTGGAACAGTTGTCTGAGTTCCAGCTGGCTCTGCTTCATCTTCCGAAGAATCTGTCTCGATTGTAGGAGCATCATTATAAAATTCATCATTGTTTAATTCCTCCTCCTCAATCTCAACATCATCATTATTTTCAAATTCAGGACTAGACACCTGACTTTCCCCATTAACCATTCGCTGAAATAACGATAAATTCACATTCGAGTAATCTACAGCTAATGGTCTTGGCTGACCTGGAATATCATCAACAGAGAAATAATCCAAACGAAGAAATTCATTTTCATCAGAAACATTTACATTTTCATTTACATTTTCTGTCTGTGTTCCGGTAGAAGCCCTGGATGTTGTTTCTATGGCACGCAGGCCTGACTCCCCCGAAACGACAGCTAGGGATTCTAATTCTAAGACCCTAGTATTCAAAACAGGAACCAAAGCTGCTTGCTCTTCTAACGCTTTAATTTGTGCAGCTTGACCCTCCAAAACTGATGCCTGAGACTGAATCAGTGTAGCTTGATTATCCATGGTCTTCTGCATCTCATCCATTCTTTTCAACAAATCTTCAATAACAGAAGGCAAAGGTTGAATGGGAACCTCAACACGGGGAATGTCAACCCGTGGCCTTGAAGACGACTCAGAAGTACGACGAATAGACTGAGGTGGAACCCAATCTTCATCATCCAAAGCGGTACTCCGAGGTCGTTTGCCCATATCCGGACGAACATAGCTTGAGCCGGCACGAATACGACGTTGTATTCGTTTGTATCTACGAGGATCAAAGCGTTGAATATTTTTCAGCGCATTTTCAGAGGGGATATCCCTTGGAGAAGTTGGAGGAGTAGAGCCTCCATCTGAATCACTAACCGGGTCATCAAGATTAGGCTGAGCAGCCTGGTTCCCAGTCTGGAAATCTTCGATTTCCTGTAACAGGTCATCAACCTGTATAGTAGCATCATGGAGGTGTAATTCCTCCTCCTGAATACCCTGCCTAGGTGCAGGCAAAACATCCAAAAAGTCGTCATTTGGTGGAGCAACATATGCTTCGTTGATGATATGCCCAAACAACGGAAAGTTAGAATTTGCGTTCCCGCCGGATGCACAAACCGTCCAAATACGAACGTTCATTGGAGTTGGACGCAAACGTTCGCGAGGATGTTGAGGAAGACCAGGAAGCTGATTATCCAGAAACAGCTGAATAAAATGGGGATAGAGATTCCAACGCTTATCCCCAGCATGAAGATTATCCAACATAGCCCGAAAGATGTATCCAGAAAAATTAAAGGGCTTGTTGTATATCAATGCCAGCATAGCAGAAGCCGTAGAGTGACTAAATCCATCAAAACCCGCCTTACGTGGAGAAAGGCAAAAAATAATGATATGCATTAAGTACCTCCAGACTTTAGGCAGATTTGCCTTGCGATATTGGTCATTTGGGACGCCTGGATAGCCAATACGTGTCATAGCTCCGGCAATAAACGCATTGCTGTAAAGTGTAGGCATCTCCGTAGTATCTCCGAAGTGAAAGAATTCCCGAATGACTTGCTTGGAGATAATAAGTTGACGATCACCAACTGTATAAATAATCCTGGTAAAAGGTAGCTCAGAGTTGATGACCGCGTTTTCCCAAAAATGAGCCACCTGATCCTTGTAGATAGTAGTTGTGGCGGTAATGGCTGTGTGAATACGAGACCGGCGCAAAAATGCGACCATTGGCCTGTATGGAGCAGCAGTTTCCTTTGAGTCATCTAAAAATGCCACAATATTGTGACGTGGCTCCCAGAGAATATCACCATCTGCCATTGCTAACGATCGATTAGAAGGTAGTGAACGAGAAGCACGAGTTGGAATGCTCGAAACAACACGGGATGATCGAAGTGTAGAATCAAAGAACGCCGCAGGTTTTGTGTCGCAGGGGGTTATTTTATGTCGCAGGATTTGATTTTGTGTCGCATAAAGTGTAAACTAAGAAAGCGACTGGAGTGAGGTATTTATACCTCAGTCCTACCATGCGACATAAAATGGCGACATAGAAGGCGACATAAGTTATGTCGCAGAAAAAAGTGTGTGTCGCAGAACACAGAGAAAGAAATCTCAAATGGTGTACATCGTTTGATGAATAACTAATCGGACTTGTTAGTAACAAAATACAATATTAAAATAAAATAACTTAACTATTTAACCTTAAATTTTAAAGTAATTTTCTTTTTGGTGACGTAGTTATTTTGTCTGCTAAGGAATCATTCTAAGATTACATGCAAGTATTAGAAAATAGCAAGTGTTATTTCGATTATCAGTATATAACCTCTTTAAGTTTACTTAGCATATTTAACACATCTTTTATAAAAATTAGTTCAAAATGATCACTGGTATTGTTTGACCACCTAAACATGTTACATGGACGGTGATGAACGAAACTTTTATTGTTAATATGAATAAATATCTGTGGTCCCCACTATAGACATATCCCATTAAGTTCGACAAGAACATATCTTCCAAGATAGATAAAATATATAAAAGTCATTTTTAAGAATCAAGACAGCGGTGACAGGTCTGTACAGACGTACAACAAAGCAACATAACTTGATTCAGGTGTAAGCAAAACCAGACTTGGTCAAACCATTTTGGCGACCTTGTGAGGTATCCTATAATGTAAGACTTTTTCAAGTGCGATTGACTTGCGTTTGCTTAACTTTTAAGTATATATAACATGAGACCAGGTCTGTACTTACGTACAACAGAGGAAACAAGAAATATATACCCCCAAAGTATTTTATATTATTTAACCAAAATGGAAGCATGCCAAGCGGTATTAAGGATTTAAGACACTTAGTCATACATCACAGAATGTGGACCACATGATAAATAGACATGTTATTAGAATTACTTTTTAATTGTTCAACTCCCAGTGTGACATGCCTACCAGTACATCATATGATGAAGCTAGTGTTTATAAAAACTGCAGTAAGTATGCTAGATAAACCTACTGATACATCAAGCATAAACCTTAGAATTTTCATTTTATGCATGCATCCTAATGTACTATCATTTTCCTAGTTGTTTACAGACACAACTGAACGTCTTTTTACAAATATTGCAACTTCGCATTTCTTTAATACTATAGAGTATAAAGAGTGGCTGTTGCGTTAAATTTTTTTTTTTTTTTTTTTTTTTTTTTTTTTTTTTTTTTTAATAGATACAAATCCAAATCCAAAAGTTACTTCTTTAGTTGAAAGAAGCGCAAACCGATCATGTTGATCAGTTCATCAAATCGGGCACGAGAGAAGGCCTTAGTAAAGAGATCAGCATTCTGTTTGAGGGTATCTATGTGGACGAGGTCTATCAAGTGTTTCTCATAGCAATCTCGTATAAAGTGGAATCTAAGTTCTATGTGCTTAGTTCTAGAGTGTTGTACGGGATTGCGTGTAATGGAAATAGCAGCAGTATTATCAATATGTAAAGGAGTTAGAGTAAGAAGTAACCCATAGTCTCGCAATTGATGCTGAATCCACAGAATCTGAGAACAGCAACTGGCTGCAGCTACATATTCAGCCTCTGCAGTGGAAGTAGCCACCGTTGTCTGCTTCTTACATTGCCATGAAACCAAGCGAGATCCAAGAAACTGGCATCCACCAGTTGTTGACTTCTTATCTATACTACAACCGCCATGATCCGAATCTGAATAAGCAGTTAGTTCAAACGATTTTTCATTTGAGTACCATAGACCAAGTGTTGGCCTATGCTTGAGGTACCCAAAAATTCGTTTAACAGCCTTCATATGAGAAACCTTTGGCCTAGCTTGATATCTTGAGCAGATGGACACTGCGAATACGATGTCTGGCCTGGATGCTGTAAGATATATAAGAGAACCAATCATGGAGCGATAGTCCTTTTCTTTACAGTCCTCGTCATCAATGGCCGGTCCAATGTTATGGTTAATTTCAATGGGGGTTCCGTAGGTCTTACAGTTAAGCAAATCATATCTGGTTAACATATCAGTTACATATTTTGACTGATGAATGTAAATACCATTGGCAGACTGTTCAACTTGAACACCTAGAAAGAACGTGAGTTCCCCCATTGCACTCATCTCAAATTCTGTCTTCATAAGATGCTCAAAATCTTTACACATAGAATCTTTGGTGGATCCGAAAATGATGTCATCGACGTAAACTTGTACCAGCAGTAAGTCTTCACCATCTCTTTTTGTGAATAATGTACTATCAATACTGCCTCGTTCGAATCCATTTTTAACAAGATGAGTAGAAAGCCTCTCATACCATAATCTTGGTGCCTGATGCAATCCATATAATGCCTTATTGAGTTTACAGACATATTCTGGATGCAACGGATCTTCAAAGCCAGGAGGCTGCTTGACATAAACATCAGTATCGACTTGTCCATATAAGAAGGCGCTCTTGACGTCAAGTTGATAAACAATAAATCTTTTGAAGGACGCAAAGGCCAAGAAAATCCGAATTGACTCCAATCGAGCAACAGGAGCAAAAACCTCATCGTAGTCTAATCCCTCAACTTGATGAAAACCTTGCACCACAAGTCTTGCCTTGTTTCGAATAACCACTCCGCGATCATCTTTCTTAATCCGATATACCCAACGAGTGCCAGTTGGATGTGCACCCTTAGGTAATGGTACTAATTCCCAAACATGCAGCTTACGGAATTGCTGCAACTCTTCCTGCATAGCCTCAACCCAGTGGGAATCTTTTAAAGCTTCATCTATTCGTTTAGGCTCCACTTGAGATAAAAAACATGATTGAATCTCAATCGACAGACATGCAAGAGATGCGGACTCAGATGAGTCCGAAGGTGAAAAAGGATGTGTATCAGTAACAACTTGATGTCGCGTTTGAATCCCCTTATCTAAAGAACCAATTATATTGTCTACTGGATGGTCCTTATGAATGCGCGAACTTGGAATCTTGTCAGGCACAATGACAGAATCCAAATTTGTTAAATCAGCTTCCTGTGCTGATTCAAACTCCCTTGAATTCTCAAAATGTTCATCTTCATCATCAGACTCAGGATTACCAGAAGAAGTTTCTTGGTTTCCTGTGGATGATTCAGGGATATCAACATTTGCTTGAGAATTTGATTGAGAAGGTTGTGGAGTATTAGAGACATTTGGTGTCGTTGCTTTTAATGGCGTTGAAGAAGTTGAAGATAAATCGAGACCATGAAGCAAAGTAACCATTTGATCCATTTCCTCATCTTCCGTAGACAGATTAAACGAATCAAAAATATCTTCATAATTGAACAAATGTGCTGGTCCCTTTCCATCCGGATTTTCAGTATAACGAAAACATGTTACTTCATAATGTTCTTCCATACGCTTAGTTGCCAAATTGTACACTCGTTTGTTAGGAGAGTTATTTGAAAAACCCAAAAACAATCCTTCACTAGACTTTGCACCAAACTTAGCAACCTTCTCTTTTGTATACAAAATTGTGCAAGGACAACCAAATGGTTCAAGAAACTGTAATGAAGGTTTCCTGTTATTAAGCAGTTCATACGATGTTTTATTGTGCTTTTTAACCACAGAAACCCGATTAAGAATATAGCAAGCAGTATTAACTGCTTCAGCCCAAAAGGTAATAGGCAGTTTAGAATCTGCTAACATTGTACGAGCTGCTTCAATGAGTGTCCTGTTTTTACGCTCAGCGACTCCATTCTGTTGAGGAGTCCGTGCTGCACTGAATTGATGCTCAATGCCTTTCCGTAAACAGTACAACTCCATTGTAGAATTCTTAAATTCGGTACCATTGTCTGATCGCAGTTTCTTGATGGACAGATTGCATAGGTTTTGGAGCTTATCAAATAAATAAGTAAGAATTTCAGGAACTTCATCTTTAGTAGATAAGAAATACACCCATGAGAAGCGAGAGTAATCGTCAGTAACTACTAAACAGTATTTAGAACCTCCTATGCTCTTCTTACTTACAGGTCCAAAGAGATCCATATGCAATAGCTCCAAAGGTTTTGACACCGAGTTAATCACCTTTAACTTATGGGATTTCTTGTGCTGTTTTCCTTTTTGACAGGAAACGCAGAGATCATTGATTCCAAAAGATTGCTTTGGAATTCCATGCACAAGATCATGCTTCACCAAATAATTCATCTTTCTGAAATGCAAGTGACCCATACGTCTGTGCCATAAAAGTGATTCTCTTTCAGGAGCTGTTGAAAGTAGACACGTATGATGAGTTGTTTCAACAGTCTTCATATCAAGAATATACGTGTCCTTTTGCCTAGGTGCTCGAAGCAGCACCCATTCATCAGGAATAACAAATCCTGGCTTCAAGATACAACATTCAGTTTTAGTGAATGCTGTAGTGTACTCTTTGTCACATACTTGAGATACACTGAGCAGATTATGAGTGAGCTGCTCCACATAATTAACCTTCTCAAAACTCACTTGCCCATTAGAGAGTGTACCTTGTCCAGTAATGACTCCTCCTTTATCTCCGGCAAAAGCAACATATCCTCCATTATAAGTTTTTACTTCAGAAAGCAAGGATAAGTCGCCTGTCATATGTCGCGAGCAACCGCTGTCTATATACCATCTACTATTCTGAACTTGTTCAGATTGCTGCGACATCAAAGATAAAGAAATTAATGAGTAAGGGGAACCCAAGCCTTAACAGACTTGGGTAACCCGGTGGTATCATCCACAATGATTACATCAGTCAAAATTTTATTTTTTAACACATCGAAATCACTGGCTGATGAATCATTATTAGATGAAGAGTCAGAACGGGACTCTTTGGGCTTCCAAACCTTTTTAGGTTTGGGAACTTGCTCAATATTGTAAGAAGTACTTGGTAGAACTGCTGAACCTCTCATTGAATTTTTTGAAAAACTTTTTGCTTTAGAGGTTCGTGCATCTCCCCTTCTAGCATACTTCTTAGCAAGTAATGGGCACATATCAATCAAATGACCTTGTTTCTTGCAATAGAAACAAGATCGTTTCTCAATTCTATCAGGAGATTGAGGAGTCAACCTTGGAACTCGGCCAACAGTTGGATGTGTTGAGCATGTACACTTATGAGTACATGCATCAGATGAACCTTGGTTTATTTTAGAAGAATTTTTAAGAGAATTAGAATTATTTGGTTGAAAAATCTTCTTTTTCGGTTCGGGTAACTTCTTGCCATTCATTTTATAAATTTCATCATACCCTTCACTAGTAAAGATATGATGATCGTTGGTTACCTTCTTCCGTTTCAAATAACCGTATTCTTCATTGGTTATATCCTCAATCTCAATTTCCTCCTTTGAACTGGCTGGAGGAATTGTTTTAGCCTCAACCTTTTCAGGCTTTGTGATAACAGCAGACTTAACTATCTTTGACTCAGATATCTTAACAGATGCACTTGGCTTGGGCTGAAATGGTTCAGCCTTGACATCAAGAGGTTTGACTAAGTCAACCTTTTGAACCTTTAAATGATCAGGTTCACTAGTTGATGCATTAACTTGCTCAGGCATACTAGTTTTAGGTTTTTGTGACTTAGGTGCAACCTCAGGCTTACTTATCTTAACATTAACAGGTTTTGTGTCCTTTTGAAGAACATTAGGCACAAAATCTTTAATGATTTCCTGTTCAGGCATAGGCAGATAATCTTTTGGAGGTGGAACATGGTGATAACCAAGTCCTGCCTTACTTTTCGTATCTGTCCTTTGTTTCTGAAGGATTTCATCAAAAATGAGAGAGGATGTAGAAAAATTTGATATTTTTCGATTTAAATTAAGAACTACAGCCTGTGAGTCAGCAAGTTCCTTTTTAACATGAGTTAACATATCTACATAACTCCCTATTTCATCTTGCTGTTCAAAAATTTTGGCTTTTAGTTCTTTCTTTTCTTCAAAAATAGCCTTTAATTTCTTTTAAGATGCCTTATAACTTTCTTTCAACATCTCATTATCTTCCTTTAATTGTGAAATTGTTGTATTAAGGCGCTCATTATCCTCTCTACACCTGTTAAATTGGTTAGTAAGCTTAATACAAGAAACACAAGATAAAGGTTCATCATCTACCTCATGAACCTCAGCCATTAGTGCAGTGTTCTCATCATCATCAGCTCCATCAGACCAGCTGTTATCCCATGGAGTTTCTGTCAGCATGAACGCAGCTGACACCATGGCTTTCTCTTCTGCCTTTGTTGGTGAAGGCTTGGTGAGACCTGAAGATGGTGCCTTGTTTTTCTCACATTCACGGGCGAAGTGTCCATAATTCTGACACTTATAACAGCGCACCTTCCCTTTATTAAACCCAATACCTTTCTCACCTGGATTATTTACAGAAGTTCTACCAGTTTTCTGTAAAAAATTCTTCACCCTCCTAGTCAGCATAGCCATATTCCATTTTAAATCTAATCTTTCCAATTCTTCTTGGTCAATTTGACCAAAATCTTCATCGGAAAAATCTCCAGCACAGGCTAAAAATGCTGAAAAAGTAGATGCATAATCTTCATTAGAAGAAAATCCTGAATTCTGAAAAAGAGACCCAGTTGAATTTCCAGAGTTCGGAACATAAGTAGAACCAGATGGATTACAAGAAGATACATTTCCACTAGCATTACTAGCGACAAATGCAGTGACAGAAGGTCTGCTTGAAGATACTGGAACATCAACTCCATAAAGTTTTGGATTTTGGAGATGCGATGTAGCCTTAGTCTCTTTCCTTTGCATCTCAAGAAGCTCAGCCTCAATATGTCCAATAAGGTCTTCAAGCTCCATATCCATGATGTCTTCATCTTTTTCCATCAAAAGAACCCTAGTGTGCCATTTCTTAGGTAAAGAGTCTAATAATCTCTTGTTGACATCACTACGCTCAAGAGTTACACCTCCTTCAATCAACTCAGTGACCAATTGGGAAAATCTACTGCACAGATCTTCCAGAGATTCATCCTGAAGCATGTCAAAAACCTCATACTGCTTCTTGATTAAATCTATCCTTTTCTTTCTGTATTGGACGGTACCACCGCATTTCTTTTCGAAAGCTTTCCAAAGATCGTAAGCGATCTTATGATGTTTAAATTGTCTCATAATGGGTTGAGGTAAAGCCATAGTAATTGCAGCATGAGTCTTTCTCTCCATATCAAAAGCTTTTCTTTCCTCTGGAGTCATTGATTTAATCGATTTCTCAGGAGCTTGACCATTGTAGACTCCTGACTTTAGAGGACGCTCATATCTCTCCTCTAAGTAAATCATCATCTCAGGATCATTTAATCCAACATAAGACTCAAAGCGTTGGCGCCAATCAGAATAGGTCATGCCTGGCATAAACATAGGTGGTTTATTTCCAGAACCAACTTCATTGTTTTGCTTTAGCATAGCTCCTACAGATTGAATGGAGTGTGTTGAAGAAGACATTGTGAATTACCTGCAAAATAGATAAATAACACAAAAGAAAAAGAAAACAGACTGTTATGCGACACAAATTTATGATGCAAACGATTTAAGCGACACAAAGGATATGTCGCAATCTATATGTCGCAAAAAATTTAAGCGACACAGAGGATATGTCGCAGATGATATGTCGCAAAGTTAGCGACGGAAGAAAACCAAGTTTTATGTCGCAATATATAGCGACGGAAGAAAGCCAAGTCTTATGTCGCAAAAGATAGCGACGGAAGAAAACCAAGTCTTATGTCGTAATCTAGTGTCGCCTAATGAAAGACGTATGTCGCAATAACCCTAGTCGCGACACAAAAGATATGTCGCAGCTTATGTCGCAGAAACGGCTGACCAGCGACCAAAAAACCCTAAAATCGAAAATTTTCGATAACCACACGAAAATTTACGACTGATGGACGAAAGATAAACCTAAAATCTTCCAGAAATAGCAAGAAGCAGTTTGTGAACACCTTTCAATGAAGATTTTAATTCAATATACTCACAATTATTCGAGAAACGTATCAAGAACGGATTCAATAATGCCAAATCGTGTGATTTTTGGCTCTGATACCACTTGTAGGACCCCTGTAGTCGGACCTAATCGAATCCTTACTCAATCAAACGTGCGGAATACAATTGATTGAATATATAAACGTTTAAACGAATAAACAAAGCAAATCACAAAGTATAGCAATTCAATACCAAAAGTCGATCAGCTTATATTAATTATAACACTTACAATATGCTCATTGACCTCACAATTTCGTCAAACTTGACAAATGAGCCGAAATAACCTATTTATACCAAAGACCTAACCTGGTCTATGCGACACAAGATGTGTCGCCAAGCCGACTCATGCGACACAAGCTGTGTCGCCAAGGTAACTATTGCGATACAAAGACCTTGTGTCGCCAAAACACAAAATGTAATTAAAACAAAAGTTATTAACTAACTTAATTACATATCAAACACATAACAGACTTAGACCAACTGACAGACACACTAAGATGCACCAACAAAAACTTAGGATACCCTGCATTATAAATATAAAACACACTGCCGTGAGCCCTTGCAGGATGGTTCAACGACCGGAGTAAAATCCGACAGACCGCTGGGGGCACGACAAGTTTTTGGCGCCGCTGCCGGGGACTACAACGATCGATTTTAGGAATTTAATTATTTTAGTTATTTAGCGACCCTTTCGGAAGATCAATGTCATCCGGAAGTTACCTTCTTTATCTTTAGGTTAATTAGTTTAGATTAAATTAGCTTTCCTTTCCGTAACCCAAATTTCTACCCTACTAGTTATGACGAACCGTATCACGCTCGCCTCATCAATCAAACCACTGCTAGAGGGACGAGGTGGACCGATCGTAGCACCAACCGATGAAACCCTTGAAATTAAGCCTCACTACATAAAAATGATTAAATCTCAGTGTCAGTTTCATGGTCTTTCGGTTGAAATTAACCTTCTTCGACTCCATCTGTTTCCTTATTCTCTATCCTCTCGAGCCTTAACCTGGTTTTATGATTTCGAACCCAATTCGATTCATACATGGAAGGAGATGGCTACTAAGTTTCTAGCTAAGTACTTCCCTCCTTCCACGCAAACAAAGCTTAAAGCCGACATTGCTAACTTCCGTCAGGAAACTAACGAATCATTAAGCAAGGCTTGGGAGCGATTTAAGAATCTTATCGGAAGATGTCAAAATCATCAGTTGGTTGAAACGAATCTGGTCTGCACATTCTACAGTAGCTTAAATCCTCAGCACCAACAAACCCTCGACGCTGCTTCATCCGGAAATTTCATGCAACATACTTCAGACGAAGCTTGGAAATTAATTGAGACGATAACGATGCACCATCATGACTTGGAGCCAGATGAATTCACTTCAGAAAAATGGAATACTTCAGATCAAGCCTTGGACACCTTGAAAACTCAACTCGAATCCATCTCTAAAGTTGTCAAGGACTTGCAAGAATCTTCTAAACCCCTGAAAAAGAAGAGACCCCCAAAGCTCTTCCCAAACATACGGGCCAACGAAGAAATTCTTGATACCACTGGTAGAAACCCTGACCAATCCTTTCATTCTAAACCATTCGTTCAGCGGTTAACCACACTACCTTCATCTCAATCTTTAGTTCTCTCTTCTCCTACCCAATTGACTTCAAGTCTTGACAATACGATTTTCAATAACTTCATGGTTGAGCAAAATAATACAAACAAACGAATTCTTGATTTTCAAAACCAAAATGACTATTTACTCAGAATTTCAAACGATTTAATTAAAAACATGGAGGATAATGTTAAAAGGTTGTTTTTAAAAGTTGAGGAGAAGCAAAGGGAGGAAGCGATTTATAATTCTGTCCATCACCCATCCTACGGGTATGACGACATTCTTGTAGTCACTAGAGGAGGAAAAGAGACTATGAATGAGAAAACCATAGATATTCCTTCAAATGAACCTTCTACTTCTACTGACTCAGTACAAGTTGACACCCCTGTCACTTCTCCTGAGCCAGAACCTTCTAAAGCCCTAGAAGTCTCTAAATCTGTTCGAATACCCTTCCCTGGTAGGCTTAAGAAGGAGAAACAAGAAGCTCAGTTTGGAAAATATCTAGAAGTATTCAAAAGCCTACACCTAAATGTTAGATTATTAGATGCTTTAGTAGAAATGCCCAGTTGTGCTAAATTCTTTAAGGAACTGATATCCAACAAAGAAAAACTTAGACAGATAGTTAACTTGCCCTTAGATGCAAAGTGCTCTTTAATTATGCAACAAGGACTACCCCTTAAGCTTGGAGATACCGTCCGTTTCACTATTCCTTGTTATCTTCAGGATGTTCAAATAAGTAACACCTTAGCTGACTTAGGAGCTAGTGTAAACCTCATGCCATTCTCTCTTTATAGGAAACTAAGATTAAACGAACTCTTGCCTACCCTTATGACCATCCAATTAGCAGATAGATCAGTTAAACTCCCCCGAGGAATTGGTGAAGATATTATGGTCCGTATTGAGAAATTCGTCTTCCCAGTTGATTTCGTTGTTATGGATATTGAAGAAGACACCCAGGTTCCACTCATCCTTGGCAGACCTTTCCTAAACACTGCCAAGGCTGTCATTGACGTAAATGAAAAATCTTTAAAACTCCGAGTTGGAACTGAAGAGGTCACCTTTAATGTTGATAAACTAATGAAACAACCTGTGGGAGAAGATCTTGGTTTGGTAGATTCTATGCAGGAAATAATTGAAGAACACTTGGAAGAGATCCTCGCAGTAAGCAGCATCAACCCCCTTCCCAATACTGCCATCACTTCAAGAATACTCTGTGAAGAAGGTACGGGTCTATGCTAAGCTATCTCGGATTCTTCCAATGCATCTGGAGAGTTACTATTTCCTTTAAAGAAATCTGAGCCGCGGTTCAACTCCATCACAACTGCTCCACTTGGATATGCACTCCTGTCACTCTACTACGAAGGAACCCGACTTCTGAAGTGAATCATTCGTCTCTCTCAAGGTAAGAAATTCTAAAGACTCTTGAAGACATGGAGTCAATGCTTAAACCACCTGCCTCGCAACTATCTGAAGTTTGTGAAAATCTTAATCCAGAAATCACCATCAGCGAGTCTTCATCAGCTCAATTCCAGATATTTGCAACAACTGACAAAGGAAAAGAAATAATCACTGAAGAAAATGCAATCTCTCAATCTTCCCGAGTAAAATGTGAGCTGAGAAAAGATGAGCTGTCCAACGATATAGAATGGGTTGAGATAGCATCAGCCGATATTCCGAAATCACCTACAATAGAGTCAGATTATCAAACAACATATGATGAGCTCAAAAGAGACGAAATTGCTAGGATGAAACCCTCTACTGAAGAACCACCCGAATTGGAACTAAAGGAACTTCCCCCACACCTTGAATATGCTTTTCTTGAAGGCACTTCGCACTTACCAGTTATCATATCTAAAGAATTGAAGCCCGAAGAGAAAGCAAGGCTGGTACAGGTTCTAAAGTCACACAAGAAGGCGATTTCTTGGAAAATCTCTGACATACATGGGATTAGTCCAAACTACTGCACACACAAAATCTTAATGGAAAACGACTTCAGACCATCAGTTCAAAGGCAAAGGAGAGTCAACCCGAAGATTCAAGACGTGGTTAAAAATGAGGTTATCAAACTTCTGAATGCTGGTCTGATTTACCCTATCTCTAATTCCCCATGGGTTAGCCCAGTTCAAGTCGTCCCAAAGAAAGGAGGCATGAGGATCATCGCTAACGAAAACAATGAATTGATTCCAACACAAACCGTCAATGGTTGGAGGGTGTGTATCGACTATCGGAAACTGAATGAAGCTACGCGCAAAGATCATTTCCCTCTACCATTCAGTGATCAGATGCTCGAAAGACTATCAGGGAACGAATTCTACTACTTCCTTGATAGCTTCTCAGGCTATTTTTAGATACCTCTCGATCCAAAGGACCAAGAAAAGACGACGTTCACGTGTCCCTATGGAACATTTGCTTACCGACGTATGCCTTTTGGTTTATGTAATGCACCTGCGACTTTTCAAAGATGCATGGTAGCAATCTTCCACGACATGATTGAACAATGCATGAAAGTGTTCATGGATGATTTCTCAGTTTTTGGGGATTCTTTCACCACTTGTCTTTCTAACTTGGATAGGATGCTTACTCGATGTGAAGAATCAAGCCTAGTTCTGAATTGGGAGAAATGTCATTTCATGGTGAAAGAAGGCATAGTTCTTGGACACCGCATTTCAAAGTCTGGAATTGAAGTTGACAAAGAAAAAGTTGAAAAAATTTCAAAACTTCCACCCCCCACTTCTGTGAAAGCCATCCGAAGTTTTCTAGGTCATGTCGGATTCTACCGTCGCTTTATTAAGGATTTCTCTAAGGTCTCTCGACCTATGACTCATCTTCTCGAAAAAGATACTCCGTTTGACTTTACAGATGAACATCTCAAAGCTTTTAACTACCTGAAGGATCAGCTTGTACATGCACCGATCATGGTTGCCCACGATTGGAGTCTTCCATTTGAAATCATGTGCGATGCCAGTGATTTCGCCGTTATAGCTGTACTGGGACAGCGGAAGGAGAAACACTTTCAACCAATATACTACGCCAGCAAAACGCTCACAGATGCTCAAGAGAACTACACTACTACAGAAAAGGAGCTGCTTGCGGTAGTATTTGCTTTTGATAAATTTCGTTCCTATCTAATCCTGTCCAAAACTATTGTCTACACAGATCACTCTGCTTTGAAATATCTTTTCAAGAAGCAAGATGCTAAACCGTGCTTTCTATGATGGATTCTACTCCTACAAGAATTTGATATTGAGATTAAAGATAAGAAAGGAGCAGAAAACATCGCGGCCGATCATCTCAGCCGATTGGAAAATCCAGCAATGGAGAAGTTGCACGAAAAAGATATACAAGATCAGTTCCCCAAAGAACAACTCATGACCGTAGGAGGCTATCAACAAGGATCACAGTTCACACACAACCCTTGGTATGCCTACTTCGCCAATTATCTGGTAGGAAACATCATACCAAAAGGAATGCCAACTTCTCAGAAATGAAACTTCTTTCGCGATGTTGACATCTATTATTGGAACAATCCTTACCTCTTTAAGGTTTGTCCCGATCAACTTATTCGAAGATGCGTCGATGGGAAGGAGGCAGAACAAATTCTACACCAGAGCCACCACGGACCTACTGGAGGACACCATGGCAACAAAATGACTGCACGAAAGGTTTACGACACCGGCTTTTATTGGCCAACCATATTCCGGGACGCTTACGACCTGGTAAGACGTTGTGATATCTGCCAAAGGCAAGGTAATATCTCAGCCCGAAACGAAATGCCACTTACTAATATCCAGGCCGTGGAGATCTCTGATATCTGTGGATTAGATTTTATGGGACCATTCCCTAAGTCTAACGGCAAAGAGTACATCTTAATCGCAGTTGACTACGTCTCCAGGTGGGCCGAAGCTCAAGCTTTTCCGACCAATGATGCAAAAGTAGTAACCCAGTTCCTCAAAAAGTTGTTCAGTCGATTTGGAACTCCTAGAGCTATAATTAGTGACCGTGGCACACATTTCTGCAACACTCAATTCATGCGGGTACTGCAACAGTATGGTGTCACTCACAAAACTTCGACAGCTTACCATCCACAAACAAATGGGCAAGCTGAAGCGACAAATCGGGCTTTGAAAAGGATATTGGAATGAACAGTCGGGAATCATGGGCATAGGTGGGCCGTAAAATTGGATGATGCGTTGTGGGCATTCAGAACTGCCTACAAAACACCATTAGGAACCACACCGTATCGGCTAGTCTACGGCAAGGCATGTCACCTTCCGATCGAGTTGGAATATCGGGCGTATTAGGCTTTAAAATATTGCAACTTGGAAATTTCAGCAGCTGGAGAACAACAGAGAATGCAATTGAATGAGTTAGCCGAGCTAAGGGATCAGGCGTACGACAGTTCGCTGAGCTTCAAAGAAAGAACTAAAAGGGTCCACGACGCTAAACAGAAGCCTTCTAGGTTCAAACAAGGAGACAAGGTGCTGCTCTTCAATTCACGATTCAAGAAATTCTCCGGTAAATTCAAAAACAGGTGGAGCGGACCATTCATGATCTCAAAGGTATTTCCTTATGGTGCAATCGAACTCGAGGCCCCAGAAGGTAATTTTAAGGTTAATGGTCATCGCTTAAAGCATTATATTAAAGACTTTCCCATTAGGGAAGACGTCTTCATCTTTGAACCTCCATGAGTCTTCAAGAAAGGTACAAAGAGTCAAGCTAGAGACTTGTAAAACAAGCACTCTTGGGAGGCACCCCAAGCTTATCTTTATTTTTCTGTTAAAATTTTACTTCTTAGTTTATTTTTATTAAGTATGATTACCTCTGACAAAAATTTCAGGATTTGCTACTTATCTGACTACAAAATTCAATTTCCACAAAATCATAGATAAGTCTCAAAGATGCAAACGCCAAAATTCTGAAAACACAAATCTTTATGAAATATCTTTGCACTATCATCAGATCTCTGTGCGTTTGTATTCGTCATTTTATGCATTACCTGTTTATTTTTGTTTATTTCAGGATGGATAGCTCCAGTGACACCAGAGAGATCATAGCTGAGAGACCACCGAGACATCGCAGAAACCGCAGACGAGGACGTAGAGCATGCAGGACCATGCCCACTATTCCTGAGGAGGACCTTACTGATGTCCCGATCACTCATGAGGAGCCATCCGCTGAGAGACCCTCACCACCTGCTCACTGGTCAGCCCCCATACCCACTCTTGAGTATGGGCTTACACTTGCTGATCCGGTGGCAGCCTGGGCCCTCTTTCGGATGCTGCACCTTCAGCATGACATCATGTCCACCCTCTTTGTGCATGTAGGACTGCCGAGACCTTCTGACTGTCCGTTTCATCTAGGTCCGGACCCAGAACCGTCTCGCCCGCCCTGGTCATTCTTCCTTCCTGTTGGACCGTTCGCTGCTGGACCTTCCACTGCTCCACCTGAGGCTGTTGAGCCTGCTATGTCCTCAGGGAGTTCATCAGCAGAGCCTTCACTTACTGAGCAATTGATGGCCATGCTAGATGTTCCTAGCCCACCTCCCGCTCCTGTTCTTGCTGGTACTATGGAGCAGAGTAGAGACATGATGGAGGATCTTCCACCATCACCCTCCTCATCCCTTGCTGCTGCTATTGCTAGCTTTGATCCTGACAGCGATGATCTACTTGATGACTTTTAGTTTATTTAGTTTATTTTATTTATCTTATTTCAGTACTTAGATTTTATAACTCTTTGTTATTTTTGAGATATGACATTGTGTTGATGTTTATTGTAGAACTTAGCTTTTTTGTGGAATGGATGATCTTACACGAGACTGGTCCTTAAATCCAGCAAATCACACGCACCATTTCTACACTAATCTGGTCCTGTCCAGTAAACAGAATGGGGAGTACTTTAAACCTTTCTCTGTTTTAGATGATTCTAAGTTTTCTAAAGTTTATGTGTTATAATCTGTGCCACATCCTAACTTATCACTAAGTGTGGGATTCCAGCCCAATTAAACACTTAGGAAACATTTTCTTACATGTTCAAACTCTAAGTGTGGGATTTTAGTCGTAAAATCTCAACTCAAGAGAACATTAGGGACAATGTTCCTCTAAGTGTGGGATGGTAGGTATGGAATACCTTGGATAAACGATTTTTATGTCTACATGGCATATCTCAGAAAATGTTCCCTAAAATTTTTCAAAAATATTTTCAATAAAATAAAAATATGAGCTAAAGCTTGCGATTAACTCTAACTTTTGAGTTTTGGTATGCCTAAAAGAAACCATTTTCAAAATATGAGGAAAATATTTCAAAAACTTAAGGAAATTAAGATAGAAATTTCCTAAGCAAGAAATGACAATCTAAGAGGGGGCATCGCATGACTAGGCACATACAATCCAAATTTGTAGTGAAGTTTTAAGCCTTAAAAGCATTCATTTTTAATGCTACATTGTTCATTTCTTGTGTGTGCCGATGCAAGTATCTCTGAATTAGAACTTGCTATTGACATACGCTTCGAGACCACATTGGTGTGTACCGTACGCGGTATAGGTGCAATTAGATGACCTTGAGATTCCTTAGGATTTAACCCATTCTCACATACCTTTTCAAGCCCAAAACCCTTCCGATACTCATTTCTAGTATCGATGATCCGCCTAGAAAACCCTGTTGAGCCTAAACCTATCGTTTCTTCAAAACCCTACATCTTTAACCACTCTTCCCAAATTCCCAACAACTTGTCTTGGAATTTCTAAGGATATGAAAAACATCTTGAAGAATCCCCTTCTGAATTGATCTACTCCTCCGTGTTCACCAAAACTAGAAAATCATGAGTGCAAAAAATTGGCACCAGAAGAAAAGACTCGAAGAAGTCCGTGATAAGAAAGAAAAGATTTCTGAAAGAAAAGCAAAAATATCCTTGGAAGTTCTCTGGCAAATTTATTCTTAAAAAGAAAAAAAATGTGCTTCAAAGTATCAACCAATTAAAAGGAAGATCCGATAGAAGACGAGTAGCTGCTTCATCCGTTCTGCAAATAAGTTTTTCATGATTCTTGGAAAGCCTAAGATAAACAACACCCTTACAAACCCAAAAATTCCCTTATCCATACCTTTAACCCTCACAAAACATTACAACCCCTGAATGTCTTGGGATAATTAGCGCCGTTCTCACCTAAGTGGTGGAGATCCGATTCTCGATCAAGCCTATGACGATGAGTACTGCATGACTGGCTTTATGAGCGATTTCGTTTGATTTAGATTGATAGGAAACCCGATACACTATTGAGTGAATTGAGTGACCACCTTATCTGAGATCGCTTGGTCATGTATACTCCACATCCCTAGAGTTGGAAGTATGCCTATGAAAATCGCTTCTTGTTTCCGAAAGGATCGTCTTATTTTTCCTTGCTTTCTGAAACTATTTACTCATATGAGGAAACGGTTACTAACAGGGATGCCATTACTCTCCTTAAAAACCTATTTTTAAAAAATGTTTTCAAAGGGGATGATGATGAGTATTACTTGAGGACAAGCAACGTCTAAGTGTGGGATACTTGATGTGACCCAAAAAGTCATGTTTTTAAGGACATATTTCCACACTTTTTGGACTATTCTTTGGTGAAAACATTTCAAAACCATCATTATTTACCAAAAATCACCAAGGTAGTCTAAATATAGACATTGCTACAAAAATCGGTTAAAACGTCCAAATAACACGCAAACTGAGGCAAAAACAATCACCTTAAAATATCCGTTCTTAATATCCTTATAGAAATAGTGCTTAATTCATATTTTATGATTCTATAGGAAAATCTAAGACCGGAGGTGAAAGAATCAGAAGAAACGGACGAAAGACGAAGAAGATACACAGTCTAAAAGCTCGCTGATCGTCATCCGGAACACGCAAAAGTCAAACACTTCCAAATTTGGCAAACTTAGTGTCATTAGAAGCGTAACGGAAAAATGAAGCCAATGGTGCAAGAATCAAGCAAAACGGACTCCAAACGAAGAAGATATGGACGAACCAAGCAACCGAGAAGTCAGCGGAGGCCAAACCAAGCACCAACCCCCCCTGGACACCTAGGTACCATATACAGTACCCTAGGTGCCGTATATGGCCCTTAGGGTGCCGTATACGGGGTGTGTTGCCGTGATGGGTGCCGTTTGACCCCTAGCTCCGCTTGCCCCGTATGCTGCTTTGATGCTTGTATTTGATGCTTCAAGACTTGTACCAAGGCTACCTCCCTTCCTCTATAAATACCAAGCTTCATTCCACCATTTCACACACCTCTCATCTCATTTCTCTCATTTCTTTAGCATTCTCTCTCTAGCACTACTCTTAGGAGTTAGAGGAGAATTAGTAGGTAGTTTAGCATTCTCTCTCTAGCACTACTCTTAGGAGTTCGAGGAGAATTACTAGGTTAGATGTAGAAGCTCTTAGTAGCTTATGTACGGAGTTATTCCGAGACTTCAGATTTGCGAAGATTTGTCTGTATTACTCTCCTATTCAGGTTTAATACAATCTCTCGTATTTATTCTTATAATCATGTTATCTTATTATGCATGCTTAGGAATGAATGCTAGAATTATGCTAGGCTAGACAAATCAATGTTTGCTATAATGTATGCAATGTTAGGATAGTTATGATACAATTGGGGTAACACCAGTATGAAACAACGGAGGTAACGTTATACGGCTTTCATTTGTATAGCGCCGGAAACGGAATGTGGAAGCTATGAAAGTCGTGGGCACAATCCGTTGTGGAAATAATGATCCCAATTGTAAACATACTGTCTGTGTAAATTTAAACTGTTTGTGAACTTATAAGTTGAACCTCTGCCCATTTATCTGTCCAACTTATGTTGTGGTTTGTATCCTCCTCCCTAGAATTGGGCCCATTACTAGAAGTAGCATTGCCAACTATTCTGTGTATGATGATCAATGAACTCAACATGGTCGTTGTTCCCTTGATTGAGACATATCCGAGGGAAACGAAGCATAAGATTAAAGATAGATTAGGTTCATTCTTGTTTGTTGTGTATCTTTGGGACAACTTCCGGGATACCCATGATTTGATTATCAGGTCAGTTGTTGTGCTGCTAGTGTTCCGTCCTATTGCATGTTCTTGTTTGATTGTTGCTTAGGTACTGCATGCTAGACATACATAACCACCATCACTGCCCTGCTAATTGGATTTTCATAAACATGGTAAACGTAATACAGATAGGTTAACATGCATGTAATAGTTGTGATGATTGTATGATTAATGATGAACAATTCAGCCGACCGCTAGACAGATTATCCCAACCGGTTCCGTGGGTAAAATCATGTTCATGTTATTGTTTAATGAACAATTCATGCCATGATACTAAAGTCTTCTGGATGTCTATAAATGGGGACCTGGATTAGAGGATAGTTGTCAGCTGAATTGGTCCGTGCATTTGGGAGAACTTCCGGTGCACTGGACACTCTATAACTGCTATCCATGTGACATATTGTGTATCTGATTGCGGACACTCTACGTTAGGTATATAATAGGATCGTAGTTGTAGCTCATTATGAAATATAGGAACATCCAGTGAGTAATCTAGAATTCTAATTGGTATAACGGAAAAGCTGTAAAACATCCAAGTATCCGGGATAGCGTTAAATACGTGGGAGCCGAGGAAAGGCCATAAGCATAATACTTTACTACCAAGTAGGTTTCTATGACCTCACTAGATTAGTCATCACACCTAGTAGCCTTATAACTATCCAACCAAATAGCATTTCCGAAATTGCAGCAAACATATTTTCCTTATCTTGATTTCTCTGCGTTCTCCGTACAAACCCCTCCTTTAATTTAGTTTTTAATTTTAGTAATTAGAATAGAAAACCAAAGCAACCTTTCAAAAAAGTTTTAAAATCCCAACTAAATTACAAAAGATAATTAATCCTCCTAAGATCCCATGCCCGTTGTAGTTTGAAGAACGACACCTGAGTCATACGTACCGCTTACTGCCCCTTAGGTCTTTAAGTTGTATTAAAACTTAGGATAACCTACATTATAAATATAAAACACACTGCCGTGAGCCCTTGCCGGACGATTCAACGACCGGAGTAAAATCCGACCGACCGCTGGGGGCACGACAATTATCATTCTTAAATACTTGTATGTAAACACTAGATTCCCTACTAATTAAAATTCCATTAGCATGTCACACCAGGAGCTAGGTTATGGTAACATTATAAAGTATTTAGAATAATAAGCAAAATCTTAATTATAATTTAATAATACTTTCATATGAACGGGAACAAAATCTTAAGGTACTAAACATAACTGAATCATATAACGATTCCTCATCATCTTAACAGATTCGTATATTTAAAAAGTTCATTTATGACTTAAACTAGCCCTTTCTTAAGACTACCCAATAAATCCCCTAGTTATTCACAGCGTTCCTCACTTTAAGTGGTTCCACCGCTTCAAACCTTGACCATGTCTTGTCCTACGATAATCCCCCATGTAGCCTTGTGGTTCCATAGTTTCATACATTTGACAAATTATATTTACACAGATGACTGACTACCTTTTAATTGGACGTCGTTAAAAAGGTGTTGTAATCACGTTTTTTGATGGAAAGGCAATAGATTAATTTGAAGTTTAAAAGTCTATTTAGAAAGGTTAATTAAACTAGGTTTCTCATTTTATATGTTAGTCCGTAATATAACTACCTTCGGTCGTTACTCGACTTCCATACATTTGTACTCCACCTTGAAGTGTTTCCAATACTATATCGAATAATAGTCGAATAGGGGCCATCATTTTACTTCGTAATATTGTACCGTTTCGTAATATGACTACCTTCGGTCGTTCCTCGACTACCATACATTTGTACTCCACCTTGAAGTGTTTCCAGTACTATATCCAGTAACAGTCGAATAGGGGCCGTCATATTACTTTACGATAATTAAGACCGTTTATATTTTACCACTATGATGATCCTAAAGCAACAATCAAACAAGAACATGCAATAAGACGATCAAAGCAATACTACTGATATTTAATATTTAATTATAAATCATCCCATAATTAATTAACTACATCGCAAGCAAACACAACAAGTATACTACTCTCTAATCATGGCAATAACTAAATCTAGCATAATCAATATAAACGTAATTAATTAAGATAGATAAGGATTAGAAAGCACCAGGATTAAATGCGGGAGAAAGTAGACTTGAATTAATTGACACAATTCCAAGCTTATACCGAAGATTTACAATGTGTTCCGTACTTTCCTTCTATTCTAAACAAGCTCCTAAACTAGCCTAAAACTAATTTTTAGAAAGAAAATAGAAAGAAAGTAGAAGCAATATCTTAAGAAGTATATTGTTCTAAGAATGGTGTGTGTGAAAATGAAGCCTTAGGGGATACTATTTATAGGGAAAATATGGCTCATATTAGCATCCCTAGGCTCACATTAGAAAAAGAGTGAAAGGTGGTGCATCGGGTATGAAAAAGTAACCAAAGGTGGTGCACCGGGTACGGAAAAGTAGCGAAAGGTGGTGCACCGGGTACACGCAAGGATGAAAAAGCGGAAAAGAAACGGGGGGTGGAGGCCGGTACCGCCCACCAGCAGGCCGGCGGCGGCTGGCTGCCACTCGCCCCGGTCCATCGTCTTTCGCTGCGTTGCTTAATTCGCGCGTATCTTCTTCATTATGCGTCCGTTTGCGTTGATTCTCTTTGCGTTGGATTCGTAATTCAAAAATGAAGACTTTGATGTAAAGATATCCAAAAAATATGTCTCCTATCTCCAGATATTGCATACGAATCATTTGGATCTTCCGGCGGGCGTAGAATCTTCATTCTTTATCCGTTTTTTGTTGATTCTTCTTCTGTTGGATTCTTAATTTGAAAACGAACATCTTGGGTAAGATGGATGTTGATGATGGGCACTTTTGTCTTGAAATCTCGTTTTGATGCCTTGAATCTTCAAACGTGTGTGGAATCTTCGTTTTTCATTCGTTTTGCTTGATTTTTGTCGTGCAATCTTGTTTTGACCATCTTGTCATAATATCACTGATTTGTGCTGTTTCTAAGTTTAAAATGCCAAGAATCGTTCCAGAATGAGAGAGATATCGGTAGTGAAAACATGACTTTTTACGCGATATCAGATATTCAAAGCAAAATAGGGTGTTGACATGAGTGGTTAAACTAACTAATTCTAAAGGTAAAAAGGTAACTTTTGATTGATGTTAATCTTTCAAAAGGATCGCTAAACACTAAAGTTTCTAAATTCCTAAAATCGGTTGCCGACGCTCTTTGACAGCGGCGCCAAAAACTTGTTGCGCTGCACACCGGTCGTTGAAATTTCTAATGGAGATGCAGCACAACAGTGGGTTTTAAAATTTATAAGGTTGGGGCCTAGGGTTACTATTATGCTAATTAAAGGGATAGCAAAGGACAAGTATGACCTAGGATCGTTCTTCAAAGCGCGACAAATTGAAGCTTGAGGATTTAGAAACTTTTATGTATTTAGCTAGGGAGGAAAAGAGTTGGTTTTTGTTTTGGGTTTATATTTTCTACTCTAATTTAAACTAAGATAAACTAAAAGGTGGAGGTTACTTCGGGCGTTCAACAATTAAAGCGATTGTCTACTATGAAGTGGTTTAGGAGTTGTTTAATATGGAGAGTTCTAATGAGGATAAGTTCGTAAGTTAATGTGAGCTATCACTGCAATCCTTCTATCGGGCTAACGCGGAGGTGTCCACAATCAGGCAAATAGAATGTCACGTGGGTTGCAGCGTATATTAAAGCATACACCGAAAGTTCTCTCAAATGTATACCCATATTATCTGACAGTTAATCTCGAATCCTATTCCCCAATCTCGATCGTCAGAGATGTCCGAATCATGGCATAGTTTGTTGAATAAACAATCTTATGAATGAGGTTTTATCCTCACCGGAATAGGTTGGACTAACTGGTCTAGGCGGTCGGATAATATGTCATCACTTATTCGTACGATTCATCAATATTACTCAGGTATGCAAGAATACTGGGATGGTTTGTATTACAAATGGAAACTTAAGCAACATGTTTGTTATTCGATTCATAATACAACTACCTTTGGTCGTTCTCGACTTCCATACATTTGTACTCCGCCGTAGGCGTTTCCAGTACTATATCAGAGAAAAGTCGAATAGGGGCCGTCATATTACGTCACGATATTTAATGCCATATGTATTTCACTATTATGATAATCCTAAGGCAACAATCAAACAAGAACATGTAATAAGACGATCAAAGCATTAGTTCAGTATAAGCATGCAAAGGTGTTATTTAAGTCGAGGATATTCCGAAAGTTGTCTAAAAAATATCATCTATATGAATTTAATCTTAATCTACCTCTATTCCCATATTCCGTGTCTCTTGGATACTATTTTGGTCTAGAAAACACCGGCCATGCCGAGCTCAATGATTTAATCTAACATAGTATAACTAAGTGACCTATATCCTATGTGTTAGCTACGTTCATTTTTGGATAAGGTTTTAGTCACAACATGAGTTGGGCAGATAAATGATAAAGATTTAATTCCTACATCTATTTGTAATATAAACCATTTGCAATCTCATAACATACAACACAATTACATATTAAAACTTTCTAAATGACTATCATAGCAGACAATTGAGTTATCTAGTTAATCATGGCAATTCTAGCATGCATATTTAAATTTATAAAATAAAGAACAAACATAATTAAATATGAAAGATAGATTAAAACCTGAAAAAGGCATACAATAACTCGTAGCTACAAATGCGTCCCGGAGCATCTCCGTATAAGTCTTCCTAGATTACTTAACTAGCTAATCTAATTAACTAAGGAAGAATTACAAATAAAAAGAAAAAGTGAAAGTGTGTTTTCTTTTGAAGGTGTGGTGTGTTGTAGATGTTTTTGGTGTGTCTAAGGTGTGTCTTCCAAATGAACTAAAGCCCTCCTATTTATAGGAGAAATCCGACTTACGTTAGCAACTTGAGGAGCACTATAGCAAAAGGTGGAAAATGTGGTGCACCAAGTACGTACAATCGCGCAAAGGTGTGGCAGCGGGTACGTACAATCGCGTAAAGGTGTGGCACCGGGTACATGAAAGGGCCAAAAAGAGGAAACGATACGGGGGAGGGGAGGTCGGCGCCGCCCTCCTGGTGGCCGGCGGCGGCTGGCTGCCACCCGCCCCGGTCCGTCATCTTTCGCTGCATTTCTTAATTCGCGCGTTTTTTCTTTGTTATGCGTCCGTTTTCGTCGATTCTTTTTCATTGGATTTGTTTTTCAAAAACGAAGACTTTGATGAAAAGTAATCCCAAAAATGAGTTTCCTTTCTCCAGATATTGTGTACGAATCATTTGAATCTTCCGACGGGCGTAGAATCTTCATTCTTTATCCGTTTTTATTGATTCTTCTTCTGTTAGACTTGTATTTTGAAAACAAACATCTTGGATAAGATGGATGTTGATGATGGGTACTTTAGTCTTTAAATCTTGTTTTGATGCCTTGAATCTTCAAACGTGCGTGGAATCTTCGTTTTTCATCTGTTTTGCTTGATTTTTATCATGCAACCTTGTTTTGACCTTCTTGGCAGATTCTCATTGATTTGAGTGTTATTTGAGTTCAAATGCTAAGAATCATTCCAGAATGAGAGAAATATCGGTATTAAAACGTGACTTTTTACGCGATATCAAGTATCCCACACTTAGAGTTTTGTTTGTCCTCAAGCAAATTGTTAGAAAAAACTACTTTGAAAGTCTGGAAGGGTGTCTTCGTATCCTGGAGAACTTTGATTCCTGCGAGCTGGGTGAAAAATTTTTAACCGGGGTTTTAACCTTTGATGCTTTCCTAAACTACTGGTTCTGACAAGCTCTCTTTTCAATCTTTGTGATGTAAGATATACGTGACTAGGGTTCTTACAGGTGGTCACTCAATTCACTCAAGTTTATCGGGTTTTCTAATTTCTAATTCACTCAGGGGCCAGTCATGTAGTTCTTTTGTCGTTATAAGCTTGGTCAAGAACCAGATCTGCAAGGAATTCTATTGGTGGCCGAATATTCTATCCATCCTGGATCCGATAAAATGTATCACGGCATCAAGGAATTCTATTGGTGGCCGAATATGAAAGCCGAAATCGCCACATACGTCAGCAAGTGTCTCACTTGCTCGAAGGTCAAAGCTGAATATCAAAAACCTTATGGTTTACTCCAATAGCCCAGCATTCCTGAATGGAAATGGGAACAAATTGTCATGGATATCATAACCAAACTACCAAAGTCAACGAGCGGTTGCGATACCATTTGGGTGATCGTCGATCGTCTCACGAAATCTGCTCACTTCTTGGCAATCAAGGAAACAGACAAAATGGAACGCCTCACATGATTCTACATCAAAAAGGTTGTTTCTCGATACGGTGTCCCAATCTCGATTATCTCCGATAGGGATAGTCGTTTCACATCTCACTTTTGGCAATCACTTCAAAAATCATTAGGTACCCGTCTTGATATGAGTACCGCATACCACCCTCAAACTGACGGCCAAAGTGAACGAATAATTCAAACACTGAAAGACATGCTACGAGATTGCGTAGTTGACTTCGGTGTAAACTGGGAAAAACATCTACCGTTGTGCGAGTTTTCGTACAACAACAACTATCACACCAACATTAAGGCTGCACCTTTCGAGGCACTGTACGGTCGTAAGGGCCGATCACCGATTTGTTGGACCGAAGGGGAGACAATCAACTCACTGGTCCTGAGATCATTCACGAAACTACTGAAAAGATCTTGAAGAAATGCCTGTCTGATGAGACACACAATATTCCACTCGACGAGATTCGCGTCGATGACAAACTTCACTTCGTTGAAGAACCCGCTGAAACTATGGACCGTGAGGTCAAACAACTCAAACAAAGTCGTATTCCCATTGTCAAAGTCAGGTGGAATTCGCGTCGTGGGCCGGAATTCACCTGGGAACGGGAGGACCAGATGCGACTCAAGTACATTGTGATTACATTGCTCAGGTG
Source organism: Pseudognaphalium luteoalbum (assembly GCA_963422505.1). Taxonomy (NCBI): domain Eukaryota; kingdom Viridiplantae; phylum Streptophyta; class Magnoliopsida; order Asterales; family Asteraceae; genus Pseudognaphalium; species Pseudognaphalium luteoalbum. Next base: position 108,619,654 of record OY730195.1, read on the forward strand.
AGTCTCATAGCCCCTATCTTACGAATTTCATCAGGGGTGTGATTACATTGCTCGTTTTTGTTTTACAATATGAACGCAAGTACAATACAAATCAAATACTACATGAGTTGTTTTCACTAATCATTTCAAAGCCCTCCACAACATAGTTTGGTAATACATCTGTAGCGTGAATGTTAGTATATGATATCATATAGGATTGACAATCCTCGTCCGGGTTAGCACGCACTAACTGGTCAAACGGATGTATTAGCATATGGGAAGACGAGTGTAGATTAGGCACTCGTAGGAGGCACTCAGTTGGGTTTCCTTAATTGGACCTAACACTCAAGTTAAGCTCAGACTATGTGCCATGGCTGTATAACTTTTATTTTTCTTAATTGCATTTTAAATTCAATTAAATCTTGCGGTTCATACAAATATGTGTTGACATACAAACTTGTGAGCTCACCAGCATTTCGCTGACCCATTTTAGCATGTATCACAGGTACTCAGCAGTAGGTTGGCTGCCCAATCAGGAATCATTAGCTCGAGTCTGCATTCAAACAAACCAGAGATTTAATTGCATTATTATATTTTGTATAGATTAATTATGTAATGTAAATCTCTCAATTTCAAGGAACTGAGCTAATGCAAACATAATTTTTGATGTAAACTTCGGTTTTATCAATACAATGTAAAACGACGCATTTAGTGGTCGTTCATTATATCTTTGTGCTTGTGATTATCGATTAGTCGCGCCCCGACCCGATTCGCTTCCGCAACCCGAATTTGGACGAAATTCTCCTAACAGGGGGAGAATGTGACACACGTCAAATTAGGACTAGTAATTAGTGCCTAATCAAGTGTAATTCATGTAGTTAGTTCGGTGTTAGGCTAATTAATGTATCAATAAATATATTGTTGAATATATACAAGTATATATTGAACTAGGTTGGTATCAGAGCCTAAGGTTATAGTGAACTAGTTTCAAAAGTCCTAGATTAGTATCAGAGCCTAAGGTTATAGTGAACTAGGTTGCATTTAGTCGGCCTAGACTATGACCGTTAGGCAGTATTCCTTATTAAGTATGATTAGGTTCAGTGACTACATGGTATTGGTTTAATTTAACATAGCATGATCAACTATGTATAATTAAAACAATGTGATGTGAGATCTAAAGAAGTCATGACTGAACAGGATACGCTAGTTGACTCTGACCACGAGAGAAACCGGGACTCAAACATGTATGTGTTAGACACTTTAGGCTATTATGTGATATGTTTATGTACATATATAGGCCTCGCTCTCGCCCAATATCTTAGGCTATATTATATATGTATTATATGAATATAGGCCTCATTTTTTCTGACGCTTCGTCTCAGAATGACAAACACACCAACCAACTCGTCACGCTCTCATCCGTATGGATCTCGAAACCCAAGTGTAGCTAGGAGGAACACCAGGTTGCCTCGAGCTGACCCATACCCCACTCACTTCACTTTGTCGGACTTAGCCACTAGGCTACACCGACACGAGCAAAGACTTAATACTATGGATATCGAATTCCAAGAAACCAATGAAAACTGGAGACTCACATCACTCGAACGTATCAATCAAGTCTCCGAAGGTCACGAAAATACCGTCAACCACATGGACACCCTTGACAACCGTCTGGGTGAAACCATCGAAACTATGGAGGTTATCCACAACCAAGTAATTGGTAACCGAAACGAAATCTCCGTCCTACAATCAAGGCTAAATCAGTGCGAGACACGTCTAAGGGAAACCGGGACGCCCTCCGAATGGTTAGCAGACTTGCAGAATCTGTGGACCATCTCACCGCACTACTACCAAAACTCAATCTACGTCAAGATTAACTTAGGCTGAATCCGTACTTTGTTATGTTTTTGTAGGCACTATGTAATTTGACCGGATGTAATAATTCCCGGCACTTTTGTAAAACTTCTAAGTCTGTGACTTTTGAAACTCCTAACTAGAAATTGTCTGTAATCATTCGACTTCGTATTATGAATTGACATTTTCTCCCGTTATTTCTACATTGTGATTTTACCATGTGATGTTGTATATTACCACTTTTATATATATACATCTATCGTACTTATTATTCTGGTACCACCTCTCATGTACCTTTTATTTCTCTCTTGAAGAATCATGCCGTCAAAGAAGAAAAGTTACAGTGATGCCGAACTTGCTACCGTCGTATCTCGAGCAGTGGCCAATGCTTTGGCTGCTCGGGACTCACCTCAAAACTCTCATAGCAATGACGAAACCCCAGTCAATACTCCTGTTATCAAACCTTGCACTTACAAGGATTTCCTTAGCTGCAAACCACTCTACTTCAAAGGCACGGAAGGTGCCATTGGCCTAATCAGATGGATTGAATGTATGGAATCCATCTTCAACCTCTGTAACTGTATGGAGGATAACAAAGTCAAGTTTGTTGCCTACACCTTTCAGGAAGGTGCACTTACGTGGTGGAACACCCACGCAAACTCTGTAGGCATTGAGATAGCAAACCAACTTCTTGGGATGAACTGAAGAAAAAGCTTAGGGGAAAATATTGTCCCGAAGAAGAACTGCACCGTCTAAAGGAAGAATTCTGGCACTTGACAGTGCAGGGAACTGACATTGCTGGATATACCACCAAATTCCAGCAATTCGCTTTGTTATGCCCGGGTTTAGTTGATCCGGAGGAAAAAATGAATAAAAAGGTACATCCGCGGCCTCCCGGAGAATATCCAAGGGAACGTCGCCTCATCTAAACCAACCACTGTTGATAGTGCAATCCAATTAGCTCATGAACTCATGGCCATGGTTGTCTGCCGTGAGACGTCCAACACATCCTCCTCCAACAACAACAAACGCAAATCGTCTGAACACCACAATAAACACAACAAGAAATCCAATGCTATCCAAGTTTACAACACAAATTCTGAACCCAAGCGTGGATACACCGGGGACAGGCCATACTGCTCCAAGTGTAACTACCATCACGATGGTCCATGCAGTACTCTCTGCAACAACTGTAGGAGGTACGGGCACTTGACCAAAGATTGTCGAGCTCCCAAATCCAACAACAACACCTCTCACAACAATGCCAACCAACCCAAATCCTGTTTTGGATGTGGGGAAATGGGACACTTCAGAAACGAATGTCCTAAAAACAAGAACAACAACAACAACAACAACTACGCCAGGGGAAGAGCGTTGGTACTCAACTCTGGGGATGCCCGTCAGGACCCGAATGTGGTCATGGGTATGTTCCTTCTCAACAACTTATTTGCTTCTATTCTGTTTGATACTGGTGTCAATAGAAACTTTATTTCTGATGAGTTTTGCTCCCTACTTGATATCGCACATATTGCTCTAGATGTTAAGTACACCGTAGAACTTGCAAATGGTAAACTCATAGAAATCGATAGTGTGATACCTAATTGCACTTTAATCCTTGCCAATGAAACCTTTTCAATCAACCTTATGCTTGTTGAAATTGGAAGTTTCGACGTTATCATTGGTATGGACTGGTTGTCCAAGCATCGCGCCGAAATCATTTGTTACGATAAAATCGTTCGTATTCCTCTCGCCGTCGGTAGAACCTTGGTCATACAGGGGGAGACCGGTGGGACGAGACTCAACATCATATCCTGTCTGAAAACCCAGAAATTTCTGAGAAATAGTTATCCAGCAATCCTCGCACACATCATGGAGAAAAAGTCGGAGGAGAAGCGACTTGAGGATGTGCCCATCATTCGAGACTTTCCAAAAGTCTTTCCCGAAGAACTACCTGGTCTACCACCACCAAGACAGGTCGAGTTCTCAATCGACCTCGTGCCAGGTGCCGCATATGTGGCCCGAGCACCATACCGCTTAGCCCATCCGAACTTCAAGAGTTGTCCAACCAATTACAGGAACTCCTGAAAAGAGGATTCATTAGGCCGAGTTCTTCACCTTGTGGAGCTCCGGTCCTGTTTGTCAAAAAGAAAGACGGTTCTTTCCGAATGTGTATCGACTATCATGTTGGGTTTTCTATTCCCTAACTAGATTAATATGCACAACGGAAATATAACAAAAATTAATCTAAGGCAATTAGGAAACTAAACCCTAAGGGAACTTAACTTGAATAAATAAAAACAATAAAATAACCAAGATAAATAGGAAAATACTAACCTTCGAGAAAACCAATTTCTCACGCATAGACGATCTCGTAGAGCTTCCTTACTTGGAGGCTAGTGCCCAAACCAGAACACCTCTAATGGCTCACACCCAAGAACTAAGAGAAATTCCCAAACTCCTAGGGTCCTGACTCTAAGTCGTGTAAACTCTTACAAGGAATAGGAATGAGAAAGAGAGAAAGAATTGAATTCTATTCAATTCTGGGATGCCTCTAAAAGCATAGGGGAGGTCCCTATTTATAGGAGAGGAGGAGGCCCAGGGTTTCATCCCCTGGCCGATGTGGGACAGAATCCCAACTGGCGGTTGGACCTTCCCACCGGCGGTTGGACCCACATGTTCAACCGGTTTAACCCCTTTGACTCCAGCCGCCGGTTGATCCTTCTAACCGGCGGTTGGATCCTTGCTTCCAGAATCTTCTTTTCTTTTAGTTTCTAATTAATATTCAGTTAATAAACTAATCATAATATTAATTCCAATTAATATTATCTCTCTATTTATTTCGCTTTACTGTTCATTGAGGGCGACTCAAAAAAGACTTCACTTTTAATGATGTACTTACCAATTAGTTATGATATTGGACACTATTCCAACAGTCTCCCACTTGGACAATTCATCAACTATTATTGGTCTAAGCTTTTCCATTAACTAAGCAGAGAGTGCCATCCAACGCAACAGCCGAACTCTGATTCTTATCTTAGAGTTAGCCCTTTAGATAAGTGATCAACTATTCCTTTGTTCTACTGATATCGTATGAATCGAGACATGGATTTTAATCAATCTCAAGATTCATGATTAGTTTTTCTGATTTCCGATTACATTGACTTTATGAGACTATTGAACCATCAACTTAGTCTCGGCCAGGCCTAGCACTTTAGAGTCAATCTTTAATCATCAGAGGGCCCAAGATATCGCTTTTCCCATTTAGGCAAAAAGGAACAAATAAATTTTGACTACATAGTACTAGTCAACTCATCATGTCATACCTAGCATACCCTTTATGACTGGCAGTTACGCACAGCGTTTGAATAGACTAAAGTATAACAGACTTGAAAAACTAGAAAATCAATGTATCTCCATTTTAAGAATAGAGGATATTATCATCTCAGAGTTACTCGTGATTTCAATCCATGAAGTAACTTCCATGAGTGTGGGTCTCTCCAATACTTAAATCTCCATTAAGTACCCATGAGTGTTGCAGCAATCTCCATGCCATGTCTAATCTCCATAGACAATCTACTAACACTCCATGACAGTCTTGATTCACCACTTACTTCCAGGAGTGTGAACAACTGAGGAGGTTTAAGTAAAAACTGTTTTACTTGGGAAGTGGTGTCTAAACATGCAAAACAGAAACACAATGACAAACAATAGTAAATGGCAGAACTCCTTTCAATAAATAAATCTCCATTATTTAATCACCAAGTCTATAACAATTTATCATTGTTCACAATGTTTCAAAATCAAACTAACAACTAAAACTTTACATTATCTCTTAAGCCTATGCTCCTAGCATGCTCATCATGTTTGGACTTTCCAAGTGGCTTTGTGAACGGATCAGCCGGATTATCCTCTGATCTTATACTCTTCACAATCACGTGTCCTTCTTCTACTTTCCTTCGAACAAAATGGTATTTTCTCTCAATGTGTTTTGACTTTCCGTGATCCTTGGGTTCTCTACTCAAGGTGACCGCACTTTTGTTATCACATAATATTTCAATGGGGTCTTGAACCGTTGGAACAACTCCAAGATCTCCAATAAAATTCTTAATCCAGATGGCTTCCTTTGAAGCCTCGCAAGCCGCTATGTACTCAGACTCGCACGTTGAGTCTGCCACCGTATCTTGCTTGGAACTTTTCCATGTCATCGCTCCCCCATTCACTAAGTATACCCAACCAGACTGTGAACGGCTATCATCTCTATCCATTTGGAAACTTGCATCACTATAACCCGTTACTCTGAGTTCTTCTTCTCCACCATAAACCAAGAACCTGTCCTTAGTATTTCTCAGATACTTAAGAATATTCTTTACAGCTGTCCAATGACCTTCACCAGGATTCTGCTGATGTCGACTCACTAAGCTCAAAGCAAATGAGACATCAGGTCTCGTACACGTCATGGCATACATGATCGATCCTATAGCTGAAGCATATGGGACTCGACTCATTCTATCCGATTCTTCCTTAGATTTCGGACAAAGATCCTTACTGATCTTAATGCCATGATGTAAGGATAGATTCCCTTTCTTAGAGTTCTCCATTTTGAATCTTTTCAAAATTTTATCTAAGTATGTGTCCTGGCTAAGTCCTATGAGACGTCTCGACCTATCTCTATAAATCTTTATACCAAGAATATATGCTGCATCTCCCAAGTCTTTCATAGCGAAACATTTTCCCAACCAATCCTTTACACTTTGTAATGTTGGGACATCGTTTCCTATGAGTAGTATATCATCCACATATAATACTAGGAAGACTACGACACTCCCACTGAACTTGACATATATACATGACTCATCTTCGCTTCTAGAAAATCCAAACTCTGTGACTTTTTCATGGAAGCAGAGATTCCAGCTACGAGAGGCTTGTTTAAGTCCATAAATAGCCTTTTGAAGCTTGCACACTCTATTAGGATACTTTGCATTTTCAAAACCCTCCGGTTGTGCCATGAACACATCCTCTGTCAGTTTCCCGTTAAGGAAAGCGGTTTTGACATCCATCTGCCAAATTTCATAATCATGAAACGCAGCTATGGCTAGCATAATCCTAATTGACTTTATCTTAGCTACTGGCGAGAAGGTTTCCTCATAATCAATCCTGTGAGTTTGAGTATAGCCCTTCTCTACCAACCTAGCTTTATAAGTGTGTACTTTCCTATCCATGTCGGTCTTCTTCTTGAAGATCCACTTACAACCCACCGTCTTAAGACCGGGTGTAGTGTCAACCAAATTCCAAACTTGGTTGTCATACATGGACTGAATTTCGCTTTTCATAGCTTCCTTCCACTTGGCAGCCTCAGGGCCTGCCATTGCTTCCTTGTAGTTAGCAGATTCATCTAAGTCATTTAGTGTACCATCACTAATTTTATCCGCTTCTTCTACATGGTAACCATAATAGAACTGAGGAGGCTTGCTAACTCTACAAGATCTGCGAACGGGTAAGGATATGTCTTCAGGTTCAACAAGTGTTTCCACCTTTTGTTGAACGTCAGTGTTTACTGTAGGTTCTTCATCGGTCGACTTTTGAATTTCTTCAAGATCTATCTTACTCCCACTGTCCTTTTTAGATATCTCAAGGAACACTCCTCTTCGAGCTACAAAGACCACATTATCCGCGGGTTTGTAGAACAGATATCCAAATGACTCTTGTGGATAACCGACTAAAAGACACTTTTCAAATCTGGAGTCTAGTTTGTTCTGAGTTTCTCGTCTAACGAAAACTTCACAACCCCAGATTTTGATGTGACCAAGAGAAGGACATTTTCTCTTCCACATCTCATAAGGTGTCTTTGAAACCTTCTTGGTGGGTAAAAGATTTAAGATGCAAGCGGATGTTTCTAATGCATAACCCCAAAAACTTATCGGAAGTGTAGCCCGACTCATCATAGACCGAACCATGTCCAACAAGGTTCTATTTCTCCTCTCATCAACTCCATTAAGTTTTGGTGTTCTAGGAGGAGTTAATTGTGAAACTATTCCACAATCTCTAAGATGATCGAGAAACTCGATACTAAGGTATTCTCCTCCCCTATCGGATCGGAATACCTTTATCTTTCTGCCCAATTGATTCTCTACTTCGCTTTGATATCTTTTGAATATCTCAAAAGTATCTGACTTATGCTTAATCAGATAAACATGTCCAAATCTACTGTAGTCATCAGTAAATGTAACATAATATCGATTTCCATCTTTTGTGGCGCATCGGAATGGTCCACAAACATCTGTGTGTACCAAGTCCAACAGTCCTTCACCTCTTTCACATGACCCGGTGAATGGTGATTTAGTCATCTTGCCCAATAAACAAGATTCGCATACATCATCCGATTTGAGGTCGAATGATTCCAACACTCCATCCTTTTGGAGTTGGCCGATGCGTTTCTTGTTTACGTGCCCAAGATGATAATGCCACAATTTGGATTTATCAAGCTCATTAGATGAATCAACATTTAAAATCAAATTGCTAACATATTCAACATTTTCATATATGCCATTGTAAGGAGAAGCTTTGAAAATAAAACCACCATTTAAATAAACCAAAATATCACCATTCTCATTATCAAATGAAAATCGATAACCATCCTTAAACAAAGCATAAAATGAAATAATGTTTCTAGTCATTTCTGACGAATTACAGCAATTATTCAAATCTATCCTAACTCCAGAATTCAGCACGAGCTCATACTTTCCAATCTCGGTAACAGGCGTGATTTCTTTGTTTCCCATGACTAGATTAAGCTCCCCATGCTTCAACTTTCCTTTAGACCCTGAGTGAACACTCTTTTCAACCTTGCAATCTTCAAGGTCTTTCAAGTATTTCAGGCAGCTACGTTTCTAGTGCCCCTTAGTGTTGCAGTAAAAGCACACTGCTTCATTCGGATCATTCACTGGTGCAACATCAGAATCAGTCTTTCTTTTGGACCCACGATTGGACTTTCCATTCGTAGTCTTTGCTTTCCAATTTGACCTCTTTCTTTTCTTTGCAGTTTGACCAATTGCCAACACAGGAGCTGCTGAGTTAGAGGACACATCATCGTTTTTGATTCCTTGCGCAGCAGTTTGCAGCAAATTATGGAGTTCCATTATTGAGCCTTCTCTCTTATTCATATTCATCTGATATGATATTACAAACTGATTGTAGATAGCTAGCAGACAAGACAAAATTATGGCAATGGAAAACTCTATGTCAAACATCATATTTAATGATTCCAACCTATCAAAGTACCATTTCATCTCCAAGACAAAAGCACAGATAGATGCTCCAGGTTTGGGTTTGCAAGCTATAAGTGACTTAACCACATCAAGGCGTTCTTTGCTCGCCTTTTCCTGGAACATTTCCTTAAGCTGTTGGTTCATTTCATAAGCCCAAGTATTCTCAAAAGCCTTTTGCAACTCGGGGCTCATGGAGGATGCCATGATACAAGACACTTTATTCGCATCATCATAATGTTTCATGTGTGCCTCAATCTCCTCTTGGGTTGAATCTTCATCAATCACGGGAATCTGCTCATCGAGAACATACTCCTTGTTCTCGTACCTCAAGGTAAACCTTAGGTTACGCATCCAATCCATATAGTTTGGACCAGTCAGTCTTTCCCTTCCAAGAACTGAGAGAAGTGAGAAATTCGAGTTGTGTGCGGAATTGAGGACGGGAGGATTATTACCATTTGTAGAAGACATCTATAAGATAAACAGTTTTAGTTAGTTTGAATATTCCTTAATTTATTACCCAATTACAAAATTAAGGATAGGATCCATATTTTAGATTCGTTTTATGAAAAGGTTTGCCGTAATCATATTGCGAATTTATTTTAGGTAGACAATGCCTTTGTTAATTTCATTCTCTATGAAACTCCTAGTTCTTTTGAGATTCATTGATACTTATCAACGGCATGTTAATCTCGGATATGCTCATCTACCATTCATGACTGGTATGCCGAGGATCATGAACAAGATGGTGAACTTAACCATGCAAAACCCACGTGGTCCCCGGCCCGAGTACGCTCGAGAATCGCGAGTTCCACATCACCTCTCAATATGTTCTCATATTAATGTGCTGGTAAACCACACACGCTCCATTAACAGACCATACGAAAGATGTGCGGTTTTCATGGGTTAGCATACTATTCACATTTTCATATCTAAAATGGGATTTTGTTTTAGTACTTTTAGGTCATACTTTTGATCTTCACATCATCCTATCAAAAGTCCTCGGTAACTCCATTGAACGCACAAAGAAGCAGAGAAGCAGGTCAGCGCGAAGCCTATTAAAAACCTGACTTCTTTAGGGAAGTTGAGCTACCCGCCTTATACCTCTCTTATAGTTTGTTCACTATGGGTGAGCCGATTTATCAATTGACTAACGACGTATTTAACTTTAATGATACATATACTTATAGCTCATAATATATGTAATGTTTCTCTTTAAACTCTTAAAGTCTACGGTTCTATTTTAAAACATTTTAAAATTTGAGGGTATATTTTAAAACAATTCAAAATATAGGGTCTAAAGTGTAAATTCATTTTACCAATTTAGACAATTCTATTTCCAATTTATCCTTACCTACATACCATTGTAGATAATTAAATGCTAGTATTTATAAAGCTAAGGCTCTGATACCACTGTTGGGTTTCTATTCCCTAACTAGATTAATATGCACAGTGGAATTATAACAAAAATTAATAATTCCTATTTTGGATAAAAGATGTTGTGATCACAACGCTCCCAAATCCAACAACAACACCTCTCACAACAATGCCAACCAACCCAAATCCTATTTTGGATGTGGAGAAACGGGACACTTCAACGAATGTCCTAAAAACAAGAACAAGAACAACAACAACGCCAGGGGAAGAGCGTTCGTACTCAACTCCAGGGATGCCCGTCAGGACCCGAATGTGGTCATGGGTATGTTCCTTCTCAACAACTTATTTGCTTCTATTCTGTTTGATACTGGTGTCAATAGAAGCTTTATCGTGTTGGGTTTTCTATTCCCTAACTAGATTAATATGCACAGCGGAATTATAACAAAAATTAATCTAAGGCAATTAGGAAACTAAACCCTAAGGGATCTTAACTTGAATAAATAAAAACAATAAAATAACCAAGATAAATAGGAAAATACTAGCCTTCGAGAAAACCAATTTCTCACGCGTAGACGATCTTGTAGAGCTTCCTTACTTGGAGGCTAGTGCCCAAACCAGAACACCTCTAATGGCTCACACCCAAGAACTAAGAGAAATTCCCAAACTCCTAGGGTCCCGACTCTAAGTCGTGTAAACTCTTACAAGGAGTAGGAATGAGAAAAGAGAGAAAGAATTGAACTCTATTCAATTCTGGGATGCCTCTAAAAGCATAGGGGAGGTCCCTATTTATAGGAGAGGAGGAGGCCCAGGGTTTCATCCCCTGGCCGATGTGGGACAGAATCCCAACCGGCGGTTGGACCTTCCAACCAGCGGTTGGACCCACATGTTCAACCGGTTTAACCCCTTTGACTCCAGCCGCCGGTTGAACCTTTCAACCGGCGGTTGGATCCTTGCTTCCAGAATCTTCTTTTCTTTTAGTTTCTAATTAATATTCAATTAATAAACTAATCATAATATTAATTCCAATTAATATTATCTCTCTATTTATTTCTCTTTATTGTTCATTGAGGGCGACCCAAAAAGGACTCCACTTTTAATGATGTACTTACCAATTAGTTATGATATTGGACACTATTCCAACATATCGAGAGTTGAACAAGCTAACTGTCAAGAACCGTTATCCACTTCCTCGTATTGATTACCTGTTTGACCAACTACAGGGGTCGAGTTTTTATTCAAAGATCGATCTCCGATCAGGTTATCACCTACTACGTGTTCACGACTCCGATATTCCGAAAACTGCTTTCAGAACCCGGTATGGGCATTATGAATTTCAAGTGATGCCATTCGCTCTAACCAACGCACCGGCTATATTCATGGATCTTATGAATCGGGTGTACAAGCCGTATCTTGACAAATTGTCATTGTCTTCATTGACGACATTCTCATATACTCACGAAACAAACCAGAACACACGCAACATCTCAAAACTATCATAGAGCTACTTAAACACGAAGAGCTGTATGCTAAATTTTCTAAGTGTGAGTTCTGGATGCAAACCGTTCAATTCCTTGGACAGGTCATCGATAGTCAGGGAATCCATGTCGATCCATCAAAAATCGAGGCTATCAAAGACTGGCAATCGCCAACCACTCCGACCGAGGTACGCCAATTCTTGGGATTGGCAGGGTACTATCAGCGCTTCATCAAAAATTTCTCGAAAATAGCTCAACCACTCACGACACTGACTCAGAAAGATAAGAGGTTCGACTAGACTAGTAAACAAGAGTCAACATTTCAACTCCTGAAACAAAAGCTTTGCAGTGCTCCGATTCTAACCTTACCTGAAGGCACCGATGACTTCGTGGTATACTGCGATGCTTCTCACCAAGGTCTTGGTTGCGTGCTGATGCAACAAGACAAAGTTATTGCTTACGCTTCGCGACAGCTCAAAATTCATGAAAAGAACTACACCACGCACGATCTCGAGCTAGGAGTTTTCGTCTTCGCTCTCAAAATCGGGAGACATTACCTCTATGGCACTAAGTGCACAATCTTTACCGACCACAAAAGTCTCCAACACATATTCGATCAAAAGGATCTCAACATGAGACAACGTCGGTGGGTCGAGCTACTTATCGATTAAGATTGCGAAATCTAATACCATCCGGGTAAGGCAAATGTTGTTGTCGATGCCCTCAGTCGAAAGGAATGAACGAAACTACTTCGAGCCCGAGCCCTCAGTATGACCATTCACAACAATCTGAACATGCAGATTCTCGCTGCTCAACTAGAAGCTCTGAAACCCGACAATGTCAAAAACGAAGCCTTGCGAGGCATGGATAAACAATTCAAAATCAAACCTAACTGAGTTAGGTACTTCTCAAATCGAATCTGGTTGCCTAGTTTTGGGAACCTGCGAGACTTGGTGATGGATGAAGCTCACAAGTCCAAATATTCTATCCATCCTGGATCCGAAAAAATGTATCATGTGACAACTCTCCAAATTAGGTACTGATTAACAATTAAGCATGTGCATTCTTACGTTAATTTCCTGATTAAGTTTAAAACAAAACTTCCGATGTGTTGTAAGCCTAGCAAGCCCAATACTTTTAAACAAAAAGTATTACATATTATGTGATTAATAATAATAATCGCGTACAAACGTATCGGAAGGAACCCAACAGAAATATACAACTACATCGTGAATGGTTCCTAGGTTGGTACGATGTGGAAGGAGTATGCATTGTACACCGCTGGTGTTCCTAGGGCTGAATGACTGATTGCAAAGGAGAGGCTAGATCATGACAGAAGTAGTTGAACTAATCAAACGTAAGGAATGAGTCTGGAGATGAAAGTCAAGCCCAGCAGTGGTTCAGGATTCTTAAAATCCCTAGACTCTACAAAACTGATATTTTATAATAGCAAGTTAAATAATCTGAACATGTTTAGGAAATGGCATTTACATTTAGGTGTTAAGAACGGTCAGAATTACCTGTGTGGCAGTCTGTTACCTTATTCCTGCACCCTTCAAGGGTCATTTGTCCACAAAGACAGTGTGGAGGGTTGAGCAGCCTGTTCTGATCAGAATCATGATAGACTAGGTCTCGTGACATACTAATTCTGGTACATAACTAGAATGAGTAGGGTTCTAGTGTTTACACCCATAATGCATCTGTTTATTAACTAAAAATGTCCCCAATTATCTTTATAATAAGCATCATCCCCGTAACTGATTATTGAAGTTTCAACCGCCGCAATTCTCTATCTGTCTACCTAGCTACCGATTCTTCTCTATCTTATTTACTTTTCCTGTCTTTAGTTAATTAGTTAATTAAATTAGAAAACCCCCAAAACCTACCTATTTGCACAAAACCCATCCTAAAAGCAAAACTCTATCTTTGGCATCACTTCGTTTTAATTCGCTCCGATTTAAGAACGACCTCGAGTTATACTTACTGCTTGCTCACCCTGTGTGGTAGGTAGTACTTATAAATTGAGTCCCCAGCTCTTTATAAATTTAAAAATCCATACTCCCACGTTCAATTCTTCCTGAAGATTTCACACACACATACACAAATCATCATCCCATTTTCTCTTATTCCTCTCTCAAAAATTAACAAGATCAGGAGCTACAAGCAGTAGCAGAACCCAAACTTTAAAACCAATAACAATAACATCATCATCATCATCTCGCGGTATCATCATCAACATCATCATATATCATTGTAAGGAAACCTTATATCCTTCAATTTCTTGTTTATATCTTGTGATCTAACATGATTATGCTCCAAAATCTATACATATAACACTACAAATTGATGATCATATATTGATTGTTCATGAAGTGGGTTATGAAAACCAAAGCTTACAATCCAAAATTCATATATGGATACATGATTATGTGTAATGATAAGTAGTTAAAATGCAATATATATGATGTTATGATATTGGAATGGTGTAAAAATGAGATAAAATTCAAAACAAAAGCATGTATATATATGTATATATCACACAGACCACGAACATAGTGAAATGGGACGAAGACAGACCAACCCGATCGGTTGGCTTGGGCCAGCCGATCGGCTGGAATTGATGAGCCGAACGGCTCAACCAACTGAGCCGAACGGCTAGGTTGCGTTGAGCCGAATGGGTTGCAACTTTTTATCCGAACGAATGGGTTGGGGTGTTTGGGCCGAATAGTTAATGGACTAAATAATTGGACTGGACCGAGTGAGACTTGAATTGGGCCGAAGGCTTCAGCCGTATGGCTGAAGGCCCAAGCCGAACGATTGGGCTGGGCTGTGGACTGTGAGCTGAGCTGGGTAGCAAGCTGGGTCGGATACTTTTGGGGCAAAGAATTATATTTTGGAAATGAGATAATAATACGACTTGCGATATATTAATAACTTATAAATAAGTTAGACTCGAGACAAAAATATTGGACCTTAAGACTTGCACCAACAAATGATAAATATATATATATACATAACACACACACATATATATATATATAACAAACTTGATACATTTTTACTATCCTTAAAACTCGATTCGAAATCATTAACAATGATATAATTAAACGTACACGTTAATCTTTTAGAAAACAATGATATTTATTTTATTAACGAAAATAAATACGAGGAAATGTATAAATGACGTAACATATCATTTTAAAGATATTATATAGTATATATAACAAGTAACGAACTTTATATATACATACACATACACATGTATAACTAGAACTCAAAATTTGAATATATCATATTCACAAATGGATGTTTTCTTAACAAATGAAAACCTACACATTTTTATACATAAAAAACGTATTGAAATTATATATATATATATATATATATATATATATATATATATACATACATACGACACTTGTAAAAATATATATACATATGGATTACACGTTTAACAAACGCATGAATCAATAATATACAACAAGTATATTTGCACAAGTATACATATATAAAACAAGATATGTGCAAAGGGAACAAAACGACATCCAATTATATATACGACTACATACGTGTATATACACTTGACAAAGTATACGATGTGAGAAATAGTAACAATATTTCAATACAATGTCACCAACGAATTCAACGACTTACATTATTAAGAAATCAACAATTTCTTCAAACAAACAAACTGTTAACATAAGTTGATTAAACAAATCAAACGTACTTATGTTAATACATTTATTTTACATAGGTTAACATACCTTGGGCGATTATCAGTCGACTGCTAGCATTCATACCGAGCAAACCACAGTGAGTTTACAGCCCCTATTTTTAAATGTTTTCTGCTTTTAAACACAGGGGTGTTAAACATAGAAATTGCATGCCAACACATGCAACCAAATTATAAATGCTTGATTTCTTTATACAACTATTGATTATTGAAATTACATTTTTACAACTGTTTTGGGAACTAGACAACGTATCCTAGTACGGACCTAGACTTGAAATGTATGCATGAAAGACCTTATGTCATGCAGACTGTAACCATTAGCTAGGTGACTCTAGCCACTGAGTATACGAATAGTACTATTGCCGTGATGACCCTCCTACGGTGGAGCGTATACTTAAATGTCCGTTCAGGCAAACAACATAAGTTCTGGTTGTGGTTTGGTTATAGGGTTAGGTCGCGCTACTTTAACTTGTGAGGTTTAGCTCACCTTACAGGGGATCAGAGTCTAAGCAAATTCCCACATACTTTTAGGAAGAACGAATCCTACAACTGTTAAATACCAGAAAACAAACCGGCAATTTATTTTATACTGGTAAACAACCAGTTATATGCTTTTTAGGGTAACAACCCTACATAACTTGTATTTTATAAATGAATAACAAGTCATTACAAACTTGGTTTAACTAACCACATACACATACAAACCTGTAAACTCACTCAACATATTTGTTGACGACTTCTCTATGTTTTTCAAGAAATTAGTTGGGTAAGTAATCGCATGCATTCAGGATGGATAACCCTGGACTACTTAGGATGCCACATACTATTGGGACCGCTTTTGAGGATTTCATTTGTATAACTGCAGACATTGCGGCCATACTTAAGAAATCTTATTTTAAACTTATGTATTATTGTTAAAACTAAAATGTTTTAAACTCTACTACTACTGTTACGACTTACATAGTCATACTACTTTTGTAATAACTGTTAAACTTGGCATCCTTGATAAATAAAGTTGTGCGATAACCATATGCTCTGAGTATGTATGTATTTGTTGGTTGGAAATACTGTTCGCAACCCCGCCACGTAATTAAAGCTTCCGCACACTTAATTAGTACTGATTGTAATCACCGTTTGGCGGGGTGTGACAGACTTGGTATCAGAGCCATTGGTTATAGCGAACTAGAAGTCTTTAAGTGACCTAAAACCTTAGAGACCTAGACTATAGCCTTGGCTAAAACATTCATTGCATGCATACATACTTTGCATACATCTAACATACAACTGACACGTCACCTACGAATTCTTTTGTCTCAGCATGTCGAGACATAGTCCGATCTACTTGTATCCTTCTGATGAGGAGCCGACTGAGGATTTCTACCATAGCGACGCTAGCACCGGAGCTGTGAGTCCACCAGTTCACCCGAGAGCTCTATCTGATGACACCGGTGATGCCTACATCACCCTACCACCTACTGCACCTGTGGTCCCACCTTCTACTGCTCCCACTGACCCTACCACTCGTATGTTAGGGTCTACCTTTATGGCGACATGCCATATGACTGCTGGACCTTCCAGAGGACCGGTACCTAGAAGGACACCACGGATGTGTGTCCGAGACTTCCCTAGAGGACCACTTGCGCCCCGTGATAAGGCACCGATGGTAGAGGAGAGAGAGATACATTGCGATGAGCCACCACAGAAGGTACCTAGGTTTGCTCACTTGGAGTGGATGACTCCTATGTTAGGGCGGTGGAGGTCGTTGGAGGGTTTTCCTTCTAATTTTGAGACCGGAGAGTCCTCCCGATCCTCCGCACCACTGCCTACTATTGGAGACCCTGTAGAGTTGACCCTCCCTAACATTGTGGCTGTGATTCGCACCTTGTTTCGTATGTCTGGTAGCAGGGATGTTCACCTTGCAGAGCTACAGAGCGATGTCTCTCGTCTGGATGGAGACATGATAGACATGCATGAGCGTTGCCACTTCTTGTTGAGCAACGTGGTTGCTGCCAGAGAGATAGCTGAGACCGCACGTGCTCGTGTCAGGGTACTGGAGAGACGTGCGAGGACAGCAGGGTTGATGATTGGAGCTAGTGTGATGATAGTTGTGCTGAGGACAGCTGTGGGATTGTTTTTACCTTATTTTCATTAGACCTACGTATGGCGGTTTGTGCCTACTAGGTATTAGATTGACTACTTTTGGATGATGGATATATTAGTAGGTCCATCACGTATTGTATAGACCTGTATCAGGTGGGTAGGTGTATGTATGTACTAGATATGTACAAGGTGGAAACTGTTGTTAGTATGGGTGTATGTATAGGAAAACCCATTGTCTTTTGTATAGCGCTAACCGCTGATGGGTCGTATTAGGGATCTCATCTTATTTTGTATGAAACTATTGTATCAGCGCTATACCTTTTGATATAATATAACTTATGTTTGGTTATATTTCGTGTTCATTACAATTAACAACGACTATAGTATTATATCTACCCTTATATAAGTGTGTTAGAAATGATAACCAATCAATAACACTTGAAATCATTCCTTGAAAACCATAAAACATACCACACTTTGATTATTGATTCTTATCTTGATTTCCTTTGAACTTGATTGTGTTAAATGACAATGAAAAGAAATATGTATTGGCACAATATAATGACGCCTGGCCAACGTGATTATAATGTACTAAGTACATATGGGCATTTCAAAGTCGTGTAACATATGATGCAAAATCATGTTCCTCAATCCTTCATACTATTTCCTTGTTAAATAATGTGAAATCTTGTTCATCACATTCATTATCTTCGCATTGAGTTCTGCATTTTTCATCGCAGAACGGAATCATACCACCAAAACGACGGATGACTAAGAACAGTCGACGAACGACTACTTCTTCCATTCCTGAAATTGTTCCCCCACCCAACAACAAGGAAACTACTGAACAAATGATCGCGCGTCGAATAGCTGAAGGTATTGCTGAGTTTGAATCAAGCCAAAATCGCGAGAATGGAATGAATAACAGCGGATCTACTCCTGTTAATGCTGAGGCACCTGCGACTACTCACCGAGGGTGTTCATACAAGACATTCCAGGCTTGTAAGCCAGTTACTTTTCGTGGCACCGAGGGTGCTATTGGCATTATATACTGGATAGAGAAAACAGAGTCGGTATTGGACATTAGTGACTGTTCACCTGACTGTATGGTGAAATATGCTACCTGCACCCTTGCTGACAAAGCTCTTACTTGGTGGAACAGTCAAGTCCAATCACTTGGACGACCAGCTGCCTACTCCATGTCATGGGGAGTACTGAAGAACATGATGTTGGAAGAATTCTGTCCCCATAGCGAGATGCAGAAAGTTGAAACTGAATTATGAGACATTAAAAATGGTTGGTGCTGATGTCACTGGGTATACCACTAGATTTCAAGAGTTAGCACGATTAGTGCCACATATGGTGACACCCGAATTCAAACGCATTGAGCGTTACATCTGGGGACTGGCACCTCAGATCCGTAGCCTGGTTACATCATCAGAACCTGCCACATTCAGGAGTGCTATTACTCTAGCTCAGAGATTGACCGATGAGGCGGTCAGAATGGGAACATTAAACAAAAAGGTTATGACAGGGAAGGTTGAGCCAAACAGCACTAAAGCTGGTAGTTCTGGGGGTGCAAAGCGTAAGTGGAACGGCACAGGGAGCGACCGTCAGGGTCAAACAAATAAGAAAGGATCTGGAAACCTAAAGTCCTATGTTGCCACCACTGTGGAACCAAAACCATACCTGGGTAACAAACCAATGACAAGTGTAACAAACACCACGAGGGTGAATGTTGGTATTGCAACAACTGTAGAGGTTAGGGTCACAAAACCCAAAACTGTAAGGTTAACCCTACACCTAGGGAAATCACAGAGCGCCAAAATCAAGGGTGTTTTGAATGTGGAGAAAAGGGGCATTATCGGAATCGTTGCCCTCGACTTAATAATCAGAACCGCAACACCAACAACCTCAACAATGATAACACGTAAAAAGTCATGTTTTTACGTACGTTATCTTCCACATTTTAGGCAAAAAGTTAACAAAAACATACTTAAAAGGACATTATTCATAAAGTTTTGCTAACTAAGTCAAAACGGAGTCGATGTTTGTAAAATAACTAAAAATGGCATGAAAAACGTAAGAAACCAGGCAAAACTGCTTTATCGCACCTCCATTCATTCATTTCAATGCATCTTGAGCTACGCTCCGAGTTAGGACCTCTAACTTATGTCATTTTCTTCGTTAGGAAATTACGAAAGCGTGGACATAAGAAAAACTCAAAACGGATAAACGACGAAGAAAATACGCCCGAACAAAGAAACAAAGAACCGAAGGGCCAGGATACGGCTGAACACAGCCGTATACGACTGAGCCAGACCGTATACGGCTGGACACAGACCGTATACGGCCTGTGCAGACCGTATACGGCCTGTGCTCAGCCGTATACGGGCTAGCTCAGCCGTATTAACCCTATGCACAACCGTATACGACCCAGTTCAGCCGTATTCACCCTAGCTCAGCCGTATCGTGCGTTTGGGTGATAAAAATCTGATTTTTATTCGCCTTTGCAATACGGTTGTGCGTTTCATGGTTAGGATACGGTCGACGGATACGGCTGTGCGATCTCTATATATAGAAGCCTCATTTCATCATTTCAAAAAACAAACACACATCTCACACTTCACATCTCAACAATCTTCGTTTTCTTACATTTTTTATATTTTTACTCTCTCTCTAGATTAGTTGAGATAGTTTCTCTCTCTAGGGTTTTCTCTCTCTAGAGAGATAGATAGTTAGTTGGTTAGCAGTAGAGAAAGAAGGAAAGCTGGTATTGTAATCACGGTGTAATATGAAACATTCTTGGTGCAAGACTCTGCCTTTCTTTTCAGCTGTTACTCTACTCAATTTTACTGGTGATATCTGTCTTTTCATACTTATACTATGTTCGAATTATTTCTGCCTGTTTGTATGATGTATGTTACTGTTATTGCCACGCTTATTGAGTAAGTGTGTTGTTGCGGTTGTTGAAATGTAGATAGTTAGAAGTAGGGATGATGTTGAATTAATCTTTAAATCTATATAATTGGGGATTGTTATATTTGTTATGTCTAAACTTATCATGCATCTAGACTTAGCTATGGATCACCCTTTCCAGTCCTTCGCGTGACTACTACTTTAGGCTTAAAACCTGATCAACTCTAGGTACAGTAGGAAGTTATCTGTGTTATAGTAAAGAAGCCGTGTATGTCACTGTAATCCGGCTGTAATACTGGGCAAATGCCCCGGAAAGAGCCGTCTGTGCTGACACTGTGGATTACCTAGAGACCCTAGAATATGGCTAGAAATCAATATAGTTGTAGAAATGTTACATTACACAGTCTGTCTACCCCTGTAACTGAAGCTGTGGAAATACTTTAACATTGTACACCGTATCTGTACCTAGGGATGAAAAGCTGTGGAAACACCATAGTACACCGCAAGTACATCCTTGGTTACATGAATCTGTGGAACTGTTTGAGTGCAGTACATCGTGAATGGTTCCTAGGTTGGTACGATGTGGAAGGAGTATGCATTGTACACCGCTGGTGTTCCTAGGGCTGAATGACTGATTGCAAAGGAGAGGCTAGATCATGATAGAAGTAGTTGAACTAATCAAACGTAAGGAATGAGTCTGGAGATGAAAGTCAAGCCCAGCAGTGGTTCAGGATTCTTAAAATCCCTAGACTCTACAAAACTGATATTTTATAATAGCAAGTTAAATAATCTGAACATGTTTAGGAAACGGTATTTACATTTAGGTGTTAAGAACGGTCAGAATTACCTGCGTGGCAGTCTGTTACCTTATTCCTGCACCCTTCAAGGGTCATTTGTCCACAAAGACAGTGGGGGGGGGGGGGGTTGAGCAGCCTGTTCTGATCAGAATCATGATAGACTAGGTCTCGTGACATACTAATTCTGGTACATAACTAGAATGAGTAGGGTTCTAGTGTTTACACCCATAATGCATCTGTTTATTAACTAAAAATGTCCCCAATTATCTTTATAATAAGCATCATCCGCGCAACTGATTATTAAAGTTTCAACCGTCGCAATTCTCTATCTGTCTACCTAGCTACCGATTCTTCTCTATCTTATTTACTTTTCCTGTCTTTAGTTAATTAGTTAATTAAATTAGAAAACCCCCAAAACCTACCTATTTGCACAAAACCCATCCTAAAAGCAAAACTCTATCTTTGGCATCACTTCGTTTCAATTCGCTCTGATTTAAGAACGACCTCGAGTTATACTTACTGCTTGCTCACCCTGTGTGGTAGGTAGTACTTATAAATTGAGTCCCCAGCTCTTTATAAATTTAAAACTTAACCACCGACGCCGCCCTGATCTGTCCGATCTCTGGTCCTCCGACGACAAGGACGGTCCTCCTTCCCCCTAAAAGGCAGGAGGGCTTCTTGAGCCGACGGTTCGGGGCGCGTTAAGTTTTTGACGCCGCTGCCAGGGATCATAGAGCGTTACGATTCTGAAGTTGCCTTAGATAGAATAAGCAATTAGGAGATCCTTTTCGTATAGGTTGTCCTCAACCTATTCGAAAGTTACTTTTCTTAGAATAAATTAGCTTAGTTTAAAATAAAATGAAAAATCCAAAAATATCTTTCTATGATTCACCGCCTTCCTGTCCCATTTCTCTGTCTGCCTCCAAGACGACTGAAGAAATGACGGCTATGGACGATGCTGAGTTCTTCGACCACTTGGAACTAGAGTTGAAATCCGACTTTCACTCATCACCGGAAGAAGCCTCTGCTATCCCAGACGACGATTCTAGAACCTTAGGGAAATTCTTAGATCTTGACTTAGGAACACATAAATCTCAACAGAAGATCTCAACTTCTGCTTCTAGCATTCCAAGCTATCAGGTTTTACCTGCGCCTGAGATTAAATATTCCTTAGAAAATATCCCTAGATTCCCTGATTTTGTCAATAATATTCCTGAAAACACTCAATCCTTTCATTCCTCATCTAATGAAGAACGAATCTCCATAAGGAATGAGGATATTCATGAACATCTTCCAAAATCCCCAATTTTTGTCTACCTCGTACCAGAACCTTCGTACACCATTTATCGTGTTGTTGATAAGGAGATACCGAAAGATTCAGATGGTGATGAAATCCGATACGTTGGTTACTCTTTTGACCCTGAAAGGAGGTTAGGTGTATGTAAGGCATTTTCCTTACACTTAAATATGTCTGATTTTCCTTACTTAGTCGAGCAAAGAAAAACCATCTTAAGGATTGACATACTCGTAGGTATTCTCCACTGTCTTCCGATCCAAAAGGGAGATGGTATCTTCACTCGATATCGAGAGCAAGAGCGAAAGCTATTATCAGAAATAGATCGCCTCATGGATCTATTTGCTTGCACCGATTATCCATCGGTTTCACAAACCATGATTAATCGTTATGTTGCAACAATGATAAAAGAGCGTGAGCTATTAACTTCTAGAGATCCTGCGATCACTCTCGTCATTTCTGGAAAAATTCCATTTTCCGTAGATCCCGCCGCTTATATAATCGCCAAGTTGCAAGAAATATTTCCTGGAGCTGACGACGACAAGATAGAAGCCGTTTTCTTTGCCGAAAGAAAAGATATTCACGTTAAACTCGCTTCGTTGTTCGATCAATCCAAATTCCCTTTTACCGTTTCTCAAAGATCTTTAATTTTGGATATCACCATTGCAGTGCAAACTACAAATGGAGATCCCGACTCAAAAGAGGAACTTAGGTTTCAGAGAATTTTAGGAAATCTTCTTCACGATCTTAATAATATAGCCGCGGTATGCGAATAGGAATTTCAAGTAAAAAGAAAGTTAGAAAGGAATTTAATAAGTTTGTTAACAATCTGCTAGAATTAGGCCAGAAAGAACTTAGAATTCTTAGTGAATTCGAAAATTTTTCATTACACCCTGCCGAGCTAGTTGATTATGTCATTAACATTCTAAACTGTGATTTTATTCCTCGCTATACTTCAAGATTGCTTTCAAGCAATCCCCTTTAAATAGATTTGGAACAATAGTCGAGCTACAGACTTAAAACAAGCGCTTTTTGGGAGGCAACACAAATTTTTAATTAGGTCTTTAAAATACTTTTCTTAGGTTAAAAATAAGTTAGTTTAGTTAGTGGTTTAATTTGTTTTTTAAGAAAAAGTAAAAAAAAAAACCTTTTAAAATCTTTGTCTCCGTAGAATCTGCGCAGTTTCTGAAAACTTGAAAATCCTAAATTAAAATATCTTATAAAGTTTTAAATTGCTTAGATTTTAAAGAGTCAAGATTTTAAACCAAAAATATTGTTTATTTTTATCTAGTTAAGTAGTTCTCCTTTCGTTTTAATAAAACAATCTTTTGTTGCGCACAGTCAAATACCAAATTTTAAACTTTTGCTAAAATATTTGGCTAAGGTTTTTAATTACCAAAAATACCTAGTAATTACACTTAAAATGTTATTTAATCACAAATGGTAAAAAGGAGAAGTAAATAAAAAGGGTAAAAATGAGTCAACCAAAGTCAAAACAACACAAAAATCATTTTTTTCCTCCTTCTCCCTCCTTGTGCGCCGGCCTCCATCACCCCACCCCAAACCCACAATTTTCCACCATTTTTAACCAAACCAAGCCTCAAATCTTCATCTCTAGGTCGTTTTTGTGTCCCCTAACATCATTGCATCTTCATTAAGGTATGATCCAAGCTTAAAATACCAAAATTCTTTAACTTTATTAACCTAGGGTTTCAAGTTAGTTTTTGATAATTTGTGCTTTGCATTGCGAAATTGAGCTTTGATTCTTGCTTAGTGATGATATAGGATGATGTAGGAGCTAGCATTACTTCTTAGATTGAAGCAATTTGATGTTTGACTTTGGAAAGTTGACTATATTTGACTTTTGTGACTAGTAGATCCATTTTGACCAATTGATGATTAAATTGCTTATGATAAGTTGTTTGTTGATTGATTTATGCTAAATATGATTAGTATAGCTTATTCATTTGCTTCATTTGTGGTTAAATGCGTAATATGGTCAAGTTAGCAAATTAAAGTAAGCATGAAAAGTTGACTTTTGTGGAAACGTCACCATTTTGAAACAAAACCTTTGATAAAATGATGTTTTAATTTAAGTGGATGTTAATGCCTTGCTTTGATTTGCTAATGCAAGTTAGTGTTACGATAAATTTGGCAAATGACAAAAAGGAAACCTTACTTTGGTCATGTTGACTTTAAAAGTCGAAATGCTTAATTTT
Organism: Pseudognaphalium luteoalbum; assembly: GCA_963422505.1. Taxonomy (NCBI): domain Eukaryota; kingdom Viridiplantae; phylum Streptophyta; class Magnoliopsida; order Asterales; family Asteraceae; genus Pseudognaphalium; species Pseudognaphalium luteoalbum. Next base: position 108,644,663 of record OY730195.1, read on the forward strand.
TAGTAATACTAGTAACCATTCTAGTTAAAAAGTCATGGTGGTGTTGTAAAATTGTATCTTTGAAAGTGTTATGGCAAATCTTAAATGGATACTACATTTTCCTTAATTAACTACTTTTAAATTTTAAAGTAGTGTCTACTTAAAAGAATACCATAATTACTTAAAAAAATATATACAATCAAGCAACACATTTGTCAACTAAAGAAGCTTTGTTGCAATACTTGCATGATATGGTCAAAATTGCTATATACTTGTTTAAATATCATGGTTCGTTTGCATGTGGTAATAGGTTATACTTGCCATGATAAGGTAATTACATGATTAAGACTTAAATCTTTATCATACATGCTTGTTATGGTTAAATAAGTCTTTGACTTTTCTTGTAGAAATCATTAAGACCTAATAGCCTATTGTTGTAAACCAAAGTTTCTTGTGGTGATTGAAAATTGAGTTTGGTGGTATTATTAGCTATTATAGGTTTTTGGGACTGCTCGTATTCTAAATCCCACATTTCGAATTTTTATTCAAAATTGAGAATATGATTTAGTCAAATAACTTGTAATTATTCCTGGTAATTCACTATGTTCTTGTTTTCTCTTATTTTTAAGATGACTGATATTCACCGGTATATCAGAAAATCCATCAAGGACCCAGAGAAACGGGAAAGGTATCAGACATGGCTAACACATCAGTTGGGAGAAAATAGGTACCTAGTGTGGAAGGATTCGGAGCAAATTGGTTTAAAAGAAGGGTTTGAAATTTTGATAGTGTTTAAGGAAGGGAAGCGACATCTGCGCGCATGGAGGAATCTATTTGAGATTAAGGAAAATGTTTATCAAGAGTTAGTTGCTGAGTTTATGGTAACCTTCCAGTTTGACAAAACGATTGATAAGCTAAATGATGACCGGATGATTAGATTCAACTTCATGGGAAATCCTCACCACATGTCATTAGCGACCTTTGCCAGGCATCTTGAATTGTACACTGAGTACCAAGTTACCACTCCTTTCTTCCTGAAGGCAAACACTGAGGTAAAACAGCGAGACCACACTGCTATTTGGCAAGAATTGACTGGAAATCAGTTTCAGTCCAATGTCAAGGCCACTTCTTTTCTTGATAAGCACCACCAAGTTCTCCACAACCTCATCGCTTGCAGCATTCGAGGAAAGAGAAAGACTAAAGGAGCTGTTGGGGTAAAGGACTTGCAGATCATCAAGAATATTATAGAGCAGGAACACGTTAATGTAGCTTATTTAGTTGCTGATAGGATCCTTACTGAGTCAGGGTACACCGAGTCAGAGTTTGCATATATGGGAGCAGTAATCACTAAGTTAGTTAGGAGAATGGGGCTGTTGACTGAGGAGGTGATTGGTAGCCTGACGCCAGTGGCGAACAGGGTATCTATGCCATATGACATTAACTATATGGTTAAGGTTTGGTTGATAGAGAAGGATGCTGATGGGCAGATAAGATGGAAGGATGGTGAGATCATTCCGGGAGTTCGAATGAGACCCCCGAGGAGCAAGAGTGTTAGGTTTGAGTTCGATGACAGCACGGTCCACCGACAGCCGAGGACCACTGTTGCTCATGAGCGAGAGGAAGGAGAGACAGCCGCTGCTGAGGCACAAAGTCCACTGATACCGCCTGTTCGAGAGTTTGGTTGGGGAGATCCGGTATCATCCGAGCTCATGTACGGTATGTTGGGTATGCTTAACTCACATTACACACAGGACACATATTTAGCTACTGAGTTTGGATTCCCACAACCTACACGCCTACATGGGTATGCGGCCCACGACCACCCAACTACCACACCATGCCACTACATCCATTTGCCATGATGCCACCCACTACCACCATTCCCTACACCTCCATACCACCCACATCCCCCACTCGCACTGTTCCCATGGAAATTCCTCGAGCCTGCCGTACCAGGACAACCCCTGCGGCTGAGCCGGTTTTCTCTGTGTACACTGCGACACCACATGAGCCGCATATCCCACATATTGGGCAGCCATCTTCCCGTGCCATGACCCGTCCGGGACCAGCTGAGTCAGCCACATCAGACACATCTTCGGAGACAGACTCACCTCAGTCAGGGATCAGATAGGACATGCAGGTTGATGACCGAGTACCGGTGCAGACTGATTATTTGCCTGATATGACTAGTACTGCTGTTGTGCCTACTTTTTCAGGACTCACAGGGATGCTTCAGAGCAACCCAGTGCTTTCCTCTGAGCTCCCACCGTACCCGATGCATGGTGCTTCCTTAGGATCGTATGAGGTTGCAGAGATGGGACTAGATCCCAACTTCCATTTTTACCCGATCCAGCCACCAGCATCCGGCAGGCAACGCAGTTCGTCTTCAGCATCAATCTCCCGCAGGATATCCAGTGGACAGCACTCTGCCTCCTGTCATGCACCTTACAGCTCCATGCCACCTCCAGCTCACGGACCACCATCCGACCAGGATCCTTCTCACCCTTGATCTTATCAGATTTTATTTCCATTTGTGTTGGATAACTATATCACTTATTATTATTATTATTACTGATATTTGGGATTACTATATTTGACTGTTGCTGCATGAACTATTTGGGTTCCAACCTGTAATTTGGTTGGACCCACCTATCTATCTTATCTTATCGTTTATCTATCATTTACTTATTTTATGCTGTTCTTAGTTAATTTTTAGATTACTTGCAATAAAAGAGAGCAGTACATAGTATGAAAGTTCCCCGAGAAGAAACCGAGATGACGCACGAATCATGCAAAAATCCTGACACAAACTGATCGACCTACACATCTGAATCAGAATCTTCATTCACACATCTCAGTCCTTTCTAGGGGAGTTTTTTTTTTCCATTCCTTAGTGATTTTCTTTCATCACCTATAACTCGCCGTTATGCCATCATGCTTAAATTCTAAGTGTGGGATTCTAAATCCCACACGAATCAAATCAACTTAGAAATAGGGTTCCAAAATATTTTCAAACTTTAAGTGTGGGATTCCTTCCCAAGAATTTTAAACTTAGTTTGAGAACATTAGGGACAATGTTCCTCTAAGTGTGGGATACACGGTATGTTATACCGTATTCTTTGACTTTGATTGCTTGTCTAAAGTATAACTTTCCAAAAATAAGCTTAACTTCAACAGTTTGGTATCTCCACTCTTTTAGTTAGCTTAAATTTTTAGTTAGCTTAAATTTTTCCTAAAAACCTCATTTTTGCTAAAAATTTTAATTTTCTGACTCTAAATAATCTTGAGAAAAATAAATTTTTCAGAAATTAATTAAACTGCTTTGGAAAGTAAAATAAGTTAAGATACGATTTCCTTAAAAATGAAATGTTAATCTAAGAGCATCGCACGGCTAGGCACATACAACCATATTGCAGTAAGGTATTTGAGCCTAATAAAAGCATTCATCTTTAATGCTTCACTTTTTCAATTGATGTGTGTGCCGATGCATGTGCTTTAAGTTAGGACTTGCTCTTGGTATACGCTTCGAGACCACACCAATGAGCACCGTACGCGGTGAAGGTGAAGTCAAAGGACCTTGACATTCCTTAGGATATAAACCCCTTTCTATCATATCTTTTCAAGCCCCGAAACCCTTCCAACACTCACTTTTAGTGTTGATGATCCGCCTAGAAAACCCTGTTGAGCCTTAGCCTATTCGTTTCTTTCAAAACCCAAAAATTTGAACCCACTTATTCCACACCCACCAAAAATCTTATCTTAGAAATTTTAAACTTGTGGGAAATGTTATTTTAATTATCCTTTTTGCTTTCACTCCAAATCACAAATACTGGTGTTTACTAAAAACTTTCTCGTGTGCGTTCCCCTGATAAAAATCAAAAGTTGAAAAAGTTTATGGTGCGAAAAATTGGCACCAAATAAATGCAAAGTCATCAAAAGAATGAAAAATATGAAAAGAAGAAAGGATATCAAAAAAGGGCAAAAAGAAAGAAAATAAGAAATCCCTAGAAAAGCCCAAAAATGAAATAAAAAGAAAAGAAAAGAAAAGAAAATAGAATAAAGCTAAGTGCTTCAAATCTCTCGAAAATTCCTGTTCTTATAAAAGATATAAACTCCCCCGAGTATTTTCAAAAAAAAAAGAGAGATATAAGTCAAAATAGCTATCTTCTTCCCTTGCCATTTATCCATTTCCGTTTTCATTAAAAAGGTGTTTAAAGTAATGTTTTCCCAAAAAGTTTAAAGTTCTTAAAGATAAGCAAACCCCCTATTTTAAACCAAAAATTCTCACTTATCCATACCACTAAACCCTCACCAACCATTACAACCCATTCCGAATGTCCTGGGATGATTAGCACCGTCCTCATTGAAGTGGTGGAGATCCGATTCTTGATCAAGCCTATGATGAGAAGCAACGCATGACTGGCTTTATGAGCAATTTCGTTTGATTAGAATGATAGGAAACCCGATATACTCTGAGTGAATTTAGTGACCACCTTTGTGAGATCGCCTAGTCATGTACAATATCCATCGATGAAAGTATGCCAAAGTTGACATTTCAGGATTAAGGGAGGGTTATCTTAATGATGCTTGCTTTCTAGAAAGGTTTTCTTGGTCTCTGATTAAGTAAAAATCTCAGGTTATTTCTTGTCAAAACCCAAAAAACCGATTTTTTCAAAACCTTTATAGCAAGTGAGAATTTTAAAGTTTGCTTGAGGACAAGCAAAAGTCTAAGTGTGGGATATTTGATAAGAATTTTAAAGTTTGCATTATCGGAATCGTTACCCTCGACTTAATAATCAGAACCGCAACACCAACAACCGCAACAATGATAACACGTAAAAAGTCATGTTTTTACGTACGTTATCTTCCACATTTTAGGCACAAAGTTAACAAAAACATAGTTAAAAGGAAATTATTCATAAAGTTTTGCTAACTAAGTCAAAACGGAGTCGATGTTTGTAAAATCACTAAAAATGGCATGAAAAACGTAAGAAACCGGGCAAAACTGCTTTATCGCACCTCCGTTCATTCATTTCAATGCATCTTGAGCTACGCTCCGAGTTAGGACCTCTAACTTATGTCATTTTCTTCGTTAGGAAATTACGAAAGCGTGGACGCAAGAAACACTCAAAACAGATAAACGACGAAGAAAATACGCCCGAACAAAGAAACAAAGAACCGAAGGGCCAGGATACGGCTGAACACAGCCGTATACGGCTGAGCCAGACCGTATACGGCTGGACACAGACCGTATACGGCCTGTGCAGACCGTATACGGCCTGTGCAGACCGTATACGGCCTGTGCTCAGCCGTATACGGGCTAGCTCAGCCGTATTCACCCTATCCACAGCTGTATACGGCCCAGTTCAGCCGTATTCACCCTAGCTCAGCCGTATCGTGCGTTTGGGTGATAAAAATCTGATTTTTATTCGCCTTTGCAATACGGTTGTGCGTTTCATGGTTAGGATACGGTCGACGGATACGGCTGTGCGATCTCTATATATAGAAGCCTCATTTCATCATTTCAAAAAACAAACACACATCTCACACTTCACATCTCAACAATCTTCGTTTTCTTACATTTTTTATATTTTTACTCTCTCTCTAGATTAGTTGAGATAGTTTCTCTCTCTAGGGTTTTCTCTCTCTAGAGAGATAGATAGTTAGTTGGTTAGCAGTAGAGAAAGAAGGAAAGCTGGTATTGTAATCACGGTGTAATAAGAAGCATTCTTGGTGCAAGACTCTGCCTTTCTTTTCAGCTGTTACTCTGCTCAATTTTACTGGTGATATCTGTCTTTTCATACTTATACTATGTCCGAATTATTTCTGCCTGTTTGTATGATGTATGTTACTGTTATTGCCACGCTTATTGAGTAAGTGTGTTGTTGCGATTGTTGAAATGTAGATAGTTAGAAGTAGGGATGATGTTGAATTAATCTTTAAATCTATATAATTGGGGATTGTTATATTTGTTATGTCTAAACTTATCATGCATCTAGACTTAGCTATAGATCACCCTTTCCAGTCCTTCGCGTGACTACTACTTTAGGCTTAGAACCTGATCAACTCTAGGTACAGTAGGAAGTTATCTGTGTTATAGTAAAGAAGCCGTGTATGTCACTGTAATCCGGCTGTAATACTGGGCAAATGCCCCGGAAAGAGCCGTCTGTGCTGACACTGTGGATTACCTAGAGACCCTATAATATGGCCTAGAAACCAATATAGCTGTGGAAATGTTACAGTACACAGTCTGTCTACCCCTGTAACTGAAGCTGTGGAAACACTTTAACATTGTACACCGTATCTGTACCTAGGGATGAAAAGCTGTGGAAACACCATAGTACACCGCAAGTACATCCTTGGTTACATGAATTTGTGGAACTGTTTAAGTGCAGTACATCGTGAACGGTTCCTAGGTTGGTACGCTGTGGAAGGAGTATGCATTGTACACCGCTGGTGTTCCTAGGGTTGAATGACTGATTGCAAAGGAGATGTTAGATCATGAAAGAAGTAGTTGAACTAATCAAATGTAAGGAATGAGTCTGGAGATGAAAGTCAAGCCCAGCAGTGGTTCTGGATTCTTAAAATCCCTAGACGATACAAAACTGATAGTTTAGAATAGCAAGTTAAATAATCTGAACATGTTTAGGAAATGGCATTTACATTTAGGTGTTAAGAACGGTCAGAATTACCTGCATGGCAGTCTGTTACCTTATTCCTGCACCCTTCAAGGGTCATTTGTCCACAAAGACAGTGGGGGGGGTTGAGCAGCCTGTTCTGATTAGAATCACGATAGCCTAGGTCTCGTGACATACTAATTCTGGTACATAACTAGAATGAGTAGGTTCCTAGTGTTTACACCCATAATGCATCTGTTTATTAACTAAAAATGTCCCCAATTATCTTTATAATAAGCATCATCCCCGCAACTGATTATTGAAGTTTCAACCGCCGCAATTCTCTATCTGTTTACCTAGCTACCGATTCTTCTCTATCTTATTTACTTTTCATGTCTTTAGTTAATTAGTTAATTAAATTAGAAAACCCCCAAAACCTACTTATTTGCACAAAACCCATTCTAAAAGCAAAACTCTATCTTTGGCATCACTTCGATTCAATTCGCTCCGATTTAAGAACGACCTCGAGGTATACTGTAACATCCTCTCGTCGGGTCTGGTAATAATCCATTTAAATTGATTATTTAATTATTTTAGAAATTATTTGATATTAATTGTTTATTATGAAACTTAGATAAATATGTCTTAGGACCTATTGTGAATAGTAAATTGTTAGTTGTTTTAATTTACTATAGTCGATAGTATAATAAAATAAGTTTCTTGCAATTAATAATTAGGTTCCAGACAATAGTTTTAGAACGGGTATAGAATACCCAACTATTTAAACTAAACAAAATGGAGACCGACTCCATTTCTTCTCCTGGTTATTACTTCTTAAGCAATTAACACATCAAAAACCTAGAATTTAAATCTGAATCCGTGACTAAGTGATTGTAAGCTAAATCTAACTTATCTTCTGCTTATCATCATCATCTCTATCAGGAAGTGTAGGTATGATGTTGGTTTTGTGAATTCAAATGTTTGTTAATTTGAATCGATTGAATTGATTTGATCATTCAAATTGTTTGATGTTAATTTGTTAACATATGGTACCACTTTTAGGATAGAAACATGAATTGGTTAAATTATAACTGATTGTGAAGCTGGGTTTCTTGATTTAGAAATTGAATTCGAGCAGTAGTATGATCAAAAGTTGCAGGTTTTCTGGGTTTTACACCTCAGCCGATCGGCTGAGATTAATGAGCCGATCGGGTATAATAGGGCTTAGCTGAACGGCTAAAATTAGCCTATCGGGTAATTTAGTTGAAAAACGTCACAGAACTTGACTTCGAAATGAAAACACTGAAAATACGCATATTAGCCGATCGGCTATATATGTTGAGCCGATCGGGTGTGTTTGGTTAGCTGAACGGCTATAACTGATGAGCCGATCGGGTATGATTTGAAAATAGAATGAATTTAATTATGCGATGAATAATAATATGTGAGTAAGTTCCTAATAATATGGACTATTATGTAATGTGTAAATGATGTTAATATGTACATGGAATTCGAAAATAAGTTAAGGATTATTAAATATGTTACTAACTTATATTTGATTTTATTATCAGATCCTCCAAAAGATAAGTGATACCTGGAGTACGAGATTGTGAAGACAAAGGTATCGGTGAGTGGATTTAGAACTCACCCTTCGATTTAGTTGTAACTGTTTGGTTGCAACAAGTATACGTAGATTGATTATACGATTGTTAATCTGTGTTATTGATTATGAATCTACGTGATATGTGAATCTATGTGTATCAGATTATTGAGGTCAACGTGTAGTTGGACTTTTTGGTTATTATGTGAATTACACAGGTTTTGATTCATTTGTTGTGTTTGAGACTTGTGTATGAGTTTAATAACCAATAGTTATCGGTCTATTCTGTATTGGCCATACAGATTGACGTTAAGTGTTCTTTGGGAATCCCCGGGTATTATGATATCCCAAGAGCCACCGATCCTCATTGAAAAAGAATGTGTTTACTAGTATTTGCTGTAAACAAATTGTTAAGCTAAGTTGAATTTTGTGTGATAAATTCATTCACTTAGCTTCGTGCTAATCCCTCATCCTACTTCCTGCAGGTTTTTGATATATATGTGGGTGTCAGGAAAGGATGCTCTCGCAGGGAATGTCTGACAGATTATGACTCTGATATGGTTTTTCTATAAACCTGGTTTTGTAATATATAATACCCCGACATATGTAGTTTTTAAACAGTTCTAAGTTGGTATGTTATGAATATGTAAGTATGTATGTACATTATCTTAATGTACAGTATATAAATATGTTTTAAATTCATACGCTTCCGAGTAAAATAATATGATATTGTAGTATTAAAAGAGGGGTGTTTCAAGTTGGTATCAGAGCATAGATTTGGGTGAATTGAGCATTATAAAGTGTTCAATCCCAAATCTAGAGTGTGTTATGTCAAACATTCCTGGTTATCGGATTTAGCATTGTATGTGAATCTGTTAGTAGATAAGTGCTAACGATTAACAAGTTTCAAGTTGTTGTGTTAAATACAGATATGGCAGATAACGAGCAACCGACCACCAACCCTAATAATGCCTCTCGGATCGATTTTCCTCCTCCGGATATTCATAATGAGAGACATGATCATGAGGGTACTTCTTTTCCTGCTCGCGAAGAATCGAATCGAGATGATTATCTTTTTCAGTTAGAAGATGATGTGATTAATCTCAGATAATTTAAAAGACAGGCTGAAACTGCATCATCACAGCAATGTTCGCAGCAACAAATACCTGTGTTTGGTAATATTCCTCCTTTTCAGTCAAATAAACAGTGTTCATTCAAAACGTTTATGGCAAGTAAACTACCAGAGTTTAGAGGTAGTACAAATCCATATGTAACTTTAAATTGGTTAAGAGATATGGAGCGGAAATTTGATGTTACTCGCTGTGAAGAAGAATCCAAAGTGTTTTATGCTATTCAATGTTTAAAAGATGAAGCCATGGTTTGGTGGGACTCGATTACTGGTCATTTGACACAACAGCAAAAAGAAGCTATTCGATGGCCTGATTTTCATCAAGCTGTTTGTAATCAGTATTGTTCGGACTTTGAGATGGCACGTATTAGAAGAGAGTTTGTGAATCTTCAATTAACCGATAAGATGACTATCGATGAGTTAATCACGCAGTTTTCAGAGAAACTACGGTTTGTACAGCAGTGGGTTCCTGATGAGAAAACCTGAATAGAGCAGTTTGTGGAAACCTTACCTCATAATTATCGTACTACAGTAAGGTTAGCTAGTAATTTATCCCAAGCGTTTACTCTTGCACGTTCGGTTGATAGTGACATTAGAGGTTTTAAAGAATCTCAAGCTAGAAGTACTTCTTCTTCATTTCCAAGAACTAGAATAGATTCTTCGGGTAAAGGAAATTCAAGGTGGCAGGGTAATCGTCAGGGTCAAATATTTAGTAATAAAAGTGGTTCATCCGGAAGTTCTAATTGGTGTACTTCTTGTCGATCCAAACATACTGGCCCATGTACAATTCAGACGAACAAATGTGTTAAATATGGTGAATTGGGTCATGAGTTTAAGAATTGTAAGTTTCCCAATTATGTATGTTGGAACTGTAAGAAAGAAGGGCATCGTGTTAGGCAGTGTCCTGAGGCAGGAAAGCAGGGTTCGGTTTCGGTGGGGAGTTCGTCATCTTCCGGTCAAAAGCAGAAGAATCCCCCGCCAGCGACGAGTAGGGCTTTTCAGATGACAGTCGATGAGGCTGTCCACACAGATGATGTGATTACTGGTACTTTTCTTATAAACTCTGTACCAGCTCGTGTATTATTTCATTCTGGAGCAAATTGTTCTTTTATATCTGTGTGTTTCTGTGATAAGTTGAAACTGATCCCTACTGTGATAACTAAACCCTTAGAAGTAGAAATTGCTAGTGGCAAATTAGTTCCTGTTACCACCTCGGTGACTGGAGCTAACATTGTGATAGATAGTCAGACTTTTCCAATTTCATTTCTGTTAATGCCGATTCCAAGTTTTGATGTGATTATTGGCATGGATTGGTTAAGCCAGTTTAAAGCAAGTATAGATAACAACCATAAGCTGATTAGAATCCCAATCTCTGAAGAGTCATATGTTGTGGCTCGAGGAGAACGGGATAGTGGGTGTATTCCTCTGATTTCCATGATGAAAGCTAGGAAGTCATTGTCTAAAGGCTGTGAGTCTTATCTAGCCTATGTCATTAATGTCAAACTAGAAAAGAAGTCCATCTCTGAGGTTCCGGTTGTTTCTGAATATCCGGAGGTGTTTCCCGATGAATTGCCTGGTTTACCACCGGTTAGGGAAGTTGAATATTAGATTGATCTCATTACTTGTTCCTCTTCTATAGCTAAAGCTCCCTATAGATTAGCTCCGTCTGAAATGTGTGAAATGATGAATCAGATTCAGGAGTTATTGGATAAAGGTTTTATTAGACCTAGTTCTTCTCCTTGGGGTGCACCAGTTTTGTTTGTTAAAAAGAAAGATGGGTCATTCAGAATGTGCATTGATTATCGGGAATTAAACAAAAGAACAGTAAAGAACAAATATCCTCTGCCTCGAATAGATGATTTGTTTGATCAGTTGCAGGGATCTTCTGTATATTCTAAAATTGATCTGAGGTCAGGATACCATCAGGTTCGTGTTCGTGAATAGGATATTCCAAAGACTACTTTTCGTACCAGGTATGGTCATTATGAATTCCTAGTGATGCCTTTTGGTTTGACTAATGCTCCAGCAGTTTTCATGGATTTAATGAACCGGGTATGTCGACCATTTCTTGATAAGTTTGTAATCGTTTTCATCGATGATATTCTTGTGTATTCTAAGTCTGAATCAGAACATGCTATGCATTTGAGGTTAGTCCTTGAGACATTGAAAAGAGAACAAGTATATGCCAAATTTTCTAAAGTGAGTTCTGGATTCGGGAAGTTCAGTTTTTGGGTCATATTATTTGTAATGATGGTGTCAAAGTTGATCCTGCTAAAATTGAAGCTGTTATGAATTGGAATGTTCCAAAGACCCTTCTGAAATCAAGAGTTTTCTTGGGCTAGCTAGATATTATAGAAAATTCATTAAAGACTTCTCAAAGATTGCTGGTCCGTTAACAAAATTGACAAGAAAAGATGTTAAGTTTCAGTGGGATGAGTCACAGGAGACAGCTTTTCAGACCTTAAAGCAATTATTGTGTCAGGCACCTGTGTTAGCTTTACCAGATGGCTCAGATGACTTTATCGTTTATTGTGATGCATCTTATTCCGGTTTGGGTTGTGTTCTTATGCAAAGAGATAGAGTTATTGCTTATGCTTCTCGTCAGTTAAAACCGCATGAAAAGAATTATCCAACACATGATTTAGAATTGGCAGCTGTTGTGTTTGCTTTGAAAATCTGGAGATATTATTTATATGGTACTAAATGTATTGTTTGTATTGATCATAAAAGTCTGCAGTATGTGTTTTCACAGAAAGAACTGAATATGCGTCAGAGACGGTGGTTAGAACTAATCAAAGATTATGATAGTGAAATTCGTTACCATCCAGGAAAGGCGAACGTAGTTGCTGATGCGTTAAGCCGAAAAGGTACTTCTGACCAAATTTATTTCCTGAAAGTTGATGTTTCCTCTGATTTGATAAATCAAATTAAAGCTGCACAGTTAGAAGCTTTGTTGGAATATAACCTTAAGTCAGAAATTATGTTGACAAGAAAAGACTTATTGATTGACGATTCTAGAGGATTAAAGACTTTTCAGTCTCGTGTTTGGATTCCTCTTATTGGTGGTATTCGAGATATGCTTTTGACTGAAGCTCATAAATCTTGATTGTCTGTCCACCCTGGTAGCACTCGGATGTATAATGATTTGAAACCTTTGTACTGGTGGCCCACAATGAAAACTGATATTGCAAAATTTGTTGGTAATTGTCATACATGTGCTCAAGTTAAAGCTGAACATCAAAAGCCGTATGGGTCATTGAAACAGTTAGAGATTCCAGAATGGAAATGGGAACACTTGACTATGGATTTTGTAACCAAACTTCCACGCACATCTCGAGGTAATGACATGATTTGGGTTATTGTTAACAGATTGACCAAGAGTGCACATTTTCTGGCTACTAGTGAGACTGCCTCTCTCGGTAAACTCGCACAGTTGTATGTTAATGAAATTGTCTCGAGACATGGTATTCCCTTATCAATTGTGTCAGATTAAGATTCTCGATTTATTTCTCGTTTCTGGCAGAGTTTACAGCAGGATTTGGGTACACGTATTAATTTTAGCACGGCTTATCATCCTCAGATAGATGGTCAGTCAGAACGTACGATTCAGACGTTAGAGGATATGCTCAGAGCTTGTGTCTTAGAGTATGGAGGTTCTTGGGATTCTCACCTCCCTTTGGTGAAATTTGCTTATAATAATTCCTATCATTCCAGTATTGGTATGCCTCCTTATGAAATGCTATATGGTCGTCGTTGTCGTACCCCCACGTGTTGGTTAGAAGCAGGAGAAAAGCAGTTTGCAGGCCCAGACAATGTACAGATCACTGCTGATAAAGTAGTTATCGCCCGAGAAAAGTTAAAAGCTGCACGTGATAGACAGAAACAATATGCAGACCCACGTAGGCGACCGGTTACCTTTACCGAAGGTGAGTTGGTGTATTTGAAAGTCTCCCCGTGGAAAGGTGTTATTCGATTTAGAAAACGAGGAAAGTTGGCACCTAGATATATTGGCCCCTTCATAATTCGTCAGGTGGTTAATGACCAATCAGTTTCATTGGATCTTCCTCCTGAGCTTGTTGGTATTCATGACACGTTTAATATTTGTTATTTAAGAAAGTGTAATATCGAGGACCAATCTCACATTTTTCTTTACAAGACTTGAAAGTCGATCAGAATCAGAAATTAGTTGAAGAACCGATTGAAATTCTCGATAGAAAAGTTACCAAACTTAGAAAGAAACAGATACCAATGGTATTAGTGAAATGGACACACAGTTTAGGTTCCAATTTGACCTGGGAAACCGAAGAGTCTATGAAATCCAGATATCCTGGATTGTTTGATCGAGTTTAGATTTCGAGGACGAAATCTCCTGAAGGAGGGGAGATTTGTAACATCCTCTCGTCAGATCTGGTAATAATCTATTTAAATTGATTATTTAATTATTTTAGAAATTATTTGATATTAATTGTTTATTATGAAACTTAGATAAATATGTCTCAGGACCTATTGTGAATAGTAAATTGTTAGTTGTTTTAATTTACTATAGTCGACAGTATCATAAAATAAGTTTCTCGCAATTAATAATTAGGTTACAGACAATAGTTTTAGAACGGGTATTGAATACCCAACTATTTAAACTAAACAAAATGGAGACTGACTCCATTTCTTCTCCTGGTTATTACTTCTTAAGCAATTAACACATCAAAAACCTAGAATTTAAATCTGAATCCGTGACTAAGTGATTGTAAGCTAAATCTAACTTATCTTCTGCTTATCATCATCATCTCCATCAGGAAGTGTAGGTATGATGTTGGTTTTGTGAATTCAAATGTTTGTTAAGTTGAATGGATTGAATTGATTTGATAATTCAAATTGTTTGATGTTAATTTGTTAACATATGGTACCATTTTTAGGATAAAAACATGAATTGGTTAAATTATAACTGATTGTGAAGCTGGGTTTCTTGATTTAGAAATTGAATTCGAGCAGTAGTATGATCAAAAGTTGCAGGTTTTCTGGGTTTTACACCTCAGCCGATCGGTTGAGATTAATGAGCCGATCGGGTATAATAGGGCTTAGCTGAACGGCTAAAATTAGCCTATCGGGTAATTTAGTTGAAAAACGTCACAGAACTTGACTTCGAAATGAAAACACTGAAAATACGCATATTAGCCGATCGGCTATATATGTTGAGCCGATCGGGTGTGTTTGGTTAGCTGAACGGCTATAACTGATGAGCCGATCGGGTATGATTTGAAAATAGAATGAATTTAATTATGCGATGAATAATAATATGTGAGTAAGTTCCTAATAATATGGACTATTATGTAATGTGTAAATGATGTTAATATGTACATGGAATTCGAAAATAAGTTAAGGATTATTAAATATGTTACTAACTTATATTTGATTTTATTATCAGATCCTCCAAAAGATAAGTGATACCTGGAGTACGAGATTGTGAAGACAAAGGTATCGGTGAGTGGATTTAGAACTCACCCTTCGATTTAGTTGTAACTGTTTGGTTGCAACAAGTATACGTAGATTGATTATACGATTGTTAATCTGTGTTATTGATTATGAATCTATGTGATATGTGAATCTATGTGTATCAGATTATTGAGGTCAACGTGTAGTTGGACTTTTTGGTTATTATGTGAATTACACAGGTTTTGATTCATTTGTTGTGTTTGAGACTTGTGTATGAGTTTAATAACCAATAGTTATCGGTCTATTCTGTATTGGCCATACAGATTGATGTTAAGTGTTCTTTGGGAATCCCCGGGTATTATGATATCCCAAGAGCCACCGATCCTCATTGAAAAAGAATGTGTTTACTAGTATTTGATGTAAACAAATTGTTAAGCTAAGTTGAATTGTGTGTGATAAATTCATTCACTTAGCTTCGTGCTAATCCCTCATCCTACTTCCTGCAGGTTTTTGATATATATGTGGGTGTCAGGAAAGGATGCTCTCGCAGGGAATGTCTGACAGATTATGACTCTGATATGGTTTTTCTATAAACCTGGTTTTGTAATATATAATACCCCGACATATGTAGTTTTTAAACAGTTCTAAGTTGGTATGTTATGAATATGTAAGTGTGTATGTACATTATCTTAATGTACAGTATATAAATATGTTTTAAATTCATACGCTTCCGAGTAAAATAATATAATATTGTAGTATTAAAAGAGGGGTGTTTCATATACTTACTGCTTGCTCACCCTGTGTGGTAGGTAGTACTTATAAATTGAGTCCCCAGCTCTTTATAAATTTAAAACTTAACCACCGACGCCGCCCTGATCTGTCCGGTCTCTGGTCCTCCGACGACAAGGACGGTCCTCCTTCCCCCTAAAAGGCAGGAGGGCTTCTTGAGCCGACGGTTCGGGGCGCGTCAAACAACAATGATAACAACCGCGGTAACAACAACAACAATCAGCCAGCTCGTGGACGTGCGTTTGTGATAGCAGCAGCAGAAGCACGACAGGATCCTAACACAGTTACTGGTACGTTTTTAGTAAACAACCACTTTACATCTGTGTTATTTGATTCTGGTGCTGATTTAAGCTTTGTGTCCACTGAGTTTAGACCACTATTAGAAATTGAATCCCTTAAGTTAGATAACAAATACACTGTAGAGCTAGCCGATGGTAAGTTGATTGAATCAGGAGAAATAGTACCAGGATGCATCTTAATGTTGGAAGGTCATTCTTTAAAAATAGACTTACTACCGGTAGAACTAGGGAGCTTTGATATAGTGGTTGGCATGGACTGGCTGTCGAAAAACCGTGCGGAAATTGTATGTTTTGAGAAATTGGTACGCCTACTGCTATCGTCAGGTGAAACCTTGGAAATACAAGGAGAGAAAGGAAAATGTGCAATAAAAATGATTACGTGCATGAAAGCAAATAAATTTCTACGAAAGGGTTACCAAGCATTCTTGGTACATGTGATTGAGAAGAAAACCGAGGAGCGGCGCATAGAGGAGGTGCCTATCGTACGTGACTATCCGGGAGTATTTCTTGACGAGTTACCAGGATTACCACCCCCACGACAGGTTGAATTTCATATCGACCTAGTACCTGGAGCAGCACCAATTGCTCGCGCACCCTATCATCTAGCTCCATCGGAGATGCAGGAGTTGTCTGCACAGTTGCAGGAACTATTGGACTTAGGATTCATCCGACCGAGCTTTTCACCCTGGGGAGCTCCGGTGTTGTTCGTCAAGAAAAAGGATGGATCAATGCGAATGTGTATCGATTATCGAGAACTGAACAAAGTAACCATCAAGAATTGATATCCACTACCTCGCATCGATGACTTGTTTGACCAGCTGCAAGGGTCAATTACTATTCGAAGATTGACTTGCGATCTGGTTACCACCAACTAAAGGTTCGGGATGAGGATATCCCTAAGACGGCGTTCAGAACTCGTTACGGTCATTAAGAGTTCTTAGTCATGCCATTTGGGCTGACAAACGCACCAGCAGTGTTCATGGACCTCATGAATAGAGTATGCAAACCCTATCTTAATAAGTTCATGATTGTGTTTATCGATGACATATTGATATACTCACGAACGAGGGAGGATCACGAGAAACATCTGAGAATGATTCTTGAATTACTGGAGAAAGAGAAACTTTATGCAAAGTTCTTGAAATGTGAATTTTGGATGCGTGAGGTTCATTTCCTTGGTCATGTGATAAATAACAAAGGAATTCACGTGGACCCATCCAAAATTGAGGCTATCAAGAACTGGGAAGCACCGAAAACCCCATCAGAGATATGAAAATTTCTTGGGCTAGCCGGCTATTACTGACGATTCATCGAGAACTTCTCGAAAATAGCCCAACCGCTTACCGCTCTAACTCAAAAGGATAGGAAATTTGATTGGGGCGAGAAGCAAGAGAATGCTTTCCAATTGTTGAAACAGAAACTAAGTACCGCATCAATCCTATCACTACCAGAAGGAGTAGAAAACTTTGTTGTCTATTGTGATGCTTCACATCAGGGATTGGGTTAAGTATTGATGCAAAACGACAAATTCATTGCTTACGCGTCTCGACAATTGAAAGTTCACGAAAAGAACTATACGACGCATGACTTAGAGCTAGGAGCAGTCGTTTTTGCACTTAAGATTTGGAGACACTACCTATATGGTACAAAGTGTACAATCTTCACGGATCACAAAAGTCTCCAACATATATTCGACCAGAAAGAACTCAACATGAGACAACGTCGTTGGGTCAAATTACTGAACGATTACGACTGTGAGATTAAGTATCACCCAGGCAAAGCAAACGTTGTTGCTGATGCCTTGAGTCATAAAGAATGACTCAAACCTCATAGAGTTCGAGCTTTGGGTTTGACGATCCACTCGTATCTCATTACTCAAATTTGTGATGTTCAACAATTAGCATTCATTCCCGAACGCCTTAAGGAAGAATCCTTGAAGGGGATGGAGGAACAACTTGAAACCAAAGACAACAGAGTGTTGTACTTCATGAACCGAATTTGGGTTCCTGGTGTAGATGAATTGCGCCGATTGATTTTGGACGAAGCACATAAGTCTGACTACTCGATACATCCCGTTGCCGACAAAATGTACCACGATTTGAAAGGATTTTACTGGTGGCCTGGCATGAAATGAGACATTGCCACATACGTTAGTAAGTACCTGACTTGTTCAAAAGTCAAGGTTGAATATCAAAAGCCGTCTGGACTGTTGCAAAAACCTGAAATGCCCAAATGGAAATGGGAAAACATCACAATGGATTTTATCACAAAACTACCCAAAACAACATCTGGAATGGACACCATATGGGTGATTGTGGATCGACTGACTAAGTCAGCTCATTTCCTAGCCATCAAGGAAACGGATAAGATGGAGAAACTGACCAGAATCTATATAAAAGAAATTGTTTCGAGATATGGAGTGCCATTATCCATTATCTCTGACAGAGATGCTAGATTTACTTCTCGCTTTTGGCAAACACTGCAACAGTCACTGGGTACTCGACTTGATATGAGTTCTGCCTACCATCCGCAGACCGATGGCCAAAGCGAGCGAACGATACAAACGCTTGAAGACCTATTAAGGGCATGTGTGATAGACTTTGGAGGTAATTGGGATACACACCTACATCTAGCAGAATTTTCATATAACAACAGTTATCACACCAGCATACAGATGGCACCATTTGAGGCATTGTATGGACGCAAGTGCCGATCGCCACTCTGTTGGGCAGAGTTGGGCGACAGACAATTATCGGTTCCTGAGATAGTCCAAGAAACTACGGACAAGATATCTAAAGTGCTTAACCGATTGAAAACAGCACGTGACCGACAAAAGAGTTATGCCGATAACAGAAGGAAACCTTTAGAGTTTCAAGTAGGTGACAAAGTCCTACTCAAAGTAGCACCCTGGAAAGGGGTTGCACGATTTGGCAAACGGGGAAAAATTAACCCACGATACATCGGACCATTCGAGATCCTTGCAAGAATTGGTCCTATCGCCTACAAGCTCCAACTACCGCAAGAGCTTAGTAGTATCCATGACACCTTTCATATATCTAACTTGAAAAAGTGTCTTTTCGATGAAACACATATCATCCCTCCGGACGAAGTCTTCATTGACTCAAAACTAAATTTTGTGGAGGAACCTATCGAAGTTATGGACACGAAAACGCAGAAACTTCGACACAAACGAATCAAGCTAGTTAAAGTTCGTTGGAACTCAAAGCATGGCCCAGAGTTCACCTGGGAACGTGAGGATGAAATGCGCAAGAAGTATCCTCAACTATTTGAAACCGTGACCGAGACTCACGACACGAATTAAATCTCGGGACGAGATTTCCCTAACGGGGGGAGAATGTGATAACTCTCCAAATTAGGTACTGATTAACAATTAAGCATGTGCATTCTTACGCTAATTTCCTGATTAAGTTTAAAACAAAACTTCCGATGTGTGGTAAGCCTAGCAAGCCCAATACTTTTAAACAAAAAGTATTACATATTATGTGATTAATAATAATAATCGCGTACAAACGTATCGGAAGGAACCCGACAGAAATATACAACAAAAGTTGATGACACAAAATAATTAATAATTCAATTATTAATTACGAGTACTATTATATCTATAACATATAGATAAAACGAGTTAAATATACGTTTAACATAAAACGTATTGTAAAACGAACAGAAACAATTTTAAAATGCTCCCAAAGGTCAAAATGATAAAAGTTCAAATTTTCTCGTTCATCTGAAAGGATTTTGAACATTACCTCAAAATATGAATCCGAAATTCGACTGAATTTTGGTACTCAATTGGATAGGCGCAGTCCAATGTACAAATTTGTACAACAGTCTAAAATAATGAAAATCTCATTATTCTAAATTTAAATAACAAATCAGGAGAACATCTACAAAATAAAAATATAAAATGTTAAATTTTATATTGTACTAATTATACCCGTACCCGAAATTAACGGGCCAAATATTACCACCAACCTCAAATAATTGAGGAGGCAGTATGCTATTACAAGCCATACTAAGTTTTAGTTTAAAAATCCATACTCCCACGTTCAATTCTTCCTGAAGATTTCACACACACATACACAAATCATCATCCCATTTTCTCTTCTTCCTCTCTCAAAAATTAACAAGATCAGGAGCTACAAGCAGTAGCAGAACCCAAACTTTAAAAACAATAACAATAACATCATCATCATCATCTCGCAGTATCATCAACGTCATCATATATCATTGTAAGGAAACCTTATATCCTTCAATTTCTTGTTTATATCTTGTGATCTAACATGATTATGCTCCAAAATCTATACATATAACACTACAAATTGATGATTATATGTTGATTGTTCATGAAGTGGGTTATGAAAACCAAAGCTTACAATCCAAAATTCATATATGGAAACATGATTATGTATAATGATGAGTAGTTAAAATGCAATATATATGATGTTATGATATTGGAATGGTGTAAAAATGAGCTAAATTCGAAACAAAAGCATGTATATATATATATATGTATATATCACACAGACCACGAACAGAGTGAAATGGGACGAAGACAGACCAACCCGATCGGTTGGCTTGGGCCAGTCGATCGGCTGGAATTGATGAGCTGAACGGCTCAACCAACTGAGCCGAACGACTAGGTTGTGTTGAGCCGAACGGGTTGCAACTTTTTACCCGAACGGATGGGTTGGGGTGTTTGGGCCGAATAGTTAATGGACTAAATAATTGGACTGGACCGAGTGAGACTTGAATTGGGCCGAAGGCTTCAGCCGAACGGCTGAAGGTCCAAGCTGAACGGCTGGCCCAAGCCGAACGGTTGGGCTGGGCTGTGGACTGTGAGCTGGGCTGGGTAGCAAGCTGGGTCGGATACTTTTGGGGCGAAGAATTATATTTTGGAAACGAGACAATAATACGACTTGCGATATATTAATAACTTATAAATAAGTTAGACTCGAGACAAAAATATTGGACCTTAAGACTTGCGCCAACAAATGATAAATATATATATATATACATAACACACATATATATATATAACAAACTTGATACATTTTTACTATCGTTAAAACTCGATTCGAAATCATTAACAATGATATAATTAAACGTACACGTTAATCTTGTAGAAAACAATGATATTTATTTTATTAACGAAAATAAATACGAGGAAATGTATAAACGATGTAACATATCATTTTAAAGACACTATATACTATATATAACAAGTAACGAACTTTATATATACATACACATACACATGTATAACTAGAACTCGAAATTTGAATATATCATATTCACAAATGGATGTTTTCTTAACAAATGAAAACCTACACATTTTTATACATAAAAAACGTATTGAAATTATATATATATATATATATATATATATACATACATACGACACTTGTAAAAATATATATACATATGGATTACACGTTTAACAAACGCATGACTCAATAATATACAACAAGTATATTTGCACAAGTATACATATATAAAACAAGATATGTGCAAAGGGAACAAAATGACATCCAATTATATATACGACTACATACGTGTATATACACTTGACAAAGTATACGATGTGAGAAATAGTAACAATATTTCAATACAATGTCACCAACGAATTCAACGACTTACATTATTAAGAAATCAACAATTTCTTCAAACAAACAAACTGTTAACATAAGTTGATTAAACAAATCAAACGTACTTATGTTAATACATTTATTTTACATAGGTTAACATACCTTGGGCGATTATCAGTCGACTGCTAGCATTCATACCGAGCAAACCACAGTAAGTTTACAGCCCCTATTTTTAAATGTTTTCTGCTTTTAAACACAGGGGTGTTAAACATAGAAATTGCATGCCAACACATGCAACAAAATTATAAATGCTTGATTTCTTTATACAACTATTGATTATTGAAATTACATTTTCACAACTGTTTTGGGAACTAGACAACGTATCCTAGTACGGACCTAGACTTGAAATGTATGCATGAAAGACCTTATGTCATGCAGACTGTAACCATTAGCTAGGTGACTCTAGCCACTGAGTATACGAATAGTACTATTGCCGTGATGACCCTCCTACGGTGGAGCGTATACTTAAATGTCCGTTCAGGAAAACAACATAAGTTCTGGTTGTGGTTTGGTTATAGGGTTAGGTCGCGCTACTTTAACTTGTGAGGTTTAGCTCACCTTACAGGGGATCAGAGTCTAAGCAAATTCCCACATACTTTTAGGAAGAACGAATCCTACAACTGTTAAATACCAGAAAACAAACCGGCAACTTATTTTATACTGGTAAACAACCAGTTATATGCTTTTTAGGGTAACAACCCTACATAACTTGTATTTTATAAATGAATAACAAGTCATTACAAACTTGGTTTAACTAACCACATACACATACAAACCTGTAAATTCACTCAACATATTTGTTGACGACTTCTCTATGTTTTTCAGGAAATTAGTTGGGTAAGTAATCGCATGCATTCAGGATGGACAACCCTGGACTACTTAGGATGCCACATACTGTTGGGACCGCTTTTGGGGATTTCATTTGTATAACTGCAGACATTGCGGCCATACTTAAGAAATCTTATTTTAAACTTATGTATTATTGTTAAAACTAAAATGTTTTAAACTCTACTACTACTGTTACGACTTACATAGTCGTACTACTTTTGTAATAACTGTTAAACTTGGCATCCTTGATAAATAAAGTTGTGCGATAACCATATGCTCTGAGTATGTATGTATTTGTTGGTTGAAAATACTGTTCGCAACCCCGCCACGTAATTAAAGCTTCCGCACACTTAATTAGTACTGATTGTAATCACCGTTTGGCGGGGTGTGACAGACTTGGTATCAGAGCCATTGGTTATAGCGAACTAGAAGTCTTTAAGTGACCTAAAACCTTAGAGACCTAGACTATAGCCTTGGCTAAAACATTCATTGCATGCATATAAACTTTGCATACATCTAACATACAACTGACACGTCACCTACGAATTCTTTTGTCTTAGCATGTCGAGACATAGTCCGATCTACTTGTATCCTTCTGATGAGGAGCCGACTGAGGATTTCTACCATAGCGACGCTAGCTCCGGAGCTGTGAGTCCACCAGTTCACCCGAGAGCTCTATCTGATGACACCGGTGATGCCTACATCACCCTACCACCTACTACACCTGTGGTCCCACCTTCTACTGCTCCCACTGACCCTACCACTCGTATGTTAGGGTCTACCTTTATGGCGACATGCCATATGACTGCTGGACCTTCCAGAGGACCGGTACCTAGAAGGACACCATGGATGTGTGTCCGAGACTTCCCTAGAGGACCACTTGCGCCCCGTGACAAGGCACTGATGGTAGAGGAGAGAGAGATACATTGCGATGAGCCACCACAGAAGGTACCTAGGTTTGCTCACTTGGAGTGGATGACTCCTATGTTAGGGCGGTGGAGGTCGTTGGAGGGTTTTCCTTCTAATTTTGAGACCGGAGAGTCCTCCCGATCCTCCGCACCACTGCCTACTATTGGAGACCCTGTAGAGTTGACCCTCCCTAACATTGTGGCTGTGATTCGCACCTTGTTTCGTATGTCTGGTAGCAGGGATGTTCACCTTGCAGAGCTACAGAGCGATGTCTCTCGTCTGGATGGAGACATGATAGACATGCATGAGCGTTGCCACTTCTTGTTGAGCAACGTGGTTGCTGCCAGAGAGATAGCTGAGACCGCACGTGCTCGTGTCAGGGTACTGGAGAGACGTGCGAGGACAGCAGGGTTGATGATTGGAGCTTGTGTGATGATAGTTGTGCTGAGGACAGCTGTGGGATTGTTTTTACCTTATTTTCATTAGACCTACGTATGGCGGTTTGTGCCTACTAGGTATTAGATTGACTACTTTTGGATGATGGATATATTAGTAGGTCCATCACGTATTGTATAGACATGTATCAGATGGGTAGGTGTATGTATGTACTAGATATGTACAAGGTGGAAACTGTTGTTAGTATGGGTGTATGTATAGGAAAACCCATTGTCTTTTGTATAGCGCTAACCGCTGATGGGTCGTATTAGGGATCTCATCTTATTTTGTATGAAATTATTGTATCAGCGCTACACCTTTTGATATAATATAACTTATGTTTGGTTATATTTCGTGTTCATTACAATTAACAATGACTATAGTATTATATCTACCCTTATATAAGTGTGTTAGAAATGATAACCAATCAATAACACTTGAAATCATTCCTTGAAAACCATAAAACATACCACACTTTGATTATTGATTCTTATCTTGATTTCCTTTGAACTTGATTGTGTTAAATGACAATGAAAAGAAATATGTATTGGCACTATATAATGACGCATGGCCAACGTGATTATAATGTACTAAGTACATATGGGCGTTTCAAAGTCGTGTAACATATGATGCAAAATCATGTTCCTCAATCCTTCATACTATTTCCTTGTTAAATAATGTGAAATCTTGTTCATCACATTCATTATCTTGGCATTGAGTTCTGCATTTTTCATCGCAGAACGGAATCATGCCACCAAAACGACGGATGACTAAGAACAGTCGACGAACGACTACTTCTTCCATTCCTGAAACTGTTCCCCCACCCAACAACGAGGAAACTACTGAACAAATGATCGCGCGTCGAATAGCTGAAGGTATTGCTGAGTTTGAAGCAAGCCAAAATCGCGAGAATGGAATGAATAACAGCGGATCTACTCCTGTTAACGCTGAGGCACCTGCGACTACTCGCCGAGGGTGTTCATACAAGACATTCCAGGCTTGTAAGCCAGTTACTTTTCATGGCACCGAGGGTGCTATTGGCATTATATACTGGATAGAGAAGACAGAGTCGGTATTGGACATTAGTGACTATTCACCTGACTGTATGGTGAAGTATGCCACCTGCACCCTTGCTGACAAAGCTCTTACTTGGTGGAACAGTCAAGTCCAATCACTTGGACGACCAGCTGCCTACTCCATGTCATGGGGAGTACTGAAGAACATGATGTTGGAAGAATTCTGTCCCCATAGCGAGATGCAGAAAGTTGAAACTGAATTATGAGACATTAAAAATGGTTGGTGCTGATGTCACTGGGTATACCACTAGATTTCAAGAGTTAGCACGATTAGTGCCACATATGGTGACACCCGAATTCAAACGCATTGAGCGTTACATCTGGGGACTGGCACCTCAGATCCGTAGCCTGGTTACATCATCAGAACCTGCCACATTCAGGAGTGCTATTACTCTAGCTCAGAGATTGACCGATGAGGCGGTCAGAATGGGAACATTAAACAAAAAGGTTATGACAGGGAAGGTTGAGCCAAACAGCACTAAAGCTGGTAGTTCTGGAGGTGCAAAGCGTAAGTGGAACGGCACAGGGAGCGACCGTCAGGGTCAAACAAATAAGAAAGGATCTGGAAACCTAAAGTCCTATGCTGCCACCACTGTGGAACCAAAACCATACCTGGGTAACAAACCAAGGTGTGACAAGTGTAACAAACACCACGAGGGTGAATGTTGGTATTGCAACAACTGTAGAGGTTGGGGTCACAAAACCCAAAACTGTAAGGTTAACCCTACACCTAGGGAAAACACAGAGCGCCAAAATCAAGGGTGTTTTGAATGTGGAGAAAAGGGGCATTATCGGAATCGTTGCCCTCGACTTAATAATCAAAACTGCAACACCAACAACCGCAACAATGATAACACGTAAAAAGTCATGTTTTTACGTATGTTATCTTCCACATTTTAGGCAAAAAGTTAACAAAAACATACTTAAAAGGACATTATTCATAAAGTTTTGCTAACTAAGTCAAAACGGAGTCGATGTTTGTAAAATAACTAAAAATGGCATGAAAAACGTAAGAAACCAGGCAAAACTACTTTATCGCACCTCCGTTCATTCATTTCAATGCATCTTGAGCTACGCTCCGAGTTAGGACCTCGAACTTATGTCATTTTCTTCGTTAGGAAATCACGAAAGCGTGGACATAAGAAACACTCAAAACGGATAAACGACGAAGAAAATATGCCCGAACAAAGAAACAAAGAACCGAAGGGCCAGGATACGGCTGAACACAGCCGTATACGGCTAAGCCAGACCGTATACGGCTGGACACAGACCGTATACGGCCTGTGCAGACCGTATACGGCCTGTGCTCAGCCGTATACGGGCTAGCTCAGCCGTATTCACCCTATGCACAACCGTATACGACCCAGTTCAGCCGTATTCACCCTAGCTCAGCCGTATCGTGCGTTTGGGTGATAAAAATCTGATTTTTATTCGCCTTTGCAATACGGTTGTGCGTTTCATGGTTAGGATACGGTCGACGGATACGGCTGTGCGATCTCTATATATAGAAGCCTCATTTCATCATTTCAAAAAACAAACACACATCTCACACTTCACATCTCAACAATCTTCGTTTTCTTACATTTTTTATATTTTTACTCTCTCTCTAGATTAGTTGAGATAGTTTCTCTCTCTAGGGTTTTCTCTCTCTAGAGAGATAGATAGTTAGTTGGTTAGCAGTAGAGAAAGAAGGAAAGCTGGTATTGTAATCACAGTGTAATATGAAACATTCTTGGTGCAAGACTCTGCCTTTCTTTTCAGCTGTTACTCTGCTCAATTTTACTGGTGATATCTGTCTTTTCATACTTATACTATGTCCGAATTATTTCTGCCTGTTTGTATAATGTATGTTATTGTTATTGCCACGCTTATTGAGTAAGTGTGTTGTTGCGGTTGTTGAAATGTAGATAGTTAGAAGTAGGGATGATGTTGAATTAATCTTTAAATCTATATAATTGGGGATTGTTATATTTGTTATGTCTAAACTTATCATGCATCTAGACTTAGCTATGGATCACCCTTTCCAGTCCTTCGCGTGACTACTACTTTAGGCTTAGAACCTGATCAACTCTAGGTACAGTAGGAAGTTATCTGTGTTATAGTAAAGAAGCCGTGTATGTCACTGTAATCCGGCTGTAATACTGGGCAAATGCCCCGGAAAGAGCCGTCTGTGCCAACACTGTGGATTACCTAGAGACCCTAGAATATGGCTAGAAATCAATATAGTTGTGGAAATGTTACAGTACACAGTCTGTCTACCCCTGTAACTGAAGCTGTGGAAATACTTTAACATTGTACACCATATCTGTACCTAGGGATGAAAAGCTGTGGAAACACCATAGTACACCGCAAGTACATCCTTGGTTACATGAATATGTGGAACTGTTTAAGTGCAGTACATCGTGAATGGTTCCTAGGTTGGTACGATGTGGAAGGAGTATGCATTGTACACCGCTGGTGTTCCTAGGGCTGAATGACTGATTGCAAAGGAGAGGCTAGATCATGACAGAAGTAGTTGAACTAATCAAACGTAAGGAATGAGTCTGGAGATGAAAGTCAAGCCCAGCAGTGGTTCAGGATTCTTAAAATCCCTAGACTCTACAAAACTGATATTTTATAATAGCAAGTTAAATAATCTGAACATGTTTAGGAAATGGCATTTACATTTAGGTGTTAAGAACGGTCAGAATTACCTGTGTGGCAGTCTGTTACCTTATTCCTGCACCCTTCAAGGGTCATTTGTCCACAAAGACAGTGTGGAGGGTTGAGCAGCCTGTTCTGATCAGAATCATGATAGACTAGGTCTCGTGACATACTAATTCTGGTACATAACTAGAATGAGTAGGGTTCTAGTGTTTACACCCATAATGCATCTGTTTATTAACTAAAAATGTCCCCAATTATCTTTATAATAAGCATCATCCCCGTAACTGATTATTGAAGTTTCAACCGCCGCAATTCTCTATCTGTCTACCTAGCTACCGATTCTTCTCTATCTTATTTACTTTTCCTGTCTTTAGTTAATTAGTTAATTAAATTAGAAAACCCCCAAAACCTACCTATTTGCACAAAACCCATCCTAAAAGCAAAACTCTATCTTTGGCATCACTTCGTTTTAATTCGCTCCGATTTAAGAACGACCTCGAGTTATACTTACTGCTTGCTCACCCTGTGTGGTAGGTAGTACTTATAAATTGAGTCCCCAGCTCTTTATAAATTTAAAAATCCATACTCCCACGTTCAATTCTTCCTGAAGATTTCACACACACATACACAAATCATCATCCCATTTTCTCTTATTCCTCTCTCAAAAATTAACAAGATCAGGAGCTACAAGCAGTAGCAGAACCCAAACTTTAAAACCAATAACAATAACATCATCATCATCATCTCGCGGTATCATCATCAACATCATCATATATCATTGTAAGGAAACCTTATATCCTTCAATTTCTTGTTTATATCTTGTGATCTAACATGATTATGCTCCAAAATCTATACATATAACACTACAAATTGATGATCATATATTGATTGTTCATGAAGTGGGTTATGAAAACCAAAGCTTACAATCCAAAATTCATATATGGATACATGATTATGTGTAATGATAAGTAGTTAAAATGCAATATATATGATGTTATGATATTGGAATGGTGTAAAAATGAGATAAAATTCAAAACAAAAGCATGTATATATATGTATATATCACACAGACCACGAACATAGTGAAATGGGACGAAGACAGACCAACCCGATCGGTTGGCTTGGGCCAGCCGATCGGCTGGAATTGATGAGCCGAACGGCTCAACCAACTGAGCCGAACGGCTAGGTTGCGTTGAGCCGAATGGGTTGCAACTTTTTATCCGAACGAATGGGTTGGGGTGTTTGGGCCGAATAGTTAATGGACTAAATAATTGGACTGGACCGAGTGAGACTTGAATTGGGCCGAAGGCTTCAGCCGTATGGCTGAAGGCCCAAGCTGAACGATTGGGCTGGGCTGTGGACTGTGAGCTGAGCTGGGTAGCAAGCTGGGTCGGATACTTTTGGGGCAAAGAATTATATTTTGGAAATGAGATAATAATACGACTTGCGATATATTAATAACTTATAAATAAGTTAGACTCGAGACAAAAATATTGGACCTTAAGACTTGCACCAACAAATGATAAATATATATATATACATAACACACACACATATATATATATATAACAAACTTGATACATTTTTACTATCCTTAAAACTCGATTCGAAATCATTAACAATGATATAATTAAACGTACACGTTAATCTTTTAGAAAACAATGATATTTATTTTATTAACGAAAATAAATACGAGGAAATGTATAAATGACGTAACATATCATTTTAAAGATATTATATAGTATATATAACAAGTAACGAACTTTATATATACATACACATACACATGTATAACTAGAACTCAAAATTTGAATATATCATATTCACAAATGGATGTTTTCTTAACAAATGAAAACCTACACATTTTTATACATAAAAAACGTATTGAAATTATATATATATATATATATATATATATATATATATATATGTATATATATATATACATACATACGACACTTGTAAAAATATATATACATATGGATTACACGTTTAACAAACGCATGAATCAATAATATACAACAAGTATATTTGCACAAGTATACATATATAAAACAAGATATGTGCAAAGGGAACAAAACGACATCCAATTATATATACGACTACATACGTGTATATACACTTGACAAAGTATACGATGTGAGAAATAGTAACAATATTTCAATACAATGTCACCAACGAATTCAACGACTTACATTATTAAGAAATCAACAATTTCTTCAAACAAACAAACTGTTAACATAAGTTGATTAAACAAATCAAACGTACTTATGTTAATACATTTATTTTACATAGGTTAACATACCTTGGGCGATTATCAGTCGACTGCTAGCATTCATACCGAGCAAACCACAGTGAGTTTACAGCCCCTATTTTTAAATGTTTTCTGCTTTTAAACACAGGGGTGTTAAACATAGAAATTGCATGCCAACACATGCAACCAAATTATAAATGCTTGATTTCTTTATACAACTATTGATTATTGAAATTACATTTTTACAACTGTTTTGGGAACTAGACAACGTATCCTAGTACGGACCTAGACTTGAAATGTATGCATGAAAGACCTTATGTCATGCAGACTGTAACCATTAGCTAGGTGACTCTAGCCACTGAGTATACGAATAGTACTATTGCCGTGATGACCCTCCTACGGTGGAGCGTATACTTAAATGTCCGTTCAGGAAAACAACATAAGTTCTGGTTGTGGTTTGGTTATAGGGTTAGGTCGCGCTACTTTAACTTGTGAGGTTTAGCTCACCTTACAGGGGATCAGAGTCTAAGCAAATTCCCACATACTTTTAGGAAGAACGAATCCTACAACTGTTAAATACCAGAAAACAAACCGGCAACTTATTTTATACTGGTAAACAACCAGTTATATGCTTTTTAGGGTAACAACCCTACATAACTTGTATTTTATAAATGAATAACAAGTCATTACAAACTTGGTTTAACTAACCACATACACATACAAACCTGTAAATTCACTCAACATATTTGTTGACGACTTCTCTATGTTTTTCAGGAAATTAGTTGGGTAAGTAATCGCATGCATTCAGGATGGACAACCCTGGACTACTTAGGATGCCACATACTGTTGGGACCGCTTTTGGGGATTTCATTTGTATAACTGCAGACATTGCGGCCATACTTAAGAAATCTTATTTTAAACTTATGTATTATTGTTAAAACTAAAATGTTTTAAACTCTACTACTACTGTTACGACTTACATAGTCGTACTACTTTTGTAATAACTGTTAAACTTGGCATCCTTGATAAATAAAGTTGTGCGATAACCATATGCTCTGAGTATGTATGTATTTGTTGGTTGAAAATACTGTTCGCAACCCCGCCACGTAATTAAAGCTTCCGCTCACTTAATTAGTACTGATTGTAATCACCGTTTGGCGGGGTGTGACAGACTTGGTATCAGAGCCATTGGTTATAGCGAACTAGAAGTCTTTAAGTGACCTAAAACCTTAGAGACCTAGACTATAGCCTTGGCTAAAACATTCATTGCATGCATATAAACTTTGCATACATCTAACATACAACTGACACGTCACCTACGAATTCTTTTGTCTTAGCATGTCGAGACATAGTCCGATCTACTTGTATCCTTCTGATGAGGAGCCGACTGAGGATTTCTACCATAGCGACGCTAGCTCCGGAGCTGTGAGTCCACCAGTTCACCCGAGAGCTCTATCTGATGACACCGGTGATGCCTACATCACCCTACCACCTACTGCACCTGTGGTCCCACCTTCTACTGCTCCCACTGACCCTACCACTCGTATGTTAGGGTCTACCTTTATGGCGACATGCCATATGACTGCTGGACCTTCCAGAGGACCGGTACCTAGAAGGACACCACGGATGTGTGTCCGAGACTTCCCTAGAGGACCACTTGCGCCCCGTGATAAGGCACCGATGGTAGAGGAGAGAGAGATACATTGCGATGAGCCACCACAGAAGGTACCTAGGTTTGCTCACTTGGAGTGGATGACTCCTATGTTAGGGCGGTGGAGGTCGTTGGAGGGTTTTCCTTCTAATTTTGAGACCGGAGAGTCCTCCCGATCCTCCGCACCACTGCCTACTATTGGAGACCCTGTAGAGTTGACCCTCCCTAACATTGTGGCTGTGATTCGCACCTTGTTTCGTATGTCTGGTAGCAGGGATGTTCACCTTGCAGAGCTACAGAGCGATGTCTCTCGTCTGGATGGAGACATGATAGACATGCATGAGCGTTGCCACTTCTTGTTGAGCAACGTGGTTGCTGCCAGAGAGATAGCTGAGACCGCACGTGCTCGTGTCAGGGTACTGGAGAGACGTGCAAGGACAGCAGGGTTGATGATTGGAGCTAGTGTGATGATAGTTGTGCTGAGGACAGCTGTGGGATTGTTTTTACCTTATTTTCATTAGACCTACGTATGGCGGTTTGTGCCTACTAGGTATTAGATTGACTACTTTTGGATGATGGATATATTAGTAGGTCCATCACGTATTGTATAGACCTGTATCAGGTGGGTAGGTGTATGTATGTACTAGATATGTACAAGGTGGAAACTGTTGTTAGTATGGGTGTATGTATAGGAAAACCCATTGTCTTTTGTATAGCGCTAACCGCTGATGGGTCGTATTAGGGATCTCATCTTATTTTGTATGAAACTATTGTATCAGCGCTATACCTTTTGATATAATATAACTTATGTTTGGTTATATTTCGTGTTCATTACAATTAACAACGACTATAGTATTATATCTACCCTTATATAAGTGTGTTAGAAATGATAACCAATCAATAACACTTGAAATCATTCCTTGAAAACCATAAAACATACCACACTTTGATTATTGATTCTTATCTTGATTTCCTTTGAACTTGATTGTGTTAAATGACAATGAAAAGAAATATGTATTGGCACAATATAATGACGCCTGGCCAACGTGATTATAATGTACTAAGTACATATGGGCATTTCAAAGTCGTGTAACATATGATGCAAAATCATGTTCCTCAATCCTTCATACTATTTCCTTGTTAAATAATGTGAAATCTTGTTCATCACATTCATTATCTTCGCATTGAGTTCTGCATTTTTCATCGCAGAACGGAATCATACCACCAAAACGACGGATGACTAAGAACAGTCGACGAACGACTACTTCTTCCATTCCTGAAATTGTTCCCCCACCCAACAACAAGGAAACTACTGAACAAATGATCGCGCGTCGAATAGCTGAAGGTATTGCTGAGTTTGAATCAAGCCAAAATCGCGAGAATGGAATGAATAACAGCGGATCTACTCCTGTTAACGCTGAGGCACCTGCGACTACTCACCGAGGGTGTTCATACAAGACATTCCAGGCTTGTAAGCCAGTTACTTTTCGTGGCACCGAGGGTGCTATTGGCATTATATACTGGATAGAGAAAACAGAGTCGGTATTGGACATTAGTGACTGTTCACCTGACTGTATGGTGAAATATGCTACCTGCACCCTTGCTGACAAAGCTCTTACTTGGTGGAACAGTCAAGTCCAATCACTTGGACGACCAGCTGCCTACTCCATGTCATGGGGAGTACTGAAGAACATGATGTTGGAAGAATTCTGTCCCCATAGCGAGATGCAGAAAGTTGAAACTGAATTATGAGACATTAAAAATGGTTGGTGCTGATGTCACTGGGTATACCACTAGATTTCAAGAGTTAGCACGATTAGTGCCACATATGGTGACACCCGAATTCAAACGCATTGAGCGTTACATCTGGGGACTGGCACCTCAGATCCGTAGCCTGGTTACATCATCAGAACCTGCCACATTCAGGAGTGCTATTACTCTAGCTCAGAGATTGACCGATGAGGCGGTCAGAATGGGAACATTAAACAAAAAGGTTATGACAGGGAAGGTTGAGCCAAACAGCACTAAAGCTGGTAGTTCTGGAGGTGCAAAGCGTAAGTGGAACGGCACAGGGAGCGACCGTCAGGGTCAAACAAATAAGAAAGGATCTGGAAACCTAAAGTCCTATGCTGCCACCACTGTGGAACCAAAACCATACCTGGGTAACAAACCAAGGTGTGACAAGTGTAACAAACACCACGAGGGTGAATGTTGGTATTGCAACAACTGTAGAGGTTGGGGTCACAAAACCCAAAACTGTAAGGTTAACCCTACACCTAGGGAAAACACAGAGCGCCAAAATCAAGGGTGTTTTGAATGTGGAGAAAAGGGGCATTATCGGAATCGTTGCCCTCGACTTAATAATCAAAACCGCAACACCAACAACCGCAACAATGATAACACGTAAAAAGTCATGTTTTTACGTATGTTATCTTCCACATTTTAGGCAAAAAGTTAACAAAAACATACTTAAAAGGACATTATTCATAAAGTTTTGCTAACTAAGTCAAAACGGAGTCGATGTTTGTAAAATAACTAAAAATGGCATGAAAAACGTAAGAAACCAGGCAAAACTACTTTATCGCACCTCCGTTCATTCATTTCAATGCATCTTGAGCTACGCTCCGAGTTAGGACCTCGAACTTATGTCATTTTCTTCGTTAGGAAATCACGAAAGCGTGGACATAAGAAACACTCAAAACGGATAAACGACGAAGAAAATATGCCCGAACAAAGAAACAAAGAACCGAAGGGCCAGGATACGGCTGAACACAGCCGTATACGGCTAAGCCAGACCGTATACGGCTGGACACAGACCGTATACGGCCTGTGCAGACCGTATACGGCCTGTGCTCAGCCGTATACGGGCTAGCTCAGCCGTATTCACCCTATGCACAACCGTATACGACCCAGTTCAGCCGTATTCACCCTAGCTCAGCCGTATCGTGCGTTTGGGTGATAAAAATCTGATTTTTATTCGCCTTTGCAATACGGTTGTGCGTTTCATGGTTAGGATACGGTCGACGGATACGGCTGTGCGATCTCTATATATAGAAGCCTCATTTCATCATTTCAAAAAACAAACACACATCTCACACTTCACATCTCAACAATCTTCGTTTTCTTACATTTTTTATATTTTTACTCTCTCTCTAGATTAGTTGAGATAGTTTCTCTCTCTAGGGTTTTCTCTCTCTAGAGAGATAGATAGTTAGTTGGTTAGCAGTAGAGAAAGAAGGAAAGCTGGTATTGTAATCACAGTGTAATATGAAACATTCTTGGTGCAAGACTCTGCCTTTCTTTTCAGCTGTTACTCTGCTCAATTTTACTGGTGATATCTGTCTTTTCATACTTATACTATGTCCGAATTATTTCTGCCTGTTTGTATAATGTATGTTATTGTTATTGCCACGCTTATTGAGTAAGTGTGTTGTTGCGGTTGTTGAAATGTAGATAGTTAGAAGTAGGGATGATGTTGAATTAATCTTTAAATCTATATAATTGGGGATTGTTATATTTGTTATGTCTAAACTTATCATGCATCTAGACTTAGCTATGGATCACCCTTTCCAGTCCTTCGCGTGACTACTACTTTAGGCTTAGAACCTGATCAACTCTAGGTACAGTAGGAAGTTATCTGTGTTATAGTAAAGAAGCCGTGTATGTCACTGTAATCCGGCTGTAATACTGGGCAAATGCCCCGGAAAGAGCCGTCTGTGCCAACACTGTGGATTACCTAGAGACCCTAGAATATGGCTAGAAATCAATATAGTTGTGGAAATGTTACAGTACACAGTCTGTCTACCCCTGTAACTGAAGCTGTGGAAATACTTTAACATTGTACACCATATCTGTACCTAGGGATGAAAAGCTGTGGAAACACCATAGTACACCGCAAGTACATCCTTGGTTACATGAATATGTGGAACTGTTTAAGTGCAGTACATCGTGAATGGTTCCTAGGTTGGTACGATGTGGAAGGAGTATGCATTGTACACCGCTGGTGTTCCTAGGGCTGAATGACTGATTGCAAAGGAGAGGCTAGATCATGACAGAAGTAGTTGAACTAATCAAACGTAAGGAATGAGTCTGGAGATGAAAGTCAAGCCCAGCAGTGGTTCAGGATTCTTAAAATCCCTAGACTCTACAAAACTGATATTTTATAATAGCAAGTTAAATAATCTGAACATGTTTAGGAAATGGCATTTACATTTAGGTGTTAAGAACGGTCAGAATTACCTGTGTGGCAGTCTGTTACCTTATTCCTGCACCCTTCAAGGGTCATTTGTCCACAAAGACAGTGTGGAGGGTTGAGCAGCCTGTTCTGATCAGAATCATGATAGACTAGGTCTCGTGACATACTAATTCTGGTACATAACTAGAATGAGTAGGGTTCTAGTGTTTACACCCATAATGCATCTGTTTATTAACTAAAAATGTCCCCAATTATCTTTATAATAAGCATCATCCCCGTAACTGATTATTGAAGTTTCAACCGCCGCAATTCTCTATCTGTCTACCTAGCTACCGATTCTTCTCTATCTTATTTACTTTTCCTGTCTTTAGTTAATTAGTTAATTAAATTAGAAAACCCCCAAAACCTACCTATTTGCACAAAACCCATCCTAAAAGCAAAACTCTATCTTTGGCATCACTTCGTTTTAATTCGCTCCGATTTAAGAACGACCTCGAGTTATACTTACTGCTTGCTCACCCTGTGTGGTAGGTAGTACTTATAAATTGAGTCCCCAGCTCTTTATAAATTTAAAAATCCATACTCCCATGTTCAATTCTTCCTGAAGATTTCACACACACATACACAAATCATCATCCCATTTTCTCTTATTCCTCTCTCAAAAATTAACAAGATCAGGAGCTACAAGCAGTAGCAGAACCCAAACTTTAAAACCAATAACAATAACATCATCATCATCATCTCGCGGTATCATCATCAACATCATCATATATCATTGTAAGGAAACCTTATATCCTTCAATTTCTTGTTTATATCTTGTGATCTAACATGATTATGCTCCAAAATCTATACATATAACACTACAAATTGATGATCATATATTGATTGTTCATGAAGTGGGTTATGAAAACCAAAGCTTACAATCCAAAATTCATATATGGATACATGATTATGTGTAATGATAAGTAGTTAAAATGCAATATATATGATGTTATGATATTGGAATGGTGTAAAAATGAGATAAAATTCAAAACAAAAGCATGTATATATATGTATATATCACACAGACCACGAACAGAGTGAAATGGGACGAAGACAGAACAACCCGATCGGTTGGCTTGGGCCAGCCGATCGGCTGGATTTAATGAGCCGAACGGCTCAACCAACTGAGCCGAACGGCTAGGTTGCGTTGAGCCGAACGGGTTGCAACTTTTTTTCCGAACGAATGGGTTGGGGTGTTTGGGCCGAATAGTTAATGGACTAAATAATTGGACTGAACCGAGTGAGACTTGAATTGGGCCGAAGGCTTCAGCCGAACGGCTGAAGGCCTAAGCTGAACGGCTGGCCCAAGCCGAACGGTTGGGCTGGGCTGTGGACTGTGAGCTGGGCTGGGTAGCAAGCTGGGTCGGATACTTTTGGGGCAAAGAATTATATTTTGGAAATGAGACAATAATACGACTTGCGATATATTAATAACTTATAAATAAGTTAGACTCGAGACAAAAATATTGGACCTTAAGACTTGCGCCAACAAATGATAAATATATATATATACATAACACACACACACATATATATATATATATATATAACAAACTTGATACATTTTTACTATCGTTAAAACTCGATTCGAAATCATTAACAATGATATAATTAAATGTACACGTTAATCTTTTAGAAAACAATGATATTTATTTTATTAACGAAAATAAATACGAGGAAATGTATATAAACGACGTAACATATCGTTTTAAAGACATTATATAGTATATATAACAAGTAACGAACTTTATATATACATACACATACACATGTATAACTAGAACTCGAAATTTGAATATATCATATTCACAAATGGATGTTTTCTTAACAAATGAAAACCTACACATTTTTATACATAAACAACGTATTGAAATTATATATATATATACATACACACAACACTTGTAAAAATATATATACATATGGATTACACGTTTAACAAACGCATGACTCAATAATATACAACAAGTATATTTGCACAAGTATACATATATAAAACAAGATAAGTGCAAAGGGAACA
The DNA here is from genome assembly GCA_963422505.1 of Pseudognaphalium luteoalbum. Taxonomy (NCBI): domain Eukaryota; kingdom Viridiplantae; phylum Streptophyta; class Magnoliopsida; order Asterales; family Asteraceae; genus Pseudognaphalium; species Pseudognaphalium luteoalbum. The sequence goes on from OY730195.1 coordinate 108,682,231, forward strand.
AAACGACATCCAATTATATATACGACTACATACGTGTATATAAACTTGACAAAGTATACGATGTGAGAAATACTAACAATATTTCAACACAATGTCACCAACGAATTCAACGACTTACATTATTAAGAAATCAACAATTTCTTCAAACAAACAAACTGTTAACATAAGTTGATTAAATAAATCAAACGTACTTATGCTAATACATTTATTTTACATAGGTTAACATACCTTGGGCGATTATCAGTCAACTGCTAGCATTCATACCGAGCAAACCACGGTGAGTTTACAGCCCCTATTTTTAAATGTTTTCTGCTTTTAAACACAGGGGTGTTAAACATAGAAATTGCATGCGAACACATGCAACAAAATTATAAATGCTTGATTTCTTTATACAACTATTGATTATTGAAATTACATTTTCACAACTGTTTTGGGAATTAGACAACATATCCTAGTACGGACCTAGACTTGAAATGTATGCATGAAAGACCTTATGTCATGCAGACTGTAACTATTAGCTAGGTGACTCTAGCCACTGAGTATACGAATAGTACTATTGCTGTGATGACCCTCCTACGTTGGAGCGTATACTTAAATGTCCGTTCTGGCAAACAACATAAGTTCTGGTTGTGGTTTGGTTATAGGGTTAGGTCGCGCTACTTTAACTTGTGAGGTTTAGGTCACCTTACAGGGGATCAGAGTCTAAACAAATTCCCACATACTTTTAGGAAGAACGAATCCTACAACTGTTAAATACCAGAAAACAAACTGGCAACTTATTTTATACTGGTAAACAACCAATTATATGCTTTTTAGGGTAACAACCCTACATAACTTGTATTTTATAAATGAATAACAAGTCATTTATACAAACTTGGTTTAACTAACCACATACACATACAAACCTGTAAATTCACTCAACATATTTGTTGACGACTTCTCTATATTTTTCAGGAAATTAGCTGGGTAAGTAATCGCATGCATTCAGGATGGACAACCCTGTACTACTTAGGATGCCACATACTGTTGGGACCGCTTTTGGGGATTTCATTTGTATAACTGCAGACATTGCGGTCATACTTATGAAATCTTATTTTAAACTTATATATTATTGTTAAAAATAAAATGTTTTAAACTCTACTACTACTGTTACGACTTACATAGTCGTATACTTTTGTAATAACTGGTAAACTTGGCATCCTTGATAATAAAGTTGTGCGATAACCATATGCTCTGAGTATGTATGTATTTGTTGGTTGGAAATACTGTTTGCAACCCCGCCACGTCATTAAAGCTTCCGCACACTTAATTAGTACTGATTGTAATCACCGTTTGGCGGGGTGTGACATATCATGGCATCAAGGAATTTTATTGGTGGCCGAATATAAAAGCCGAAATCGCCACATACGTCAGCAAGTGTCTCACTTGCTCGAAAGTCAAAGCCGAATATCAAAAACCTTCTGGTTTATTCCAACAGCCCAGCATTCCTGAATGGAAATGGGAACAAATTGCCATGGATTTCATAACCAAACTACCAAAGTCAACGAGCGGTTGCAATACCATTTGGGTGATCGTCGATCGTCTCACGAAATCTGCTCACTTCTTGGCAATCAAGGAAACCGACAAAATGGAACGCCTCACACGAATCTACATCAAAGAGGTTGTTTCTCGACACAGTATCCCAATCTCGATTATCTTCGATAGGGATAGTCATTTCACATCTCACTTTTGGAAATCACTTCAAAAATCATTGGGTACCCGTCTTGATATGAGTACTACATACCACCCTCAAACCGACGGCCAAAGTGAACGAACAATTCAAACACTGGAAGACATGCTACGAGCTTGCGTAGTTGACTTCGGTATAAACTGGGAAAAATATCTACCGTTGAGCGAGTTTTCGTACAACAACAGCTATCACATCAGCATTAAGGCTGCACCTTTCGAGGCACTGTACGGTCGTAAGTGCCAATCACCGATTTGTTGGACCGAAGTAGGAGACAGTCAACTCACTGGTCCTGAGATCATTCACGAAACTACTGAAAAGATCTTCGAGATCCAAAACAAACTCAAAGCCGCACGTGATCGTCAGAAGAGTTATGCTGACGTGAGACACAAACCACTCGAGTTCCAGGTTGGGGATTGAGTGTTACTCAAAGTTTCACCTTGGAAAGATGTTATCCGATTCGGTAAACGCGGGAAGTTAAATCCCAGATACATTGGACCATTCGAGATCCTCGAGAGGATTAGTTCAGTGGCATATCGATTGCAGTTGCCACCCGAACTCAGCAGCGTGCATCCCACTTTTCACATTTCTAACTTGAAGAAATGCCTGTCTGATGAGACACTCATTATTCCACTCGACGAGATTCGCGTCGATGACAAACTTCGCTTCGTTGAAGAACCCGCTGAAATCATGGACCGTGATCTCAAACAACTCAAACAAAGTCGTCTTCCCATTGTCAAAGTCAGGTAGAATTCGCGTCGTGGGCCGGAATTCACCTGGGAACGGGAGGACCAGATGCGACTCAAGTATCCTCAGTTATTCACTTACGCTACTTCAATCATGACTTCAAACTAAATTTCGCGATGAAATTCTCCTAACAGGGGGAGAATGTAACACCCGTCAAATTAGGACTAGTAATTAGTGCCTAATCAAGTGTAATACACGTACTTAGTTCGGTGTTAGGCAAATTAATGTATCAATATATATATTGTTGAATATATACAAGTATTCGATTTGATTAAATCGTACAAGTTTCAAATCGAATGCAATTCGGTTCAATTAATACGGACGTCGGTGAACAACTTTATTAAATAATATAACATTATTTAATAACCTATTTTATCCAAAATATTATTTACATAATATTTCAACTCAAATTCGTATCGTACAAACAATAATTACGCGATTAAAATAATAAACGTGCGAGCAATCGAAACAAGAGTAAGTTATATTTTATAACTCAAGTAAAAGTATTTGATGAAGTACTTCAACAAAAACCTTAATAAATATTCGTATTTTAAAATAATTATTTATACAATTAAACGATCGGGGAAACGAACACCGCACCGAGCGCAAACGCGGGGGTTAAAAATTTGGGAGATTTCCTCCCCTCCCTCCCCTAAAATCTGCCAAACCCCCCCCCCCCCCCCCCACTCCCCTTCCTTCACCTCACTTCACTCTCACTCTCTCTTTCTTCTTCTCCATTTTCTCTCAAAACATAAACCACCACCACCTCCTAAATTCCTTAAAAACTACCACCAAACGACCTCGAATCTTCACACCCATTTGGAAGAAAACGATCACGGAGTCACGATCTACATTTCCACCTTCTCGGATTTCTCCGGCGCTAAGTCGTAAGTTTTCCTACAAAACCAGAAACACTCCGATTTTACTTATTTTTACTTGTTTATGGTATTTAAGCTTACAATGTCCAAATATGGGTTGGGTAAAAGTTTCAAGTCAAACGGAAACCGGAAAACACCTCTTGCGCTTGTTTTCCGGGCAACAGCGCGTTATGTCGCAGAGGCTCCAGGCCACCTGCGACATAAACTTTGATGTCGCTAAATTAGGTCTTATGTCGCATATAGAGACATAAGCCATTATGTCGCACTAATCACGGATGTCTCATATAGCGACACAAATGGTTATGTCGCAAAACTTATTCCCGTCGCATATAGCGACACAACGCCTTATGTCGCATTAAATTGCGGATGTCGCACTTAGCGACACAAAGCCGTATGTCGCACACTATGTTGCATAAATCAGAAACTTGAAGACAAGGATTTTTACTAAGTGTCAAACTTATGTAATTTCAAACACTTATACGATACGACTTTTTAAACAGATCAGAATACGTTTATGAACATGAACACTCGAAATCATAATAATAATAATATTGAGATTATTATTATTACAATCAATCACCAAAGGGCCGTACACATTTTCAAAACATAATCAAATCAACCAAGTCGTAGTAACTTGGATAAGTTAAACAACCAAATCGTAGTAATTTGGAAAATCAAATCAACCAAGTCGTAGTAACTTGGACAAGTTAAACAACCAAATCGTAGTAATTTGGGACAATTCAATCAACCAAATCGTAGTAATTTGGACATTCTAGTTGGACGAACAACTACAAAGGTGGCTTTTCGAGATACCTACTCATGTTTATAACCATCGCGTGTCTTGGACACCCCCAGGTTACAAGTCTTCGGACATCAATTCACGGATAATCAAACAAGTTTATTAAGTTAAACTTCTCAAGGCTCAGGTGAGTCTCATAGCCCCTATCTTACGAATTTCATCAGGGGTGTGATTACATTGCTCGTTTTTGTTTTACAATATGAACGCAAGTACAATACAAATCAAATACTACATGAGTTGTTTTCACTAATCATTTCAAAGCCCTCCAAAACATAGTTTGGTAATACATCTGTAGCGTGAATGTTAGTATATGATATCATATAGGATTGACAATCCTCATTCGGGTTAGCACACACTAACTGGTCAAACGGATGTATTAGCATTTGGGAAGACGAGTGTAGATTAGGCAATCGTAGGAGGCACTCAGTTGGGTTTCCTTAATTGGACCTAACACTCAACTTAAACTCAGACTATATGCTCATGGTTGTATAACTTTTATTTTGCTTAATTGCATTTTAAATTCATTTAAATCTTGCGGTTCATACAAATATGTGTTGACATACAAACCTGTGAGCTCACCAGCGATTCGCTGACCCATTTTAGCATGTATCACAGGTACTCAGCAGTAGGTTGGCTGCCCAATCATGGATCATTAGCTCGAGTCTGCATTCAAACAAACCAGAGATTTAATTGCATTATTATATTTTGTATAGATTAATTATGTAATGTAAATCTCTCAATTTCAAGGAACTGAGCTAATGTAAACAATATTTTTGATGTAAACTTCGGTTTTATCAATACAATGTAAAACGACGCATTTAGTGGTCGTTCATTATATCTTTGTGCTTGTCATTATTGATTAGTCGCGCCCCAACCCGATTTGCTTCCGCAACCCGAATTTGGACGAAATTCTCCTAACAGGGGGAGAATGTGACACCCGTCAAATTAGGACTAGTAATTAGTGCATAATCAAGTGTAATACATGTAGTTAGTTCGGTGTTAGGCTAATTAATGTATCAATATAGATATTGTTGAATATATACAAGTATATATTGAACTAGGTTGGTATCAGTGCCTAAGGTTATAGTGAACTAGTTTAAAAAGTCCTAGATTGGTATCAGAGCCTAAGGTTATAGTGAACTAGGTTGCATTTAGTGGACCTAGACTATGATCGTTAGACAGTATTCATTATTAAGTATGATTAGGTTCAGTGGGGGTGCGACAGGTTTGCACAAAATAACATTCCCCGTCCCTGTGATTTTTTTGACCAAGGGCATCCCTAAACTTCCAATTTGTTGCGTGAGGAGTCCTTGTTAGTTTAGTCCGTTAAAGGACTTCGAGTGTAATAATTTTAATGGTAGAGGCTATTAGTGTAATTTTTAGTTTTTAGTCATAATAATTATTTAATATCTTTTTAGTTGAAATTAAGTAGTTTTAATAAACTTTTCAAGTTAATTTAACTATTTTAATTGATTTTATTAATTGTTATTTTTTGTGATAATTGAAATTATTAACTTGTTTATTCTAGTTTCAAATCCGAAATTTCGGATAGTTGAACTCGGATATCTGAATATCCAAAATTTATTACTTTTAAGCTTTCAAATCGAGATTCGCTATAGATTCGGTTGCTAAGTACGTATAATTAACCAAAATACTCTACAATTCTTCCATTTAGAAAGTATTTTAATCATTTCTTGATGTTTTGCAAATAATTTGTATACTATGACGGCAAAGTTACCTATTAAAATGAGAAAAAATTTAAAAGTTTTGAAAATTTCTGAAACTAAAAAAGTTTTGAAAATTTCGGATATCGGATATCCGAAATATCCGAAAATTTTGAAACATACTACCCGAATCTGAAAATTCGAAAATACGAAATTTTAAATATCCAAAATTTTAGATATTTTCGGATTACAAATACTTTTGTACACCCCTACTAAAAAGTGAAAACGGACACAAGATATGTGAAATCGAAACTAGAATAAACAAGTTGACCATTTCAGTTGTCACAATTATTTTTTTTTTAAAATCAATTAAAATAGTTAAATTAACTTGAAAAGTTTATTAAAAAAAGCTTTGCTTAATTTCAACTAAAAAGGGTTTTAAATAATTATTATGATTAAAAAATAAAAATTACACAAATAGTCTCTTCCATTAAAATTATTACATTCAAAGTCCTTTAACGAACTAAACTAACAATCGTTAGTCAGAAGGACTCCCTACGCAACAAATTGCAAGTTTAGGGATGCCCTAGGTAAAAAAAACCGGGGACGGAGAGTGTTATTTTGTGCAAATCACGGGGACGATCCACACAATTTTGTCTAAAATTAATAAAGTAAAAACTTTAAAATGTACAAAAAGGTATATGAAGCGGCTCCAGGTGTATTGTTTGGGATAGTGAAAAATACAACAAACAACTTGATACATACACCAATACAACAACTTTGAACTCAACACTACTTTAATACTCCGTTAGAGTCAATGTGTTCAGTTTGATTATGCACATTGTTTTAGAAATCCTACTAACTACATTTTTTATTATTCAAATATTATCTTTATCTACTAAGGTTTCTATTGATTGGTTGTTACATGGAAGTGGACATTTATTTGTGATAATCCAAAATAATAATCTAATGAGAGTGAGACAGACAATATATATCTTTTAAAAAAATCTTTTGTACGTGTATTTTTTATTTTGTACGTGGATATTAATTTGTGACAATCCAAATTAATAATCTAATTTGAGTGACACAGATAATATATATCTTTCAAAAAAGCTTTTGTACGTGTATTTTTTTATATTATCTTTTTCCTTAGCGTTCTTTGTCACTTTCTAAGTTTAGGGTTCTTTTCGTAAACGTAATACAAAGTATACAAAAAATTAATTATATCATAAACCAATTGGAAATCGTAGAATCGATCAAATCATCAATTATCATCAAGTATCATAATATTATCACAAAAAACTTCCATGCAAAAATCATCGAAACAATAAATTTAAATGTCGTTACACTTGCCCTTCCCATTCTTTTGTTGGTAGTGCTTTCAGTGACAAAATCCTCCCCTGTTGTCACCTTTTAGTGACACAATTTTTCGCGATCAAAATTCCGCTAGGAGGACTACTCACTACGAATTTACAATGACCATGTAACCAATACGAGTACCGGAAAAACCCACCGATATTTGATGTTGTTCGAAGATAACTCTTTAGTTCATACAAGATCCGCCCTGTTCGTATTTGTTCGTTTAAATGTGCAACATGTGTTCTTGAAAACTTGATTTGGCTACTAACCATATGAACATCTCTAAGCTCGTAACTTTTTGGCGACACTGATAAAGGGTCAACATATCTAGCAGCGATAAGTGTACCTTCAAAGTAGAGATTAATGACCATATAACGAAATTCGACGTTTACTTTCTTATTTGGATTAGTGAAATTAGCTAGTATAGTCATGTCACCGTTAAGAAGATATCCAAGATCAAGATAAGCTGCATTGAGGCTCGCACTTGAAATGTCGAATTTTGGGTAATGTGGACGGAAAGCAAGGTAGACTATTAGAAGAATCAAGCCTCCAAGTATTATAATGATCCAAAATAAAACACAACATATGGCGACAAGCCATGTTAGGCGTTTGGTTTTTCGAGGCGGTGGAACCCGTAGAGGTGGTGACGGGTAGTGGGAGACACCTGGACGGTGGTGGGTGGTTGGTGGTGGTCGCGAGTGTGGTCGGCCCTTTGGAGGTACAGTTACTGGTCCTGGTCTTGAACCTGGTGCCGGTGACGATGAGAATATTGGTAAACGAGTGTTTGGCTCCTGTGAGTGTGGTAAAATTGGATCCGCTGGGTGGTGGTACGATGGTGCTGGTGCTGGTCCTGAACCTTGTCCCGGTATTGGTGCCGGTGACGGTGAAAATATTGGTAAACGAGCATTTGGCTCTTGTGAATGTGGTAAAATGGGACCCACGGGACGTGGTGAATGAGACGGAGGAGATTGTCTAAACCGTTGCGGTAATTGTGATGCTGGAACGGCTGGACCATTTTCTGGGTCGTGGAGTGGGGCATATCGTTGGACCCGAGGTTGGAAATGAGGGTTGGTCTCACGATACATGGATGGGTCGAAGTGGTTTGGTATGAAAATGTGAATGATGATCAAGTTATGAATAATTGAGGTGACTTGAAACTAAAAGTAAAGTAAAGAATCAAAGAATTGTTTAGGCAGGGAAGGCAAGTAATGTAGTTGATACCGAGCTTTTTGGGGTCTAAAAAGTGCCAGTTTGTCCCACAGGCCCACACCATACAGCCACGGCCACCTAGCCCATTGGCAAAAATGAAGTAACAAAACGTAGACTTTAATAAACACGGACTATTTACTTATTTAGTCATATGACTATGGTTAGGTGTCACAAAACATTGATTCTTTTATCTCAAAAGTGACCCATTCTTACATTTTAGGCGACTTTGGAATACACTTTGCATGGCTTAAATGGACCAAAATTGAAATATAAATTTCTAACTAGATAGATATAATAATAAGAACTAATGGGAGTAATGTTAAAGAGGCCTAATTACAATGATCTAAAAGTAGGCATAATTTTCTAATCGGTTGAATTGAATCTCTCTCCTAATCTCATCCAATCAATATTTCAAACCTACCAATCACATCTTTAGGTCATTATTTAGTCTCACAAATTTAGGCAAGCCAAACTAAGCTGTTTTAACTCAAACATTTCATAATGTGTTCCTTAGAAACCGTATGTTATAAATTTCCCAAATGATACACTTATCGAGTTTTTAGCAATTGATCATTCGAGTAATCAAGAAGTTGAATGGTCGTCATTAACCCAGCCTTGAATCAACCTTTAACTTTAGACTGTCTTTTCTCTATGACGAAAAACCCAACTAGAGACAGCAAAGCAAAACCAGAGAAGCAAATGGATGCAATATCGAGTGAAACATGACGGCCGCTTATTCCTTGAATTTTAAATAAGTTGTCACTCTTCTTATCATTAGTAGTTTGCCCATAAGCCATCTCTTCATCGAAAGAATTATAAGCATACACTCTCACAAAATATGTAGCTGTAGGCATATCTTTCTCGAGCTCCCACTTAAACCCTTCAACATTCCTCTCATATGGTTTGTCGTAGATAGTGAATTGACATGTTTTGTCTTTCTTTAAATTGTCAACCGTTCTTCTCCATTTTCGGTCCACTTGGCTTATTGGTGCGTAACAAAGCTTCACCTTTGTTATCTTATATGATTCATCGGTTTGGTTTGTGATAGTTTGGTTCAACCCAAAGTTAACGATTATATGCTCTTCCCCTGCTTTTAAAACTGCAAGTAACATATTCATTTAGTCGCTAAAAAAAACCCTATGTGTGCAAATAATTGTAAAATAGCTAAGTAAACAAATATCGATACAGTTCTACAAATCACAAAGAAGTAACTTATAGTGTTTCTATAATAACTTATATACAAATCAAAATTCACAAACGAGTTATTAGTTTTAATAGGTTCGACTCTAATATTCATATTGCGCACGAACGTGCCACGTACATAAGCAATTATACTACTCAAAATTCATGAGATTACGCAAACAAAAATGAGTATAAGATGAGTGCAATCTTTACCTTGACCTTCGGTGGCCGAGGTGACGACAAAAAGAGACTCCGGTAACGATGAGAATAGCACCTCTCCATTGCTGATCTTTGACAAGAAGAAGAGAATAACAAAAGCTTTGAGCAAAGGAGATTCCATATTAGACAAGAAGGTGAGAATTTAAGATCTTTATGATAGGATAATTTGTAGACTTAATATATATGAATGGTGCTGATTTTGTGAAATGTGATGTATATGGTCAAATTTGTCACCTTAGACTTTAGTGTTCATAGTTAATGTCCATGGTTGATATAAAGTTGTGGTCTTAAAAGTCTCAATCTTACACTCAACTTGTGCGTCTTTGGTAATTCGTGTTGCTCTTTGATACCAATTTTCAATGTTTAATGTTTTTAGCCTTTTATGTGCTTGATTGTTTTTTTGTACGCTTCCTAGATTGACTTTGATGATAAATTTTGGATTGTTTTGAAGTATAAAGTCACTTTGGATTATTGCCCATCTACCAAAAAGCGATTTTCAACTATGAAATTCTCCTCACATGTTTAATTTAGATTATGATTTATCAATATAATTCAGAAAATTATGATATTGCTTCATACATTTTAACTAAATTTAGTTTAAAATAGGTTGTTAAATTCGTAAGAGGAGTATTCGGTCTAGACGGGGAGTACTCGGATCGAATTTTATTATAGTTATATAATGAATTTTAAAAATATATGTTTAAATTGGTTGAGGAATGACACTAAAAAGTGAGCCTGGTGGAAAATGAAATGATCCAAACATTTAATTGGACTAAAAACTCTAATTTAAAAGTATTTTAAAATAAAACTAAAATGTAACCCAGTTTGAGTTTGACTTTGAGTGAGTAATCCCAAGTTTGAGCCATTTTTCCGAGTTTGATCATGTTTTTCCGAGTTTGATTGAGTTTTTCACGTTGACCGAATTTTTTCGTTCCCTCGTACCACCTTCGAGTTACGACTCATTCAACTTTGTCGACATGCCCAAGTATTACAACCCTATTAGGCGAGTCCCAACAATGTGTCGGTTTACAAACCGACGTGCGTCACAAAAATGACACGATCGGCAAGGTCGTGTCACTTTGTGTGTTAGTTACCCTTGCATCGGTATAGCGACCTACAAATTGACGCGTCGATTATTATTATTTTTTATTTGGTGTATGAAAATGAATTTTTATTGATAAATGTGAGACTCAAAATCTAAAGTGACACAATCACTTTTTGTACCATTGTGTTGGTAGTGTATTAATTTAGAAAGTGCCGAGATGAAGCCAAGGTGACACAATTTACACAAAAGTGACAACTCACCGTCGGATAGTCGTTAACCCGGACCACACTCTCTTTTGTTCCCATTTATATTAGGGGTGTTATAGGGAAGGATTATTCGGATTTTGGATCATTCGGTTCGGATTCGTCGGATGTTGGACAATCACAAGTTACCCGTAACCCTAACCGAATAAAAAATGAATTAATCGGATATAAGTTAAACGGACTCAGATTAGTGTTCAGATTAATCATAATTAGCTCAAGTTAATTGTGTGATATCAATTGGGACCGAATTTAACAGATAAACATTTAAGTTTTAATAGATAAAGCTCCCATTGCTTTGTGTATTTGAGTTGTCGGTAGGTGGTGCCGTGGTGAAAATGTGATGAGGTGGAGGTCACAACTCAAGTGAAGGGTGTTACCATGGGGCTCTTATAAATTCGTAAAACTAAAAAAAATACATCAAGACACTATCTCATGCTACTTTTATTATGTGATATCTCACTTTGATATTTAATCAATCAAAAAAGACTTTAATTGAATAAATTTAATATTTGGTTGGTGAAATGTCTAGTTAGTGAAGAATTTACCTGCAAAGTCAAAGTGGACATTTTGAATGGGACTAATGGTATATAATATTGAATATTTTATTACGAAGTTTCGATATGATGCACGTAAAATATACATGAAAATAGAAACAAGAATCTAATGCTAATCTCGAGAATGAAAAGAACAAAAGAAATTAAATACTACAAGTTCACGTGGGTATTTCTTTGTTTCCACAATCCATAAAGACATGTTTGCCCCTTATCTTGTTTAATACTTCAATTTGTGATTTCTGAAATTTGATAACCACATATGGAGCATGATGGCAGCAACGCTTGTATGCTAAAACATGTTTTGTTGTTGTGCCTTCTAATTTTAGTATCAAATCAGCATGTTGATACCACTATTACCAATTACCCATGTGATTTGCCAGCAATATTCAACTTCGGAGACTCAAACTCCGATACAGGTGGCTTGGCCGCGGCTTTTGGCCAGGCTCCTCCGCCTAATGGGGAGACATATTTTCATCGTGCGGTTGGTAGATACTCTGATGGTCGTCTTGTCATCGACTTTATAGGTATGCAATTCTGACCATCCCAAAATGACTAGTTAGAGTTTTTTAGAAAAATTTAAAATGATACATGTTCAGGCCCTCTTCCCAAAAGGATAACATCTGCGGATGAATCTTCTGAACTAAGAAGTCCTTAGCTATTCCTTTGGCCTATAATAAGAAAGGTCCATCAGAATGTCATTCCCGTAAAGCGAATAGGTTATGCGGCTAACGACAATAAAACTACAAGTACAAGAATCCCAGAGTATTATAGAATGAGACGATGAGTGTAGTTGTGGCATACTTGCCACATTTTTAGTATTTTAATTGTAGAAACTTAAACTAAATTCCGGTTTGAACATGACATTACTATTTTGCAGCACAGAGTTTGGGCATACAGTACCTTAGTGCATACTTAGATGCTTTGGGTTCAAATTTTACCCAAGGAGCCAACTTCGCCACAGGTGGTTCAACCATTAGACCTCAAAATACAACTCGGCGTCAAAGCGGTTTGAGCCCCATATCCTTAAACGTTCAATCATATCAGTTCAACGATTTTTTTGTTAGGTCTCAAACTATTCGCAAAGGTAACATCCCATTCCATACATATATAAATCGTTACGTGGCTTGTATGCTGTAATCATAAATTGCATGTCTTAAAACAGAGAATGTGGTCTTTAAGGAATTGCTTCCAACACCAGAAGCTTTTTCACGTGGTTTATACACGTTTGATATCGGACAAAATGATTTGACGGGTGGATTGTTCTTAAACTTGTCTATCGCTCAAGTCAAAGCCTCAATTCCTGATATCCTAGGTCAACTCAAAACCGTCATTAAGGTGGTGTGTAAGAATTAGCTACTCTGAAACCTATATCTTATATCATCTAGTGGATGATAATTGATCAAACTTCATACAATACTTATCAGCAATTTACAAATTTTCGTCCACAATATGTACCTAAAATTTTATTATTTATTCGGTTTTTACGTCATAGGATGTACATGATAGAGGAGGAAGATCCTTTTGGATACACAATACCGGTCCTATAGGGTGTTTACCGTATGTATTGGAACATTTAACAATTAAACCTGAACAATTGGACAATACCGGATGTGCTATTCCGTTCAATGAACTAGCCAAATTCTTTAACCGAAAGTTAAAAGATCTCTTGGACCAACTACACGAGGAACTACCTGAGGCCGCGATCACCTACGTGGATATCTATAAAGCAAGATATAAACTCATAAGTCAAGCAAACAAGCACGGTAAGTCTACGTTATTATGACACCCAAAAACCATTCTCCGTTTCATTCTTTAAATACGGAAATTTGATTATGTTAAGACAAACCAAACTGATTCATGCACAATAAATATTGTATTTCGACATCTTTAACCCTAATGTCCTGTTGTTGTATGTCAATTAACACATATTTATTATGTGTACATCATTTTATGTTGTGTATATATCACTTCCCTTTAGCTGATAGTTGTAGGCGTATTGGAAAATGTAGGATTTGAGCATCCTTTAAGAGCTTGTTGCGGCTTTGGTGGAAAGTATAACTATGATATACATGTTTTATGTGGAGGAAAAGTAAATGACAACGGGAAAGAGATAGTGGTCGGATCGTGTAAAGATCCATCGGTTATGATCATTTGGGATGGAATACATTATACCGAAGCAGCAAATAAGTGGGTTTTTGATCGTATTGTAAATGGGTCATTTTCTAACCCATCGGTCCCATTACATATGGCTTGCTATAGGAAATGAGACCAAACAATTTGATGTGCTAATGTGCACGATCCTAGAAACATTCGTTGTGTGGTTCAATAGGGCGACGTTCTAGATATAAATTTGATTTTTATCAAAATCGAAAGAGCTTTCTCTATCAGTCAGTTGCATGTTACATGTAAAAGGTGAATCACTTTTTACTCAGATGTATGCCACCTAACTCGAGTATTCCGTTACCATTTCAACACAATACACATGCAAATAACGATGAATGGCTTGAGCACTAAACAAAAGTATAAAAAAAATCACTTAATTAACCGATCGGTCTTTAGAATGTTAAAATAAAGTAGGAAAAGCTATTGACGTATAATTAGCATCAAATAGTTAAAAATTAAAATTACAGGACAAATACAAATAATCTTCTCTGGAACAATGTCTAATTCTTAACCAAAATTATCACATAGAAAAAAAATCCATATAGTATTTAATACTACCAACATTAAAAGTCAAGATAATCGAACATCAAAATTGTTAATTGATGGAGGCCCAAGTGTGGAAGAACAAGCTCTAATGTATTTGGAAGCCCAAGATTGTGTGACGAAAAGGGCTGCACGGAAAGGGGCATAACTTGGGCTACAGGGGTCCGTTTCAGGCCCATGAGCAGGCGAATCGAAGCTCGGTTCGAGGCCCACCAAGCCGCTAACAGCCAGAGGCGGTTAGCCCAATGCTCGAAGCCCAAAAACGGCTCCGTTTGGAAGATATAGGCTTTTTAATAAATTTTCTGTTCGAATTAGACTTTTGTTTTGGGTTTGTGGTTTGGCCCGTTATGTTTTATCGGCCCATTTAAATTTCTACTTGTTTATTATGGTTGGTATGACATTGTTTTGGAGTTAGTTTTCATTTATCAAAAATCAGATTTCACTCTCAATTTTGTGAATCAAAGTACCCATTCACGGCATTCTTTGTGAATCAACGTGATTCGGAAGAAATTATTCCTGGTATTCATAGGAATCAACAGGTTTAATTTGGTTATCCTTATTTCACGCTACATCATTAATCCACAACAATTATATTACATTACACTCACGGTAATTATATAAGCATAAAATTACACGATGATTAGTTGATTACTCAATATATCCGGCCCATGACGTTATGACCCGAACCAGATATCCAACACATACCAATCATTTGAGCAGTATTAATTGTTACTAGATAGTTTTATCTTTTATTGTAGGCGCGCGCTCTCTCTATCTCTCAAGTTCTGTTTTATTATACTTATACTTTTGTTGTGGTTCGTAGTGCTTTCACGTTATGAACTTTGATCTATGCAGTATCACGGTGTATTGTGCTCAGATACAATGTAACTAATGGCCCTATCACTTTGAATACAATCTCTGAACTTTGTCTATTTGGCAGTGGTGGCCAAACGGGTAGGGCTCATTTGGCTATGTCCAAATGGTTTTGGGTTAATACGGAAATATTTATTAAAACACTACAAATAAAGTTTGGTGCTACTCTTTTAAAATACTCTTACCAGCTTTGAATTAAGAGAAGGGTTTATTGTTTCGTTATGTATTAAACTTTACACTTTTTACTATTGCATGAGTCTAACTTTTAAAATTTCTATTGTATGTATTGAAATTGTAAATATCGTTTATTGTATTTAAACTTTCCTTTTTGGATAAGGCCAAAATAGGAAACTTTCTTTTTTTAACCTTACCCAAAAAGGAAAATTTACATACAATACAATAGACGATATTTACAAGTTTAATATACACGATAGAACAGTAAAAAGTGTAAAGTTTAATACATAACAAAACAATAAACCTTTAAGAATATATATATATATATATATATATATATATATATATATGTGTGTGTGTGTGTGTGTGTGTGTGTGTGTGGTTGGGGTCTGGTGAGAACAAGGAGATTCCGTAAGAACGGTGTTAACACATCTTAGTCATCTATTTTTTGATCAAAAAACCTAATTTTAGAGGTGACAATTTTGTAAATACTTTGAAGTTTGATTTTGGAGGGTTCACATCACCTTTGCTCATGTGAAGTTTTTTTTTAGCTTCACATCATTTTGTTCATGTGAAAGTTTTTTTTTAGCTTCACATCGTTTTGTTCATGTGAAGCTTTTTTATTTTCTTCACATCATTTTGCTTAAGTGAAACTTTTTTTTTTTAGCTTCACATCATTTTGCTCATATGAAGCTTTTTTTTTAGCTTCACATCATTTTGGTGAGGTTAAGTTTAATATTTTTTTTCTTAACATAAGATTACGATGCTATGAATTTCCATTTTATAGGTTCATATAGTTTTAATGAGATTAAGTATTCATTTTTTTGTTAACATTAGTTTTTGATTAACATTAGTTTTTGAGGTGTCGGTTTTTAGTACGCAAGTTCAAACTTTAAGATTTTACGTTTTCGGTTTTTGTCGGTTTGTTCCGCCATATGAATTTTACCATTTCTAGTTCACATCAAGTCTCACAAATTTTACCAACTGATCATCTACTAATCTAGTGTCTAACATAAAATCCCTAAGATTTATATTGTCCATTTACATAGGTAATTAATTCCGCGTAACAACCAAACATATTTATCGAACATTTTCAAATCAGTCCCAAAGATCAGTTTATCCACAAAAATCCGTACAGTTTTGGTAAAAGTACAAAACACGAAAGTTGTAGATCTTTTCAATACGCAACTTTTAAAAAAAAATCGTTGTCTTACTCTTCCTAAAACTCAAGTTATGACCATTTTTGTACACTGACTTTTTGAAGACAGAATCTGTCACTTTATATGTGTGTATGAAAAACGTGTTTTGAGTTACAATTTGGACATAATCAAGCTAGTGGAGCT
This sequence comes from Pseudognaphalium luteoalbum, assembly GCA_963422505.1. Classification (NCBI taxonomy): domain Eukaryota; kingdom Viridiplantae; phylum Streptophyta; class Magnoliopsida; order Asterales; family Asteraceae; genus Pseudognaphalium; species Pseudognaphalium luteoalbum. The sequence continues at coordinate 108,698,972 of OY730195.1, forward strand.
ATAAAACATGTATATAATCAACATGCAATCATATTTAAAAAGGTTTTAGGTGATTCATACCAAGAAAATGAAGAACAAAGAAGATAGGTGTAGATGATGATGGAACTTGAGCCTCCTTTCTTCTTCAAGATTGTGGTGTTTAGTGGTGGTTGAGGATAGTCTTGTGGTGGTTTGTGGGTGGAAAATGGGCTGAGTTATTTCTAGAATTATTGAGAGAGTGTGTTGGTGATTTTTGAGAGAAAAATAAAATTGAATCAAGTGTATTGTTGGTGTAAGTAAAAGAAGAATGATCATGAGTTTGCATGAGGTCTCAATGGTTCATGTGGGTGGTGACCACATGGGCCGGTTTTGGGGGGTCCTATATGAGGGGATTTGTGATTTAAATTGTATTCTTAGACTGTGTTTACGTATTTAGGTCGTTTACCCGTTATTTTCGTTATTCGATTAAATCGCATAACGTTATTTTGAATCGTTTTAATTCGTGATATGTTTGAGATTATTTGTCAGTGAAGTATTGTTAAAATACTTTATTTTGAATTGTCAAAATGTTTATTGACTATCGTTTGGTTGCCGAATTCGATTCGTGCGTTTTTACCGAGTTTGTTACGTTTTAAACAAAACATCTAGGTTTTTTTTGTGTATTATTATATAAAATAATAAAATATGATAATTAACTTCTAAAAATAGATTTAAGTTATTTATAGAAATGTTTTCACCAACGTCGTATAATTAGGCGGACTCCGTCCAGTTGTTTCACGTAATTACAACTAATTACGTAAGCAGCATAATATAAAACAATTACGTAGGTGTATATTCAAAATACTATACAAATAGTTACAAGTAATTACAAGTATTTAGCCTAAATCACGTCTAAATACACGTAATTAGGGTCCTAGCTTAGGTCTACAGTTAACCTAAATCATCGGTTGTTACATTCTCCCTGTTAGGAGAATTTCGTCCCAAAATTAGTTTGCAGTTACGGTCTGTGCGAGGTCTGTGAGGGAGTTAGTGTGTGTTTCTAGTGTATATGAGTTTCTTATCCACAAGGGAATTCAGGACCTCGTCTTGAGATTCACCGGGCCTTGATGATGGGTAAGCCATCGTGGTCTAAGTTCTTAGTTTTCTGTTTTAGGGATTTTGTAGGTTTCTTATGGCAAGGATTCGGATGGGATTCTTAGATAGCATCGAGAAAGGAAAAGAGAAAGGAAGTTTCGATCTCGATGGTTTATTAAGTCTAGGGATAAAAGTTTTGTCTGCTAAGTTCGAAATGAGGTTCTGAATTATGATTTCACGGCTAAAATCAATGTGTAAATTATGCGTTATTCTTAGCCTTTAAGTTTGTGGGGCATGATTGCGTAATTTAGTACCGACTAAGGTTGAAAACAGTCAAGTTATTGAGAGGTAACTTACCCGTAATAATGTTATGGGTTCTGTCGAGCGTTGTTGATCTGGTTGTTATTTCGTGATGTAAACACATCCGTTCGTATACGTTTGGAAAATTATCCCCGTGTACTATAAGTAGGACAAATATTCCTATGTGGTTCGTTGTAGGAATCGTAGTTGGAAGCGTGATTATGTCTCGGGTATTGGGTAATTCGTTGACGTACAAGTCAAAGTAGTGATCAAATCTTGATAAAGGAAAAATGAAAGTAGTAATTGGATTCCAATAAATAGTTCGTTAAAACTGTTAATAAACCAGTTTGTTAACAATTCGCAAGTTATGAGTAATTCGTTGGATCACATCCAATATAAATCGTTGTAATCGTATTTCCAATATGTAACTTGTTAGAAGACCCGCAGGTGTTTCAAAGTATAAGTCGTTATCGTTCGTTAGAAAACATAGATTTTTGAGAAAAATTAAGTGAAAATCAAGTGTTTGTTCATAGGTACGGTTTTTATTTGTTAAAAATGTCATCATAATATCTGTTGAAAACTTAATGTTAATCAAAATACGTTGGAAACTCTTGTCAGCACGTTGAAAGACTCTGTTTAACAAAAATTCGTTGAACGCTCTGGCTATTGAAAAATGTTGAAAATTCTCTTTTGTCAAAAATCAGTTGAGGATTACGTCTGTGAAAAATCCATATCGTCTATTCTATTCTCGTGGCGGCGTAGCCTAGCAGCTAGTACCAGAACGGTATGATGAGTGGGTTCCTTTGCGTATGGAGGGGTATTCATGTCGGAATATTCTTTGCGTCTCAAGAGTTGTAAATAGCCAAATCGTAGTTTCAAAAAGTAGTCATGACAATGACCGAGTAGTGTTCTTGAAGTATTCAATCATGACTATGTTATTGTTTCGAAATGAACGAATGTTGATAAAATGTGTTCAGAGCAGTCAAAGTCGCGAATCAAGTTATGGGTAAATCGTTTGACGAACGTGTCGACATAGTGACCAAACATGATCAAGTAGAAATAGTATGAATAGGATAAGGTCTAGTCTTAGGAGGTCTATCAGTTAGTCCTTCTAGTGGTGTAAAAAACACGCGATTCATATGTCTAGGTCGAGAGCGGGTGGAGAAAGTGAAGTGGCAGAAGTAGGTATAGTCCGTCTAAGTGACGAAGCATCGCACGGTTTAAGTTCTATACGTGTTCCCGAGTGATTTGGTTACAAGCGGAAAGAAGAGGGTAAAGTAGATGTGATTTGTTTGGTTGGCGAATCCTCAGGTAGATTCTTCTCAAGTGAGTCCTATTCGATTATGTAGTCACCCTATGCGGTTGGGTAAGTGATACCGTGGAAGTCTCCTCAGTGATAAATAAGGGTTGAGTCTCGTTTTTAGAGTTGGGTGATGTAGCTGTGGGAGTGGTTGCCGTGATGGGTGGCAATTAAGTTCGTATACGTAAGGTTATATATATATATATATACACACACACACATACATATAAAAACATAGCACATAAGCACATATAAAGGTTGGTCCCGTTTCTATCCTTGGTCAAAGTCTTCTAATGCATTCCGATTCACTATAACCATTTCAGGTCTTGCATCGATTCTCCTTTAATTGTACATTGTTGACCAGGCTAAGTTAAATTAAATTCAAATGATGCAATCGCTGAACCAGTCATACCAAACAAGGAATATTAACCTAATGGTTATGGTCTAGGTCACTAATGCAATCCTAGTTCACTATAACCTCAGGCTCTGATACCAATCTGTTGTACCCCAGGACACGTGGCAGCGGAAGTATGAGGTGTCACGGGGGCGCCGACCAAATCAAATATCACAACACAAAGATTAAAGCAAACGACCTCTATATGAGACGTTTGAAAATATTACATTACCATAATTCAAATGTTTACAAAATATTTGGAGTTCGCATAAACCGTTAAGAGATTTCTAATACATTACTGAATATACAAAATACAGCTAAATGCAATCTATTCTCTTGATGTTTGAAAACAATGCGACTCAAGCTAAGCTTTCCAAAAGCTTCCTACTGCGGCGGGTTACCTGAGAAATACATACTAAAAAGGTCAACATAAAGTTGGTGAGTTCATATGTTTGTAAACAGTTGTAACATAAGTAAGAAACACGAGATATCCGTTGTGATGCAAGTATGCAAAGACAGTTGTAAAAGTGTCATGTTATCTTTTGTTATCCTTTGTTATCATTTGTTATCCTTTGTTTTCATTTGTTATCCTTTGTTTTCCATTGCGTCATGAGCTCATAGTTCGAAGCTTAACCCTTGTTGTTGCCTCGGCAAGTGTCTAATCCGGAACACTCGTTTAAACAAATAATATTGCGTTTGTTTGACCAGTTAGAGCAACCTAACCAGGACGGGGGTGTCAATCCCCGATAGATCTATCCAATAATATTCACGCTTCAAAATTAAGTAGATGTCCCAAAAGACCATCTATAGTGATTGCATAAGTGGGGGTTGATGTCTACTTAAGCCAATCGTGTAGGTGGGGCTTAATGTCCACCTATAGATAGCTCATGTAACTAGTATGTCCAAATAAGTTGTTCAAGTTCTTTTATTAAAAACATGTACGATCCGTTGGTGAAAGTTTGTAATAATAATTCATTTAAACATTATTATTAAGTTTGTTTTGTTGTATACTATGTATTAGTACATATCGTATGTTGCAAATAGATTATTTAGTTCGTGGAAACCTTAAACCGTAGGTCAAAGTTGGTCAAAACCTTAGCAATACTTGCCAATTTATGAGACACTTCATGAGACACTTCCAATTTATGAGATACTTCATGAGTCACTTCCAATTTATGAGACACTTCATGAGTCACTTCCAATTTATGAGACACTTCATGAGACATTTCCAATTTATGAGTTAGAGTATTTGGTCCAAGTGTTCTAGGTGTCGCTTTCTAATTCGGGAAACTTTCTAAGTTTAGGTTTTGGTCCAAGTTACTAAATAAGTCACCCAAACCCATTTCTTTGTTATCATTTTCCAAAAATAGCAAGTTTTGTCGTTTTTAGAAACTGAGCCGTTTTTGTTGACTTGGTCAAACCTACTCGGTTTGACCCGAAACTTTTACCCAACCCATATTTCAGTTAATAAAGCTTATAAAAGTTATCGTTTTGTGTTGAAGTTATTTTGAGGTGTCGGTTTTTAGTACGCAAGTTCAAACTTTAAGATTTTATGTTTTCGGTTTTTGTCGGTTTGTTCCGCCATATGATTTTTACCATTTCTATTCCACATCAAGTCTCACAAATTATACCAACTGATCATCTACTAATCTAGTGTCTAACATAAAATCCCTAAGATTTATAGTGTCCATTTACATAAGTAATTAATTCCGCGTAACAACCGAACATACTTATCGAACATTTTCAAGTCAGTCCCAAAGATCAGTTTATCCACAAAAATCCGTACAGTTCTGGTAAAAGTGCAAAACACGAAAGTTGAGCTCTTTTCAATACGCAACATTAAAAAAAATCGTTGTCTAACTCTTCCTAGAACTCAAGTTATGACCATTTTTTGTACACTGACTTTTTGAAGACAGACTCTGTCACGTTATATGTGTGTATGAAAAACGTGTTTTGAGTTACAATTTGGACATAATCAAGCTAGTGGAGCTATAAAACATGTATATAATCAACATGCAATCGGATTTATAAAGGTTTTAGGTGATTCATACCAAGAAAATGAAGAACAAAGAAGATAGGTGTAGATGATGATGGAACTTGAGCCTCCTTTCTTCTTCAAGATTGTGGTGTTTAGTGGTGGTTGAGGATAGTCTTGTGGTGGTTTATGGGTGGAGAATGGGCTGAGTTATTTCCAGAATTATTGAGAGTGTGTTGGTGATTTTTGAGAGAAAAATGAAATTGAATCAAGTGTATTGTTGGTGTAAGTAAAAGAAGAATGATCATGAGTTTGCATGAGGTCTCAATGGTTCATGTGGGTGGTGACCACATGGTCCGGTTTTGGGGGGTCCCATATGAGGGGATTTGTGATTTAAATTGTATTCTTAGACTGTGTTTACGTATTTAGGTCATTTACCCGTTATTTTCGTTATTCGGTTAAATCGCGTAACGTTAAAGAGATTAATCATCAAATCATTGTAATCATTCGTACACTCTCTCTACTTTATATAATCATGTTTACTTTGATCTCAATGATATATTTTGATTGTTCTTGTGTAATTATGAGTGGCTAAATTTATTAAACACTTGTTTGGATGAAATAACTAATGATTAGGAGTATTAACTTTTGATATTCATGTTTAATGAAGTTACATTTAATCGAATTTCTTACGAGTTAGGGTTTCATTATTCATTCTAAGTTATTTGATGAACAAATAAATGATTGTGGCAGATGTTTATCATTTATATGTTTTTTTATCAATTGTTTGTCTATGAATGATTGAGTTTTGATTGTGAACGCAGAGAGATTAAAATTTAGATAATTAACCCTAAACGTGTAAGTTGATGAATGTGGCGAATGTCTTTCATAGATTAAATTGTAATTTGATAAATTGAGATTAGAGTTTAGGTGATGGTGAATGTCAAACCTAGTCTAATTGAGATGAATGTGAATTGTTATTAATTTGTTCTAATTGAATACCCCGAAGTCATTAGTGAAATAGTCAAAGCAAGTATCGTTTTCTAGTATTGAAAAAGTTAACAAATCAACTGACTCTTCCTAAGTCCACTTGCCTTAGTCTAATTAATTTAGTTGATAAGCAAAGTGACAATTCGGTCACAAAAACCCAAGTCTTTTCTGTACTAAGTTAATTGTATTTAAATTATAATTCTCGATTACATAGTCCTTGTGGAACGAACCGGTACTTACTGTTGTTATACTATACACGATAGGGTATACTTACTTTAGTTGTGTAATAGTTCAGTGTCAGTGTTTACTTGTTTACTTGTTAATTACGTGAGAACGGTGTAAACACATCTTAGCCATCCATTTTATGATCAAAAAATCTGATTTTGGAGGTGTCATTTTGATGACACGTGTCCACTTAAAATGAAGCCTCATTTTTCAAAGTAAAGGGCAAATTAGTAAAATAAAAATAACATTAGAATGTTTTTATTAATTAATTGTATGGGTAAGGTTCAAATGAAAAAGAAATTTTGTGTGAGAATGGAGGAACCACTCATAATGCGCCACGTGTCACAATAACCCATTTCCCCCCTTGTTTTTTAAAATCAGATATCTCACAAACGGTAAGTCAAAAAATCATGAAAATTGCACCATATTTTTCAGCGTTTTATACTCTTCGATGGTTTTATAACTACTTTTCAATTCACAACGTTTCGGTTTGATTATCATAACTAAAGGATAAAGCCCGGGTGCACAATCATGTTTACAACAAACTTATATGTTTAGTTGTCCTACCAATAAACCAAAATTTCCATCACATAGTACTATGCTACAAAGACTATGTGAACATAAAAGACAGCCGTATATGATATTTACAAAAATACAAAAATAATTCAAATGTCTAACTACAAAAAAATGTTGTTCATATTGTCATTATTATCCAAATACCGCTAGCCTTGTGTCTTCTATTTTTTAACCCTCTCACTCACCCTTTCCTTAAACTCCGGTGTCTGTCAGTCTCGTTTCTAAGTCCTGCATCAAAGTTCCCAACCCTTCTAAACATCTCCATGTGTCTCATCAAAAACACACCACCATCTATCGCATTGAAGCTAGTTTGCCACGTCAATGTTAATCTATGTGGCCCAACTCGACGGATAGTTGTCATCATGGGGTGTTGAATGGTAGCTAAATACTCAGAGAAACGATCCCGTTGTAATTGGAAAAACAAAAATACCGTTATTGAATCAAAACGAGTCAGTGTATGCACATTAATACTATTTGTAGTTATAAACACGGTCGTAAATTTTCTTACCAAATGTTCATGTATGTTTTCATAATAAGTACTAGCTGCTTCGCCGTCCGCCAGATTATTTAACACATACATATGTCCGGTTTCAAGGTTGAAGACAACACACTATAATTGGCCACAATTCAACAACGGGAAGAAAACCTGAGCAACGAAATACACGTTATGGAAAGTACACATTACACTAGATTAACAAATTCAGAGTTAATTTATTGAGTTAATATACCATGCCATAGTCGTTGAGACTGCCGATATTGTATCGTGAAATACAGTCGATCACGTTTAAGATGTATCAAAACAAACTTGTGTCTACAAAACAAGCCTTCATTTAGACTATGCTATGCTGAATCAAGATATAACCAGCAATGGTTCACAAAAATCATAACTATTATCACACATTCTATATACTATGATTCGGATGTAACTAGGTAAGTGTACATGTAATTTAACTATGATTCTGATTCTATATAACTATGATTCAGATTATATAGACAATGTTTCAGCTAATCCTAGTTTAGAGTTGGTCAAGTATTAATGTTATGTTATACTATGATTCTAAGCTGCATACTATAAGCCACTTTTTTATACTTACTATTATGCCCGTGTTCATATAAGCGTTTGGCTTGCGATTCTTTCCATGATGCGTTTCTCCGGTATTAAGAATCAGAGCCCAGATGTCAATCACATCTGAATGCAATCTTGCTCCTTGAGACAATGTTTCCGTTGGCCCTTTCATTGTAGTAATCCCGTTTGGAGCGATGAAAACAATGTCACTGTAAGAACATTAAAAGGGGCAATCAATGCAATCTCACATACTACATTTTATTGCAGCCACTTTCAATTGTTTATATTATTTTTATTTATTCTATGATCCACTCACAGAATCATACGTTTGAATCATCAAATACTATGCACTGATTCAACAAAACAAGTTTGTGATTCAATTGGTTTCCTTATAGGAAGAAACCTTACTCATCAAACATATTAACATGATAAATAATAAAACACATTCTCATTTCTCTAAATGGACATTGAAACACTAATACAACTGTTATTACTAATAATCAAGACCGAGAAACTAAGTACTTTTACACCTACAGTGTTGAAGTTTTTAATTTTGTTTCACTCCTCATCGAAACTAAACACTTGGTCACCGTATGCACACCACATGTCATGCAACTAACGAGTGATTGATTCACCTACTTTAAGATTTTATTCAAAATCAATATCAAAACTCGCTTGGTTTGTGATTACTGTGAACTAATGTGTTGCAACCCTCACCAAAAAACTGCCCAAAAACTATATCCGACACGTTATTATGCAAATCGAAATGAATCAAAACAAACTTTAAAAAACATGTTGATTCGCTTGGATCAATCATAAACTCGGTAAACAGGAAGACATCAACACAACTTACCTCTCACATCCGATTGATTCATAGCCCATCGAACCCACAACAAGAACTACTACATTATTATTTTTTGAATCAGTCACTAATCTTATTTTATCGTCACTTCTGTACAAGCGAGTCTTCCACATAGGGTTTAAATTTTTTCCATAAACCTAAAAAAGAACCATAAGCCATTAAACCACCTAATGCAATCCAACCAACTTTACCAGATTCAATAAACTATACATTAGATTCAATCTAAAGATGTATCGCTAGATTTCACTATGTTTTGATTTAATTTATATACCCCTGCAAAACCCCCCAAATACTCGCAGGCCTTTGATTTACACGCAACTTTTACGAAACAAACTTAAATGTTGAATCAACCATTCACCAAAACAAAGAATACACATAAACCAAAATGAGATACTTTACCTGTCTTGCTCGATTGTGGAAATTTTTTGTCGTCACCATTTTTTCTAATGACACCCACAATAATAAAAACCTATTTCTCCTTTAACTAACCGTGATTCGGTTGTTTCAAATGCCTACCAAACCCCCCAAAAAATCGTTATACTCGTGATGCTTGTTTGCTGCGACTCACTTTCGCAATCACAATTAGGGTTTATGATTTTCCTGGGGTGACGATGGAGATGGAAGAGAAGGAATTTTGATTGGTTATGCTTTGCCAACCGATCGGTTCTTTTCTTTGGATTAAATGTGATTTGTTTCCTTTTTTATGTGAATCTAAGTAATAGACCAATATGCCCCTCACGCCTCAAATTTCCTAAACAAACCCCATGACTAATCTCAGCCATTGAAATAATTATCTGATGGCCAAGAATGCTTCTCCACCTTCTCCATCTAAAACCTCTTTTCCCTTAATCCCAATCATATATATATATATATATATATATATATATATATATATGGGGTAGTGATAAGGGGGAGGTAACAAATTAGGGGGAAGGGGGAAGCTAATATGGGCCACACATCTCATCAACATAATACAAAACACAGAAGGGTAGTTTTGTCATTATACAAATATATTCATTAATTAGAAAAAACACGGGATGTACAGGATAGGCAGATAATTAGGTTTTCACAAAATTGAAAGTAAGTATTAAAGAGCAATTCATTTAGAGTCATTCAGATTCATTCCAAATAACCAATTCATTTCCAGTTGAATAGAAGAGAAATTCAATTTAATATATACGATATTCATCAATGGCTGAAGACTCGAAAGAAAAAGGGGAAAAAGTTCGTCATCGAGGTAAAACTAAAATCGTAAATACGTAATGAACGATTTCTGTTACTAATTGTAAATAGCTAAACTAATGATGTTAAGTGATTTTATGAGATGGATTTGATGTATATTACTGTAATATGATGCTTCTTGTTTGTTAAAAATTTGATAAATTTAAAGCAAAAATTTGACGAACGAGATAATCGAAATTTGTAAATACGTAACAAAACGATGTCAATTACTAATTATAAATTGCTTAAATAACGTTGTTAATTGCTTTTATGAGATGAATTCATGTATATAATTGTATATTTAATAATTAGAGTAAGATTCAAATGAGTACACAAACTTTAAGTGAGAATGAAAGAACCAACAGATTTCTGTCACGTGTCACTTTATTCTCTTTCCTCCACATTTTTTAAAATTAAATATCTCACAAATGATAAGTCAAATAATAATGAAAATTGCACCATAAAATTCAGCGTTTTCTCCTCTTTGATTTGTCGTCCCTCAAGGCATACTTTCGACAACTTTTTTTTCCTTCCATTTTTTGGTGGGTTTTACAAATTGGTAACACATGTGTTAGTGATTGGTTGTACATTTAATTTGTGGCTAAGGTTAGGGTTTAGGGTTAGGGTTAGGGTTTAGTAGAGTTTAGGGTTTAGTAGGGTTCAAGGTTTAGGGTTTTGAATGATTTAGGGTTTAGAGTTTTGTAAAGCGTTTAGGGTTTAGGGGTTAGAGTTTAGAGTTTAGAGTTTAGGGTTTAGGGGTTAGGGTTTATGGTTTAGGGTTTGAGGTTTGGGGTTTCGGGGAGAAACCTCAAACCTCAAACCCTAAACCATAACCCCTAAATCCCAAACCTTAAACCCTAAATGCAACACTTTAACACATGTGTTAGTAAATGTGAAACCCACCAAAAAATATGAAGAAAAAAAAAATTCGTCGAAAGTATGTCTTGAGGGGCGGCAAATCGAAGAGGAGAAAACGACGAATTTAATGGTGGAATTTTCATAATTTTCCGATTTGTCGTTTGTGAGATAATTGATGTTGGGGGTAAATGGGTTTTGTACATGTGGAACATTCTCTTTGTACACATGGCTTGATATAATTGGTTCCCTCATTCTTACACAAATTTCTTTTCTCATTTCAACTTCACCCTAGTATTTGTAGATGCTGATTATTACTGATTATTTATTACAAATCTCAAATTTGATGAATAATATTCATTGAGTTACTTTAAATATGATTTATAATGAATAATAATAAAATATATAGTAACTTGATTATTATGTAGTGTATTGTAATTGGGTAGTTTATTACTTGGCAGCCAGGAGTTGAATTTAGTTGAATACCTAATCGATTTCTTCATTTGAATCAACAGTTATTGATGTTGGAAATCGGGCTATAGAAGTCACCCCCACACCGATTCACGGGTCTTCGCAATATTGTCAACGTGTTTCTGTAAACGGCATACCATGGACAAAACTTCAGAATAATGCCCATGCATATTATATTGTTTTGGTTCCGTCTGTAGAGATCCCCAAGAAATGGCATAACAAGATTCAAATTTGTTTTCATTGGTAAGTAAGAGGCATCTAGGTTCTGATTATGCTTATGTTAGTGGTTGTTCAAGGTGGCAAAAGGATCGGTGGGTTGGGAAATGAGCCAAATGAGCCCAGGTTGAAACATGTCTTTTTTTAAACGAGTCAAAGAAGGCTGCGACACCGCGTCAAACTACACTCTCAAACACTTAATCTATAATTATTGAATGCATTATTTCTCACAGCAAACACCATGTTATTTATTTTTGAATAGCAAAGCCACATTTTATTAAGACAAGGCACAAGGCCAATATACATTGAAAGAACATTGGCCTCCAAGATGGAGCAGCATCAAACCATGAGATTAAAACCACAGAATGGGATAGAATGGAGACCAAAAAAACTACCTAAAGAAAAAACAAAGTGCTACCCATTTAACTCCATGTTATTACATTAATATTCTAACTTTTCAAATAAAACGTACACTGCGGACTACTTTAGCCAAATCCCTTCATGTAACCTAACGACTGGTTTGAGATGGGTACATGTTAGAAAGGGCCACCTTTAGTAGGTCGTCGGAAAAAATGGTGGAGATGGTGGTGATGCCGGAGATGGGGGTGATGCCGGAGATGGGGGTGATGCCGAAGATGGTGGTGATGCCAAAGATGGTGATGTTTTGGAGATAGTGGTGAGTTGGAGATGATATAGTTTGGTGGTTGGAGAGGCGTAAATTGGTTGATGTGAGGTCTTCGAAAAAAATGGGATCGTCGTAAAAAATGGTGGAGATGGTGGTGATGTCGTAGATGGTAGGCTTGGTGGTTAGGAGGTGTATATTAGTTGTGGTGGTACCTGCCGAAACAATGATTCGCCGGAAAAATAATATCGTCGGAAAAAATGGTATCGTCGGAAAATTGAGTTAATAAAGTTGATGAAGATGATGATCTGAAAAATGTATCGAATTTTAGATGACGTGGAGCTTACGTGGCAGTGCCACGTCGGATGAAAATGCCACGTAGGGTGCTTATGACCAGTCAAACATCATTAGTGTTAATGACTATATACAATAGCAATAATTAGTAAGTTCAATACACACAATAGGACTTTTAAAAGTATGATGCATACAATAGGATTTTGTGACAAGTTCAATACATTTTTAGACCAATTGCCCTTAGTTTAATTGTCTTCGTATGTTAATCAAAGCCTATATATATAATACTTGATTCACCTTTCAAATTTCATCATTGGAGCATAGTTAAATGCTAAACCAGTATATCTTTCATCTGTTTTTGTAGGTTGTTGGTCGTTTCTTATTTTTCGTTAATTGTTATTATCATATACGAAATGGTATTATTTTTTACTAACAATTTACTTGACGCGAAACCGGCATATTAAATTCTGGTGAGGCATGGTTATATTTATGATTAAATTCAAGTTTTCTAAGGCTTATTGTCAAAAAGTGTTCATTGAGTTGTCTGACGATATTTGTTGATTGATATGCATGTCTCGTTTATGTAGAATTGAGGTCTATAGTGTGAAATGACATATGTATCCAAGTCAACAACCCAGTTTTGGCACACACGGACCACATACTTGCATTGGGAGTGCAATGAAGAGAAACTCATTGAACTTGGATAGCCGTTTGGTAAAGTTGTCAACATAATATAATGTTAGACAGTTAGAGCTAATAGAAATCAAGCCTTTGTTGAATTTGTAAGTTTTAATTGGAAATTCGAGTTGTTTGGGCACATCATAATGATTTTTCACTCATTGCTTCATGTGTTGTATTGTTTATAGGCTAAACCAAATCAAGCAATCGTGATGATTTTGAATTTTTGCTTCTTCATTAGAAGCGGCACAAGTGTGAGAGAAAATTATGTACCAACAATATTGAAACAGTAAGAATATTGTGGAACAACAAAACCTGTGATGTTGCCGGAAATGTACCTCTGGTAATCATTGAGGGCATTGAAGCCCACATTAGCAGTATTGATGTGTTGCACCTGGTAAGTTATTTCATTTTGTGTACTGCATGACTGATGTGTAAAATGTAGTTATAAAAATAAATAAAACCTGTGACCAAATTTTCACGTTGCTTAAAACTACTTATATTTAAAAGGTAAGTCGACTCCGGAAGAGTCAAATTGATTTAGTGTACTTTCAGATATTAAATACGACACTTACTTGGATTATTTCACTAATGACTTTGGGGTGTTTAATTAAAACCGGTTATTTCAATGTTTTGAAAACTGGTTTTTTAATCAAACCGGAGAGGCTCCTGGGTCCAGTTGAACCAGCCGGCCACACCGGTTCTGCAGAAAACAGTAGCTAAACAGTTTAGCCTAAACTTGACGTTGTACCCATGGTAAAAGATAGTATATGCAAAATAAAATATTATAACAATGATGTGACCATTCAATGGGCTCTGCAAAGATTCATTAAAAAAATAAAAAACTGCATGTCTCAATGTGTTAACAAGACAAAAGTCAAAACACTTTTACAGACTTCAATCCTACATACGTCCCCTCACTTGCTCATCATTAAAACTTCACCACCTAATCTTTTTCTTCAAAATTCATTTCTAATAAATCTATTTATCTTCTTTCATCATTTTTAGTTTAAAAAATCCAAATTATCATTTTCTTCAAGTGTTCTTCATCAAAGTTAAGAATCCAAAATATCATTCCATAAAATAAAATTATTCTTCATACAAGTTTACTATTAAATCCGATGGCTTCTCCCGACTCCACCACTCCCGCCCCACCACATCTGTCGCTAGTTCCTTCGGCGTTAGCGCTTACGCCTCCAGTTCTAATAAGAGTTTTATCGAGTTCTTCGAGGCTTCTTTATGATCGTAATCGCATAAGTTGGAGTCTGGGGTGGAGTTTAATCGTCTTAAATGTTAACAAGTGATTGATTGAAAGAGAGAAAAATAGCAAACTGGTTTCATCCCGATTCCGGTTCCCGACTCGATCGTGGTTCGACCGGAAACCGCCCGATTTAGTCCTATCTGAAAACAAGCATAAAACCGGTGATTTTTGTGCCATTATTCTTTCCGGAACCGGTTCAACCGATCTGACCGGCCGGTTCGAACCGGTTTTAAAATCATTGGTTTATTTGTGTTGTAGATGTAAATCTTATTAAGCTAGGATTAGTGTCAAATTTTCCTACACCTTAAGGTCAATTTACTAGTCACAATTTAGTCTAGTGAAAGACATTCGCCAAAGTTACAAATCCGGTTCGATTAAAAACCTGGGTTTTAACACGTTAGATATGACATGTATTATTAATTACTTAGGATAAATGATAAAAGTCGGCAACGAACTACCACAAAATACTCCAAGTATGCAATCTACCAAATAATTTGCTCAGGTATGCAATAAACCGGATGATTTCATGCTAATATTCTTGCAAAGTTCAAATTTACCCTTTGAAGTTTGAAATGATGACTATACACATCATGTGCCACATCTACATATTTTGTCACTGATTTGACACATGTCGGCCACATCAATTATTCAACCATCTTCTCCGGCTAAGACATATTTTTCGGTGACCACCATTTTTTTTCCGGTCATCTTCATCACGTTAGCAGTCTATTTTTCTCTGTCTAGATTTTGTTGATACACAGTCTTTTTATACTTTTAATTCATGTTAAATAAATTTACCCTAGTAAAATTAAACAAAAACCTAACAATATCAAACATAGTTTGGTTGGTGTGTATTTTAATTCGTTGCTTTTTATAAACACGCATTTGCTAATTTGTATGAACAGTCATATCGATTCCTATCCTTCCATATGTCTGTATTAACAAAAAAATTACATGTTCTGAATTTGTTTGGAATACTGTTACGTGTTCAATTCTTTTCGAAATTGTTATTATTATGGGTAATAAACACTGAAACACATACCCTTCATCCTTTTCAAACACATACAACCTTCCACCTTTCTTCTCCATTTTAAGATCTGGACCCTCAGATAAACATAAAAAACAAAAGCCCTAAAATCAAAACTCAAATTGATTATGAAGTCAAGAACCGACAACGCTTAATAAAGATAGTTGAACCGTCATCTCCGGTGACATCGTCATAGTCTCCGGTGACATCAATAGTTGTCGGAAACTTGTTGATTTTGATATAACCGCGCGTAAATAATCAATTTGTGTTTTCGTTTTGTCCGTATTATTCACACAAATGGGCTATATGTGTGTCCGATCGATTTGCAGAGTGTTTGTCATCACCAGAGTAGCAGAGATCGATCCGGTGAAGGTGGGGATGGTGGTCGATTTGCAGGATGTTCTCATTTCGGATTTGTTTACTTTTATGCTTTTTTATGTCGTTTGTAATTTTCATCGATTGGACTAGTTGTTTGCTTACGTATGCTTGATCCATGGGGTGGGTGGGTGGGTGGATGTGGTGGTGGGAGATGGTGATGCGGGCAAGAAATAGAGAGAGTGATGATGGAGAATTAAAAAAAATTGGGGATGTGATCTGACAACTGAAGTCACGGATGTGATGATCTGCACAAATCATTTTTCAACCTCCCTTTCTAAAAATTAAAAGAAAGCCACGTCACTTTTTTAAATAATTTAAAATGTCAGATATTGTATATTGACCGGTCAAACCGGTAACTGATTACCATATTACTCACCTAAATACAGATTTATCCGGTTTGTTGTATACTTGAACAAATTATTTGGTAGGTTGCATAGTTGGAGTATTTTGTGGCAGTTCGTTGCCTACTTTTGTCATTTATCCAATTACTTATTTACATTTATATTTAGTTAAATTATTTTTACACCTATTTAATTCTATTTGGCAGGTCAACTTGGTTACTTTGTGGTTGACCTTTGTCAACCTTGAAACCATGGAAATCACATTTGATGATTCATGTATCAAAGTGACACCAGAACATGTACATGATGCTTTTGGAATACCCAATGGTGGTACCAATATCATGGAATTACCGGGTGTCAACTGTGATTATCCGTGTATGACACCATTTTTTAAGGAGTTTCCACAATTTTTGAACGTGTACATCAGTGCGAAGGACATGGTTGAGAAAATTATGAAAAATAAAGATGCTAAGTTTTGCTTCAAGTTAAAATTCCTCATGTTGTTTGCGAATACAACGGGTAGTAGTTTGAGCAGCGATAAGTTTTTGCAGCACTTTGTCTACAAGCTTACTGAAGATATGGATTTGAAGAAGCTTGACTGGTGCGGGTTTGTGATTGAGTGTTTGAAGAAGCCGATAATCACTTGGAAAAATATCGAACCACTCATTATCCAGGCCCGATCTCCTTCCTAACTGTAATTTAATTCTCTTATACTATTTTTGATACTTACTTATATCAGTGAGTTTTAAACAAGAATTGTAATTGAAATGAAACTAATTTAAACAAAAAAGTAAATTTGGGGGTTTTGTTACTGAATTGTCACGTTGCTTCAAACTTCTTATATTTAAAAGACAAGTGGACTCAGGAATAGTCAAATTGATTTAGTGTACTTTCAGATATTAAAAATGACATGTACTTGGATTATTTCACTAATGACGTCGGGGTGTTTAGTTAAAACCAGTTTATTTGTGTTGTAGATGTAAATCTTATTAAGCTAGGATTAGTGTCCACTTTTTCTACACCTTAAGGCCAATTTACTAATTACAATTTAATCTAGTGAAAGACATTCGTCAAAATCACTAACTTACACATTTTAGTTTAACTATCTAACTTATTACTTATCTGCGTTCGCAATCAAAGTTCAATTATCCATAAACAAACAATTGATAATGAATACCTAAGTGACAAACATTCGCTATAATCACTTATTCATTCACCAAATAATTTGAATCATTAATTAAACCTAAATACGTAAGGTTCTCGATTAAACGTAATAATATCAATATAAAAATCAAAAGATTACACCCCAAGTTATTTCATCCAAGCAAGTGTTAGGGTATTTAGCTACTCATAATCATATCAAAAGAAACACATATAATGATTGAAATCAACGAATAAATAATTATGTTAACTAAAAGTGTTGAATGAATGATTACAATGTTTTGATGATTAATCCTCGTAACCAATTAGCTTACACAAGTGAAAGATCTTCAAAAGTTGCAAAGAACCCTCCAATATGCTTAGAAAATTGTAGCCCAAGATACCTAAACATTTGGATATGAATTTTCTAAAAGTGTTGAATGAACGATAACAATGTTTTGATGATTGATCCTCGTAACCAATTAGCTTACACAAGTGAAAGATCTTCAAAAGTTGCGAAGAACCCTCCAATATGCTTAGAAAATTCGTAGCCCAATGTTTAGGTATCAAAAGTAAGGTTAAAACTATGAAAAATACATATTTATATCATTCCAAAAGCTGCTGGAACCGCCCGTTTACGCGATCCTAGCAGCCCCCAAAATTCTTCACACATACGCGATCCTAGATATTGATGGTGGGATCGCGTATTCCCTTGAAAAACCTTCTGTAACGGAATTGGCCTAGCGTACGCGATCCTAGAAACTCTTGGGATCACGTACTCATATTGAAAACTGACTTTGACCAAATTGCTTTTACATACGCGATCCTGGCTCTGTCTGGGATCGCTTATTTTGCTTGATCTTGTGATGGAGGCCCAACTGTAGAAGAAAGGGCCTTTGTGTTTATGGAGGCCCGTGATTGTGTAACAAATAGGGCTGCACAGAAAAGGGCGTAACTTGGGCCATAGGGCTCCGTTTCAGGCCCATGAAAAGGGCGAATCGAAGCTCGGTTTCAGGC
The DNA here is from genome assembly GCA_963422505.1 of Pseudognaphalium luteoalbum. Lineage (NCBI taxonomy): Eukaryota > Viridiplantae > Streptophyta > Magnoliopsida > Asterales > Asteraceae > Pseudognaphalium > Pseudognaphalium luteoalbum. The sequence continues at coordinate 108,717,234 of OY730195.1, forward strand.
ACCAAGCTGTTAATAGCCGTAGGCGGTTAGACCTTGCTTGAAGCCAAAGAACGGCTCTGTTTAGAAGATACGGCCCATTCTATGTTTTTTCTGTTTATTTTGGACTTTTGTTTTGGATTGTATGTTCGGCCCGTTATGTTTTGTCAGCCCAATTAAAATTCTACTTGCTATTTAGGTTTGATATGACATCGTAAAGAAGGCAATTTTCATTTTTCAAGAATTTGGATTTTCTTCTCAATTTGGTGAATCAAAGTATACTCATCAACGACATTCTTTGTGAACCAACGTGTTTTGGAAGAATTATTCCTGACTATTCCTTTGAATCAACAGGATTAATTTATTATCTCAATTTTGCACTACATCATCTTGTGTCTCTAGCTCATTTCTGCACCTTTTGCACCTAAAATCAATTTTTCAACGAAATAAGCACCGAAAGTTCATTAAATTGACTCAAAACTAATACAAAAACAAAGATATCACGTAAAATGAATATGTACATAATGAGCGATATCAAATTTTGTGACACCCCGCAAATTTAAACACGATTACATACGCTAAACACTTGCATTATTAGGCTAATTCCCTACTTGAGTGAATTCACAACACATTTTAGAGGTAAGTCTAGCAAAGCCCAACTAGTTAATACGCGTAGTATTACGTTTTGTAATTAGTTGTAATTACATACGAAACAATTGAAACAAACGCGACAAAAATATACGACTGTTGGTGAACAAAAGTTATTTAATAATGTGAGATTATTAAATAACGTTAACGTTTATTAAATATTATGTCGATAATATTTACAAAGTAAATTGTGTCAAACAAGGTCCGTAAAACTGAAACAAAATAAAGTTAAAATCTCACAACTCAATCAAACTATTTTACACAAAATATCTCAATTAAAAATATAATCGAATAAGTAATTAAATAGTTACTATTTAAAAACATTTTTAATATTTAACGATCGGGTAAACAAACACAGGCCAAATACCGCAAGCTAGGGACAAAGTCCCCTCTCCTTTTGGAACCACCAAAACCGGACCACCCTACCCCACTTCTACCTTCATTTTCATTTCACTCTCTCTCTCTCTACCTCTATTCTCTCTCAAATCTCTCTCTAAAAACCCACAACAAATCACACAAATACTACCACAAAAACGCAATAAATCACCGAACTCATTTAGAGAAAAACGATCACCACGACGAAAGCTACACAACCATCTTCTTGGATTCCTCATGCGATAACCTTGTAAGAACCCGACAATCCCGCAAACTCTTAGATTTTGCTATTTCCTTTGATATTTCGTGTTTGCAATACTTAATACATCATGTTTTAGTGTTCTATCAACTTATTATGTCCAAAAAATGACTTAAAAATGTGTTTTTAAAGTTAAAAATACGAACAGCTCGTTCTGCGAGCTGAGATATGTTCTTCCTGCGAACCGAGCCGAGCTGCGAACCGAACCGAGCTGCGAACCGATCTCGCAATGCGAACCGAACCGAGCTGCGAACCAAACTCGTTGTGACACCCGACGATTTAGGGTTACTTATTAACCTACTAGAAACCCTAATTACGTGTGTTTAGTTTAGTATTAGGCTAAATACTAGTAATTACTTGTAACTATTTGTATATTTATGTGAATATACACCCCCGAAATTGATTTATATTACGCTTACGCAATTTGGTGAAATTGTGCAAAACGACCGGACAGAGTCCGACAGAAAATACGACGTTGGTGAAAACATTTTTATAAATAACTTGAATCCATTTTTAGAAGTTCTTTATCATATATTATTATTATTATATAATAATACCCGAAAAACCTAGACGTTCCGATTAAAACGTCTCAAACGTAACGAAAACGCACAGAACGCACCCGACAATCGAACGAAATTCAAAATACACTTTTGAATCTAAAATATATTAATTAGTGAAAATTTATCAATTAATATACCGTATCTTTAAACTATAACTAAAAACGTCCAAATAAAACGTCACGCGATCTAAAATCCGTACAACGAACGCGCAAATCGAGATTTCTAATTTAACGAATCATTTTTATAAATGTTTTTCAAGTATTTAGATTAAATACTTCAAATAAAAATATTAAAACTTAAATCGTTACTTAAAAACGCGTATTAAACGTTTAACACCAAACCGAGCGAGTAAACGAACGTAAAATGCAACAAATTAAGCTAGGAATGAAAAATGACCATAATGCCCTTGGTGGGGCCCATGAGAACGAACATCCACCCCTCTCCTCCCCTTTTTGCTGCCCATTCCCCTCCCCCATTCAAATTTCATGCAAGGATATCAATCCCACACTCCACCTCACTCCTCATTCTACACTCCACCCATTTCCACTTTCTCTCTATTCTCTCTCACACTCTTCCTCTCTCTAAACTCCAGAAAACTCAGTCCCTTTCACCACCCAAGAACCACCATTACCACCACCACTAAATCACCATCAACCACCACCATTTGCTAGGGTTTTTCAAGCTCAAGAGCATCATCTTCCTCATCATCACTTGTTCTTCGTCTTGTTGGTATAAATCACCTAAACTCTTCATTAGTTTTACTTACATAATGTTTATTTACATGTTATAAAGTTCATCTATCATGTTTATGTCCAAAACCATTGACAAAAATCGCTTTTATAAATTATATTCAAACTTACATAATCTGTCTCAGAAAAGTCAGTTTAGTAAATCGACCATAACTTGAGTTCTACAAAAAATTAGAAGATGCATTTTTTTAAAAAAGTTGCGTATTGAAAAGATCTACAAAAAGTTCTTCTATGGCTCTTTCCAGAAATCTACGGATTTTCACATAAATACGAATCTATGCGACTGGTCTGCATATGCTTGAAAACTGAGTATGGTTCTACCCATAAAATTTTATACCTATAAAGATGGACACTATAATTACTGGAAAAATTAAGTTAACCTCTAGACACATGGTAGAACAACTGGTAAAAATTGTGGACTCTAACTCGGAATATAACTAGTTAAGAAAAATAGAGGAAGTGAACCGACAAAACCGAAAAACATAAGTATGGACTGTTTTTGGACTTTTATAAAAATCAAGACTTTTGGTGAACTCCGACATGAACCGACAACATATTTAGACCCTATAAACTGATATTTGGGTTGGGTGAAAGTTTCGGGTCAAACCGAATAAGTTTGACCAAGTCAACAAAAGTGGCTCGTTTTCGAAAAACTTACTATATTTGGAAAGTGGTAACAAAAATGGGTTTGGGTGACTTAATTAGTAACTTGGATCAAAAACTAATTTTAGAAAGTTTCCCGAACGAAAACCGACACTTAGAACAATTGGATATAAAATTGAAAATTAGATCAGGCGTAAGTGCCGCCCTACCAGCGACACTTACTCAAGTGACGCCTATAGCGTCACTTACCATTAGTGACGCCTGAACCAAGTGCTGCATATAGCGTCACTACCCCAAGTGATGCTGCCAACTTAAAAATCACATTTAACGTCACTTGACCTAGTGCCGCTAACCAACTGAGTGACGCCCCTAAGTGACGCCCTGAGTGACGCCCTAAGTGACGCCTAAACAGAAACTTTAAAACTAGATTTCACACTAAGTGTTGAACTTCATGTAACATCTAAACTTATACGATATAACTCGATAACACATAAACATGCTTTGTAAGCACACGATACAACATCATAATGATAATGTCTTAACGAATTATTATTACAAACTTTCACCAACGGGTCGTACACGTTTTTGATAAACGAACTTGAACTACTATTTGGACATACTAGTTGATGAACTAGCTTTAGGTGGACATAAAACCCCCACCTACCCGATTGGATTAAGTGGACATTAACCCCCACTTATACAATCGCTATAGATGGTCTTTTGAGACATCTACTTATACAACCTCATACGTTTAGGGCGTTAGGAGGTTGCACACGGGAACGAGAACACCCACTACTTGCTAATATTTGATATTGCTTGCTACCTGCTTAACTCTGGTGAGTTTCATAGCCCCTTTTTACTTGTTTTAAATTGTTTTGGGGGAGAATACATACATACATGTTTTATACAACTGTCTTTATATATGTTTTATACAACTGTTGTTGTGCAACTATTTTTATACAACTGTCTTTATACATACTTTATACAACTGTTGTTATGCAACTATTTTTATACAACTGTCTTTATACATGCTTTATACAACTGTTGTTGTGCAACTATTTTTATACAACTGTTTATAAACAATGGGAAACAAAGGAAAACAAAGGATAGCAAGGATAACGCATGAGTGAGACCATAATCCAACAAAGCCCTCGCACATCGTAGTTCGTTAATTTTGAAGCGTGAATATTATTGGATAGATCTATCGGGGATTGACACCCCCGTCCGGGTTAGGTTGTTCTAACTGGTCAAACGGACGCAGTATTATTTGTTTAAACGAGTGTTCCGGATTAGACACTTGTCGAGGCAACAACAAGGGTTAAGCTTCAAACTATGAGCTCATGACGCAAAGGATAACAAATGAAAACAAAGGATAACAAATGAAAACAAAGGATAACAAGGATAACAAAAGATAACAAAGGTTAACAAAGGATAACATGATACTTTTTACAACTGTTTTCGCATTCGTGCAATGCAAAAGAAATCGTGTGTTTCATACTTATGTTTTCAGCTGTTTAAACCTATGAACTCACCAACTTTATGTTGACCCTTTTAGTATGTATTCTCAGGTTTACAGACGCAGTAGGACTACCTACAGGAAACAAGACAGTAGGATGCTTTTGGGAAGCATAGCTCGAGTCGCATATTTTCAAACAAGAGATTTAATTGCATTCCTATATTTTATAGTTATAACTATGTAAATCTGCTTATATCATGCGAACTCTAGATGCTTTTGAAAACATTTAACTTATGGTAATGTAACTATTTTTCAAACGTCTCATGTAGAGGTCGTTTGCTTCAATCTTTGTGTTGTGATATTTAATTTGGTCGGCGCCCCCGTGACACCTCCCACTTCCGCTGCCACGTGTTTTGGGGGTGCGACACTCGCGATGCGAACCGAGCCGAGCTGCGAACCGAACTCGCAATGCGAATTGAACCCTTGCGAACCGAGCTTGCGAGTCGAACGAGCGAGCCGAACTGACCTGGCCTGCGAACTGAGGTTCTGCCCTGCGAACTGAGTTTTACCCCATGATTCGACATTTCGCGTAACGACAACTACACTTTTTACAAAGATGATTGACATACAAAAGTATATACTTTTGCTAAGCATAAAACGAAACGAATATAATAATGTTTTCAGAAATTATTATTACAAACCGCTGCCAACGAGTCGTATACATTTCTAAAACTACAAACTCAAACGACAAATAAACACTTTGGACATAATCTAGTTGCATGGACACTAGCATGGATGGTCGACATAGACATCCACATACTTATTAAATCTCATACGTATAGGGCGTTAGGAGATTTCGGATTAGACTTGGGCTTTAGGCTTTGCTAGTACTCGAACATACTTAACTCAACAGCTGAGTTCACAGCCCCTACTTTTACTGTTTTAACTGCTTTTGAACAGGGGTGGAAAACATAGTCAAACGTTTGAAATACATGATTGTATACTGATTTACTCGAACAATTAGAGTACATTGAACTGTTAAATTATTACACAAACTGACGTTTATGAATAAACGTTTTCATACTACAAACACTGTAAACGTATTAAACTTGTTTTGGAAACGCTGGAGAATGACCAGCAACGCTTCTACGAAACTAACTGGGTAACTAATGGGTCCTTCTGACATGGACCAGATCCTTCTGACATGGATCAAGGGACACTGACACTCCCTTCTATTTTGAACCCTACTGACATGGGTACTCGATCCTACTGACATGGATCCATTATACTTATTGAACATGGGACACTGACACTCCCTACTATATGAACCTTACTGACATGGGTACTAGATCCTTCTGACATGGATCCGTTATACTTGTAGAACAGGGGACACTGACACTCCCCACTAGGTGAACCCTACTGACATGGGTACTCGATCCTACTGACATGGATCCGTTAACAACTATTAGGATACTGACATTCCTACGAACAACCATTAGGATACTTACATTCCTACAAATACTAATAGGATACCGCTTTCCTACGAAACTTAAACTATATTTGGGCTACATCCCACTAAAGGTACACTTTGGATAATATTCCACGAAACTTTGTTAGATCGTGATGACAATAACTATTTGTGAACGTTTTGAAACAAACAACTAATATTGTGAACATAAAACCTGTGAATTCACTCAACCTCGTTGTTGACTTTTACTATGTTTTTCAGGGAATTAGCTGCGCATGTAAGAATCGCCTGCACGTTGGAACATAGGCGACCCACGAAGAATAGGATGCCAACTTTTGACAACTGGATTTCTTTTATATAACTGAAACTGTTTAGTCATATTTACGAAATCTACTTTTGTAAACTTAATACTTTTAACTTGTACGATTCGAGGAATCGTAAACTTTGTAACTAATACTTTGGCATCTTAATATATTTGTTCTGTTGTAATCATATGCTCTGATACATGTGCATGTATTGTGGCACTCCCCATACTTAACTAAAAGCTTCTGCTAAACTAAATCAACGAATTTTGGGGGTGTTACAAATTTCCCCACACTTGAACTTTGCTTGTCCTCAAGCAAACTATCATTTACCAAATCAAACACACCCCTCTTGCATTTTCAGAATCAGATATCAAGTTTTTCAAAATATAACCAACAATAATCACCTAAGCAATTATGTTAGCAACATGTATATAATTATAGAAAACCTAAGATAATTGCTTAGGTGATTATTGTTGGTTATATTTTGAAAAACTTGATATCCATTTCTGAAAATGCAAGAGGGGTGTGTTTGATTTTGTAAATGATAGTTTGCTTGAGGACAAACAAAGTTCAAGTGTGGGGAAATTTGATATCGCTCATTATGTACATATTCATTTTACGCGATATCTTTGTTTTTGTATTGGTTTTGAGTCAATTTAATGAACTTTCGATGCTTATTTGGTTGAAAAATTGATTTTAGGTGCAAAAGGTGAAGAAATGAGCTAGAGACACAAGATCGGGCAAAATACGCGATCCCTGACATAACCAGGAGCGCGTATGTAAGAGCAATTTGATCACTGTCAGTTTTCAATATGAGTGCGATCCAAAGAGTTTCCAGGATCGCGTACGCTAGGCCAATTCCGTTACAGAAGTTTTTTCAAGGGAATACGCGATCCCACCGTTAATATCTAGGATCGCGTATGTGTGAAGAATTTTGGGGGCTGCTAGGATCGCGTAAACGTGCGGTTCCAGCAGCTTTTGGAATGATATAAATACGTAGTTTTCATAGTTTTAACCTAACTTTTGATACCTAAATATTTGGCTACGAATTTTCTAAGCATATTGGAGGGTTTTTCGCAACTTTTGAAGATCTTTCACTTGTGTAAGCTAATTGGTTACGAGGATCAATCATCAAAACATTGTAATCATTCGTTCAACACTTTTAGTTGATATAATTATGTTTTCGTTGATTTCAATCATTATATGTGTTTGTTTTGATATGATTATGAGTAGCTAAATACCCTAACACTTACTTGGATGAAATAACTACGGGTGTACTCTTTTGATTTTCATATTGATTTGATTGTGTTTAATCGAGAATCTTACGTATTTAGGTTTAATTAATGATTCTAAATTATTTGGTGAATGAATAAGTGATTATAGCAAATGTTTGTCACTTAGGTATTCATTATCAATTGTTTGTATATGAATAATTGAACTTTGATTGCGAACACAGATAAGTAATAAGTTAGATAGTTAAACTAAAATGTGTAAGTTAATGATTTTGACGAATGTCATTTACTATATTAAATTGTAATTAGTAAATTGGCCTTAAGGTGTAGGATAAGTGGACACGTATCCTAGATTAATAAGATTTACATTTACAACACAAATAAACTGGTTTTAACTAAACACCCCGAAGTCATTAGTGAAATAATCCAAATAAGTGTCGTTTTTAATATCTGAAAGTACACTAAATCAATTTGACTCTTCCTGAGTCCACTTGTCTTATAAATATAAGTAGTTTTAAGCAACGTGACAATTCGATCACAAAATCCCCAAATTTACTTTCTTGTTTAAATTAGTTTCATTTCAATTACAATTCTTGATTAAAACTCACTGATGTAAAAGGTTACAATTCTTATTTAAAACTCACTGATATAAGTAAGATTTGTATATTAAAAATAGTATAAGAGAATTAACTTATAGTTAGGAAGGTGATCGGGCCTTAATAATGAGTGGTTCGATCATTTTTTCAAATGATTATCGGCTTCTTCAAACACTCGATCACAAACCCGCACCAATCAAACTTCTTCAAATTCATAGCTTCAGTAAACTTGTAGACAAAGTGTCGCACCCTCAAATTATGATGCGGAAGCGGGTCGGGTCGGGGGGCGACTAATCAAATATCAACAGCACATAAGATATAATGAACGACTCTATATGCGTCGTTTACAATACATTGATATTATAAAAGTCTTACACTGTTATAATAGTTTACAAAAGCTTGAATTGATGTAAGAGATTCTATGTCATAACTAATTTATACAAAATATAGTAATGCATGATAATCTCCTGATGTTTGCATGAGACTCGAGCTAATGGGCATCCTGAGTGAGCAGACTTACTGCTGCTGCGAACCTGAGAATACACGCTAAATTGGTCAGCTTACGCTGGTGAGCTCACAGGTTTAATTATAAAGTGTAAGGTATATACCGCAAGATTTAAGTATAATGATTTGCAATTAAGCAAATAAGTAAATGATAAAAGATGTATATAACTGCCATGAGCACATATTCTGAGCTTAATTGAGGTGTCAGGATCACAATTAAGTGCCTGAGCGAGGGTGCCTCTATGCGTGTGCCTAATCAACACACGTATGAACAAATGATAATGCGTCCGTTTTGACCAGTCAGTGCTTGCTGACCCGGACGGGGATTGTCAGTCACATATGGTACCATACACTAACATTTATGCTACAAAATATTACCAAACTATGCTAATGAGGATTTATGATGATTAGATGATTAACTCATGCAGAATATAGCGATATTTGATACTTGCGTTCACATGTAAAACAAAACAGGCATGTATTCTCACCCCTAGAGTAAAAACAGTAAAATAGGGGCTATGAGACTCACCTAAGTCTAATGTGTTAGGAAAGCAAACAAATATGATGTTGTACCAAATGATGTGTCCACAGACTGTAACCTGTCGGGCGTTCAAAACGCGCAAGGTTATATAAGTGAGTATATGTCTCAACAGACCTTCTATGCTAGTTTTCCATTGACTAGTTATGTCCAATGTTTGATTGTTTTGTTTGAGTTTTGAAAACATGTACGGTCCGTTGGTGATGGTTTGTAATGTATGAATGTAAGTTTTGTATAAGGTTTGATTATTGTAGGTGTTGAATACTTAGTGTAGTAAGTATTTTTCAAGCTTCTTTTATTGTATTTGAAAGTACATGTATACATTTATATCCGAACGTTGTGGTCAAATATTTTATTTTCTGAAAGTCAACAGAAGTCAACTTGGTCAAACTGGTCGAACTAGTCAAGCTGGTTAAATTAGTCAAGCTGGTCAAATCTGGTCAACTGGTCAAACTGGTCAAACTGGTCAAACTAAATCGGTTTGACCCGAAACTTTTACACAACCTTTATTATGTTATAATACTTATAGAAAACGAGTTTCGTGACCATTGGTGATCCACAAGTGTCGTTTATATTTATTTCCAAAACAGTCCCTAAATGTATTTTTTGATTTTGTCGGTTCACTTCGCCTATTTTTCTTAACTAGTTATGATCCGAATTAGAGTCCACGACTTTTATCAGTTGTTCTACTATGTGTCTAGTTGTTAACTTAATTTTTCCAGTAATTATAGAGTCCATCTAGATAGGTATAAAATTTCGCATAAGAACCGAACTCGTTTTTCGACTATCATCAGACCAGACTTAAAGATTCGTTTATAACTAAAGATCCGTAAATTTATGGAAGGAGCCAAAGAAGAACTTTTTGTAGATCTTTTCAATACGCAACTTTTTTTAAAAAAATTGTTGTTTAATTCCTTCTAGAACTCAAGTTATGGCCATTTTAGTGGACTGTGTTTTATGGACAGATTTATGCATGTTCATATATATGTTATAAAAACGAGTTTCAAGCTTATATTTGGATATAACATGGTTATATGATTAACTAAACATCAAAATCAGTAACATTCAAGTATATTTATGAATAGTTTATGTGATTTCTTACAAAGAAAATAGATGGAGATGTTGAAGATGATGAAGAAGGAGCTTAATTCTTTGTCCTCTACTTGCTTCTTCTTTAAACTTGATGAATGATGATGATGGTGAGGAAGCTTTTGGTGCAGATTTTAGAGTGAGAAAATGGTAGAGAGATATTGGAGCTTTTGTGTGTGAAATGATGGTGAAAGAGTGAAGTGAGAAATGAGCTCATTGCATGGATGCATGAGTTTATAGTGGAGAAGAGGTCAAGTGCCCATGTGCTTGCACATGGGGGAGGATTCCAGCTTATGGGGGCCCATGGGGGCTGAGGTTTTGCCAATTTTTGTTCTTCAAATTTACTTTAAGTCCCGTGGTCGTTTACCCGATCGTTTCGTCGTTCATTTTAACGTTAAACGTTTAATGCACGTGTTTTAAGTGACGATTTAAACTTCGATATTTTCACTTGATATATTAAATCTAGATACTTGAAAATATTTATAAAAGTGTTCCGTTAATTTACTGGTCTCGATTTACGTGTTCGGTTTACGGATGTTAAATCGCGTAACGTTTTAATTAGACGTTTTTCGTTATCGTTTTAGAATACGATATTTTAAATGAAAGTTTTACTTGAAATAATATATTTCAAACTTATAAATATATATTCTGGTTCTCGTTTGGTTGTCGGGCGCGTTCCGCGCATTTTTGTGAAGTACAAGTTACTTTATACGATACGAATGTTTTGTTAAATATTATCAACATAATATTTATGAATTTATGAGTTTATTAAATAATTTCATATTATTTAATATTTTGTTCACCAACGTCCGTATTTATGATGTCGGAATTTATCCGAATATGTAAATGTACAATTTAAATAAATCGCATACGTATGTGTATGTATAATAAATATATCAATACACATAATGATACACATAATTAATCCTAATTGCATGTATTAGTACTATGATTAGACACTAATTACTAGCCCTAATTGGTCGGGTGTCACACAAAGTATTGCAAAAACTTGTCGTTGCTTAAACTACTACCCGTTGTATTCGCAAACAACGTGAGGATTTTAAACTTGAAGCAAAACCCGACATCTTTATTTTTCATAATCTTCTCAACCATGCCCTTCGCACTAATGTACACGTTCGGATACTGTGAAAACTCCTTCAAAAATGGTGTCATACACGGATAGTCACAGTTGACATCCGGTAACATTGGGTATTCCAAAAACATCATGTACAAGTTATGGTGTCACTTTGATACATGAATCGTCAAATGTGATTTCCATGGCTTCAGGGTTGACAAAGGTCTACCACAAAGTAACCAAGCTGACCTGCCAAATAGAATTAAATAGTTGTAAAAAATAAATCAACTAAATATAAATGTAAATAAGTAATTAATAACACATGTCATATACTCATATCAACTAGTAACACACATAATACAACCAGTTACACATTTATGAAACTCTTAAAAAATTAAAAAAAATTATTCTAAAAAATGTTTACATCCAATACTCCAATTATGTTAACTTAGATTTTATTTTATCAAATCAAACTTTTACATACATAATTTATTAATGTACTCGGTCTATTGAACTCTAATATAATTTATACAAAGTATAATTACATAACTATGTAAGGACCAATATAGAACTTAATCATTTCTCAATATATCAAAATTTAATTAAATGAAACTAAGTTAATTTATATACAAAAAATACGGATTAAGATGTCTCTGAAGGGAGTGTTACGTATTCAAACGCTCACGGAGGGGTTTTAGTAAATCTAATGAAAGTTGACAGACATGATGGAAAAATAAATCAAAAGAAAATATGGTTACCGGTAAATATGTTTAAGACCGCAATCATTCGGTAAATATGTATTTGAAATGCTAGAAGTTGGTTAAAAACTCCAAATAGAAGTTAGAGTTACCGATTACTAACTACCCGTTCTAGTTCCAAACATTACCCATATATACATTCATCAGGATTGTGTGGGGTTACTATTGAATGAATAGTGACCTCAATGTTTCATTTCACCCCCTGAAATTTTAGTACTTTTATATTTTCACCTTTTTATCTTTAAATCATTTTTAATTTTCTATCCCTTTACTTTAAGTATTTTTCAATTTCTATCCTTTAACTTTTTAAATTTTACCCCTTAACTTTTAATTTTCTTTCATTTTCTACCCTTTAACTATTACCTATTTTTCAATTTCTTTGTCTCAACTTTTAACACTTCTTCATTTATTACCCTTTAGGTTTTACTATTTTCCATTTTCCCCCTTTCAGTTTTACCTTTATTTTTTTCCACCTTTTTTTACTAATACCTTATACATTTTTTCCCTTTGCTTACAACGTACTTTTATACTAAGATTATTACGGCAAAATTATACAAATAATTGCGAACGATAATTTAACTTAACATTTTTATGTAGTATTGTATCAAAATTTTATTAATTTACATTCTTTCGATTATACATACATATTAGTATAATAAAAAAATATCATACCTTCGTCAACTTAATTTTTTTTAACAACAAATCGTAAAAAATTTTACTACTTGGAGTTTTAAAAAGTTATTTTTTAAACATAACTCCCTATATCATTCGAAAATACTCAAATTTTACTAAATACGGTCCACTGACTTTTAATTCGCATATATAAAAAATTATGTACAATAAATTAGTATCATTGTTTGTATTATTGATTACATAAGAGAAGTGGTAATTCCAAATTTTACCAAAACACTTCCACCGCAACGTGCGGGTTCAAACCAGTTGATCCCAAGTTACATTATTACCTTAGTATAAATATGTCACTAAGACAAAAATAATAGTTCTAATGTCATGGAACAAATTAACAAAAAAATAAAAAAAAATAAAAATAATAATAGTAGTAGTAATAATAATTTCAAAAAATACCATATTATCATGTTCAATTTGAACGTGACCAACATCTATGATTATAGTATCTTTATTTCAAATGTAAGAAATTACATACAATGGTATTGATAGTTTGATATATTCAAATATATATGTTTGGACATGTGATTTTTTATATTAAATACGCATGTATAGTATTTTCACCTAAAATTATAATTTTTTTCAGTTCCGCCCCAACGCGCGGGATAAAAATAGCTTGTTCGCCTGCAAACTGAAACAGTTACCAAATGCTACTTGCACCGTGAAACTTTAAGGGGTCTATTTGATAAGTCCTGAAAATTACAGGGACTAAATAATACATGTAACTTCTTAACTAATCATTACCTCTATCCAATTTGGGCAAAAATAGCCGATAACTGCCGCAACAGACACCCCAACCACCACTTACTAAACTCCGGCAGTTTCCGGCGCTCTCATAATCATGCTTCTATCCTCAACTTCTTCTCAATTTCATCATCATCGTACTCTCCGTCGTCAATTTGCTTACAACTCGTTCACCACAACCACCGCCGTTCACTGCAGTAACCCTAACGTCAATTCAGCTCTCCGGCAAGTAGGTATTAGTAACAGTAATAGTAGTAATGGTAATACTAACACGTGTGAAGATGACGTAGTGATGATATCATCGGCGTCCGCTGTCGCTGCGGCGATTCGTAAAGCGTCAACGTCTCCGGTGGAGTTCGTGCAGAGGATTGAACAGGCCGGAAAGAATAAAGCGATTGTGCTTCCGAGCTCCGATTTTCAGACGCTTTGTATCGAACAGTTGGATTTGTTTCGTCGTATTGTTGATCCAGACGCTATTTTATCGGTAATTAATCTAAATTTGTTATTATGTATAGTTGAGTCTAATATGCACCGGTAGCTTAGGGATTTACAGTTATATAAATACACCTCGAGCAAACCGTACCAGTAGCTTAGAGATTTATAGTGAGCAATTATGATCCTGTTAAATGGCAGTGTTTAATTCATTACAGAAGTTGGAGTTTGGATTATTATCGATGTTAATAAGTGTCAGTTAGGGACTGAAGTACAGTGTATAATTGAGTTAATCAAGCTTGGATGATTTGTTACACCACAAGTGGAACTCAGCTTAATTAATGATAGACTTCAATCAAAGTAAGAATGCCAATATTAGGGGCTCCTGTGTGAAAACACAAATAAAGAAGAGGCTCACCTTTGAAAGACTTGAACCATTAAAGGTCCTTAATAATTTTTTACGAAAGGCTTGATGGGAAGGGAAGTTAGAGTTGTGATGGGGATTATGTTCAATCCTACCTAGTGAAAAAATCACTTTTTTATTGATGAGATTGCATTTTTGTCTCAATTGTCTTCAAACTAAATTTATTGGAACCCTTCTTATGTAGCCATTACTACCTTCATCCAAATATGTAGGGTTGTAGTCTTGCCTACATTTGATATATATCTCTTTGAATTCTGTACTTATGGCACATCCACAAACTCCCACTTCCTAAAATAGGTAAGAAATTCTTTATAACTAGATGCTGGACATTGTTGGTCTTCGGCTCAAGTAGAACTGTAGAAGTGTATGAAGTTCTGTAACCAATGTTTATTTCGAGACTTGCTGTGTGTGTCTGTGCATGTGTTATAATCTATTTTTAAGAAACGTTCAGATGGAGAGGATATATTTTCTTACTGTTGGAAAAAATAATTTCAATCTTAAGGAGCATCTTAGCTTTTAAGCGATAGATGGGTAGTGTAAAGTCTCACGAATATCCCATGAATTTTCAGGTTTATGTGAGACCAGCTGGGAGTTATGTTATGGACAGACTAGAGTTGCGTCGGGCTACTGTTTATCCTAGAAGTAATACGGCTGATATTTTCATAGTAATCGGTAATTTTAGTGTCCCTGCAGGATTGAGGGCAGCAGAAGCTTCTCTTTTGAAACAGCAGGCATGCATTTCATGCACATATATGTTACTACAAAATAATATATAGTATTTTCTTTTGTTTCTGATTGTTCTTTCTTCAATTTAGGATAGATGTTAATTTAAATTGTAGGCAGAATTTATTCCCGAGTCCAGAGCTTTGGTTTTCCCAATGGTGAAGCATCCTTTTGTTGTTGGCTTTTTGGTTGCTGAACTTCCAAAATTGGAAATAAGGAAGGAAAAGGATGATGTGAAACAAGGCTCATTACCTGAGGAATCATATGCAGTGTACCCATATGGAATCTCAAAATCATGGGAAATCCAAACTTTTGTAGATAAAACATCGGAATTACACAATTTTTCTGCTGAACAGAGGTTGAATGCTATTAACATCTCCCGCTCTGTTGCTATGGCATATGTTATGGACCAGGTAAATGACCAGTTATCTCTCTGTTGAAATTTTGATTTAGCCTTTTACTCCATATATTTCTTGAATTGTGTTTCTACTTGAGGTAAAGCGGTGATTTTTTTTGGTGGGTAATTGATGTTCTGTAATATTATTACTGTGTATAGACCAAAGGTTTCAAGAGATTAGTAAATCAGGTAAAGTATGGATGTACGACCTTAAAAGTGTTTATGTGATATCAAACAATCAAATATAGATAATCAGTTATTCAGTTGTAATAGTTGAAAGAATTGCATATTTGCATGTGATAGTGTTTGGATGTACATATGCTGTTTGAAGCTGTAAATACTTAGATTATCGGATTTTTGAGTAAATGACATTCTGATTTTGAAAGGAATTTAAAAAAAATCAGAAGAATATTCTTCTTTTGTGATGAATGAGAGACATCATGAGATGTGAGTTAAAGCCTCTTGAATTAGGTTGAAAGAAAGAGCTAGTTGGTTATATTATTTTACCGTTACATAATTGTGGCTATATAAAAAACTGATCATTTGACCAATAATAAAACAGACGATCAAAAGATTATTTTGTTTATATGAATATTAATAAACTGATGTGACAATGCCACTTCAAGTCAAAAAGAAATGAAGAATGACATAATCACAAACCAAACACCCTTGTAAACCAAAGTTTCCTAGTTAAAAACTCTAAATAGTGAGTAATGTGTTCTTTTCGCAGAAAGCAATTTTACTACAGCAATCTTCATGGCAAAACAATGTTAGGATGAACAATCTGGTTGAGCAAGTAAGATTCTTTTCCCCAATACCATATTTTTAACAATAAAACTATAACGACTTACTCCTCCGTCTTGTCAATCTGAATGTAAAACTTCTTGGATAATATAACGAGTATCTGTATGTCTATCTACAGATTCGTGGCCCACTTTCTAGCATTCGTACTTTAAGCAAGATGTTATCGGTCAATATCAAGAAAAATGAGGTGTGTGCCCAAATGTTTAGATATCCGCTCAAGTTTTGTTTGAAGTTACCATTGTGATTCATGAATTCTTTAAATTAGGTCTCGTATGACATTGTTGAGGATATAATGGTATTAGGGGACCATATGAGAGAAACTCTTCAACAACTCCAAGATGCTGTACATGTGACCAAGGTTTGCTCTTGCACGGGAACATATATATGTTTATTGATTTGTTAATACCTTGATATTATTCTATGGTCTTCAAAGAGTGAATTATAATAGTTTTTGATCTCTTTCAGACTAATATAGTTCGCTACAATGAAGAAAACCTGATGAGAATAGACGAGTCTACTCATGAGTCAGTAAGGTCTCAGTTATCCAATGCTTTCTCGAAGGACACTTCTATTGCTAAGGGCCGTGAATATGGTGGACCATTCTCTCTTACGTCTAAAAACAAGGATTTGGAAATGCCCATGCCACCTTTGACTCTTTCTCCTCTGTTAAATCAAAACATCAGGTATGCTTCCATGGTTTTATAGGCTTCATTCGGTAAAAAGAAATTATACCTTCCCTTAAATCCAGATGTGATTTATGTTAATCTTAACAACATATAACCATTCAATTCAATGATTTTGTTTAGAATGGCAATTAGCCATTGAATTATTTAGTAGTAATAATGTTGGTTATCATTATCATATCCATCATTTTACGACAAATGGAAATCAGCTATTTATATAATTGCTCAAGTTCTGCACAACTGAGTATCTTATCGCGTTTGAACAACATTATCACTTATTTATTGAAGATTGATGACTGAATCTATAGATAAAAGGACAAATTGATGACTGAAAGCTATAGATAAAAGGATAGTATCATTAAACCTAGCCCCCTCGCCCAAACAAAATGCCAGCGCTTCCTAGTTTGGGTGTCCAAAAGAATACAAAGCCTTATTTTCTTGTAAAGTTTGATTACTAATGTCCCTTTTAAATACAATTTTCTTGAAACTTAGGCCATATCCAACCATCACTATATTTTTATCTTCTTATTTGAAGGAAAACTGGCATCTTTTGATCATGTTTATCTTCAAAATTTCTTCATCTCCAACCATAACTCTAAAAATCTCAATCACAAACTATTACAATTTAATAATATCAATAATAATTTGAAGTAAGATATTTAATTTGATGTTTTATTTTAAAGCTCTCATCATGCTACAGATGAGGACATTTTCTTAAAAACAAACTTGTCTTTTATGATTATTATATGGAAACTTCAAAAATTGATTATTGGAGGATGAATAGTATTACTCCGAATATGAAGTATACTGAGGCTCCTCTAAAAAATATCTCCAAATTTGGATCAATGATTGAAGATGGTATCTGATTGCTCCAAATCCATATTTGAAGAAAAAATAGGTTTTGAAGCTATGGTTGGATATGCCCTATATATTTTAAATTCTGTAATATAGGGTTCATTTCATTTGTTCTAATTAGGGAATATGTTTTACATTTGATCAATCATCATATATGTATCTAAACTATGTTCAAAGTTAAAACGTTACATTATTTGGGGTGGTGGGAGGGTAACATAACGAATAACAAACAGTGACAAATATACCTTCCATATATTTAACAGGTCTTGCAATGCTTCTGATATACTCTCTGATCTGGTGGATGCACTCGAACCCCTGGCTCATAAGCAGCAACGTATCATACAGATATGTGAACTTCCCCAAACTCTGGACGTTGCTGTTGAAGAACCCGCTCTTCGCCAGGCTTTAAGCAATTTAATTGAGGGTGCTTTATTGCGTACGAATGTCGGAGGAATGGTAGAGATTGTCTCCACCTCAGCGCCAGCTGGCGGTGCTCTTATTATAATTGACGATGATGGACCTGACATGCACTACATGGTGTGTTGACTTTTAACCTCTATTCTTAATTGACAAAATGGGTAGGTTAGGCTGATTGCGTGACGGGTCAGATCTTATGGGGGTTAAACTGGTAAGGGTTAAAGTGGTAATTTTGTACATATTGAAGCCAACTGGGTTGGGGTAAAACCTAGTATACCATACGTCCAAAACATTGATCTTTTTATAGATTTGTACCAATGATTTCAAAATTCATTTATTTCAATGATAATTATATGATTTTTGAATAAACTGATTTAAGAGATTATGCGCATGAAAGTTCAGTTTAAACCTGTTTGACTCCATTAAACTAATATCCATTGCGTTTTTCCATATGACCCACTAGAGATAAACCACAACCCCAATTGACCCATTCACCAATACATATATTGAAAATGCCACCTCTAGATTCGATATAATTATCCAAATACTCCAGTATGAAAAAGCCACAGTGCGCTTGCTTTGCTTAATGTGGAATAAAAATGTGACCAAGACATGAAAAGGGTATAACTTTATAAGTCGATACAAACAAGTAACATTATATTTATTTTTGCAGACACAAATGCATTCTCTGACACCATTCGGAGTAGATTCTTTATCAGAAGGAGTGGTTGAAGACAACATGACATGGAACTTCATTGCAGGGTTAACTGTTGCCCGTGAGATATTGGAAAATTACGGTTGTGTACTTAGAGTGATATCCCCTCGGTGCATGGAAGCGGCACTTGGAGCTGGAGGGACTCGAGTAGAAATATGGCTTCCCTCTTTCTCTTCTTCATCTGATGGTTTAAACGACCCTGCCCAGGCGGCATAGAGCTCAGCCCAAACCCCCATGTAGACCTGTAACAAAATTATATAAGCCCGAACATTATATACATACGATACTTACATTACATCCTTATAAATTGTAATATGTATAGATTATTCGTGCAGCTACATTAGGTGAGTTATTTTTCCCAATTTGTACGGGAATTGTAAATAGCAATCTAGGATCTCTAGCAAAATTATTAGTAAAGCTGCATTTAGCATTTTATGTACAAATTTATGTGATCAGATGTAACCCTATAATACATTACTTGTTAGTAGTACTGGTTCATATATCTGGGAGATAGTATACTATCCGCAGTTAATGTGTTAAGTATTCATGATTAATAGATGAGAATAAAAATGATTTTCTTTTTTCGTTTTAGTAATTGGTCGCCAAATGCTTTTGTATGGTGGTGACACGGTGACCCTTTTATGCAAACTTCAAAGGGTGTTTTAGAATGTGCATCGGTATATACCTTAAAGTTGACCTACGGCAATGCCAATAGAAAATATAGATATTCCACCATTATATGTCCTTTTCATATTCTCAAAAGGTTATTTCTACGGGCAAAGCCCTAATATCGGATTCTTTGAATTTGATGCGACTCTTCTCTCAAGAATTGCACCTTGTTCAGCTGCTTCCTTGAAAATCATGGAATATTGAGATTAAACCAATCACCTATTCCTCAAAAGCCAATTTTCTCACAATTCATGAGGACGTTTGCGCTGAGAGAATGATACCACTAGGTTATAGGCGTTAAGTTTTTTTATTCAACTTTTTTGAATATGATTTAATATCTAATATATTTTAATATATCTACTATGATTAAAATCCAGAAAATAAATATTAGACTATTAGAATCATCTGGACTATATCATCTCCTACTTATATATCTTTTTCTTGTTCTTTTTTATCTGTCATGTCTATACACATTATAAACTGTTTGGCTCTTTTTTCTTCACATCCTTACAAGATTAAAGATTGAAAAAGACCATAATACCCCTACTTATATTAGAAAATACTAAATCACCCTTTAATTGGTTATGGAAAGAATATTAATGATTATTACATTCCATTATTTAACATCATTTTGAATTACATTCTATTTTGTAGATTTTTTAAATATAAAGAAAATTCTAAAAAGTTTGAAGCTTTTTAATTATTTTTATCCTAACATCCTGAATATCATTGAATTTAATAATATAAAAAGTAACAATGGATCATTTCTGAATCCAATTCTCGAGAATTAAATTTTGTCGACATTATTAATGATTCCAATAACTATCAGTATCTCTTTAATTAATACTGTATTATTGTTAGTTATGATAATTTACCATTTGTAACCGCTGCATTGCGCGGGTAATTGTCTAGTATTTAAATAAAAGCCTCTTATACGTTTGCCAGTTGTTTGGTTTAAATAGTTGCGGATAACCCAAAGAAACATACAACGAGGTTTTTTAATTCAACATCTTAACGTCTATAGCGATGCTTTTAAAAGTTTATGCCAAAGTAATTCAACATCTTCTTCCATTACATTTCCATCCACCTTTGATTACTTCAAACTATGACTAATATCTATTCTTTAAACGTGTAATCTTATTAATATTCTTCCATAAACATGAGAGCTGTCCTTTGACTATTTGTAATAATTGTTTTCTCCAATTATTTATTGATTTAAAAAAAAAACATTAGTGAAGATTTCAAGATTCTGAAATATCTATTGTGTATTTATATTTTAACCATGAACCAAACAAAACGACAAACATACTAATACTGCTAGTGTCATTTTCCAAGATTCCAACAGATTATACCAACTTACTAGCTGAAACATGAAACACCAATTATTTCAAGAACATGCAAACACAATATAAAAAATCCTTTTATGTTCACACCATTGTTCTTGATCTCAAGCCTCCTAAAATCATGCTGTCATCAAATGTCCCATATACTATAGTTCTTGTAGTCTAAATGCAACCAAATTATGATTACAAAACAGAACAAAGCCTGAAACATCATAGCAAATCATGAACACAACCAAAACATCTTCGAAGATAGGCAAAACCCATAAAGAATAACGCGATTTCAATAAAGATATGAAAAAAGTTAGTCTTGATCCAAAATTTCCTAACATATTATCAGGAGGCTGTGTGTCAATGGCTAATAATAAACAATGGAGCCATCGAAGCACACAGTCTCCCCAAACTAACAAACAAATGGAAACAGAGACTATATATACATTATCACCTCATAATAAATCCGTGAACTCGTCTCGCTCTATAACCATCTTCGTAAGCATTTAAACAATATTAAATACTTTACGGGATTCTCGTGTAAGGTGTAAAGTCACAAACTTTAAAATCATTCAGGTACGGGTTCAAGTTTAGCCACTTTCTCTTATGCAGTTCCCGGGCAAAAGAAACCGATAATCATTTGCATTTTCAAGAAGATATGCAGGAAGATGAACAGCCGA
This sequence comes from Pseudognaphalium luteoalbum, assembly GCA_963422505.1. NCBI lineage: Eukaryota > Viridiplantae > Streptophyta > Magnoliopsida > Asterales > Asteraceae > Pseudognaphalium > Pseudognaphalium luteoalbum. The sequence continues at coordinate 108,738,983 of OY730195.1, forward strand.
ATACGAATGCGGAATGGGTCCCATTTTCCCGATAATCTCCTTAAATGTATACTCTTCTGGTATCATATCAAAAAGATCCGACCCTTTGCAGATAACTTTCTGAACCCTATCAGGGTTTAAAAACTTTCTGAACCTTACTCTATCATTATGGCTATAAGCTTTCATTTTAAAGATAAACTCGTTTATACGTCGAAAACAAAAGCTACAGTGCCAACCTGCATCCGCCAATATGACATCCGATTGACGAAAATGAGCATATGTCGTTTTTCCTGACTGGTATCGATGAGCTGACGCCCTCCAACTATGATTATCCAAAAAGAACTCGAATGAATATAAATAATTTTTCAACCGAAGATGAAGAACCTGAGGTATGTCGTCACACCATCTCAAAAGATTAATAGTATGTCTACTCGGAATCTCATCAACGTCCGACATGATTAACAAATCATCATCTTCAATCCCGGCTTTTTTTAAAAGATAATCCAATGCTAGTCGTTGATAAGCCTCTTCAACAAACGGGTTCTCTCCTTTTTTAAATCTTCCTGGAATCATCCCGTAAGTTAACCTTGGCTCCACAAATTTAAACTGATCACGATGACCCGAAAACACTAGGGGTTTCGGGACACCTGAGAATGTTGAGTTTGACTCGAGGAGTACAAATTCAGTAATGTAAGGGTATAATTCATGCCACCGAATTGTAAGGAGATCAACCTCATTACTAAATAAAACGGCATCAAAAACCCGTCTTGGAAACTCACGGGTCTTCCATCCATGAAGCTTACAGAGATTCTCCATTGACACGTTTTCGTGATAATAATGTGGGATTTCGTGGAACGGTTTTGGTGGTGATTCCCATAACGGTCGCAAAAAGTAGGAGATTTTCTGACCATGAACGTATAATCCAAAGATAACCGTTGGCACTAACACGAATACAAATATTAGGGTTTTCAAATCCAAACCACGAAGAATGCACCTCACTCTTGATATAGTTGATGATTTCCCTGAATCCTGTAAATCAAAAAAGTAAAATTTTTATCAATCAAGATTCTATGGTTGTAAAGATTAAAACTTGTGAGCAATAATCCTTTAGTTTTAATTCTTCAACGCTAGGGAGTTAAAACCCAACTTAAAGTATTCTAAATTTATGAAGTTTAGTTCCTAATTAGATATTTATGTTGTATATCATCAGAACTTAGCACATAGATGAATACCATGAACACAAAAAATCCCTTAAAATCCAAAGTTTGCAATCTTCAACAAAATTAAATCTAAGACCCTAAAAAGTAAATTTAAATCTTATAAACTCAAAACCCAATAGTAAAATTTAATTTAACATCCCAAAACAATTTTTAATTTTCAACTTAATATATTTAATACCCTAATCAAGCAAAATCATGAAACTAAAACTGATTACCACAATGTGATCAACAATTCAAGAATTAAGTTATAAGATAATTTCAAACAAATAATGAAATTAGATAGTTACCTCATCGCAAATATCACCGCAAATATCATCAGTTTTCTTAGAACAATACCGAGATCCCCCTTCTGCCATTAAATAAACTTTATCCATAAATTTTGATAAATTGAACGCCATTTAAACCCTAATTTCACAATCAAATTGAGGAACCCTAATACCCCTTTTCACCTTATCTTCTAAATAATAATGGGAAATCTTTATCTCCAATCACCAATATCGAAAAAAGATTAAACTTTTCATCAAGATTTAATAACCCCAGATCGAAGAAATTCAAGAATTAAAGTTGGCAAATTTGTAATGAAAATCAATTGGGGTTTTTGTTTGTGGGTGGGAGATTCCGTTGTGTTGTATTATTGTTTTTTTTTTTTTTCGGTTGTAAATTTTACAGAATGAAGAATATAAATATTATGTACTTTTGAATGTATAAATATCTAAACGGTGGTGTATTTATATTGGAACTCAATCAGGAATATTAGCTGGAATTTACCAAATTGACCTTGGTATTTAGGTTTACCTTTTCTTTTAGGATATAAATAATAAATAAATAATATGGATTTAAGTATATTAATATTTTAACGATAGCTAAGCAAAAGTCTTGTTTGACAACGTCTATAATTTTGTGCCAATTTGGTGGTTTGTTGTTATTACTACTATGGTTAATTTACTCTATACTTACACACTATAGTTGATACTTTGATGTTAATAAGTACAAGTTACAATTCCATCACAAACTCGGTGAATTTAGATTTTAGATACAACTATAAAAATAGAAAGTATTCATATGACTAGAGTGATCATGGTAATCATATAATTGAAAATTCAGCTTAACACATAAACCAGAATACAACACACCCAATTTAAACCATCCAAAAAATAAAAGTTCGGATTATGCTGATTTATTTATATGGAATACAAGAGTTGTACTCAAATCATTTTAATTGGATTGGCAAAATAATTCAAAGATATAGCTTACTCAGGTTTTTGATAGTTTTGTTAATTTATTTTTTCTTTTAATTTCACAGATATATACTTATTCGGGCTTATGGTGAAACGTGTTTTTATTTTTGTAAATAGATGTGTTTCAGGTTTCAGGTAGTTATAACCAATTAAAACTATTTCAAACCAAAATCAAACCATCAAACTGTTTTATTATTCAGCTTCCGTCACAAACCAAATTAAAATCGAAGAATTCAATTAATAACTAGTCGGGTGTGTTATTCGATTAATTCACGTAACGAACACCATGCAAAACATCAATGCTCTTTGCAAATAATCTGATTTAACCACATGTTATAAGTTGAATTATATTTACTATACACGACTTAAACGTACACTGTAATTATAAGTGCACGAAACATATATAGTCACTTGAATCATTCTACATACACTCTATGACTTTACTCGTTTAAAAATCACACTTTAAGAGAGGTAAGTTAGGTCAACTTATATGATAAGAAAGTGTCTCATTAAGGGGTAGATTGGTAAATTTACGTGCATAATAGACTTTGTCTTGGAAACGCGCTTTAGTTTTGATGGATTGACCTAGCAACAGATAAACCTGTTAAATGTCGATGACCCAAAAATAGGCAAACCTTGGAGTACCTACCCAAACACCCCGGCCTATGCCACGGAACAGTTAATATTATTAATCAACTAGTTTAAGACCCGCAAAATTTGCGGGTTGAATTTATTATATGTCTTATATGGATGTGTTATTTAGATATAATAAGTGTTTTGGTGGTGGTGTACAGTACATCGGTTTGTATTGTTTTAATTTTAAACGGAAAATGTATTAAGGATTTGAATTGTGATAGATTTTGGATTGATGAGTCCAAATTAATAAATTAATTAATAGGGATAATATTGTCTATAATATTACTTAGTTATTTGTATTGATTTGATATTTAATAATACCATATTATTTAAAATCGTACGGATATGATTTTCCAAATAAGCAAATTTATCGGTTCAGCAGGTAAATATTATTTTGCATTTAAAAAAATAACGTTCTTTGCAGTGCATTGGTGGTTTTCATCCATCTAAGTTACTCTTTGTAATTTAAATCAACAACTTATAATGCATTACTTTGTCTTTTTGACTTTGACGAAAGATGACAAAACATGACAACTCAAATGCAGACTCTTCTGACCCGAATGACATTAACACAACCTTAGAAGATTAAATGGTAAATTATTTTAGGGATGTAAATCGAAATATAGAGAAATTAGTGGCATATGAGTAAATTAATTAATCAATTATTGATAATATTGTGCATGATACCACTTCATTTTTTGTATTTGTATTGTTCTTTAATAATAATACTATATTATGTACAGAAACTTGAATTCGTTAATTAAAAAGTTAAATTGTTAGCTTTAAGATTTCAAATCTTGTAATTCGATATCGTTTTTTTTTTCCTTTCAAATTTGCGTGGGCGATGGAATGAAGTTATGAATTTTTTAGAATTCAAATTAACATTTTGGGGGGGTTTTTTTAGAAAAAAAAAATTGTGGAAGAGTTTGAAATATAGTAGAAATAATAAAATATTTGGAGGATAATCTATAATGAAATGAAAAATAGATGATTAATATTGTAAATAACTAAATATTGAAGGGTGTATATTATAAATATAGAATAGTAGTATTTTAGTCCCATAATAATTGGATTAATGATGTCATTAAATAAATTAAGGGTTATACCTTAATTGTTGATCTCCATCTAATGGTCCTTATTCTCTCAAGATTTTTCTTTTAATACATAAGATAGATTTATTAAATTTAATTAATGGGTTTCGATAAATAAAACCCTAAACGCTTTTGTTAAGCCCTTAAGACATGCTTTAACACTTGTACCAAATCATAATTAACCTTATCTCTCCTTTTGAAATTATTCTAACATTTAAATTTTGATTCAATGTACAACTAAAATAGGCATGCACAAATATATTAAAGAAAGCCCTGAGGGCTTTGTTTATCAAAACCCATAATTTATACACAAAACTCAAGGTTTTATAATTTTTGCATGTTTGTACTTTGTATAAAACAATGGGCAAATTACCTAAAATAGAAATGAACTATTACTGTATTTTGCATTCTAGAAACAAACTATCAAAGTTTTAATATTAGAAATGTAGGTTTAATTTAGTTTTATTTCAAACAACCTGTTAACTTTTAACCCGGTTACCGTTAATACAACGCTGACGTGTCCCATCTACGTCTACGTGGCAGCTGACATGCCGATATCGCTGACATGATAATCCACGTGGTTGCTGACGTCAATGAGAGAAAAAAAATATTAAAAAATACTTTAAAAAAAATGTCTTCAAATCGACTATCTTGGATTTCGGATACAGGAGCTTTTTCACACCTTACTTCAGATGCATGTAATCTCAATTCTTGTTTTAGTTCTAGCTTTATACAGTTTGTTATTGTAGGTGATGGATCCCCAATTCATGTTACCCAAATGTGACATAGCCAAATTTCAAACTCATATCGTCCACTATACCTTAAATAAGGTGTGAAGTATAGGTTTGAAATTTTTGAGGTATAGTGGATGATATGGGTTTGAAATTTTTAAGGTATAGTGGACGATATGGGTTTGAAATTTTTGAGGTATTGTGGACGATATGGGTTTGAAATTTGGCTATGTCCCATTTGGATAACAAGAATTGGTACCTACAATAACATATTGAATAAAGCTAGAATTAAAATGAGAATTGAGATTAACTGCATTTAAAGTAAGGTGTGAAGAAACTCCCGTATCAAAGATCGTCGATTTGAAGACATTTTTTTTATAGGAAAATTTTATTTTTTTTCTCTCGCTAACGTCAGCAACCACGTGGATTGCCACCTCAGCGATATCAATACATCAGTTGACGTGGACGTAGATGGGACATGTCAACGTTGGGTTAACGGTAACTGGGTTAAAAGTTAACAAGTTGCTAGAAATAAAACTAAATTGAAACTACATTTCTAATATCAAAACTTTTGATAGTTCATTTTTAGAATACAAAATATAGTTCGTTTCTATTTTAGGTAACTTGCCCTAAAACAATCTCCTTTTAACTTCAACAATTAGATATGTGCTTTAAGTATGCATGTAACAATGTTGTCGATGGATACTTCTACAAGATCACAGGGTGTCGATGGCGTATTGTCTGCATTTTTCAACAAAAACATCGTCTAGTGACGTTTTTCGACACTGTCGCGACAGCACTTTCTGATACCATCACGGCATTTTTAACAGTGTTTTGAACGGCATTTTCAATCAACGTTTGATAGAAAACGCCATTTGCAACTATTTTTTAATAGTTCATTCCAACGGCTCTTAACTATTTTTCAAAAAAATAAATTTAAAGAAAAATATTGCAACGAATTTTTTTTGAATTTTTTTTAAAAGCATTGTAAACTTTATTTATTCAGCCATTCTTTCACATTTCAAAACACAATTCTACTACAATTCATATACTACTACTTCTATTACTATCACCAAAACTCAAAAACTCTTTCTCACTACAATTTAACATGTCTTACAACCAAACAAATTAAACAATCCGTAATACCTCTAATCTCAATGGAACCCGCTATTCTCTACTTCCTCCAACTATCAATCTCAAGTCCCACAAACGCAAATGGCTGGTTTTAGCCCATTCCAACACCATGAAAATTTATACAATCAACCAACCTTCAACCAACCTCAATAAATATAACCAAATATTGGAAAATATTCTAATCCACTAGTGTAATTGCTACATTTAATTAAACATAAAAACGAGTTTTGTAATGATAAACATATTATTTTGTTTACTTCAATAATATATTTTGTGCACTCAATAAATATATTGTTTACTTCCTTTATCTTTATTGAACATAAATACGAGTTTTGAAATGAAAATCAACGATAATGACTACATTTCCCTTATATATAATGGAGTAAATTCTATAGATGGTCCCTGTGGTTTACATCAATTTACAAAAACAGTCCCTAAACTTCTTTTTTCACTTTTTCAGTCCAATAAGTTTACATTTTGCTCGAAAATGGTCCCTCACCCACCGAAAATGACTAAAGTATCCTTTGATCGTTTAAATCGTGACTATCCAGTAATGACAAAAGGAAGGGTACTTTAGTCATTTTAGGTGGATGAGGGACCATTTTCGAGCAAAACACAAACTTATTGAACTGAAAAAGTAAAAAAAGAAGTTTAGGGACTGTTTTCGTAAATCGATGTAAACCACGGGGACCATCTATAGAATTTACTCTATATAATGGGTATACAAAATACAAATGAGTACATTTTCTTTATATATAATGGAAATACAAACTACAAAAGTTACAATAGGTAAAAAACAATTGTAAATCATCTGTTTTAGCAAGCCTTATTAATTACTTTACTATATTACAATAAAAGACAAAGAAAATACTATTTTTATTGCGTAAGTCAAAGTGATGTATTTTAACTTTAGTTCTCGATTTTTTCCTAGTAAATTGGTACTTGAAGTATGTGAGAAAGCACATTGGTAAAAAAATGTTGTCATATAAAGAATATACGACAAACTCAAACAATATATTGATAGTGACAACAAGTTTTAGTCCTCGAGTTCTCCTAAACAATGAACTTTTATAGTTTTATTATTTGTATCTTCATAACGACAACTTTATTATAATTAAATATTTTGTTTTGACTCAAACAATGAAAACGATAAAGCTAGATAAGATAATTAGTCCTTAATCATACATATATCTTCCGAGTAATTTCTTCACGAATTGAAATTTCGTACTTCTTGCTAAAACGCAAATAAAAGACGATAATGTACATACTTAAGAGTTAACCATAAAAAATAACTAATCATAAGTTAACCATTAAAAATGTTTTCATCTTCATTATATATGTTATTTTATTTCCTTCTTCTAACTTTAAAAACCAAACTGAACAAGGGAATCATAAGAAAATCATTTGGGTCTTAAAAATATGAAAATTAGTACGTGGAATTTGGAATAAGAAAATAAAAGTTTGTTTTAAAATACTAATAATATTATATTTTGAAAGCTTTCGTAAGATATAATTGACCTAGGTTTTGTAATTATTAGCTATAACAAGAATGATATGACAATAACTTCCTCGATCGAGGAACTTCATTTTAGTTTCTATAAACTATTAAATAATGTACTCCAAATCAAAGTACATCGCCAACTACGGAGCATTACGGACAGCTGGTTGAAGTTTATAGCTCTTAGCTTTCAACGTTTGTCTTTCAATGTAATTAAAAAATATGGAGTAGCGTCAAGTACATTATGATGTGTGTTGGTTCTGTTTGTCGCAAGGATTTTGGAGGATTGAGCATTTGAGCTTCTAATTTTTTACGGGATTAGAGTCTGGAAATGTATCAACTTTGATCAAATGTCAAGTGTGTACCTAACTTACATTTGCTATTATTAATGCACCAAACTTTCAAAAAGGGTATTTTGATGTACTTTGATGACGTGGCGAGCGCATAGCATGCCACGTGGTGTTAGGAGAGAGTGACATGTCATCGTCACGTCATCAAAGTACATCAAAACACCATTTTTGAAAGTTTGGTATATTAATAATAGCAAATGTAAGTTGGGTACACACAATTGATATTTGGTCAAAGTTTGATACATTTCCAGATCCTAAACCCATTTTTTAACAATCTTAATTTTATGTTATTGTCCGGCAATAACAATACTTACGTAGGGGAAGCAAACTTATGTCATCACAAGTTTATTCCTAGTAGTGATGACATCATCAATCATTCATTTCTTTACAATTTTGTTGATTTGGATATCAGTGTCAGATTTAGCCGAAATTCGTATGGTCAATAAAAACTGGCCCAACGATCAAAATTCATGATAACATGAGTCTATCATTTTTAAGCCTTTCGGAAATGTTTAGGGCCTGAAAATGTCATTTTAATTATTTACGTCTTTTATATTGGACCTATTTATTTATTTGGACTTTATTACCTTAATCTGTTTCAGATGGACTTTCTTTGAACTTCCTTTCCAAGCTATTTGAACACTTTTGGGATTAAGGTTTATGCAATTTTTGATTATTCAATAGGGGATATCACGTGTGCAATCGACATTACAATTAATTGGTAGTATTGACCAATTGAAATTTGGATGGACAATTTTATTTTGTTTTACACCCCTCAATATGTTCTTTAAAACATGCTAGACCTCTATTTTTTCTCAACTGTAATAGCATAATGTATTTTCCCTTGTTGAATACGTAGTAATATAATGTTTCGTGAATAGCTAATATGATTCCGAATTTATTAGTTTTCACGTACTTCGGTTTGATTTGCAAGGTCATTCATTCATATTGCACGGGAATTAAATATAGAATATATTATTGAAAAAAAGATCTTGAAAAATTGTACCCGAAGCTCAATTAAGATTAAATTTAACTCACAATTTAGTCTAAATTAATGTAAATTCAATAGAGTACAAATATTGTCAAGCTTTTATCAAGAAAATAAGAAAACTATGCATATGATTACGTTTCGCATTTGATTATATATTATGTAGTATCCAGATTCTATTTTCCAATTTGGAGTTTGTGGTTATTGTGGTTTTGGTCGTCTATATAACGGTTTTTTGTTCTTTTTACTTATGTTATTTTTGAGTGTTTAATTGGAATTAATTTATAATTATAATAACATCAGTAATTCAATTGGTGGTCATCAATGAAGATGTAGATATATGGTGCAAGTTAGCATCTCTAAAGAATATGATAGAATTCTTTGAGTTCCGTTAACGAAAGCTCTTAGAGTGAGTTTTCATTAATATATTTAATGATATTCGGTATCAACGCTACCCGAGTTCGGAATCTGAACATCAATTCAAGGGTAGAAGAAGCTGTCTGAAGTGACAGTAGTACATTCCGGTCCTCGCTCGAGGTCGGAACCCGAACACCAGTCTGAGAATGGAAGATAATATCCGAAGTGATAGTAGTACATTCCGGTTCCCACCTGAGGTCAGAACCCGGACACTAGTCCAAGAACGGAAGATGCTATCCGAAATGATAGTACGTTCCGGTTCCCACACGAGGTCGGAGCCCGAGCGTCAGTCCAACAACGGAAGATGCTGTCCGAAGCGATAGCGTGACACTCGCATCTGACCTTGATAATCAGTGCCAAGAAAGTCATACGTAGTAGTTGACTGAATATCCAGACAAAAGCAATGGCAGCTTTCACAATCAGGATTTTCAAGTAAATTCACGCGCTACCTTAGTCAAAGCCAGTGTTCCATGCGCACGTCCACGTCAGTGGCAAATCACCAAACAGCATGGCTCGTTCATCCCACAAGTAACCCCACGTGGGGAGCAGTTGACCGGATCTTAAGGAATGCACCAGATTACGCAACATGGACGAACTAAACCAGATTGCACCACGTGGCACAGCCTAAATCATTGCAATGGTTCAAGCATCTACTATAAATACCACCTTCTAGTGCTGCACTGAAGGACAATATACAAAATACAAGCACCTTATAAATTCAACAATAGGATTTAACTTTCTACCACCCTCGATTGACTTTGTCTCGAACTGAGTTTGCACGTTAATCGGAGTGTAGAAAGCTTAATCCCTCATAAACCTCACTAATCACATCTTCATTGCACTCGGGTAAATATATGCTTGATCAATATTTGTATCTTGAAATTATATCGTATTTTAGTCGGTATTCAGGGGGTCAAATAATATTCAAAAGAAGATTTATAAATTTGTTACGGTTTGAGTACAAATATTAATGTATATGTGACGACTTTGATGTTGGTATTACTTGTTAGTTCTTTTTAACATAACCTTTTGTCCAAAAATATTAATGTGTAATGATACGATAGAAGAATTCGACGTATGTATGTGCCATAGGGTTGATGGGTAAAACCAATATAGAAACGTATTTACTAAAAATAGTAAGATTAACTCATGGGTAGTTGAGTTCGGTCGGATTGATAATTTGATACGAACCACTCGAACAAACTTTTCTATTTCATCAGTTGTCATTTTATTTAATTATTTAATTATTTTATCTTTTCACGAAATTTAATAGTAATTGTGAAGATCAACACAACGTCCGACTGATGGAAGAAGCTTTTTGAAAGTGTACGTATTTCCGGCATAAAAAACACTAAAAGGTATCATTTAAGCCCTAAAATTGATATATATATCCTTTTACAGTATAAACTTGACAAATGTATCACTTTAAGGTTAGGTCAGTGTTCATGTTTCATCAATTAATAACTCTGTACACATATATTCTCTTTTTGTGCTATTTACCCTTTAATTTATAAGTTAAAACTTCAGATGTAAGAATGTGTTTAAATGTTTGGTTGCATGATCTACGAGCCTTCTAACGAGTCAGGAACATCAAAATCTATAACACAAATGACATTAGATCGAATATGTTATTAGGTAGTCATAAATCACATCATTTATAATATTGACGTTGACTGACCAAACGTAACCCTATAACTGAAAATAATGTACATTTTTATCAAGTTTGTATAAATGTATATTACTCCTAAACGATGACGAATTACATGGTGGATTGTAGTTATGGAATATAACATATGACACGAAAGTTATTATATTCTTATTAGGACGGTGATTTATAGACAATCAAAATATAACCAATAAGCACGTTATATTATAAAATGTTATGGCGATGCATATTAATAGTGTACTCCTAAAATTTCGTGATACATAAATCATTACCTCTCTCATTAGTTTTTTTCATTTTTCTTTTAAAATGTAAAAAAGTAAATATGAATGATAACAAATATTCAAATAAAACACATTTTAATCTTAGTTGTGATTGTAATCAGGGACGGATTTAGAGTGGGACATGGGAAGCGGCCGCCCCCCTAAAAATTTAGAATTACTGAAAAACTTAAATTTATTAAAGTTATTATGACAATTTACGAGTTTTGCCACTCTAAAAGATAGAAAAAGACAAAATAAATTTCTTTTGTCCCCTAAATAATAAATTTCAGCTCTCTCCCTGATTGTAACACTATGTTTGGTGGATCACTATTTCACATTGATCAAATCTACCGTTATACAGACTTTTAATGAATGAAATTGAACCTTAACATCTCAAGATGTGAGAGAACAATAATTCTTTTAAATTAAACATTTTACGAATTCATAAAGAATATACTAAACACATTTATAACATTGTCTCCTACGAAAAGTTTGCTTGCAACAAGTAAAATGAAAATGGACAAAAGAATAGTAAGGGCATGTTTTATATCAATTAAGTTTTTTATTAAAAAAAAGTAGTTTGAACACTAAAATAAAACTTCTTTTTTATTACACATTTAAAATTAAGAGACATGTTAAACTTACATAAATTTTATATAAAAAAAGTTTACATAATGACATGACATTAGTGTGACCAATCAAATAACTCATATTTTTCTCTCTTTCTCTTTCATCACATGATTGGTCCACCTCCTTATGTATATATTTTATATAAATTTTGTGTAAGCATAGTATTGCTCTATAATTAAACTTCGTTCTAGTCCATTAGATACAATACAAGGATTATGGGCCCAATCCTTGATTATCGTCTTTATTGGATACTGATTGTCAAGAAATGTTCATCAATATCGGGCTTTGAAAAATTGTTTTTTTAATGATGGGTTCGGGCTTTGATCAATTAGTTTTTTATTTATTATGGGCTTGAATGCTTGATCCAAGATTGCTATCGTATTATTGAGAAATGTTCATAACTTCGTATTCAACGTAAGCATCGAACCATTTAATTTGATGATTTGGACTAAGAAATTATTTTTATATAATATTTTTTGATATACTGTTTAATCAGTACTCATTCCGTCCCATTACAATTGTTCACTATTGACTTTTAAAAATATTTATTTTACAACTTTGACCTTAAATATTTTTATTTGTGTTATATACTACTTGATGCAAAATACATGAATGAATTGAGTTTTTAATATATATTTTCATTGATATAATTTTCATCATATATTATATGACACAAACAAAAATATTTAATGTCAAAGTTGAAAAAGAAATACTTCAAAAAGTCAATAGTGGACATTTGTAATGGGATGGAGGTGGTATTATTTATGTGGATTTTAACCCACGATATACATAAATAAAATAAAAGTTCAAGGAAGTACAAGAATATTTGGAAGAATAGAAGAATCAATGACAATGCTACACATGTACAAAGAGAATACAAAACTCATTTACCTCCAACATCAATTATCTCACAAACGACATATCAAAAAATTATGAAAATTGCACCATAAAATTCAGCGATTTCTCCTATTCGATTTACCGTCATTTAAGGAAAACTTTCGATGCTTTTTTTCATTGTTTTGGTAGGTTTTATAAATTATTAACACATCTGTTATTGCGTGTTTGTACATTTAATTTAGGGTTTACAGTTTAGTAGGATTTAGTGTTTAGGTTTTAGAAAGATTTGGGGTTTACTAGGGTTTAGAAGGTTCGGGGTCTATGGTTTAGTAAGATTTAGAGTTCTGTAAAGTGTTTAGGGTTTAGTAAGATTTAGAGTTTAGAGTTTTGTAAAGTGGTTAGGGTTTGAGGTTTAAGGCTTAGGGTTTGGGTTTTAGGGTTTAGGGTTTTGGCAAAAACACTAAACCCAAAGTCTAAACCATAAGCCTTAAACTTGAAACCCTAAACTCTAAATGCAACACTTTAACACATGTGTTAGTAATTTAAAAGGAAAAAAAAACTCGTCCAAAGTATGTCTTGAGGGACGGCAAATTGAAGAGGAGTAAACGCTGAATTTTATGCTGCAATTTTCATAATTTTTTAATTTTTCGTTTGTGAGATAATTGATGTTAGATGTAAATTGGTTTTGTACATGTGAAACATTCTATTTGTACAAATGACATAATATTATTGGTACTCTCATTATTTAGATAATTATTGTACTCTAATGATTTCATCTCACATAAATAAAATGCAATATTGACAAACTTTATCATTTCAAGTGTTCTAATGAAAAACAAAAATATGAAATAAAATTATATTATATGTAGTCTAACAGTTAGATATTTAAGTTCAATCAGAAATTACAGAAGGGGTTTAGTTCGTGTGTATGCAATTGATAATAACTAGTTTTGCAATGCCCGCACGTCGCGACGGGGTAAAGTAAAACACCCCATTATTTCAAGACATTTTTTATTTATTTATTTATTTGGAAGCGTTATCCCATTCAATAAAACTTAAAGCATTTATATAAAACTTCAAACTTCACCTACTATTATACTATTACAAACTTAATTAAACATATTTACCAAAACACTTAATTTAACTGGGTGTTACATAGAAAACAGTTTAGCCTACAAAATGATCAGAGTTTCAACCGTCAAACATTTCTTCAATAACCATAACTTGCCCACTTTTCCTAAAAGTTACCTGCAAGAGTATTGGGGGGGGGGGGGGGTTAGCACAAAGCTAAGTGAATAAACTAAGTCTAACAATCTAACTTAGTATAACAATCAACTATAAGAACAATCAAACAGAGGATCAGTGGTTCTTGAGGCGTCCTCAGTCCGCGGTGACCCTCCAAGAACACTTAATAATCAACTGCAGGCAAATACAGAGATTTTACCGATAGTTTATTGCTATCTTTAATAGGTATGGGCTAATTCACAACGAATGTTCATCCAACCCATAAGAATTAACCTATAGCAACTAAACCCAATATCATTGACCTCTATCATTTCAACCTATCATGGAATTATTCTCTAGCAATCAATTAATCCATCAATCAACAAGTTCAATTAATACTTCTATCATCAACTTATCAAATATGCAATCAATACTATCAACTTAAGATTTATGTAAATAATTGTTAACACCAAAATTAAACTATGAGAATTAGTCCACTCACCTGTCTCGTTCAAACTCCCACTCAAAGGTCTAATTTTATTGAGTCTTCGTCGGATCTGAAACACACAAGAAATTTCGAGTCAAACTTCATATCATATTGTTTATAACTTAATATTAACAATCAAGCATATATTAAGTCCTATAACCACAATGTACAAGCTAAATCACATTATAAAGTTTAAATCAAAAACATGCTGTCACACAGTATGAATCCGCCGGATTCTAAATGAATCCGCCCGGATTCAGATGAATCCGTCGGATTCAGATAGAATCCGCAGGATTCCAAACGTTTTTCAGATACCAAAATGGGACAGAACTTTTTTATAGAATCCGGTTGGCGAATCCGCCCGGATTAACCAGGATTCCGCCGGATTCTGGATAAATCCGCCGGATTCTAATCATCTTCCAGACCTGCACTTAACCAATTTTCTGCAATTTCACATACGAACCACAAACCACAAAAACGACCAAACTCAGTTGTGCACTCGAATTTTTACCAATATTTAGTTACTAAAACACCTAATAACATCATATAACATAGTTTCAATCACCAAATCATCACAATTCATACAAATCACTCATAACCTAAAAATCTCACATTCAAACTCAAATTCAAGAAATCTAACAATTTCTTCATGAAATCAACATGTAATCAACTCAATAAAGCTAAAGAATCATCATAAAACTAATAACTAAAACATTCAAACTTTAATTCAAGTCACACAAGAATTTAACCTAACTTCATCATTTAGGTAACAAGAACTTACTTACAAAGATGAAGAACAACAAGAAGCTTAAGATGATGATGAACTTAAGGATTTAGTTATCAATTTCATGAAATCTTCACTAGCAATTTGGATTAATGATTTAGTTTGAAAATCTTTGAGTTAGAATGAAGAACACAATGAAATTGGGGAAAATAGGTCGGCCTCCCTATTTTTATTAAACCGACCCCTTTAACTCATTGTATTAAAATTATACCCCTTTTAAATCTATTGTCTGGAATCTAAATTTCAAATGCGAGAAAATTATTTTATTTTACTGTCATCTATATTTATTTAAAACAAACAATATTTCACTAGTCACAATTTTTCCTGAAACTTATTGTCTTATTAAATTTACAATCAAACACATATAATAATATAACTTACATATAAAATTAAAAAAAATACCTGTTTCTCCTAGGCCCAAATCGAGGATGTTACATAAAGCAAACATTTAGATTATTTTTCTATATATTATTTTGATTTACAAATTATTCAATTATAAATTATATTATCCTCATATATAAATAAGAAAAATTTGTGCAATAATTTATATATATTTGCATATAATGTTTAACAAATCTTAAAACGATAAAGTAAGCTAAAAACTAAGAATAACTAAACACTTGTAAAATATAGCTTTTTGAAAAATTTAAAAAAGAAGGTTTTTTTTTTACAGAGAAAACTATTATAAATATGAATATTGGTAATCTTAAGGCATAAAAAAATCTCCAAAAAAAAGGAAGGAGAAAAAAAATCTCAAATAGTATATTCACTATTCTGAGGAAAAAACCCGAAAAGAAATAAAAATGTAATTAGGATATAAATTTTAGTGTAATTGATAAGCTTTAAACATGCATTCACCGTTTCACATAAGTTGATTCATGTGTAACATCTTGCACTAATATTATTGTGTGTATTTATACAATTCTATATAATTAAGTATAAAATGTTACAATTTATAATGTTTGACTAATTACTATATACATATATACGTATAAGCTCGTTGTTATTGCATTGCAGTGAGCTTTTCATATAATAATAGTCATTATTGATTCAAATAGGATCTTGTTTTGCTAGTATAGTGCTATCTTTGTAAAAATACACATTTCAACGTACAAAAATGAAATCTTTATATGTAATTTTTTTTATTATTTTATTTTGAAAGTTATAAAATTGTAATCAAAGAATAATGAAAACAAAAGTAAATAGATATATTGTAATCAAAGTTTCTGTTGTGGGTAGATTTTTTACTAACATTGCAGGATTCTGATTAGCATCATATATTCATCTCACAGGTATGAAAATTATTTATATTTAGTATTCGCATATCAGAATAATTATAGTTTATAAGTCTGCTTTCAGAATCACAAATATAGTTAAGGATCCTGGAAAAACTCTTGTTATTTATCTTGCAGAATCCTAGTCAGGATATGTTTGTTTGATATAATTATGCAGGATAATGGATAAGCGGGATAAGTAAGCAAGGATCCTATATTTATTATGGAGTGTGCATAGCTCAGAATCCTGGACCTATATTAGTTTAGGATCATGCGATGTTTAACGTGTTTATTTTCTTTGAGTATTGACCAGGTCATATATGGAACGCGTTAATGAGATATGCTCCGGATTATGTGAGGAAGCTTTGATATGAATTCAAGGATGACCAAGTCAGCTGCACGTGTAAAATGAAGTCAAAAGAGACATTGGTGGTCTTCATCCTTCATCGGAGGATCCCGAGATTCTCGGAAATATTGTTATACGCTCTTAGTATATAATTGAGGCATGGATGATCGATTAGGTCAACGAATGCACACTATTTTCACCTGCAAAATACATAAACATTCTGCTATTACTCTCGTTAATACTCTTTTTCATCAACACTTATCTAGATTCACACACATAATCACTTAGCAGATCATCCTTGTGCTCTTAGCTTGTAATTCATTATTTTCATTTTAATAAAATCAACAAAGGCAAGGATCATTTGATCCTTCCTGAGGTTTTGTGTCGGTGATCAATCTTGATCAAGGGTTTTCCTCGTATATCCTCGTGTCGATTACATTTACTTTACCTTTTTTCATTGTTTATTTGGCATTATCATTAGTCTATTCTTGAGCTTTTGTCTTAAATCTTTATTCAACAAGGATTAACGCACTTAAAGTGTATTTTCATTCAAAATTCTTATTTACTAATATAGATAATCGTATAACAACGTAATTATCTTGAAAGTAATTTCAACACTATACCTCGCAATCTAAAATTTGATCACTTAATTGCTTAGTGTAATTTTTGACCAAAACAATTTGGCGCCCACCGTGGGACAAGTGGTGTTTTGCTTAATCAAACTTTTGTTAAAATCCTTGTTGAGTCATCTTTTCCAAAAATTTCTGTTAAGAATGTCGAGCTAAGGACGATCTACATCATCCACCATGCCATCATCATCATCGTCTGCGAGAACCACTCTTCCTCCTGCTCCACCTCTCATATCATCTCAACAACAGCCATAAAATATCTATGGAAGGCTATCGTCGGCTGGATCCACTTCTATAGGGGCCGGATTCTTTTCAGATCCGAACCCTGTTATGATTTGTAACCAGGATATTGTGTCCATGTTTGCGCAGTTTAAGGAGCAGCTCAAACGAGTGGAAAGGAGAAATGAAATCCTGAAGAAGGATATGGAGAATATGAGGACTAGGAACAATGTCCCTGTTTCTCAAGTCACTACTCCTATCCACAGCAGGATCCTTGATTTTGGTACCCTTCCGTCTGCTGAGCGACAAGGAGATTTCGTGTCCATGCAAGGAAGTACCAGGATCCCAGATCCAATATTTGCTACAGGAGTTTTTAGGTCGAGGGGGCAACAATCGGATCCAGGATCCTCATATAGGACTCCTGACAGTGGTAACACGTTTAATAATTATACTTCTAATAATACTGTTGGGACTAACAATTTTCAGGATCCTGGGGTTAGCCCTGTGATGGCAAGGGATATATAGAAATTGAAGGATATGATATCGAGTGTCCCTGGAGTTGTACAACTAATTCCTGAAGTTGCTCCAACAGCGCATAGGATCTCATGATTCACACCACCTATCTGTGATTCTGAGATCCCGAAAAGATTTCAAACTCCAAATATGAAGTTGTATGATGGAACAACGGATCCTGAGGAGCATATTGCGCAATACAGGGAGAGGATGGAAATCATACCAATTCCTTATGATCTTAAAGAAGCATGCTTATGCAACGGCTTTGGCTCTACCCTCATAGGATCCGCATTAAAATGGCTGTTAAACGTTCCCCCTTACTCTATTACTTCATTTTCTCATCTAGTTAATTTATTTAATAACCAATTCTCTTGCAGTAGAACATTTGAAAAGTTAACAACTGATTTATACAGAGTTGTTCAAAAAACTAATGAGTCTCTCTGAGATTTTGTAGGAAGATTCGGGAGAGAATCCTTGAATATACCTAACCTGGATATGCTTACTGATGTTCAAGCCTTTAAAATGGGGATCAAAAGGGATTCCCCATTCTATGAGGATATTGTTATGAATCCTTGTAGGAATCTCTACGAAGTCAGAAACAGGGCCCTAAGATTCATCAGGCTAGAAGAGGATGCTGAGATACAGAAAAGGGTTGATGCTTCATCAACATACGATAGACCCAATAGGAAATCGGACTCATCTTCATTCATATCGAGCAGAAGCAAGCCTTATGCCAGACATGAGGATCGTCGTGTGAATACTATCGACGAAGATGATGAAGAGTATCCTAAAATAACTGACTATAATTTTTCTGTAGATACAACAGGTATATTGTGTGCAATAGAGAATCTTGGAGACAAAGCAAGATGGCCCAAGAAAAATGAGAAATCTTTTGGATGGAAAGACAAGTTTATATGGTGTGCATACCATGGAGATTTCGGTCATCTGAATGAGAATTGTATAGCTCTCCGAAAAGAGATTAGCCATCTGCTCAGCAAAGGATACTTGAAAGATTTGCTTGGGAAAAAGAAGGATCACGGAAAGGATCATGACAGAGTTCAGGATCCTGAATCTCAAGATAATCGCAGGATCCCTACTAGAGCAGGATCCCCACCTTTAGATGCCAAGGTAATCAATTTTATTTCTGGTGGCTCTGATATATGTGGTACTTCTTATTCTGCAGCAAAGAGGCACACAAGAGAATCTAAATCAGAAAAGCCATATAAACCAACAAGAACTTCCATGAAAAAAGATGAGAGGGTCATAGCATTTGATGAGGATGATTTGGAAGATATTCAGGATCCTCACCATGATGGTTTGGTTATTACTCTCTATGTTGCTAATCATTTTGTGCGCCGGATCCTGATCGATGGAGAAAGCTCGGTTAACATCATTCGATTGGAGACCTTAAAAAGAATGGGTATTCCAGAATCAGAGATCACCTCCAGATCTACTATATTGGTAGGATTCAGTGGAGAAGCAAAAAATCCAGTTGGTGACATCAAATTGCCAATTTACATTGAAGGGGTAAATTCGATTCAAATATTTTGTGTTATGGATTGTTTATCGAGCTATAACATTATCCTAGGTAGACCCTGGTTACATGATATGAAAGCAGTGCCATCAACATATCATCAATATGTCAAATTACCAACTCCTTGGGGGGTGGTTAAGATTAGCAGTGATCAACAAGAGGCAAAGGATTGTTACACAACATCGATGAAGTCTACTGTCAAGTCTCCATCAGCATAGCAATTAAAGAATAAGGTGTGGGACGTTCTAGATACAAGCGAACATAACGTCAAAGAAATGTCGCTCGATTCCAAGGATCCTGAAGAAAAAGTGCTCATAGGATCAGGGATGTCACATGATCTTGAACAGGATCTCATGAAATTCTTGAACCGAAGACAATCAACTTTTGCTTAGAAGCCAGAGGATATGACAGGTATATCTAAGAATATTATAACTCATAAACTTAGAATTGATAGTAGTTTCAGGCCAGTTCAACAAAAAAGAAGGAAATTCACGCCGTAAAGGAATGCTATTAACCAAGCGAACGTTGAAAGGTTACTCTCTGCTGGCATGATAAGGGAAGTAAAATTTTCAAGATGGTTGGCAAACGTGGTGGTAGTACAAAAGAAGAATGGGAAATGGAGAGTGTGCGTGGACTAAACTGATCTTAATAAAGCCTGTCCAAAGGATCCTTTCCCATTACCACACATCGATTCGATGGTAGATGCCGGCTGGGCATGAGATCCTAACCTTCATGGATGCATCGTCAGGATTTCAGCAAATCCAAATAGAACCATCGGATCAGGAAGACACAGCCTTCATAACCCCCACAGGTATATATTGTTATGTTGTTATGCCTTTTGGTCTTAAAAATGCAGGTGCCACTTATCAAAGGCTGGTCAACGTTAGGTTCAAAGAACAACTGGGAAGCACGATGGAAGTGTACATCGATGATATGGTGGTAAAGTCAAAGAAAACTGAGAATCATCTTCAGGATCTTAAGATGGCTTTCGACATTCTGGATCAATACAATATGATGCTTAATCCTGCAAAGTGTCACTTTGGAGTGGGGGCAGGAAAATTTTTGGGGTACGTGGTAACCAAGAGAGGAATTGAAGCTAGTCCAGAGTAGATTAAGGCTATGCTAGGCCTGAAATCCCCATCAAGTCCTAAGGATATACAAAGATTGACGGGAAGAATAGCAGCTCTGAACCGTTTTATTTCAAGATCCTCAGACAGATGCAAGGAATTCTATGATATCTTAAAGAAGAACAAAAAGTTCGAATGGGGAGAAAAACATGAAGCTGCGTTTCAAGAATTGAAGAATTACTTGTCATCAGCTCCTTTATTGATGAAAACTGAGAATGGTGAGTCACTGTTCCTCTATCTCTCGGTATCCCAAAATGTTGTAAATGCAGTACTATTAAAGGATCATGAAAGGCAACAACATCCTGTTTACTATGTAAGTAAAAGCCTACTAGATGCTGAAACTAGGTAGCTTCGAGATCTTCAACATTAAACAGGTACCACGTGAGGATAACACTGAAGCGGATGCTCTAACTAACCTGGGGTCAAGTTTAAGGATCCCACCAGATGTTAAAATACCAATTATACATATCACAGCACCTGCCATTGCTGACAAGGATAACAATGAAGAGCAAGTATGTGATGTTGAGGATCCTCAGTCTGGAGATAATTCGAATACATCAGGTTCTGGGGGCAAGTCAGGATCGTGGATGCAGCCGATCATGGAATATCTACAAATGATGTAATCCTTAAGGACGAAAATAATCCTAAAGCCTTCAAATTAAAGGTATCCCGTTTTACTATTGAAAATGATATATTGTATAGAAAATCACTTGCAGGACCACTATTGCGATGCCTCGAGGATCCTTAAGCAAAAGCAGTACTTAAGGATATACATGAAGGTGATTGCGGGAATCATTCTGGGGGCAGAGCATTATTTTCAAAAACTTTAAGGCAGGATACTTTTGGCCTACTATGAAGAAGGATTCCATGGATTTTGCTCGCAAATGTGATGCTTGTCAAAGACATGGGAATATCCATCATCAACCAACAGAACCGATGCATCCAATTATCTCACCATGGCCATTTATGAAATGGGGAATGGATATTGTGGGTAAATTACCTACAGCTCCTGGAGGAAAGGTGTTTATGCTTGCAATGACGGATTATTTTTCCAAATGGATAGAAGCTGAGGCATTTGTTCAAGTAAAAGAAAAGGATGTAATATCGTTTATCAAGAGAAATATCCTGACAAGGTTTGGGATCTCAGCAGAAATAGTATGTGATAATGGATCTCAATTTATTGGTAAAAGAATAACCAAGTTTTGTGAGAGTTGAGAAATCAAGATGATAACTTCAACACCAGTCCATCCTCAAGCTAATAGACAAGGGGAGTCTAGCAGGAAGATCATAATCAATAATCTCAAGAAGATGATGGATGCTAAGAAGGGAAGATGGAATGAAGAACTACCTTTTGTTCTATGGGCCGATAGGACCACAGAAAAAGAGGCAACTAAGCAAAATCCTTTTGCTTTAGTGTTTTGATCAGAAGCTGTGATCCCAACGGAAATGGTAATCCCAACAGCAAAATCCCAGATGCAGACTTTGGAAGCAAACAACGAAGCATTGAGTCAGGATCTAGACACTATGGATGAGTTAAGGGATCGTACTAAATTCAGGATTGCTGCATATCAACAGAGGATTTCAAGATCCTACAACAAAAATGTTAGAATAAGAAGCGAGTAGGAGATTTGGTATTAAAGAAAGTATTTCAAAATACTAAGAATCCTGCGGAAGGAAATCTAGCACCAAAGTGGGAAGGTCCATATTTAATAGATTCGGATGCTGAAAAGGGGGCATATTGGTTGGCCAATATGGATGGAGAATTACTTCCAAGATCCTGGAACGCCATTCATTTGAAACTCTATCATGTGTAAGTTGAATGTTTTAATTTAACATATAAAGGTACTCCTATGATCCTTAACTCTTTATTACTCTTTACTATATATATATGTGTGAATTATAATATATTAATATATGCATGAGAGTTTTTCATAATTAATCATTAAATAATGTACTGACTTAAGCATCAGAGGGGTGTTAGGAAAACTAACACCCACCTTTACCTAAGATTTTGTATTTGTTGTAGTTCATGCATTTAAGGATCATGGAATGAAGATTAAAGGTTGGCCACCTTTCCTCTGTTAAGGATCCCGGCGATCCTCTAAGGTTTAGAGGTTTCCAAACGGATAAACACCTCTAGGGTTTATACACCCCGCCAGGTGCGCACGATGTTTGATTATAGTGCCACGGTTAGGGAATCGGTGATGCCTCTGGTACCCGACAACTTCATTTCCATTGGCCTATAGATCAAACGCTAACGAATGTCGACACTGATGTGCACTAGACATGTCGATCTAAGGTTTGTGTCGTTTTCACGTCACTCTAAGGTTTGTAATGTTTTCACATTACTCTTTGGTTAGACATTTTCATATCTCAAATGGCTTAGCCCAAGAATCAAACGGTTTGTAATGTTTTCACATTACCTAATGGTTTGGCATTTACATGTCATTCTTATAGTTTTATTAAACTATCTAATGGTTATAATGTTTTCACATTATCAAAGTTTTCATTGGTTAAGTCTAATAAATAACTTTATTAGCTCTAATGTTTTCATAACTGTTAAAATTGTTTTTATCTAAGGATCACAAAATCTTCTTAAGATTACAACATTTTTCAAAAGATAAATTGTTTTCACAATCAATTTATAAGTTATCAACATTTTCATGTTACAGGAAATATCCAATGGGATTAATCATTATCTACAAAATATTTTAGGATCCTGAAATCTTAGGATCCTAAACTCAAGATTATCTTAGATCCGTTTAAGGATCCTTGAAACCTGTAATGATGAATGGGTATTGAGAGAATCTTCTCATTATCCTAGATGTATCCTGAGGGAATCTCCTCAGGATCATGTTTTTAAGCAAATGTCAAGCAAATATGTTGAGGGAATCTCCTCAGTATCCTGAAGACACAAGATGTAGATAATATCCTAATAATATTCATACCAAAGGATTTCAGGATTATTCATCCTGAATCAGAGTTCAAAAGTGCAGGAAATAAAATTATTTTGTGGCCAACATAAACCACATTTAACACCACCATGGTTGACCATACTAGATCAACCTCACCCCAAATGAAAATGTTTAATTACAATCACAACCCATATAAAGTAAGCGAGCATCAAAATAAAATTCAGGCTCTAGCTAGTCATATGCCATCCTCGCCTGAAGATTCCTCACTACCAATTGCGTCATCAGCCACCGCCATGTCTTCATCATCCTTGGAATTGGACACCTCACCCCTGATCGGTGTGTCGGTGATCCTTGTCTTGGGCGCATCAGTGGCTCTCTTTTTTGGAGCTTTGGATCCTCCGAGACCAATGAAAAATGGGTTTGGGAGATAATCATCTTTCATTCTTGCTAACTTGTCCTTCCATCCCTTGACATCCCATAGGCTGGCATCTAGTCCGTTTTCAGCAGCTTCCGTAGCCATGTGGATTTTGGATTCCAATACAGCGATAGTGGCATCTCTCTTCACCTCTTCCATCAGGGTATTGTTCATGTCTGATCCCTCCTCGTTGGTATGACTGGATTTTGCAGCAAGCTTAGCTTTAAGGACTTCAATCTTCCGTTTGGCTTTCTCCAGCTTGAGAGCATTCTTCTTCTGGCTAGAAATCAGATTGCCGACTGCTTCGACTTTTTCTGAGTATCTGTCTATCATGATGTCTGCAACCTAATAATAGTATCGGTGTTAGAAATTTTGTTCAAAAAAGAAATTGAAAGTAAAAGGCCTTATCATCAGAAGATTGGAAGCAGGAGTCTCAAGATCATATAAGTCCTCAACTTTTCTCTTTTTGAAGAGAAAATGTGTGGAAAAAGGCTTGAACCTTGAGTCACCAATCTTGATTACTTCTTTTTGAGGAGGAATCTCTTGATCAATGTTGGATAAGGTGAAGTGCACTGAACGATTATTGAAAAATTAAGAACGAGAAGAATAATATTGTGGACAGTGAATACAGAAAATTACCTGACATGGTTGGATTTTTCACGATTGCTCCGATTATTCTCGGTAGGATTGGTATGAGAATGAAATTATGGAGTAATTATAAATTAAAATGGCGAAGAAGGAGGATGAGAGATAAAAGGACTTATGTAAAAATTTAATGGCGGTTTGATGTGATAAGGGTCTAGAGGTTATCATTAGTATTTGGGCACGATTTCCGATACGCGTAAAATGTCTCACCTAACACGATTAGAGCGGTTATCTTGAGAAGTTATAACGTTTAGGGATCCTGAGAAACGTTATAACTTCGGGGGCAATTATTGTGGGTAGATTTTTTACTAACATTGCAGGATTCTGATTAACATCATATATTCATCTCACATGTATGAAAATCATTTATATTTAGTATTCGCATATCAGAATAATGATAGTTTGTAAGTCTGCTTTCAGGATCATAGATGTAGTTAAGGATCCTGGAAATACTCTTATTATTTATCTTGCAGAACCTAGTCAAGATATGTTTGTTTAATATAATTATGCAGGATAATGGATAAGCGGGATGAGTAAGCAAGGATCCTATGTTTATTCTGGAGTGTGCATAGCTCAGGATCCTGGACCTATATTAGTTCAGGATCATGCGCTGTTTAACGTGTTTATTTTCTTTGAGTATTGACCAGGTCAGATATGGAACGCGTTAATGAGATATGCTCCGGATTACGTGAGGAAGCTTTGATATGATTCAAGGATGACCAAGTCAGCTGCACGTGTAAAATGAAGTCAAAAGAGACGTTGGTGGTCTTCATCCTTCATCGGAGGATCCCGAGATTCTCGGAAATATTGTTATACGCTTTAGTATATAATTGAGGCATGGATGATCGATTAGGTCATCGAATGCACACTATTTTCACCTGCAAAACACATAAACATTCTGCTATTACTCTCGTTAATACTCTTTTTCATCAACACTTGGCTAGATTCACACACATAATCACTTAGCCGATCATCCTTGTGCTTTTAGCTTGTAATTCATTATTTTCATTTTAATAAAATCAACAAAGGCAAGGATCATTTGATCCTTCTCGAGGTTTTGTGCCGGCGATTAATCTTGATCAAGGGTTTTCTTCGTATATCCTCGTGTCGATTACATTTACTTTACCTTTTTTCATTGTTTATTTGGCATTATCATTAGTCTGTTCTTGAGCTTTTGTCTTAAATCTTTATTCAACAAGGATTAACGCACTTAAAGTGTATTTTCATTCAAAATTCTTATTTACTAATATAGATAATCATATAACAACGTAATTATCTTGAAAGTAATTTCAACACTATACCTCACAATCTAAAATTTGATCACTTAATCGCTTAGTGTAATTTTTGACCAAAACAGTTTCATAAATAATAATAGCTCTTGTATATAAGTTTAGGAAAATGCTTCTAATAAAACAAAAAATACAACAAAAAGAGATGAAAGTAAGTCTTGATCCTTAGTGCTCTACTTTAAATACATAACACTTTGACCATGTAAGCTAAAATGTATAGATAAAGTAGCTTTTTCCTTTATAATTTTTATTTAGATATTTAAACATCATTTAGTCACAAAAAGACAATAGACTTACTATTCATAAGAGGTCCAAAATTGATATTGAGGGATAATTCCATCAACCTACTTACTAGTTTGGGCCTGTTGGGCTACTACAAGATCGACCTTTGGCCCATATACTATCATAGGTCGTACCGTCGTAGTAGATAAATTTTTCGAAATAATATACGAGTATCAACTATTTGAAATTCATAGTTTGTTAGCAATAAAACCCAAAACATGTAGTATACTTGCATGGAATAAAGTCAATAAACATCTGCTCCATCCGTCTCAAAAACCCCGATTAAGTAATTATCGGTTTTGCCCTTATAATCAAAGGGAATTTGATTGAATTTATTTAAAAAATAAATGAGTTATATCAATAAGTGAGCGTAAAGTGGGGAGTTTAATAAGTTTCAAATGTATTTTTTGCAAGTGGATAATCATTTTAAGACGGATATACATAGTAACGTGGACAATTATTTTAGGACGAATGGAGTATTTTTTTAGTGGCATATAGTAATTAGGTATAAAAAAATTAGGAAATTGATAAAAAGAGCCTTAAGGGCTTCTTTTAACATGCATAATAATTTGTACGTTCAAAGTTTGTCTCCTAAAATTTCAATTTGTCCCCTTTGAATTTAATTAAAGTATAATTGTTTTATGCATGTCTAAATAGTTTAACTAAAACCCTTAAGGCTCTTGTTAACAAAACCCAAAAAATTATACGTCAAATTTGAACAATTAAGATGGTTTGCGTCTCATAACAAGATTTTACTCGATTGCTTCACATCATCTTCAAATGTGAATCATCTATTGGTCTTTAGAAAGACCTTATCATAACTAATAAGTGATTTCACTATATCGCGAATCACTATCATAATAGTACTTTTAATACACACGACATATAACACACCTTTCATCCGGGATTCTTGTTACATTAAGGAAAAGGCGAAATGACAAGATACGTAACTTTTTTTTGAGAATTTGAGAATTACGTATAGAGACCTGTTGAACGGTCTTCTTGAATTTGAGAATTACGGAGAAATTTTTTTAGACCGGTTGTATAATAAATAGACCGGTTACGAGAATAAGGAGACTGGTTTTGACAATAACCGGTCTCTATGAAGGGGTCTCTTTGTTCCATTTTGTAGTGAGTAAAACATCAATATGATTGATCTACGTTACAGTTTTTTAATAATCGAAAAGGCGAAAGAAAGGGTGTTGGTGATGAGATGGGACAAAACACAAAGTTAGTTGTGTTTGGAACATATCGAATTTGTAAGAGATTTGGTGTCATGCAATTTTGGGAATGGGTTGGTACCACTTCACACCATGTGCCCCTTCAGATCCCCCTCTTCAATTCTCTCGTGTGCAATGTCTTCATCTTCTTTAATGTCCCCTTCTGTTTTGCATTAGTAAATGTAACAAAAGGAAAAATTATTAATTATAATAAATAAAAGTAAAAGAACGGTATGTCGCAAATATGAATTTTCTAATAGGGGTACTAGATAAATGAGTCGAGTAATTGGTCAAATTGATTGTATAACAAATTAGCGTTTTTTAATGTACACGCTATCAACATTATATATTCATTTCAGTTTAATTTGTATATTCGGAACACTATTAACAAGTAGTAGTTTTTCCACACAAATATTCCCACGCAAAGTGTAACATGAGAAATTTACTAACAACTTATAAAACATCTAGAACACACTATTTTTTGTGTTGTAATTGACAGTCAAATTATATGTATTATCACGCACATCACACACATACACAAACACAAATATTTTGAGGCTTGATAATTCGGAGGCTCTCTGACGAGGATATTTTTCATCATATCATCATTTTTACATGCTAGTATGTATGCATCTGCATGTTACAATTTGTATCAATGTATTGTGTATGAGAGAGTTAGAGGAGAATCATGATGATTATAAGCATGACGAAAAGATGTACCTTAACGTAATCGAACAGAAATATGAAATGATCAATTGAAAGATGTACGTAATTGCAGGCCTCCTAATTAATTATCAAATATTAACATTATGAATCATAACCTAAAAAGCTTCACGTTTATTCATTACATATATAAGTTGTCTCTTGTGTCAGTTGAAAAGTTTATTAACAAATGATTATTATAAGGTATATGTATTGTACGTGAATATTCTCTTATATATCCCTCCATACACAACGATATACATGATGATCTGCATCAAGAAATCAATATGAGAATGAGATTGATAATAGGTATATATTATTAAATCCTTATGTTGCTAGATTTTATAAAATTATTGTTTTGAAGGGTTCGTTCTCAAATATTAAAACGGAATACCTTATCAATTCTCATGAATTTTAACAAAACCCATCAACTCGAAAAGAGAATTGATAGATACAACACAAAAATTGTTAAATACAATAAACTGTACAGCAGTTACAGATCGCAGTACAACTTACTGTAGCATAGTTTTGATGTGGAATAAAAATTATTTGATGTATTTATCACTCCGCACTCGAAAATGCATGCACGTAATTAATCGGTTGTTCATTGTCGTATTAATTATAATCACTTCAATCAATTAATGTCGATAAAAGAATATAATATAAGTTAGATATATGAATATTAAGAATGACCTTTATATTACTTTTTAAAGAAAATACAAATTATTTTAATCTTATCATAAACCTAGTTTTCTTGTATATATATGTGGATGGTAATGATTTTACTTGATCTTTCCATCCACCAACTTCTTTTCATATTCTTTGAAAAAATGAAATTGTTATTGATATAATCTTTTCTTCATTACCTTTGCTTGACCCAACCCATGCTTTACTTTTTGTAGACAAATGAATGGTGATTATATTTATTTTCTTCATTTGGTATGTGATTAATGTTTCTGTCCCCCAATAATTAGATGTTTAATCATGTTCAACTAAAGTTGTATAGTAGTAACAAATACATTTTGGGTCTAACACAGATAATTTGTAAGAGGAAAATTAATAAGTAATTTGTATTTTAGGCAAAATATGAAAGAAACTCAATTTCAACATACTCAATACTAATAAATGAATTTTTAAAGAAAGTAGTATCACTATCATTATCATTATAAATTTATAATAATAACATTATGATCAATGGAGAAAATGACTAACATAAATATTCATGTATAGATCCATAATATCTCAATGTAATTATCTATGTATTTGAATCAAATTAATGAGTATACGATGATTCGATTTAATTAGACCGATTAGAGTTATGTAATGACATTTATTATTATTATTATTATTATTATTATTATTATTATTATTATTATTATTATTATTATTATTAGTTATAATATCAGGTAAAGTGTAATTAAACTGCCAAATGCCAATTAATACCGACCGGGTTAATGGTGCGATCACATTCATCATCATGACGACCAAATGTTTTTGCACGCGAATCTTTGACCCATAAACGAACTTAATTTTTGTTTTATACCCTCAAATAGTTCGTCAACTATCTTATTTAGCTAGTGCTTTGACGTTACATATCATTATCTGATTTTGGTCGAATATAAAATTACACGAAAGTTACAATTATGTAATCGATCGCATGCCAACTATATTAATCTTAACTAGATCTCAAACCCATGTATACACACGGGTGTTGAATATATAAAGGTCTAAATTTTAATTTAATTAAAATAATAGGACTTAACTGATTAAATAAGTTTGCTTTAAATTGATAATGTTATAACTTTGTATCCTATATATATATTTTAACATTGGGATAATATCATATATCGCCTATTGAAGCTTCAAAATTACAACTTTCCCCACCTCAACACTTTAATATCATATATTCCCGATATAAACTTCAAATTTCTCAAATTTAACTATTTTCGTAATTACATCAATTATTAATACTTTTATAGGTATGATTACTGTGTGACTTAATCAAATAAAAATAATATGATACATTGACTTAATAAATCATAAAATGAATGGGAAGCTTCAATTTTTGTAATGCTGGAAGTACTATGAAGTCATCGAAGATTTCAAATTCATTGAAATCTCACCAATTATATTTATAAAGAGAAAAGGAATGTCGAATCTGTATACGTATTGATGATCATTACTTCTATGATGATTGATGAAAAATTCATACTTTTATGTTTTCACTTGAATTTTATACGAATTATAATTGCTAGGCACTTGTTACTTTCCCTTTTCTTTTTCATGACCTAAATTAGCTAATTGTCCAATAGATATCTTTTGATCATTGTTGATTTTAAATTCCTATTCATGAAATGTGACAATAACATGTTACAAATCAACCGGCAGAACCCTGAACAGTTACACGATGATGTTACAGTATGATAACATTTTACTACCCATGTATTAGTGTATTTGTTATTCCAAAAGAGAAGGGTATAATGGTAATTGATTTTAATATATATATATATATATATATATATATATATATATATATATATAAAAGCAGAATACCCGCATAAAGCAGCGAGATAATTATTCCATTTAGTTTTTGTACATTACCAATAAATTGAATTTGATCGATGATTATATAAATTTCTATTTGACAGAGTAAAATCGTAGCTTGTGTGTTATAACATGAATGTAAGATCTACTTAATTGCTATTTTAAAAGATAAATTTAGATTTTGTCTAAGACTTTTTGTGAGTTTTTGTTAGAATATCTATTACTTTGAAATCCAAATTATAATCCTACCTAGAATCATCAATGATTTTTATTTTTTTGATAAGTACCTTATATACAATTAATTAGATGACTATTCCAATTTCTTTGATTGATTGCCTAATATAGTTATTGTAGGGGCAATATAGTCATTTACTCTAGTTGAATATAATTTTAAGATCATAAGTAAAATGCTTTATATGTATAGAGATAGAGATAAGATGTAACCATCCATATTTATTTATCTTATATACACATCAATAAATGATATGATAGAATTAACTATTTTTTTCTTTACGGTAGGTTCTCTAAACAATTAACATAAATTCGTTGAACTTATTAATGAGTATAATAATTGATATCTTTATATGAATATCACATAAATACTTTTCATCTTAATTAAATTAATTGAATAGTGAATTTATAGTTTTGCCAAAATTTGTGAGTTAATAAAGGGTAGAATAGACGTTTTCGATATGACACTTGTAAGGTTTAAGGGTGTAGATAGAAATGCTTTATAAGGGTTTAAGATAAGATTAGTTATGATTAAATAAATAAAATGGGTACATTTAACAAATTAATAGTTTATATTAGGGATATACGATATTAAAGTATTTAGATGGGGAAATTTATAATTTTGATGCTTAAATAGGGGATATATAACGGATTACTATAAATGGAACACGAACATCTTCTAAAAACAAATAATTAAGAAACTCTAATATCGTATTCTTTATAAATAATATATAAAGATGAGGATATTTGAAGGTTGTATGATGCACAGTCCACACTAACAAGATTAACACTAAATGTCACGGTTAAATGAAATGGTCAAACTCGCAGATGTGTAAAATCGCACTTTAAAAATGTAATAAATACTATTAATTAATGGTACACAATTAGGCAACTAGACCTATCGCGTAATAGATAGCTAATAGTAAGTATTCCAATTCGTTTTCCACAGGGAACAATATTTATCTAAGAACTTAAACTATAATAATCAATCAAGAAGGGGGTTTTAAAATGATTTATTTTGCAACTTGCGTTGCGAGTTGAATTAAGCTAACAAAACAAGAAATTAAATTGCACTTAACTGATGCGAGTAACAAATGAGTAAAAGAGCATTCACTTAGACTTGTTCCCCCTAGCTTGGATTGTTTGTTAAAACCGTTATAACTATTATTGTTGACTAGTGACACTATAATTGTCTGTCGAGTCTTATAGCCTATTGGTTATTAGAGTCCAATTAATCGTCGTTAACCTTGCTCAACCTACCAATTCACTAACCAATTACTTTAAACCAAGACTTAATCTAATTTTACTATCGTAGAACCTAGGCTATATTGGTTTCCCGCATATAACCACATGATTATAAAGTTAAATTTACAATTCTAACACCAACCAATATGTCTATTAGTAGTCTAAACTAATTGAATAAACCAAACAACTTAGCAAAAGCTATCAATTACAATCAACCTTCGTTGATAAATCAATAACTCACGTGCACATAATTAATAATGAAACTTAAATAATAATGGATCTTTGATTAAGCAAACTTCAAAGTAATTAACAAGTCATAAATCAAATGATTAACAATCCAACAACTAGGATTCACATCATCTAAGTGAATATAAAGAAGATTAGTCCATGAGTTGGGTGATGAACATCAAACAATCAACCAATTGGAATGAATTCATAGTGTTATCAAAGTATAAATCAAACTGAATGTATTAATGCGTAATGATGTTATGATCTTCAATCTTCAAGTTCCAATGGTGAAAAAGTGATCAAACTTATGTTAGAAGTCCTCTCCAATCACATCAAGTCGCAGAAGTTAAAAGCCGATCCAAAAATAGGGTTTAAAATTCGTATATATATGTTGCAAGGTTGTCTAGGGATTCTCCCGGAATGCTTTAGATCCCCTGAATGGGCAGGAATGGAATTCTCATTCTGCGGGATTGGTTCAGGTTCCCCGGGAATAGCATGCTCTGATAAGGTTTCATCTTTATATTCCTTGGGAATCTAGTAATTCCTGGGAAAGGACTTGAACTTCACATTTTTGACCAACTTCTTCCAAATTCTTCAAAAGGTATTCATTTCTTTACCATACTTCAACATCTTCACATGTAATCAAATTCAAACTAATTAAGTATCGAAAGTTCTAATTGTTCAATGATAAATATAAACAAAATACAAGATATTGCGAGGGAAAACATGTACAAATAACGCAATATCACTCGCTCAAATTAAAATTTGTAAAAAAAATCTAATGCAATAATTTATAAAGTTTTGACATGGATCTAGCATAATAAATGGGAGTTTTTGAACCAAGCATTGTATATTAAAAATGTATTTGCCAAGAAAATGTGGTTTCAAAAATATTTGCCTAAAGCCATTGCATTTCTCTTTTTACTCCAATCTCCTAATTTTGGCACCAACTTCCTTTTTCTTCTTCAGCCCTTATCAGTTTTCTCGCCGTTTATAATGATTTCTAGAGAAGGGCTATGTCGCGATCCTAGTGATCGATCGTGTTTTATCCTGGTCCTTGATCCGGCCAACTAGGATGCACGGCGGTGTGAGTAAGTTTTAAAATTTATAAATTGCAGTAGTATGTGCTAGGGTCATTCTATTGAGTTAACCGTATAATGGAATGACTTATCGGGACAAACAACTCAGTTTAGTGAAGCTCTCGAAAATACTTTTGAGTGGGGGTTTTGTTTTACTTAGGTCCTTAAATAAACGTAAACTAAATAAACGATAAATAAAAGATATGATTAAATGAGTATGGAGATGAGTGTTTGTTATAACTTCATTAGCTTATACGTGGGACGATGCCGTGTTGGGTTTTAGTTTGAAAATGTCTTTTAATGGTCTGTGTCTTGGTTTCACGTAGATGTCTTGTAGTGTAAACACTAGCACCCTATTGATCGGATTAACCGATCACTATGTCACTGAATACTAGGCTATCAAGATTCTTGTCAGATCGGACTGCCTTGAAACCCTCCTCATCGTCTCTTAATGAAACCAAGTGACCCTCAATATGGGGTACAGGAATAAAGTGACCATCCGCAATTTACCACTATCCTTTCTTTTAACACATATAAAGACATCTAAGATGGGAAAGGCATTTAAGATTCAAGACAGGTGGTGACTGTTAACTTATACACTAATGGTAATGGTTGACTTCAGAGTTATTTGGCTTTGACACAGTCTTCAACCTACAAGTTTTCTACAGCTTTCACGTATTTGTACTCCATCAGAGGTGTTTCCAACGCTATACCATGTATTCACCTATTTTACGATCTTTCCTGGATCACAGACTACACCATGATGCAATACAGTCTATGGCCTACGAATTTTCCACAGCTTCTACGTATTTGTACTCCATCAGAGGTGTTTCCAACGTTATACCGGATACTCTGTCATTTAACGAATTTTCCTGGATTGCATACTTTCAACTATCTGAACTCAATGTATCTAAGCTTGTATTATAGTAAAACCATCTATGATAGCTAAATAACCGTTAACTTTATAATTTAATCCCAATAAATCCCTGATTGATTAACAGTGTACTATATGATAGGTTAAGCAGTATTTTCACTTGCTACAAAATTAGACCATGCTTACTTTGAAAACACATAGATAGGTAGTGACCGTCTGATCAAGGTTCGTGACTCGTTGTTATAAAGGTTCTACCACATTTATTTGGAGGAAAGACGATAGTTTAGTTTAAAATCATAAATGTATAGTTAAACAATACACCGAGTTTTCAATCATATATTAAAGTAACATCACCCCAAATATTAATAAACATACTACATCACAACAAGCACAATAGCTAATCTACTCACGAATCATGGCAATGTACTCTAAATCTAACATAATAATAGCATGGAACATTATAAAAGATAAGGATAAAATAATCATAAGTAATGCGTAGATTGAATAGATGCTGAAAGATCACACGAACAGGGCTCCGATATATCTCGAACAATATTACGAAAGAGACCCTCCAAGAACTCCAACTCTATTGCAAAAGCTACCCTCCGTTAGTCTTGGTTAAATATTAACCAAGATATAACCCTAATCTAGCCTAAAACTAACAAACTAACTAGAGAGAGAAAGTAGAGAGAGTGTGTGAAAGAGAGAAATGAGAAGTGAGGGATGATTAAAATTGGTGAAATGAGGTTGATATTTATAGGGGAAGGGTGGAGGTTGATGTACAAGTCTTCAAGCTCACAAAACACAAAAGGAGAGCAATTAGCACCCAAGTACCAATTACAAAGGCAAATAGGAACCGATTGGTACCTATACCGTATACAATACCTATAGGTGCCGTATACGGTCTTATGGAGGTTGCTTTTCAGCCTCCGTCTGCTCGATTCGTCGATTGTTTCATATGTATTTTCTTCGTTTTAAGCTCGATTTGCTTGATTCTTTCGCTGTTGGATCCATCTTTCCGTTACACTTCTAATGAAATAAAGTTTTCCCAATTTAGAGGTTTATAGATTTTGCGTGTTTCGGAGGACGATCAGTTGACTTCCAAATTGCACATCTTCTCCATTTCTCATCCGTTTTGCTTGATTCCTATTTCTCTAGTCTTGTAATTTCCTATGGGATCATAAAATATTATTTACGATATGTTTTCATAAGATAATTGAGAACGGAAGAAATAAAGTGACGTTATTACCTCGTTTTGCGTGTTATTTGGACGCTTTTGGTAATTTTTGCAGCAACGC
This sequence comes from Pseudognaphalium luteoalbum, assembly GCA_963422505.1. Taxonomy (NCBI): domain Eukaryota; kingdom Viridiplantae; phylum Streptophyta; class Magnoliopsida; order Asterales; family Asteraceae; genus Pseudognaphalium; species Pseudognaphalium luteoalbum. The sequence goes on from OY730195.1 coordinate 108,774,762, forward strand.
CTATAATTGGACTGCTTTAGTGATTTTTAGTAAATATTAATTATTTTAAGATGTTTTCGCCAAATATAAGTCCAATAAGTGCGGAATAATGTACGTAAAAATATAACTTTTTACGTTACATCAGGCTACTTTGTTAAAAATTTAACTTTGCATACAAAGTGTACATATAACTAAAGTTTAATTCGTAAAAAAGCTAATATTGTGTAGACTAAAATTGCTCCCAATTTTCTTATGCATATAAATGCTTTCTTAAACGAATCAAAGTATAAATGAAATGAAATGCACACATAAGTGAATTTAGTGTAATCGATTTCTCATACATTAGTTGATCATATTCACCCTTGATTGATTGTGTGTTGCTATTACCTAAACGGTAGTACTCAATCTCACATGTAAAATGATTATTATATGATGCCAATTGCCTCAGCGGTGAAACTTAATTCTACATGTGCAATGACGATTGCATGATTGTTTTACTTATTTTACCTCGGAGTTTTAGTGTAGTTACGCGATCCCATGAGAGGTCCAGGATCGCGTAACAAAAAAAGAAAATCATCACAGAAGAGAATCAAGTGTTATTACGCGATCCCGCGAAATGTTCCAGGATCGCGTAAGGGAACCGCGACGCTATTAAAGTCGGTTTTGAGATTTTACTTTTGTTCAAATCTATTAGTCATTCGTTATATCTAAAAGTATTATGACTTTAATATTTTGATATTTACAAGAGTTTTCTTAATACGTTTTTTTTATAATAATTGGGGCGTTTCAGTTTTCATTAAGATTGTGAGTTTTGTTATTGATTTTTTCAAATTTTAACTAATTAAATATGTGTCGCTATTAAGTGCTATAGTTAATATTATGAATCTTGTCAATAACAACAACAACAATAATAATAATAATAATAATAATAATAATAATATTATTATTATTATTATTATTATTATTATTATTATTATTATAATAATAATATTATTATTATTATTATTAGCTTTACTTGAACTAAGATTACTCGAATATTCTATACGTGAAATTTATCACTTATTAACATGCCGTATAATCATATAAGTAATAATAATAATAATTATTGTTATTATTATAGTAGTTTTACTTGAACTAGGATTACTCGAATTTCATATACACTCATTAAGGTATTATTCACAGTTTTATTATATATTTTGAACTTTTAAGGATTAACTTTATATTAAATTATATAATAAAATAAAAGATTACTTTAGTGTTTGTTTTGCGAGAGAATATATATTATTGGTTATTTATCGTGAATGTATTAGTTTTATCAACATGATTTACGTTTTACATTACGTTTTCTATTATAATATAATTTTTAGTTATTTTATTTAAGATTTAAAGAGCTTATATTTAGCATTTTAGGATAGTTCCTAGACAAAATTTTCGTTCAAATTCTTGGTTTTAATCAAACTTTTATTATTCAAATTATATGACCTCAATATTTACACAAATTATATAAATTGTTATAAATTTAATTTCATAGAGATGAGTTCTTTTAAAAATGCAAAAAAAGTAAATAATAGGAGAACCAATATGATTGCTTCATTTCTCTACAATACCCAATTATATTTTTACCCTCATGGTTAATTATCTTATAAACCGTAAGTCCTTAAATTATAAAAATTAGATATTCAGAACCAACGTCTTTTTTCTCTTCGATTAGAGATGTCATAAGCTATACTTTTGACGATTTGTTTATCTTCATTTTTTGTCGAATTCTATAATATAATCACACGTGATTTATGATAAAAAAAATTAAAAATTTGTTTACGATTATTTATTCATGGTATATGTTATTTAACACGTGATTACAACTTATTATTCATCCACATTAATAGTTATAATAAAAAATTATAAATTGCATTAGTTTTTATTAAAAATCACATGTGATTGTTATTTGTACATTTACTCACAAGTGATTTGTTATATACTCACATATGATTTTTTTACATAATCACATATGATTTTTATCTAAAAATTGATATTTAATGAGAAATTTACTGATATATAATAATTCATGTATGATTTCAACTTGATTTTAACTTAATTACGTATATACTTATAGTCAATGATTTGAAAATCCATTTTTTATTATTCTTTAATCACATGTGATTGATACTATGATGTTCAATCGCATGTGATTACAATTTAATTTTTCATGTTTTAATCTTTTTAAATCATCAATGATTTGAATTTAAAGTTTAATCGGAGACATAAGCGGTGTGATTATTCTTTTAGTGTTAAATCACACGTGATTTCACATTACAAAATTTTAAAATCCAATAAGAATGAAAACAAACTTTATCGAAAGTATATCTTGTTGTATCTAGAATCGAAGAGAAAAAAACGTTGATTCTAAATATGTAATTTTTATAATTTATAGATGTACGGTTTATGAGATATTTAAATTTGAAAAAAAAGTGTAAATGAGTTTTTGAAATGGAGCAAATCTATTGATTCCTCAATTCTCAAATTTTTTACGATTCTATTTTCACTTTTCCTCTAATTTCATATTGAAGTCTATTTTCTTAGATTACTACCATTGCAACGCATGGATTAAACTCAAAATTTTTATATTCAGATGTATATAGTCTGGTTGATATTTCCATATCTTTTCCCAAGTTGATGAAACAAATAGTGGATCTAATTTATACAGATAAAAAAGTAGAAGGTGACATATCAATAGTGCACACTTAATTGCTCAAACAAATGAATCTATCAGATAATGCCACAATGTTAACTTTCAAATTCATCGCACAAATACATGTCCCCATGTTCATCTCCAATACTTACAAAATTTAACAACTCAGACCCCTGGAAGATTACATTCAGTATTAAAATTAGTTTAATAGACATGATCACCGACAGTTACGGTTTCAAGATTTCCATCTTGCTTTATGATTTTGTGTGATTGATACAATAGGTGTCAGAATTGGCAAGCTGAATAGTTGATTTGATTGCTAACTTTTCAAATCATTTACTCTATTCCTTCTACTACCTCCGTCTCAAAATTATTCTCCAGTTTTAACTTTTTCAATTTATTCTTTTTCAATTTTAACCTTAAATATTTTTGTTTGTGTAACATAATATTTGATGCAACATGTATAAATGGATTGAGTTTTAAAAGTATTTTCATTGATATAATTTCATCGAATGTTTGTTTGTGTTATATAATATTTGATGTAAAAGGACTTTAGTGACGATTTAGCGACGATTTTGGTGGAAAAATTATCGCATTACCAAATTTTGTTCCTAAGCTTAAAAATGTTCAATTGTAACTTGAAAAAAGTTTCAATTTACCCGAGCATTTTTGAGCATTATTTTACGATTACGACGAAATTTTGAAGGGCAAATTCCGAAAAAATGGGTTTTCAAAGATTGTTCTATCTAAGTCCTTATTCTTTAGTGACTTCAACAAATGGAAGACTGAGCTCGAGAATTTCATTGCATATAAAGACTCAGATTTGTTGGTTTTGAATACCGAGGAGCCATACGAGCAACTGAGTCTCAGAGGGGCTATGACATCCTATGAACAAGAAAGATTTTACAAAGACAAGAGAGTATATGTGATGATCACAATGTGCTTACCTCAAGAAATTATCTCTTGTTACAAAAATTAAGCAACGACTTATGATTTATAGGAAACGTTGTTAATCGGAATTAGTAAGGACAAATAGATAAAACCTGAAAGTTCAAGCGAAGGGGTTAATAAGATGGTGCTAGAGAAGGAAGATGAGTTTAAAGCCCTTCAATCTCAAGAGATAATCATGTAAGTTGAACGTGAAGATATGGGTTCAAAGATTGTAAGAACGGAAGAATGGATTTTTGAACTTGAGAATGAACAGACTAGGCTAATCAAGCTTTAAGAAGATCATGATCTAGCTTTGAGAACTATTTAAGATCTACGTGAACAACTCTCACATGGTTCTCACTATACAAAGCAGCCAGAAAAGGTTGAGAAAAAGATTTACACGTGTAAATCTTCGTGTAAGAAAAAGATTTCGTGATTTACTACCTATTCTTTGCAAAAGAATAAGTATTATTCTAAGGAATCGCAATCAACCAGAACACTTGTTCATAATAAGGTTGATTGGTGGGATTCCATGAATGTTGAACGTGTTACAAGATCGGATTCAATACATCTAAAGATGACAAAAAGAGCTTCAAAACCGATACGATCTTCACCGGAATCACGACAAACAAAATATTGTGCATACAAACGTGCACAAATTTTTGCATTTGCACCACCACGATGTCATCGTATGGTGCAAAAGCAACTAAAAGATTTTGTTCCTTTTTCCCCGAGGAGAACTTCAGCACCATTGATTCTACGACAACAATTCAGAAATGAAACACCGGGTTTCGCATCTAGATGTAGGTCGATGTCCTTGGATTATATTAACACAACTTATAGATGGCTGTCAGGGCTCTCTAAGCCTATTGGAACCATGTTCAGATGGGGTACTAAAGTTGTTGTTGATTAATTGTTAAAAAATCAAGGAGACAAACTGTTGTTCAAGAGGAGTAATTTTGAATTCATAACTCAAGATTTATTCTAATAGTTACTAGAATACGGAACAATTAGATACAGTGAAGGATGCTGGAAGAATTCCCTCTTATCAAGCTCATCAATCAAGCTAAAGTTGAAAATTCGAAGACTTATACAAGCTATTGTCAGAGGGGAGTTTGTTAAAACATAGTGTTCTACGATTTTGTGACAATAGTTTGTATAAAATTTTAGCTTAGATTGATTGTAAATAAATGACATATTAAGATTGTGAAACTTTAAGCTTCGCAGGTTGCGAAACTAGCTCAACTGAATTTCACACTAGAAGTTGTGGTGGTGTATAAATACCACATTGTATGTGTCATTTAGTTTAACCCTTTGTGTAACATACTCCTTTTGGGCCTAGGAGTATTACAGTAATTTTCTTATTTTATTTGATTATTTAATTGTGTTTAGAAATAATTGATGTTATTTGAATAATTAAAATTAATAGGTCAAAAGGATAAATGACTTATTGTGAATAATAAACTAGTACTTGTTTTAAATTACTGTAGTTGTCGGTAAAATAAAATATTTAGTCTCGCATTATGGTTTTAGGTTCCAGACAATAGATTTAGAACGGGTATGATATTACACCACTTATATTAAAATTGTTAGTTGGGATCGACCTAACTTCTTGTTTTCTCACACTCTCCATCTCACTCTCTAAACACACTTTCAATTCAAAGAAATTGATAAATCTAATTCAATCATTATTGAGGTTTTGATTTGGTGTTATCATCTGTGTGTTCTTCATCATCATCGTCATCCTCTTGTTCCTAAAAGTTGTAAGTGTTTGTTTTGGTTCCTTTTATGATTTTAATTGAATTAGGTTAGATGAAAGGAAGTTTTGATTTCATGTTGTTCTTGTGTTGTATATGATGATTATAGAGTAATAGGATGTGTTTGTTATGGTAAAAACTGAGTTTGCTAGTGTTTGATTATGGAATTAGGGTTTTGAGTTCGTGCAGAAAGTTATTGCAGGTTTGAGAATCTGGGTTTTGAACCTTACCTGATCGGGTAGGTTCGATACCCGTCCGGGTATGAAGGGTACCCAATCGTGTAAAATTGAAATAGAACAAGACGGTTACAGCACGAGACCTTAATCAAAAATCCGGAAATTTGCTAGGTTACCCGATCGGGTGTGGGGGTCACCCTAACGGGTAAGACCAGTGACCCGAACGGGTATGGTCATTAACCCGAACGGGTATGCTTGTTATAGTGTGTGTCAGTGTTTAAAACAATTAATATTGATACGAATACATGAGTATATGTTAGTTGTTAAAGAGTTAAAATGTGATGTTTTAGGAGGGAAAAATCTATATTAATTGTGAATTAAATTTTGTATTTAATTAATAATATAAAGTGAGTTATTAACTTATTGTTGTTATGTTCTCAGATCCACCGAAGAATCAGTAACATTAGAACTCTGAGTGGAGAACGAGATCGATAGGTGAGTGGATCGATGACTCTCAGTCTAAATTAGTTGTAACAACTTGGTTACAACGGGTAAATGTGGTTTTACTGTTATATGTTGTTTAGATTACATATTGCCATGATGATTATGGATTATGTGAATTCTTTCAGAGGTCAACAGGGATTGGGTTTGAAAACTATTACTTAGACAACATTAGTGCTTTGTACATGTGTTGTTCACTGAAATGTTTTTGTAAGTAGTAATAGTACCAAACTATCGGTTAGACCACTGACTTGGCCTTCAGTGGTTGTAAGTGTTACTTGGGGGCCACCGCGGCAGTAGGGTACCTCAAGGACCACCGATCCTCTTTGACGTTATTTGTTTATGATGCTTTACTGTAAACAATTGTTAATCTGAGTTAGGTTGATTGCTAAAGGTCTATTCACTTAGCTTTGTGCTAACCCCCCTCATCACTTCTTGCAGGTCTAGCCTTTGATTGTGGGTGCAAGAATATGGGTTGAAGGAATGTTTGATGGCTCACTCTGAACTTTATAAACATGCTAATGGTTTTATATTTTGTAAAGTGTATGACACCTAAAACTTATGTTTGTAGTAACTATGGTGATCTAGACTTTCATTACCATGTATAAGTGGATCACAACTTTTGGGTTTGTAATGTAATTATTTAAATACGCGCTTCTAGTTTATTTAAAAAAAATAGTCTTGTAAGTTGTTGGGTGTTATACTTTCATTTTCATATCCCAGAGAGATTTTGAGAAAGAGAGAATTTAAGATTGTTTTGTAAGCTTCATGATCAAATAAATAAAAGTTCATCACGTTTATTTACGATTTACGTTTTGATTCCAATTTCTTCATTATATTCATGTTTTATACAAATACATAATTTCCGCTTGTGTATTTGATTCGATCAGCTGTACTTTCCTGTGATCAGATGCGTTTTCAATTGGTATCAGAGAGGGAATGGCTTTTCGAAAGGTTTAAGAGCGTGATTGAATTGCTTTTTGATTCGATTTTGTTATCGGAAGCTACGGAATTCATTTTACGATGAATTAACTTGTGATTTTTAATCTAATTGATTAGTAACAGTTTATGAATATTACGCGATGATTAATTCAGTGTTTTTAAGGATTAATTCGAAGAATTAGTGAATTCTTCGTTCGGTTTTTGTTCATACGATCCGCTTCAAGTGTTTTTCAGGAATTTGAACGCAATTCAGTAAAATGCGACATTTGCATTATGCTACAGTAAAATGCGAGAGTTAGGGTAAGTTTCGCACAAGAAGGAATTACGTAAAAAATCAAATCTCACAAGTCAACTCTCGTAGTCAACTCTCGCAGTTAACCTTCGTAATCAACTTTCTCGGTCAGACTGTCGCAGAGAAACGGGTATTAGTGACTCTTGCAGATGAAGAACACGACTCACACACACCAGTAGATTCAGATATGAAATCCCCAAAACTTGATCAAAGCAAATGGATTTCGATTGCAAACAGCTCGGAATCCACTCAGTAACTGTATTCCAGTCATTTATAAGAAAAATCATCGTGAATTACGTTCAAATTCCTGAAAAACACTTGAAGCCAATCGTATGAACAAAAATCAAATGAATTAATCATCGTGAATTAAACAATTTGATTAACAATCACAAGTTAATTCATCGTAAAATGAACTCCGTAACTTTCGATCACAAAATCGAATCAAAAACCAATTCAATCACGTTCTTAAACCTTTACGAAAAGCCGTTCCCTCTCTGATACCAATTGAAAACGCGTCAGATCACACTAAACTATAGTTGATCGAATCAAATACATAAGCGAAAATCATGTATCTATATAGAACGTGAATATAATGAAGAAATCGAAATCGAAACGTAAATCGTAGATAAAAGTGATGAACTTTTATTCATTTGATCATGAATTGAAGCTTACAATACTAGCTTAAATTCTCTTTCTCTCAAACTCTCTCTAAAAAGCAAATGAAAGGCTGAAACAAAATGACACATACAATTTGGTATTTATACACCACCACGACTTCTAGTGCGAAACTCAGCTGAGCTAGTTTCACAACCTGCAAAATTTAGAGTTTCGCAATCTTAATATGTCATTTATTTACAATCAATCTAAAGCTAAATATTTTATACAAACTATTATCACAAAATGGTAGAACATTATATATGTTGTAACAAAAGACTTCAAATGTCAAAATTGAACCATAAATTCAAAACGGATGTAGTAATTTTTTGTTCATGTTGATTTTTTGTTTTTTAATTTTTTGCTTGTTAACTGCTCCATCCGTCTCAAAATTATTGTCTACCAATAAAAAGCACACAGTTTAATAAAAGTGAGACCATAGCAGTTTTCAACCACTCAAATGGAATCTGCACCCACTATAGTCTCTTCCTATTGGTTGAAATGAGAAGTGGACAATTATTTTGGGACGTTCCAAAAAGGAAAGGTGGACACAACTTGAACTTTTACACGGAAATAAATGAGGAAGAGTTGCATTTTCAATTCTCACCCCGTCAACTTGTTTATCATATCTTATTGAGTTTCAATTAAAGTCCACGTCAACGGATTGACCGGCCAAACATCACAATGCATGTTGTATCTGGGTTGGTTACTTTTAACTCGTTAACCCATTTATCAAATTAGTTTCGGGTTTATAATGTAAACTTTTGACCCGCAAATCTAACTCGACCCACATCGCAATCTCTAATTATAATAATTGAAAGTTAATTAAAATCAAGACACAAATATCTAGTATAGCTATAAAATATTTGCAGTTATGCAATTGACGTTGTATAAACTAATATAGTAATTTCTACTATTTTATTTCAAATCAAATGAGCAAATTCTCTATATAGCATTGATATACTAACTTTTATAATTATTTAACTTTTCACCCGCAAATCTAACTCGACCCACATCGCAATCTCTAATTATAATAATTGAAAGTTAATTAAAATTAAGAAACAAATGTCTAATATAACTATAAAATGCTTCCAGTTATGAATTTGACGTTGTATAAACTAATATAATAATTTATACTCTTTTGTTACAAATCAAATGGGCAAATTCTTTATATAACATTAAAACATTAACTTTTATAATTACTTGGAGTCACTTCAAATGTTTAAGTGTTCACTAACATATCTAACAGTATAATATATAAATTTTAAGTATTCTTCTTTTTTATAGTTTATATATTTGGTAGTAAAATATTTATATATTAGTATAAATGATACGGAGTAAAAGATATAGAAGATTGAAGTGAGTTATATTTGTAAAATACATATGACTTTTCATTAATAATTATATTAAAATAATCTTAAGATACATTTAATTTAAATATGTATTAATGTGTCATATAAGTTATGAAAAAGACATATTTATGAGTTTACATTTATAATCAAAAAGTAACTATTAGATATTAATTTATATAACAAAATACATTTAATTTAATTTAAGTGTTAAAAATTTAAAGATAACATTAAATGTTGATTATTCTAATAAGATTTAAATTGATTGTTTATTTAAAGGGTATGACAATTTAGTCTTTTTGTCACCTCATCTTCACTATTTAGGTAATCATGGTTTTCAACTTAAAATCAATGGTTTACAATTAATTGTTTAAATCATTTAAATGTTGAGATTAAATTAGATTACCTAATTAACACTTTCTTTTAATATATAATAAAGAAGAAGAAGATATCTCCTAAACGGTAAGTCGAAAAATATTATAAATTGCATCATAAAAGTCAATATTTTTTTCTCTTCGATTTTTCATATCACGGGGTATAATTTCGACAATTTTTTTTGTTTAAAAATTGTACAAAATTAGTAATACATGTGTTACTTGCTTGTATCAAATGTGTGATAAGCTTGTAACACATTTGTTGCCGTTTTCAAACCCATCAAAAAATAAAAATAAAAAGTTATCGAAAGTATACCTTGTCACATCTATAATTAAAGAGAATAAAACGACGATTTTTATGGTTTAAATTTTGTGATTTTTCGACTTACCGTACGGAGATATTTAATTTTTAAAAGTGTGAGGAAAAATGGGTTTTCGTGACATATTCCTATTGGTTCTCTTATTTCCACATAAAATTATTTACTCATTTGAACCGTACTCTATACTTCCTTAATCCTATTTAAATACACAATTAGTTAAAATTATTCTATACGGAGTCTCATCGCCGTAACTTTCTAAAAGTATTCAATTTATTTTTTCTTTTTGTGAGACAACCCGTTTGATTACTACACATATCTATTTCTATTCTTATAATAATTAAGGTTGGAGACTTGATTATTTCTCAAATAATCACCATATCAAGTCACTGTGTCATACAATTATGCTATCTATCCGCATTATCATGTCCACGTCAACTAACTACGAGATAGATCTCTAATAAATATATTTTCAAAAAAAGCTCCATGTTAAAAGTTGTATTCATCCCATTTCCTATCTCATAAAAACTACTCAATCAATTTTAAAATAACAAACCCTCTCAGTTAATATATAGAATCTTTGACATAAATAGGTACCATTAAACGAATTGTAAATTTGTATAATTATTCACTTACCATACCTTTTTCACACTTTATAAATACGGTAAAGATCTCAACGCGTTTTTCTTGTCTCGATTTCAACTTCTCATTCTTGTCCTCCTATGTGATAAATTTACTAATGTATGTATTTTCATCAAGCAAAATTCTGCTTTATAGTTTCTTATTTGTAATTGTTCAAGCTTTTGATGTTGTTTTGAAAAATGACATTTTTTTTAATCTTTTTCCTTTTATCTTGATTCTAATTTCTGGTAAGTACTATGAAAATCGACTTTTTAAATTCATGTCAAATATCACGTGTTTATCATTCTTTTAAGGTTACTGCGAATGTTTGTTGCAAGTGATCATCGAGAGGATTTCTATTGAAATTTAAATTTACTTTCGTTTAAGGCTTCTTGACTTTGAGACATACTCTTAATTTTTAAACCTTGTGCTCTCATTTATATGTTCGTTGAACATCTTCTTCTTGGTTTTATTTGTATAATCAAAAAGTGGTATTTGGGCCCAATTTTAATACTTGCATAGATTCATTTTTCTTCAACAAAGAAAAGAAAAATCATCAATATCAATTTCATAGTGTATAATAGCATCATGACTAAGTTAAAATTAAACTAGCCGTGCATCACACGGGTTAAACATTAATGTATTAATATTGGACGGTGAGCAAAACGAGAGAGATAATGGAAGATACGTGCGTGCGTGCGCGCGCGTACACACGCATATATATATATATATATATATATATATATATATATATATATATATTAAATAGTATATAATAATAATCGTCGGACAATTAATGGAGTCATGCAGCTCGAGCTTCAAGCTTCCATCTTCATTTTCAACTAGTTTCGTAAAACATACTTTTTATTGTTACTCTTCTTAAAATTAGCTAACCGATGGTAGTGAGACAACGGACCCAAGACACTGATTATACACAACTCGTGCTCATGTATTGTTAGTGTTTGCAACATCATGGACCTCTAGACTTAAATTTCTTGAAACTATATTGTAATAATTAGATGTATGTATGCGTGCGTAGGTGATCACATACAAATAGATGGCGACTACACAATGGTACTCTAGCATGGTACATGACCCTCCGACCATATCACTCCCGTCGTCTTATCTTCTCATGCAGAATTGACATATCAAAGTTCTTAACAGTGGTGTTTATAAATATATGCATTGTATGCATGAAACACAAAAACCCCACATGTTAATTTACCTGATAAAATATCTTGGTTGATGAACTGTACAATTGTGTAATTACTAATTACTGATCTTAAGTGTAGATTAATTGATGAATTGCTCAACAATATTTTACTCAATTATTATATATATATATATATATATATATATATATATATATATATAAAAGAAGAAGCACATCTTCTAAAATTTTGACACCTCATCTTCTAAATTTTTCACACCTTATATTCTAAAATGTTGACATGTGTACTCAACTAATAAACTAAATAATACTACTAATTTTCTTCATCCATAATTATTTTATATTATTTAATTTCTAATAAATTTCTCAACAAAAAATAACATATATAAATATTTAGACTAGAGAATTTATTTTCTAATAAATTTCTCAACAAAAAAATAACATATATAAATATTTAGACTAAAGTTTTTACAAACCTAGATTAATTTACTATATATGTTTAAAGTGATATTGTAATATTAAAATTACAAACTTGTTAGTTATTATAATGTTTTATTAAGCATGGATATAAATATATGTCTTAATCTTTGTAATAGACTTTGCATAAACTTTTATTAATATATAACTCAAAGATGTTGAATGAAGTTCGTATTCATTAAAAAGTTGATGCAATTAATTAAAATTTTTAAATATTTATATGTAAGTACAACTATTAATGTAATTTTGATTTACGATCATAAAATGCACTATCTTAGAGATGTTTTTTTCCCCGGTTAACATTTGATAAAGATATAAGATATCATTTGATAAAGTTATAATCTATGACGTGTAATCAATCAAAAAGTGTGTTGATGAATGCAAAATAAGCAAGTGATGGTCGGTTTAAAGAAACATAATTATATAGAAGAAATAGAAAAGTTTCCATCGATAATAATAGTTTTTATTTTTATCGTCAAACATATTGATGTAGTTTTTTATCTTTAAAACATTAAGACAACAAAGAAATCTTAAGCACTTTAAAATGTAGTATAGATTTATGACAAAGTTTTATAAGTTGAAATGTTTCAAAGTTTTATAAGTTTTGAAATTGTTCAAAGTTTATTAAATAATTTCAATAGAAACTTTCTTATTAGCATGAGTAGAATAAGTGACATTGTTTCAAAAGACTTTCATTATAGTTAACATTACCATCCAACACACCAATCGAAAGTGCTTGTACTTGAAAATAGTAAAAAAGAATATATAAATTTTCAATTTTGATCAAGCATCAACTCTAGCAATAATGAACATGTAACAATACAAAAATCAACATCTAAATTTTCTAAGCATGGGCCGTGCATCGCACGGCCCTGTATTCTCACTAATATATATATATACATATATATATATATATATATCTTGCAAATATAAAAAGCTAGTTGGCCGGTAAAGGTAGGAAACTCAATAATTTATATGTTCACATTACTAATATACGTAAGGGTGTTCACTATATGGACAAACCGAATTGTTCAATCGGACAATTTGGATTGGATTATTTGGTTCGGATAATTTGATTTTTTGAATCGGTTTGGTTCAAAACTGAATATTTATTTTGGTTTTTGGATTGGTTTTGGTTACCAATGTAGAAACCGAATAGTCCAAATTAACCGAATAGTAATATATTTTGGTAATACTTTCAAAATATGTACAAATTAATTAGGTTAATCACTGAATATCATGCATACTTATATCATTATTAATTTTATTACCGTTTATTACAAATTTCTTAACTATACCTTAGTTTTGTCTTGCAAATTATTATATTTTTGTCATAAACTTACGAAACGTACTAATAAGTTTTGTTTTATAACCAAGTTTTTTTGATTTTGTTTGATTGTTTATATTATAAATATATGAAAGTATAAACCGATTAGTAAAAATCGAATAAACCGAATGGTTCGGTTTTTTATCTGTTCGGTTCGGTTTCAATTTTTGAAAACCAAAAACCGATCAGTTTCATCTATTAGGTTCGGTTTAAACCGAATTAACCGAATGAACACCCCTAAATGTACGAAAGTCGTTGTGAATTGAATGGAGTTAACAAATTGATATTGATCACATTGCTCTCCAGGTTTCATATTGGATTCTTGGTGATTGAATACAATAAAAAGATATCAGATATTTCGTTGATAACGTTATTCTAAATAGGCTACTTTTGTCAAGCTGTTTTCGTGTCGAGTTGAAAGAGGAAAAGCAAATCAGAGAAGTTCAAGAAATTCCAAGAACACGCAAGAAACGACTCAAAACAAGCATTCGGTGGTGTGCTTCAAATTCAACGTAAACTATCTAATTAATGAGAACAAAATCTTTTACAAACGTGCAGTAAAAAAAAAAAATACATAGCGTTTAATTACCTACGTACTTCTAAGTTGTAAAACTAAAACTGTCCGAGCTAGATGGTCGTGGACGTTAGTATAGACGTCTGAAAAAAACAACCCACCATGAAAGTAATCAGACGGTGGAAAATGGAACCCACATGTTCCTCACTGTAACCCCGATAGGGTAACACACAGTGGATCCCACATATTACCCGTACAAGCATTTCAAGATCCTTAATTAAGTGGACGCCACATCATCATCCTCATGGTCTATTAACTATCCCACACTTGTCTCATGTAATTCCAAATTCCAAAAATGCCACACACCCGGGTTCACCCATTTATGTTAGCCAGCCCACACTGGGTCCTAATCGCACGAGCTGGTCTGGGGACATTGATGGAACCAAGACTTTACCTATTGTCTAGTAACTTTGACATTTTATGAATAATGGTTCGTTTTGGTGCGGACATTGTATCAGATTGATTGAACCATTTCAACAATATTGGGTCATATTCCCATTTGGTGAATGTTACAAAATCCTACTACAATTAGGTCCACTTCCACTTCATCTTTTAAGTTATTTTGTCGAGTTGTTCGAGCTCAATTACCAAATTAGAAAAGGTATTTTTTTCTTCTTTTTAGTTTGTAATAAGCGGATTTCAATTCGAACTGATTAAGCTTCCTAATTGTGATATATTTATTGAGTTTTACAATCCATTTGTAGGGTGAGGTTCAAATGAGAATAGAAATTTGTGTGAAAATGAGGAAACCAATAATATCATGTCATGTGTGGAAAGAGAATGATCCGCATGTACAAAACTCATTTACCCCCAACATCAATTATCTCACAAACGACAAATCAAAAAATCATTAAAATTGCACCATTAAATTCGACGTTTTCTCCTCTTCGATTTGCCGTCCATCAAGGCATACTTTCGACGAGATTTTTTTCCCATTTTTTTAGTGGGTTTCACATTTACTAACACATGTGTTAAAGTGTTGCGTTTAGGGTTTGGGGTTTAGGGTTTGAGGTTTGGGGATTCTCCCCGAAACCTCCAACCTCAAACCCTAAACCCTAAACGCTTTATAAAACTCTAAATCCTAAATCATACTAAACCCTAAACCTTAAACCCTACTAAACCCTAAACCCTAAACCTAACCATAAACTCTAACCTTAACCCCAAATTAAATGTATAACCAATCACTAACACATGTGTTACTAATTTGTAAGATCCACTAAAAAATGGAAGAAAAAAAAAGTTATCGAAAGTTTACCTTGAGGGACGGCAAATCGAAGAGGAGAAAACGCTGAATTTTATGGTGCAATTTTCATGATTTTTCGACTTACCGTTTGTGAGATATTTAATTTTTAAAATTGTGGAGGAGAGATAATAAAGTGACATATAACAGAAATCTGTGGGTTCCTCCATTCTCACTCAAAGTTGGTGTACTCACTTGAACCTTACTCTCTGTTTGTAATATAATTAATACCATTAGATATGTAGTTGGGGATGGAGATGCAAAACTAGACCAAATTCTATCAAATTAAGCTTTAGCTCGACTAGTGCTAGTTCAATTAGTTGAACTATATTGAGCGTATAATGTACTTATGAAGCTTCAATCTAATAATGTATATAGTCGATGATAATGATTTGGTACAACATTAATTCAATATCTTCCTTCTTCCTTTTTTTTTAACGTGGAATTCCCTTTAATTAAAACTAAAATTCAAGAAAGGAAGAGAAGATTACATATTACATATACAGCAAGAAATAAGCACAATTGCACTAAAAACCAAAAAGGACTTGAAAATCAAGAATTAAACGTAGGGCTATAAACAAGTCGAGCCGAGCCTGAGCTTGCTTAGGCTCGAGCTCGGCTCGTTTGAAATTTACTGAGCTTGCACTCGAGCTCGGCTCGTTTCGAGCCTAATATATAAAGCTCGAGTTTGGCTCGATTTATATTATACAAGCTCGGACTCGACTCGTTTATTCCATAATAATATTTATTTAATTATTATTTTATTAATATATACAAATATTTAGTTAATTTTTTGTCTAATTATATATATATATATATATATATATATATATATATATTACAATTTGGTGTTATTCTTTAAATATAATATTGGTAGGTTAGTACTATTATGTAATCATGTATTATATTATTATATAAAGATTTATTAATTTATATAAATGAAAAGCTCGTTTAGGTTCGCGAGCTTGTTTGAGCTCGATATAAGAAGCTCGAGCTCGAGTTCGTTTATTAAACGAGTGCAAAACCATGTTCAAGCTCGGACTCGAGCTCGTTTAGGCTCGCCTCAAATTGAGAATTTAACAAGTCGAACACGAATAGCTCGCGAGCTGTATCAAATCATTTACACCCCTAATCAAACGTCCCCTCGGGGTTGCTAATCCAGCAGTCCCACCTACAACTCAAGTTTTTAAACCGGTTGCTAATCCAAAATAACGTCCGCCTTTAAACGAAAGTGAATTTATCCTCAAAATGAAGATGATCTTGATCCACTGGATATGTATGAATAATATGATTTCTGTGTTTCCATATCGCCCATAAAAGAATATAGCATGTACCTTGAAAAATCTTTGCAACTACCTTGTTGCTTGAAGGACCAAATCCGCCCAAAATGACATCAGCAAGGGATGTATTAATTGATGGCAATCTCCACCAGCTCCAAAACTTTAACCATAAGTTACCCATGAACAATCAATGATGATGTGTTGAATCGTCTCAAGAGTCGACCTGCAAATTGGACAAACGTTAGTATTTATCTCCACACCTCGACGAATGAAATTAGAAAGTGTTGGAAGCCAATCTAGAAAAGCTCTCCATATGTAGAAATTCACCCTTTTCGGGATCCATTTATTCCAATTAACCCAAAAACTGTTCGGGCTAATTCTTAACCAAACATTATTGTAATCCGACTTAATTGCTTTATTAGTTTGTCGAACGTACATGGTTTCTTATGTGTAATATTTTAGAGATGTTTGAGGTAGTATTAGCTAGCTAGAGTTTCCATAGTGACTCTGAGTTGTCTTGGTTCATTTACAACCGTATTACACACAAATTTTTATTTTATCAACTCGCATTGCGAAAATAGACTATTAAGCATTGTGTATGGTTGTTTAGACACACGTAATTGTTTACGCCCGATGAGCTTATATATATATGGGGTTAGTGTACAAAATCACAATCACATATGAAGAAACAAGAACACAATGAATCACAGAATAATACTCGATTAACCAAACCGGGATTAAAGTCAAAAACAAGACAAAGTCTCACTACAGACTCAAAACCCTCAATGTTCAACACCAATAGATGAAGAACATTAACCCTCAAAATACAGAACAGATTTGATCGAGATGATCACTACAATACACAGAAAATGATAGCCGTATCACAAAATAAGAAAGAAAGATAAAAAAAACCTAAACCCAAAATAAACTCAGTATTTATACAACCCTAAATAATAATTTACAACTTTAGTCCCTGCAGTCTTCAACTTTCAACTTGAAACACCAAACATTATAATTTCCGTTTAAGTCCTCATAGATACAAAACTGCACTTAGACAAACTAACTTAGAATATATAACAAGGTTAAGATTGACTTTAAACATATAATTTTAACACCCTCCCTCAATCTTATCCTTGTACAAATTGATTAATCCCAACTTATCACACAAATAATTATGTTGAGACTTATTCAATCCTTTTATAAATATATCTGCCAATTGATGATTTGAGTCAATAAATTCTGTTTTAATGACTCCAGATAAACATTTTTCTCTTACAACATTTAAATCTATTTCAAAATGTTTAGACCTTTCATGAAAAACAGGATTTGCAGCAAGTAACAAGACAGATTTATTATCACAATACAATTTTATTGGTAGCAGATTGTTAAGTTTTAGATCTGCAAGCAACTTCACAACCCAAAGAATTTCACAAGTTGTGACAGCTAAAGATCTGTATTCTGATTCTGTAGAGGATCTAGAAACAGTAGGTTATTTTTTATTTTTCCAGGAAATCAATGAACCACAAAGAAACAAACAATAACCTGAAACAGACCTTCTAGAGCCAAGACACTTACCCCAATCAGCATCAGAATAGGCACATAAGCTAAACATACCTTCCTCTTTATTGATTTTAACACCTTTACCAGGACAACCTTTTAAATATCTGAGAACTCTGAAAACAGCTTTTACATGAGATTCAAGAGGAGCATGCATATATTGACTAAGGCATTGCACAGAATAAGAAATATCTGGTCTGGTTAAAGTTAAATAATTTAACTTACCAACTAATTTCTGATATTGAGAAATATCAGAAAGAACTTTATCATCTTTAGATTCACAAGAATTAAGCACAGAATTAGCTTCCAAAGGAGTTTGAATTGGTTTACAACCAAGCATACCAAACTCATTAAGAAGCTCTAAGCAATATTTCCTTTGAGTCATACATATACCAGATTCAGATTTTAATATTTCAATGCCCAGAAAATACTTTAATTCACCTAAGTCCTTAATCATAAACTTGGTTTTCAAAAAATCTTTAACTTTGACAATTTCAGACACACTATTTCCTGTTATAATTATATCATCAACATAAACAAGAAGAATTATAAAAATATTTTCAGAAGTCAAAGTATACAAAGAATAATCATTAACACTTTGAATAAAACCATACTCATTCAAAAAAGAAGTAAGTTTTTCATTCCATTTTCTAGGAGCTTGTTTTAACCCATACAAAGATTTTGTTAATTTACAAACTCTATAATCATTTTTAGAAAAATATCATTGAGGCAAGGACATATATACATCTTCAGATAAATCACCATACAAGAACGCATTATTTATATCAAGTTGATATAAACACCAATTATATTGAACAGCTAAGTTTAATATGCATCTAACAGTAACCATTTTGACAACTGGAGAAAAAGTTTCATCATAATCAATTCCCTCCCTTTGACTATACCCCTTAGCAACCAATCTTGCCTTATATCTTTCTATCTCACCATTTGATTTATATTTAATCTTATAAATCCATTTACAACCTATTGGTTTTATACCAACAGGCAAATCTGTTATAGTCCAAGTATTATTCCTATTTAGAGCTTCTATTTCATTATTCATAACATTTACCCAATTTTGATCTTTAGAAGCTTCTTCATATGTTTTTGGTTCAATGGATTTATCAAGATTAGATATGAAACACTTATTATAATCAGATAGACCAGAATAACAAACATAATTGCTTAAAGGATATTTAACTTTAGTATTCACATCAAAATCTTTAAATTTAGAAGGAAAAGTTTTTTCTCTAGTTGATTTCCTAGATTGATTTTCATTTTCTGTGCCTTCAACAGTATCATGAACATTAAGAGATGGGTCAGGATTGCCTTCAGAAGAGTTTGAATCAGGCACTAGTGTTGCTGTGGTATCATTGTCATTAGATGCAGATTCATCTAAATGACTTTGATCACTGCTACTACCATCACTATCTACTGGGTCTCTCTCATCATCATTGGGACTTACAGAGTGCAAAGGATTGTCAAAAACAAAATCAAAAAAGTTTAAATGATTTAAATCATTTTGAGAATCTGTTACATGTTTAGCAGAAGAATCTAAATCATAAGGAAACACAGTTTCATAAAATTTAGCATCTCTAGAAAAAATCATAACTTTACTATCAAGACTGAAAAGTTTATAACCTTTTTTAAAACTTGAATAACCAACCAAAACACATTTTTCAGATCTTTTGCTAAACTTGTCAGTTTCATTTAAAAAAGTTGCATAACATAAACATCCAAACACTCTTAGGTGAGAGAGACTAGGTTCATGATTGTATATTAATTCATATGGAGATTTTCCTTAAAGCACAGAAGATGGAAGCCTGTTAATAAGATAAGTTGCTGTAAGAACACATTCAGACAACATATTTAAAGGTAAATGACCTTGAAACATCAAAGACCTAGAAACATTAAGTAAATGTCTATGTTTCCTTTCAACATTACCATTTTGTTGAGGGGTATAAGCACAACTAGTTTGATGAATTATACCTTTTTTCACTACAGAATATCTCAAATTTCCTATTAATAAACTCAGACCCATTATCACTTCTTATAATTTTAACTGTGACAACTCTCCAAATTAGGTACTGATTAACATCTAAGCATGTGCATTCTTACGCTAATTTCCTGATTTAGTTTAAAATAAAACTTTTGATGTGATGTAAGCCTAGCATCCCAGTACTTTCAAACAAAAAGTATTACTAATAAGTAAGTATTTAATGTTACGTACAAATGTATCGGGACGAACCCGACAGATAAATACCGCAAGAGTTGATGACATAATATAATTAATAATTCAATTATTAATTACGAGTACTATTGTATCTATAACCTATAGATAAAACGAGTTAAATATACGTTTAACATAAAACGTATTATAAAACGAACAGAAACAATTTTAAAATGCATTCAAAGATCAAGATGAGGAAAATTCAAATTTTCTCATTCATTCGGAAACATTTGTAACATTACCTCAAAATATGAACCCGAAATTCGACTGAAATTTGGCACCCAATTGAATGATAGCAGTCCAATGCACAAATTTGTACAACAGTCCAAAATAATGAAAACATCATTATTCCGAATTTAAATAACGAACCAGGAGAGCATCTACAAAATAAAAATATAAAATGTTTACTTTTATATTGCTATAATTATACCCGTACCCGAAATTAACGGGCTAAATATCCCACCAACCTCAATTATTTGAGGAGGCAGTATGATTAACACTGCAGCACCCGTTTGAAAAATCACACTCCTACTTCATTTCTTCTGTGATTTTCTCTCAAACACACACATACCCTCACAACACCAAACTTCAAATTTGAGCCACTGCTCCTTCTTCTTCCTGGTTCCATCGATCAATTGCAGTAGAGTAACAGAAGTTGTAGAGCAACAAAGACGGAGCCATAATCCTATCACCATCAGCTTATCAACTTTATCATCATCAAACTCCATTGTAAGAAAATACATTTTTCTTGATTTCTACATTTCGAAGTTCATACTTTAACATGGTTGTGTATCATAATCTAAGTATATAACACCAAAGTTTGCTGATTGTTTAAGTTGCTCTTGAAATGGATTGTATGAAACCAAACTTAGAATCACAAAATATATATGTGAAAGTTGATATAGATGTGATATAACATTATGAAATGATGTTATGATGTTAGATATGGTGTAAAAACGAGCTAAACCTTCGAGACTAAGCATGTATATATATGTACCACGAACACAGCTCAAGAACAGAGTGCGATTGGCAGGACGAACCAACCCGATCGGTTGGCTTGGGCCAGCCGATCGGCTGGTTATGATGAGCCGAACGGCTCAACAAACTGATCCGAACGGCTGGTTTGGTTGAGCCGATCGGTTTGTGATTTTTCACCCGAACGGATGGGTTAGGATATGGACTGGACCCAAACGAGTAGTGGACAATGTATTGGGCCGAGACCCCAGCCGAACGGCTGGACTACCCGAGCCGAACGGCTGGGCTACGCTGTGGGCTGGGCTGGGCTGCAGAATGGGCCTGGGTCGCAAGCTGGGCCGAATACTCCTTGGGCCTAAGACAATGGGTTGGACCGAGAATTGTAAAAACAAATGAGTTAAATTAAACAAACGGGCCATTGGGCCAAAACTTGTAATGGGCCAAAAAGGATTATGTAATCGGGTTAAGTTATTGAGCCGAAAACAAAACAAATCGGGCCAAGCCTAATAAACTTTCAAACATAAAATGTGACCTGATTCATTTAACGGAACGAGTATTCATAAAATGGAACTCATATACTATATATATATATATACTAACGAACATTTATGATTCTCTCTCTCTCTATATATATATATATATATATATATACATAATTAATAGCAAACGACAAGCCTATATGTATACTTCATATATACATACAAATGACGACTTTTCAATGACGATAACATTTATTTATTTATTTTATAAACGAAAATAAATACAATAAGAAGTTTTATAACAAATAAAACTTATATACGTTTTAATACGTAAACCACGTGTTTAGAACTTATATATATATATAAATGTATATATACATACACGCGACAAATTCAATATGTTGAATCTATAACTATCTAATTTTTCATGTATATGCACAAAAGGAACAAAACAACGTTCAAATATCTATATGTATGACTACATACGTGTATATACACTTGACAAGGTATACGACGTGAGAAATAATAACAATATTTCAACACAACGTCACCAACAAATTTAACAACTTTAAGAAATCAACAATTTCTTCAAACATACAAACCGTTAACATAAGTTGATTAAACAAATCAAACATACTTATGTTAATACATTTATTGTATATAGGTTAACATACTTTGGGCTTTTACCTGTCGGCTGCTAGCTTTCCTTACCGAGCACATCACTGTGAGTTTACAGCCCCTACTTTTAAATGTTTTCTGCTTTTAAACACAGGGGTGTTAAACATAGAAATTGCATGCCAACACATGCAATCAAACTATAAATGCTTTATTGCTTTTATACAACTATTGATTTGTGATATTACATATTCACTATTATTTTGGGAATTAGACAAAGTATCCTAGTACGGACCTAGACTTCAAATGTATGCATGAAAAGACCTTATGTCATGCAGACTGTAACCATTAGCTAGGTGACTCTAGCCACTGAGTATACGGATAGTACTATTGTCGTGACGACCCTCCTACGGTGGAGCGTATACTTAAATGTCCGTTCAGGCAAACAACATAAGTTCTGGTTGTGGTTTGGTTATAGGGTTAGGTCGCGTTACTTTAACCTGCGAGGTTTAGCTCACCTTTCAGGGGATCACAGTCTAAGGAAATTCCCACATACTTTTAGGAAGAACGAATCCTACAACTGTTAAACACCGGAAAACATACCGGTAACTTATTTTACACTGGTAAACAACCAGTAAAATATTTTGGGACGACATCCCACGTATAACAATACTTTAGGGTAACAACCCTACCTAACTTGTATTTTATAAATGAATAACAAATCATTTATACAAACTTAGTTTAACTAACCACATACACATATAAACCTGTAAATTCACTCAACATATTAGTTGACAACTTTCTCTATGTTTTTCAGGAAATTAGCTGGGTAAGTAATCGCATGCATTCAGGATGGACAACCCTGAACTACTTAGGATGCCACATACTGTTGGGACCGCTTTTGGGGATTTCATTTGTATAACTGCAGACATTGCGGTCATACTTATGAAATCTTATTTTAAACTTATGTATTATTGTTAAAACTAAAATGTTTTAAACTCCACTACTACTGTTACGACTTACATAGTCGTATTACTTTTGTAACAAATGTTAAACTTGGCATCCTCATTATATAAAGTTGTGCGATAACCATATGCTCCGATTATGTATGCATTTGTTGGTTGGAATACTGTTCGCAGCCCCGCCACGTCATTAAAGCTTCCGCAAACTAAACATAACTTATTGTAATTACCGTTTGGCGGGATGTGACATTAACTTTCTTTTCAAACTGATTATATATAAGATTAACAAAACTTTTAAAATTTGAGAACACTTCATCTTTAGATTTAAGCAAATATACCCAAACTGCTCTGGTATAATCATCAACAATAGTCAAGAAATACTTATAACCATCTCTACTAACAATCCTATAAGCCCCCCACAAATCTAAGTGTATTAGTTCACCTAAAACACTAGATTTGTGATCACTCAAGGAAAAAGGTTCTCTTGTTTGTTTAGCCTTATGACAAGTATCACAAACATCACTAACAGACTCATCATTCCATTTAAGTTTATTCTTAAGAATATTAAGAACTTGACTTGCAGGATGACCAAGTCTGCTGTGCCACAATTTATAAGAAGCATAACAAATAGAATTATAGCTAGAAAAATTACCTTCAACGGAATTAAACATATATAATCCATTTTTCATATTACCAATCCCCACAATCTTCTTTGACATTAAATCCTGTATATAATATTTGTTGTCATTAAAACCTATGAACATTTTATTGTCTTTAGAAAGTGTATGAACTGAAAGCAAATTCACACAGTATCCAGGAACTACCAACACATTTCTCAAAATTATATTTTCAGTTAATTTCAAATCACCAATTTTAGTAATTTTTGCTAAAGTTCCATTTGGATGACCAACAGTCATACCAAGTTTGGTTACATCAAAAACATTTGACATATGGTTAATTGAACCTGTCATGTATTGAGAGGCTCCTAAATCAATTATCCAATCCATAACACTATCTTTAGATGCACTAGTTGCATGAGAAATAAAGAATTTATGAAAATTAGAATTAAATTTAATACTACAATTCACAAAAGTACCTGCCACATTGGCCTGCACATTTCCTGAACTAGTATTCTCATTTAACAAACTCATTAGTCTAGATATTTGCTCAGTAGTTAAGGACATGCAATCACTTTTAGTATCAGTCAAAAAATTATTACTCACAGCAGATTTATTGTTAGTTATACCTCTTTTAACCCATCCAGGAGGGTAACCAACAATTTCATAACATCTTTCTATAGTATGACCAAGTCTGTTACACTTGGTACACTTTAGATTAGGATTAGGACCTTTGCCAAATCTTTTATTATTATCAAAAGTTTTTGAAATAAGAAAAGATGAATTTTTTGACTTATTCAAATTTCCAGAATAAGATGAATCTCTATGAGACTCTTCCCTTGAAATAATGGCAAAAGCAGACAGAACACTTGGCAAAGGTTCTCTAGTCAAGATATTACTTCTAATAGAAACATAAGAATCATCTAAACCCATTAAGAACTACATTAATTTGATCAAGTCATTATGAGTTTTAAAATCTGCATTGGCATGACAAGTACAAGTAGGTAGCTTAATCAAAGCATCATATTATTTCCAAAGAGCATTAAGTTTATGATAATAATCAGAAATTGATGAACCATTTTGTGAAATGGTATTTAACTTATGATGAAAATTAAAAGTAATTGAACCATCAATCTTATCATAAGTTTCTTTTAGTTCATTCCAAACAGTTTTTGCAAGTTGAGAAAAAACTTGACCAGAAAATAGTTCTTCAGAAATGGAATTTAGAATCCATGATAGCACAACAGAATTACATCTTTCCCATTGAGAACCAAGAACAACATCAGTTTTATTTTTGAGTTCAGAACCATCAATAAAACCAACCTTGTTCTTGGTTTGTAATGCAAGCATTATAGCCCTACTTCAAACATTGTAATTCTCTATACCTTTTAGCTTAAGTGATATTAGTGCAGTTGTACTAGTATCACTAGCATGAAGATATAGAGGATCACCAAAATCAAGATCACTCACTTGAGTGACCTTAGAAACAGTACTAATTTCACCAACCATATCAGCAAACAAACAAAAATCAAATACAACAGATACTCACAACACAGAATCAAACAAATCACAAGTAATATCACAAATAATCAATTAACAATCAAATACACACAAATGCTTAATAAGATGCATAAAAATAGATCCTAAAGGTTAGCCAAAGCAGGGATCTTTACAGACAGATTCTCAAGGGATTATGTCCTAGGTCTTTCTTGGGGACCTCTCTTTTACCAATGATAACAATCAAGATTAGTGAACCTAAATAATATCACACACAAGTATGCACAGACCTCAACAAATAACAAATAACCAGATATTCACTTCTTATAGAAATATAGAGAATGAGTTAGAAACACCTCACAGAATACTCCGTGCAAAGCAAATAATAGAGAATAGAACAGCGGAAGACTTCAGATAATCACTCTGGAACAGCCAAGAGTGAATCAACTAGCAACAGGTTTCAAGATGAAACCCTAGAAACCCTAATTTGAAAAATTAGGGTTTATAGAAGAAGAATAGCGAGCCAAACATAAATCACCAGTAAATCGATGAAATAATCACCACAGATCACAATCGAACCCAAACAGACAACCAGATCTTTGTAGAACACGAAACCCTAATTTGAAATTCTAAATACAGAATTTCAAATCACACCACAATCAATCGATAGATCGTACCGTAGTGGCTCTGATACCATGTACAAAATCACAATCACATATAAAGAAACAAGAACACAATGAATCACAGAATAATACTCGATTAACCAAACCGGGATTAAACCCAAAAACAAGACAAAGCCTCACTACAGACTCAAAACCCTCAATGTTCAACACCAATAGATGAAGAACATTAATCCTCAAAATACAAAACAGATTTGATCGAGATGATCACTACAATACACAGAAAATGATAGCCGTATTACAAAATAAGAAAGAAAGATAAAAAAAAACCTAAAACCAAAATAAACTCAGTATTTATACAACCCTAAATAACAATTTACAACTTCAGTCCCTGCAGTCTTCAACTTTCAACTTGAAACACCAAACATTATAATTTCCGTTTAAGTCCTCATAGATACAAAACTGCACTTAGACAAACTAACTTAGAACATATAACAAGGTTAAGATTGACTTTAAACATATAATTTTAACAGTTAGTATCTCAAAATGCATTTAACTTGCACTTGATGTCTATTGTGTCTATCAAACTTGCGTTTGCTATTTTAATGTATCAAACTTTCAGAAAATGTGTTTTAATCTTATAGTGTATTTTGACGACGGTTTGATGATATTTTAAACTCCCTTGGATGACATGTGGTGCCTTAAGCGAGCTATACATCAGTAAAAATCCTTAAGAATACCCTTTTTTCAAAATTGAGTGCATAAAAAATTGCAAATGTAAGTAGGAAACAATCCCAAACACTAAACCCTTGTATGTACTTACTATAACCAAAAGTATCACAAGACTTTGTCATCGTTTCACTACAACAACATATATACTTATAATATAACATAATAATTAAGCATTAAGCATGTTTGAATAGTAACTTTGTTTGTTAATCTGTGAAAAGGTTCTTTCCAATATTGTTTGACCTTGAATTTGGTTTGATTAGTTGTACATGCATGTACCCATTAGCATTCATTATGCAAAACTAGCGTCGGGTCCCAAGCGAAAGATGTGGTGTTGGTGGTGAGAGTAGTGGTTAATATAAAACAGTAAATAGGAGGATACTAATTCTAGTTTTCGTGTGTAAAATGTAAATTTAAAGTTTGTGGTATATTATATGTTTTCTGTATATATATTGTGTCATTGTGTGTGCATATACATTCCTAGTCTTAAATCTTATTATTTAATAACATATGTATGTGGTGGTGTTAGTTTTTAGTCTTTTATACTATAACTTTTAATGTGTCGAGCTATCTCTATCTTTATATATTATATAACTAGACATCAAATCCGTGTATACGTACAAACCATTGAATGTGAATTTGATTTTTATAGTTACGTGAATTATGTATACGATAAAATTCTATCATTTTGTAAAAGTTGAAAAAGATATGCAATGAATTGAAGTTTAAAAGTTCTTAACTGAAAATAGTATATAATAGATTGATTGTATATTAATTAATAATTGTAATAAAATACAAAGAATTAAGATTAAGATTATATTTGTTTGTTACCTTATTTAAAGTCTCCTAGTGAAATTTGAAACCTAAACTAATAATAATTATATTGATAAATTAATCTATAAATATATTTCAATATAAAATATATATTTATGGCATCATCTCATCCTAATTTTAGTTAATTGGACAAACTAAAAGAATTTAATTGGTTAATTGAGATTTTAATAATGTAATCGTCAACTTCCTATGTATAATTTAATAATTAATAAATAAAATAATAACACAAATTATATTATATTTGATTATTTATTCCTCGTATTAGATTTGTTTCTAATTAATTATGTTGGTTAGTTGTAACCAAACATATATAACTGGCCAAAATTTCCATAAATCATACCAAACAATATAATATATATATAAGTCAATTTCTTAAAATAGGTTTTTATTAATGATCAAACTAGCTACTTGTTGGAGCAATTACAAAATATCCTCACATCCAAATCTTGAAAGTACATTTTACTATTTCAGACAATACAAACTTCCAACTTGGGATTAAGAAAGTCTAACAATTGCTATCATATATAGGTGAACTACCATCAACCACTCTCGTTTTATTTTTTTTAATTATTACTTCTATTTTGACATGTTAACTAACCATATATACTAGTTGTGTAACAATGTATATGTATATAAAACTCATTGGTTTTACTAATACTTTGATATGACCCTATTATAAATGACTTAAAATCAGTTCTAGTCACCAACCAAAGTTAACCATTCATGATTATTAATATATTCATATACCAAATTACCAATCCTAGTGATTTCAAACTCTTTCTTTGCACACAATTAAAGGTTTTGAAGTTAAAAGCACACGATAGTAAAACGCGTAAAGTTTGACACATTACAAAACTATGTATAAACCTTATATATCATATACTAGAGCTACTTGAGAGGTTCTACTATCTTGCAATTAATGTACAAAAAATGCATGAAATCGTATCAACAAACACATGATATAACCATCAAATAAATGCAATTAAACACCATGTCAAAACAAACTTTCACAAACCATTCAAAAGGTCTAGCTTGACAAATATTTGTTTAAAAAATGGACCATTCTTTTTAAAGACAATTTCTCATTAAACCATCATTGACCCCATTGTAATCAATGCATGAAAGGGTTACAACCCACAATTTCAAATGGTATTGAAAAGGGGGATTTCACTTGTGGCTACTATAAATTATCCATTGGTGGCCTGTCTACATATTACTCAAAAAAATTTAAAATATATGCATATAATATATAGTTGAAATCTTTAGGAAAATATTTTTATTCCTCCTTTTAGCTCCTCTATCTTTATCTTTTCACTATTTTTTGTATATTCTTCGGCTAGAAAGGTTTTTGTTATACTTAAACAAATTGAGGTAGTTCTTTTTGTAGACCCCTTAATACATTTTTCAAGTATTCTTCTTGAATACTTTTATTTCTTAAGACTTTGTTTGGGAGAGACCCATGATTAAGGGCAATTAAAATCATTGCTAAAAATCATTTTGTACAGGATGATCAAGGAAGGTTAGATATAATCATTTGAATCCTGACCCATACTTCTTCGATTGATCAAGACCGACCCGGAAAGGTAACCAACGTAGCAACTTCATCATCATTATCATTATTCATTATTTATTGATAAAAGAAGAAAATAATAATGTGGTGGTGGGCTATGTTTTAATGTGATGTACGATAATATCTTTCTACTTATTGTCATATCTTTCATGTTTAATTTGAGATTAGACTTGGCTGTTATCATCCTAATAAATCCTAATATAAATTAAAAGCAGCGGTATAATGTTTACTACCACTATGTAGCTTTTATGCTTGTGTATTACTTGGTAAGAGTGTGTTTAGTATCAACTAACTAGAGTTGGAATTTTTTGGGACTGACGATGGAGCTGAAGAAACCTTTTAAGGGCTTATTTTTTTCACTTAATTTGGTTTGTTAGACATAAATTATTATTTTGTCTAAAAGATTTAACTTATAAAATCAGAAACTTAGACCCCTATAAAAGCTAAGTATAACATTAGACCACTTCTAATTGTGGTTGAATCACTTCTAACTATAATAATTGGTATTTCCAAGATAAATTTTAGTCTTACTAAATTGATAATTCGTAGTACTCCGTATCTCCTTGTTAGCATTTAAAAACTATTTCTTTTTGGTTTTGGCAAATATGTGCTCACATGTTAAAGCTTCATTTAATTCATCAAAATGTTTCAATAAATTGTCAAAAATACATTTATTTAACCCTCTGATTACCTTTTAATTTATGCATGCATATTAATTGTTTTTAGTGTGATTCATGACTACTTTAAGTATAATATTAAGCATTAACTTGTGTTTCTAGTGTTATTATTGTTATTACCCTAAAACCAGGTCTATTTAGTACTTTACTATATTTATATATATAAAAATCTTTATTGTCCAAACTAGCGGAACCGTAGTTAGTATTTACATATCTTGTCATAACTGTTTACGAAGGAAAATAGAAAGCATAAAGCTATAAAAATCAATTATGACCGCATGACTTTTTACACAATTAATTTATATTCATATATATATATATATATATATATATATATATATATATATATATATATAAAAGATTTATGACACGGATCACCAACGTACTTTCTTTTTTATTCCGAGATCATCAACGAATTTTTTCCCTAATAAAGTACCTTGATAACCTTAGTATTAAAAACGATTCATTGTACGTTGGTGATCCATACCATAAATCCAAATATAAAGTATTTGCAAAGAAAAAAGTTGTAAACAAGGAAGAATTTGCTGTGACAATTATGAAAGAAGTGGGCGCAGGATAAGCACGTGGGCATAGTATAGTACTACTCCTAGCACGCTGCTATTCTATTTTTACACACACACACACAAATTAAATTCTTATATTTGTACACTGCTCTAACAGTCTAACGCAGTCTTTATTCTTTGATTGTTCCCCACATTCTCTGTGTTTTGAATCTTCCTTCACCATTTTCAAGATTTCAGGTCCTTTCTATTCTCAATCACCCTATTTTTTTATAATCAAATGATAATCTCAAAGAACCTGTAATAATAGAATTTCTCAACACAGGAGTATATACTATGTGTATTACTACTTTCTTGCATGATCTTGATGTGTTCATATGAGAAAAAAGTTCAAATTTTTTTTAATGGGGGCGTCAAGATTTCAGACAATTCATTTGGGGTTTTGTTTATTTTTCTGGGATTGTGTTATTTGTTTGTAACAATTGAAACCCACATGAAAAGCTTCAAACTTGTGTTTTGATGTTTGGAAATTAAGGTTTTGGTTGATTTTAAGAATCTGCAGGGGTTTGAAAAATGGTAACTTTACTATTTCCTGTTGTGCTCTGTTTTTGTTCAAACTTGTTTGCTTACCAAAATACAAATTTCAAATCTTTAATATGTTTATCTGTGGAATTTACTTAATTATTTCTGATGATATTAGGGTTTTGTTTTATTTCAAGAATTTGATGTGGGTTATGAAAATGAGATTTTTGCTCTGTTTCTAGTTTATTAATTTCTGGGATGTTTGTAATTGTTTGCAGTATTCAAACCCCACATGAAAAGCTTGAAGTTTTTATATGACTTTTTGGGAATATTCATGATTTTAGGGTTTTTGTTGATTTCAAGAATCTGGTGGTGTTATGGAAGTGAGAATTTGCAATATTTCTAATTGTGCTCTGTTTTTGGTTCATATGATACAGGTATTGGTTCATGTGGGAGAAAAGATTGATTATTTATTATGAATATAGCTGTAAACTGAATACATAAAGCATATAATTTTAGGAGGACAACAAGAGAAAAAGTAAAAAGTGAGCAATGAAGTTTATGAAACTTGGTTCAAAGCCTGATACTTTCTATAATTCAGACTCAGTAAGGTATGTACATGCATCACATTTATCATTATTTTTTTATTAAAATTGATAATATTTTTGTTTTGTAATGATTTTTAATTATTATTTGTTTTTAATATGTGCATTAAATCAGGTCAGTATCCTCAGAAATTTCCAGTGATCTTGTAGTTCAAGTGAATGGTACAAGATATTTGCTTCACAAGGTAACACTTTTTATTTCACTTCATTATTTAGTTTTTTTATATATATATAATCATTTTTCTTCAGTTACACAGAATGGTTTTTATAAATTTTTATCATTTTTTTTCTGCGAAATCAAATAATAAAGTGAAGTTGAAAATTTTCTGGGTTTTATAACCAAACAAGACTACAAAGGGACAAAATTTGCAAATCAATTTCAATTTATTTGGTACGAAAAATGTTCAGTTTTGGTTTTATGATTGTTTTTAAAGTAAACTAATAGCATAAAATATATGAGGCTGATCATGGAATCTTTATACAGCTTTAGTGTATATACCCTACCATGATTAATGGATACATTAACTGTAATTCACTTATTATTTGAATTTTCGTTATTTTTATGAAAATAAAGTCCTTAACATATCTGGAGCCATAAAATTTACTGAGAAATTTACAAAATATCTGATGCATTTTCTTTTGGCAAAAGTTATTAATATTATTGTTTTGGGATGATGTCAAAACAGAAAACTGTTTTCTTAAGTATGAAATTGTTTATATGTGGACTTTGACACTTGTTGTTCTGCTTTTGTTTGTTTATAAACAGTTTCCACTTTTGTCCAAATGCTTGAGGTTACAAAAACTCTGTTCTGAAAGCCCAGAATCATCCCAACATCAGATAATCCAACTTCCAGATTTCCCCGGAGGCACAGAGTCTTTTGAATTATGTGCAAAATTCTGCTATGGAATCACAATCACTCTCAGTGCCTACAACATTGTATCAGCTCGTTGTGCAGCCGAATATCTTCAAATGACAGAAGACGTCGAAAAAGGAAACCTTGTTTACAAACTCGACGTTTTCTTCAATTCTTGCATTCTCAATGGTTGGAAAGATTCGATTGTGACACTTCAAACCACAAAGTCTTTTCATTTATGGTCAGAAGATTTAGGGATCACTAGCCGGTGTATTGAAGCTATTGCATCAAAAGTCCTTTCTAACCCTTTAAAGGTTAGCTTATCGCATAGCTATTCGAGGCGCGCTAAGGACGGAGATGACGTTTCGTGTAATGGAGGTAGTAAAACTACGAGTAAAGGGTGGTGGGCTGAGGATCTTTCGGAGTTGGGGATCGATCTTTATTGGAGAACGATGATTGCCCTAAAATCAGGTGGCAAAGTGCCGGCAAATCTAGTAGGTGATGCACTGAGGATATATGCGTCCAAGTGGCTGCCAAACATTTCAAGAAGTCTTGAAAACGGTGAAATGACACATTCGAATTCAAAAAGTCGGTTGCTTTTGGAGTCAATAATTAGTTTGCTTCCGATGGAACGAACCGCAGTTTCTTGTAGTTTCTTGTTGAAATTATTAAAAGCCGCCAACATTTTACGTGCATCTGGTTCTTCAAAAACCGAATTAGCAAGAAGGATCGGGGTTCAGTTGGATGAAGCTACGGTTCCTGATTTGTTGATCCCATGCTCATCAAACGATATGATTTATGATGTTGATGTAGCTATAACCATTTTGGAACATTTTATGTTACAAAGTCAGAGTCCACCTACGAGCCCACCACGAGTTAAGGGACGGTTTGAACGGCATAGAAGGTCACGGTCCGCGAATAATGGTGATTTCGAGTTACAAGAAAGTAGAAGGTCTTCTTCCGCATCACATAGTTCTAAGATTAAAGTGGCAAGACTTGTGGATGGATATCTACAAGAAATTGCTAGAGATGTGAATCTACCATTGTCAAAGTTCACTACTTTAGCTGAGGCAATTCCTGATTTCGCTAGATTGGATCATGATGATCTATACAAAGCCATTGACATTTTTCTCAAAGTAAGCCGCTTTGTACCTTTTTGATGATAACTTATACTATTTGGGTTATAGTTTATCTGTGCCTTTAGATTATAATATGATTGTTGAAGATTGACTCTAATCCCATGTGATTTTGTGAATAAATTGCACACATTTATAAATCACATGTGAATTAAAACATAACCAAAAGTCACAAGTGATTAGAGACAATTGGCACCATCATCCTTTTTTTTTCTTTTTGTCTTATTTAAAGGCCCAAATTTTTATTAGTCTCAAATGAATTTCCTTTTATTATACAGGCACACCCAAACCTCAACAAGACCGAACGGAAGCGCATATGTCGGATTCTGGACTGCAAGAAGTTATCAATGGAAGTTTGTATGCACGCAGCACAAAACGAGCTTCTTCCTTTACGTGTAGTGGTTCAAGTCCTGTTCTTTGAACAAGCTCGGGCAGCCATGGCTGGCGGTCAGCTAACCGACTTGCCCAGCAACATCAAAGCACTATTAGCTGCCCAAAATGGCCCGTCAAAGCTACCCAGTTCATTAAGCACCAGTAGAAGCATGGTGCAACCCGAAGACCAATGGAGTGTTTCAGGTTTCAAGTCACCAAAATCTAATCTTTCCACTTTAAGAATGAAGTTAGCAGAAGACGACGATCTGGATGAAAATTTCCATGATGGGATCTCAAAACCTAATTCATCAAAGGTGAAGCAATTATGTTCACTTCCTAATCGTCCCAAACGGATGTTTAGTAAGCTATGGTCCACCAACAGAAGCGCAAGCGAAAAACGCTGAAACAAGCATAAAAGAAATGAACTTCACTATGGTAAATCTCTATTTATTTTTTATTTTATTCATATTTCTTGGAAAAATGTCTTGTAATCTTTAGGGAATTGAAATTGTGAATTGTTGGTGTAATCTATGGTAATAAATAAGAAAGAAGGGAAACTTTCCTTGACATATTGTCTAGTTTTCAAGATTTTGGTAGAATGCATCAAAATTTTGTATTAGTCTTTAGAAAGTTAAAATTGTTACTTGTTAATGTAATCTATGGTAAGAAAAAGATGTAGTAATATTCAAGATTTTGGTAGAAAGCATAAAACTTTAGAAATCCATGATGGGGACCAAAGTATTGATTTCTTGAGCACTAGTCTTTATCTACCATCAGTTTTGTGTTCAATAATTCAATTCCTTCATGGCTTCATCTCATACTCCATTATTGATTGATTTGCACTTTTGAAATTCCATATATATAGTATAAAGTCATGCAAAAAATGACATTTGGTTTGACTTTTTGACCAAAGATAGCATCCAAGAGAAGTTGGATTATCAAAGTTGACTACAAGAATATGTTACATGATTGATTTTTTTTTCACTCCTCTAGCTACTTGAATGGTCATAATCACTCTTGTCCGATCAAGAAAAGCAACAACGTAAATTGTAAGAATTTGGGAATGAGTGGTCTTTTTCTATAAAAGCATGCTAAGTTTATCATTTTGTTGACTACTTAATTCGAACATAATATGTTATCATTTACAGGTTTCGTAGGTTTATTAACATTTAAAAGGAAAAGGAAAAACGTTATCACCATCAAACCAAATCTATTATGAGGAGGGAATATAAACCTATATATACTAATCAAGAAACACAAAAACGTAATATCCTATCCTGGCCCATCTTCGATTTTCAAAATTCGGGAATAATGCTTCCTTATCACTGTCAACTCGGACTTTAGTCGGTCATACTGGGGATGTTCTAATAAATTAAATTTGTGAAGTTTATTTGAAATACATAAACGTCACGAAGTTGTTGAGAAATATATTTAATTGTAAAGATATAATCAAGAGATCACATGACTTGGGATTAAGTAAAAAGTGATCATAAGTAAAAAGTGATCATGTGACTTGCAATTAAATGAAAATGGAAACAAGATCACATATATTTTTTGGTGGACTAAGAATCGGACGAGATATTAAGTTTGGTAGGAGTCGAGTTCTTCTTGTTCACCAAGTTACCTATTTTCTATATAATTAAACCCCTTATTATTGTAACCCTTAAGCCGTAAATATAATAAAAGAAGAACTCTGTGGTTTGACCTTGTGGACTAAACCAATCTCCAAGTTGGGGATTGGACATAATCACGTTAAATTCTTGTGTCATTTACATTATTTTGTATCATATTTATTATCTTGTTGCTTTGTTTAATTATTAGTTCGCAATTATCATCCATTTATTGTTTATGGGTGTAACGCGATTACACGAGTGTTGATTGTGTTTGGTTTTTGCTAACAATATGTTGTTGTTAATTGGATGTTTCCGCTGCAAATTCCTAACAGAAGTTTAAGTTTGTGTCCTTGTACATAATTTGGATGTTCCCAATGCATGGTAACCATCATGTCTTCTTATATAATTACATATATCTGTCTCTTCTCATTTTATGTTCGTTCTTATGACTTTTCCTTATTTATTTGAGGATATACATGAACATCAAGAAATTCATCTCGTAGTATATAAATTTGGAAGTTACTCGTACACGGTACACGGTAAACATCATGTCTTCTTCTAAGCTATTATGAATATACGAATCCTTTATTGCTGTGAACTAAAATTACAAGCGTGCGCCTAATAATCATAAATTTTTTGAGAGGGAATCAATCGAATCTTACCTGAAAGATAATCTATCAAGTAATTGGGTTATTTAGGACCAGTTATCTATTGGGCTACTATTTCAGCCTTGTGGGCCTCGCTGTCTGTGTGAATCCAGATCTTAATGAACAATTGTAATGGATTCAATGAAACGGTCTATTTGGCTGCTATTTTATCTACTTTGATTGACTATTCTTTATCAACTTAGGGGTTGTTCACTGTTTAATGTTTGGAGTTTTGGACAAATTGAATTGTTCGATAGGACAATTTGGTTTTGATTACTTGGTTCGTAAATTTTTTTTTTTTTTTGTATATGTTTGGTTCAAGACCCGAATATTTGATGGAGGCCAAAGTATTGAAGATCGGGCCCACATGTTTCTGAAGGCCCATGATCGTCAAATAAAAGGGGCTGCACGGAAAATGGTCTAACTTGGGCTGCAGGGCTCCGTTTCAGGCCCGTGAGCAGACGAATCGAAGCTCGGTTCGAGGCCCACCAAGCCCCTAACTATCGAAGGTGGTTAGGCCCATGCTCGAAGCCCAAAAACGGCTCCGTTTGAAAGATATGGCCCATTATATGATTTTTCTCTGCATTTTGAGCTTTTGTTTTGGATTGTATGTTTGGCCGTTATGTTTTAAGGGCCCGTTTAAATTTCTGCTTATTATTTATGCTTTCTTCTTCATCGTAAGGAACTCAGTTTTTCAATTTCAAGAATTTCGATTTCACTTTCGATTTGTGAATCATTTCCTATTTCACCGTATTCTTTTGTGGATCAACGTGCTTTTGGAATAGATTTTTCCTGATATTCTTTGGAATCAACATGTTTAATCTATTATCTCAATTTCACCCTACATCAATATAAATTTTAGTTTTTGGATTGGTTTTGATTACCTTTGTAAAAACCGAATAGTCCAAATTAACTAAATTGTAATATACTTTGATAATATGTTCAAGATGTATACAAATTAATTGAGTTAATCATCCACTATTATGTATACTGATACGATTATTAACTTTATTTTATCACAAAAATCTCAACTATATTTTAAGTTTTGTCTTGCATATTATTAAACTTTTACCAATTACTTTTGTTTAATATTCAATTTTTTTGATTTTGTTTTAATGCTTTTATTATTTATATATGAAAGCATAAACCAAATAGTAATTAGTTTCGGTTTGGTTTGATTTTGTTTTGTTTTTGTTCCATTCAGTTTGATTTTTTACATTTTCGGTTCGGTTTCAATTTTTCAAAACCAAAAAACAATTGATTTTATCTACTAGATTCGCTTTAAACCGAATTAACACCCCTAAATAATTAACATGAAATTAAGTTTTTCGGAGATAGTTGATGCTATCATGTAATCATGTTCTGATATCGCATTTCTATTGCGATGGGATTTTGATTTAGATTTGGATTGGATTACTATTAGAAACAAAAAAAAAATGGAATTAGAAAAAAAAAAGTAAAATAAAAATAGTTAGTAAAGTAAAGTAAAAAAGGCAAAATGAACAATGAGTCCACGATGAGAAATAAAGGGGAAACTTTTTAAATAGTTACATAACTACTTAACTAGTGACAAATCTATTACTAATATATAATGCATTTCAAAGTTTTTTTAGATAGATTTTACTATTTTACCCTTAATATTACTACTGAAATTTAAAAAATCTACCTGGAATTACTAATATACCCTCACATGTAATTAAATCTAATTAATACTATAATTATTAAAAATTAAAGTAGTCAACATATGACATTAAATACTAATTAATTAATTAATTCTTTTACATGTCTACTACTAAAATATTATAAGCAATTTAGGTAGTTTTAATGGAAATTAATACTTTACCCTTTAAGTTAATATGAGTATTTGAAAAACATACTTGAAATTACTAATATATCCCTACATATGTCAAATTCTTATTTTTTCTAAAATATGACATAACTTTTAAACCGTAAAGAGGTACGCGATGTGTCAATTATGTACGGAAAGGTAAAAACGAGTTGAACATGATAGCAAACAGCCAAAGGCGGTTTGTATACCGTTTGGAGTCAAATTCGGCCATTAAAGCCTTCAAGACAACTTTTCCTTAATTTTACACCTTTTTTAGTGTTTTAAAAAATTTGAAACGAACTATTTGATGTCTTTTTGTATCATATTATAAATTTACTGGTTTACTTACATTCCATATTTGTTTTGATATCATCAACTTTTATACTTTAGAGTTTCAATTTTTTTTGATTTTTTTTTTTTGAGATTACCGTTTCATGAACATATTGTTTTGTATTAAAATACTAAAGAAAAAACAAAAACAAAATTATCAGCCAACGACTCTTCACCAGCCAACATGACACCTGGCTATTAGAGACACGCAACCCGACTATCGAGTTCACAATTTTAAATTAATATTTAAATGTGTTAGGTATATTTATATTATTTGTTTGATTGTGAAACTAAGGTAAATAAGTAAAATGACTTATTGTGAATAGTAAAATATTATTTGTTTTAAATTATTATAGTTGACGGTAAATTAAACGAGTTTGTCTCGCAAACGGTTTTTTGGTACCAGACAATAGGTTTAGAAGGGAACTAAAAGTTAAATAACTAGACAGAGTCGGTTGATGCTAGACGACTTTAAAAATCAATATGTTTTCAAATCTTCTTCATTTCATAAGCATCAAACCAAAACCTTAAACTTTCAAATCGAAATCATATTAAGGTTGCAAAGGCTGTGATTCTGATTTCAAAACATCTACTCTGTTATCATCTTATCATCTTCCATCTTCATCAAAAAGTGAGTTGATTCTTTGAGTTATATATGCTCTTGATATGGGTTATTGAGTGATTGAATGAAATGAAAGCTTGTTATGTTGTTACTTGGTAATAATAGATGTTTTAGAGGTTATATGAGGTGTAGGACGAATTAGAAAACTGAGTTTTGAGTTATGGTGAGAATTGGTTCGAAAAATAAGCATCAACAACGAAGTTCACAACTGCACGAGAACTCAGTTCGTCTTGCGAACTGAGATGTTGCGATGCGAACTGAGTTGCCACGAAGCGAACTGAATCGCTATGCGAACTGAGTTGCTGCGATGTGAGTTGACTTATTTTCGCTGTGCGAACTGAGTTTCTGCGAACTGAGTTGACTGTGCGAACTGAGATTATTGCGAACTGAGATTAAAAAAAAAAAAATTGTTTTGCAAATTTTGAAAATGCGTAAGTGCTATCAGGGTAGCCAATAAGTGACAAATTTTATTAACTCAGATTGGGTTGAAATTCGCATAGTCACTCGAAAATGGCCCAATGATCAAAGCTCTATGCAAAGGGCCTAGGTAGTTTTTGGCCATTGATGTAACACCCCCAAATTTTATATTGCGCGGAAGCAAGCTTTGGGTGTTACTAATCAATAATTAAGCACCAAAGTATAGCAAACGACTTCTAAATGAGACGTTTGTAAAATAGTTACATACCATTATAAAATAGGGTTTGAAAACATAATGTTTTTGTTACGAAAGTAAAATCCTCTAGAGTCCGCGTACGTAACGGGAGATTCTATTACATAACCATAGTTACAAAAGATAATGCTAAAGAATCTCCGTTAAATGCAGTTTGGAAATCATGCGACTCTAGCTAGTAATCCTGGAGTAATCCTACTCCGTACGTGTACCTGAGAATACATGCTAAAAAGGGTCAACACGAATGTTGGTGAATCTCACATGTTTGTAAGTAAGTAATAGTTTGAACACGAGATTTTTATCAGTTGTGCCCGCAGGCGTAAATCAAGTATCTGCAACCAAGCAAATAATAAGTAAATATGTATATACCGTTGCCATGAGCTCATAGTCGAAGCTTAACCCGTAAATCAGTGGTACAGCCAAGTACCATATAGTGCCCCCGCGAGTGCCCAATCCCAACACTCGTACGAAACAAATAAAAGTCGCCAGTTTATACATAACAGTTCGTGGTAGCGCTACTACCCCGGGCGGGGAGGGTCAGTCCCTAATGGATCCATTAACTAATATTCGCGCTTAAGTCCATAACTAACGAAACTATGATGGAGGGACTTCAGTGGATTAGTAAGTAACTCATGCAAGCCCGTATATGAAAGTAAGTAGTTTCAGCACTTGTGTTCAAGAAAAATGTAAGCAATGTATCTCACCCCGTAAGTAAATAAGTAAAAATGGGGCTGTAAGACTCACCTGAGTCAAGTAAGCAAGCATTTAACTTAATAAACGTAAAGTCTGAAAGCAGTAGTAATCCGTAGGTTCCGCGAACCCGCAACCTTCTAATGCCCTAAGCATATAAGGTTGTATGTATAAGTGAATGTCTCAAAGGATCATTCATGCTAGTTGTCCACTCAACTAGTTATGTCCAAGTGTTTGTTTGTACTTTTGTAATTATTTTGTAAATAAGTGTGGCCCGTTGGTGACGGAAGTGTAATAACAATTCAAATATTATTATGTGTTTTGCGGTGTTGTATACTTATTAATGTATTTGTTGTTGATTGTCCAATTATTATACCTATGTATAAGAATTTTCGAAAATAAAAATTTATGCGACAATGGTATTACGACAATATGGTTTCATGCGACAATTGAAGGGGATAATCATCTGATAATTAATTCCGACAATAAGGTATTCACGGGCACTGTTCATGCGACAATAAGATATTCACGGACTTGGTTGTGTTAATGATATTCACGGAGTTTATTTATACGACAATATGTATTCACGGAGTTAATTTATACGACAATATGTATTCACGGAGTTTATTTATACGACAATATGTATTCACGGAGTTTATTTATACGACAATATGTATTCACGGAGTTTATTTATACGACAATAGTATGTATTCATGGAATTTAGTTTTTATGCGACAATACATTCACGGATTATTTGTGATTTTTATCTAAAATAGTAAACTTTATCAAATCCTTCTGAAATTTTTACACAAAGTTCCTACATATGTTATGTACTTTTTGTAATTTTTTTATGATTTTTAGAGTTCGTTTGATATTTTATAAAAATTCACAAAGTGTCAGTGTTCATTTTAATCCGAGATTAGACCACTTCTCACAAATCAAATTTTCTGGAGAAATGAGTACATTTCTGGAATGAGCCAAAGAAGAACTTTTTGTATATAAAAAAATTACCAAGATTTTCCAAGTGGTCTCATACGTTTTTGAGGTCTAGAACTCAAGATATGGTCTCAAGAAGGAGGTCATTGTCGGAGGTCATTGTCGGATTTTTACTATTGTCGGACCTATATTTCACCCGTGTTAAAACATCACTTTGGTCAAGTAAAACTTAACGAATCGTTATGAAATTTTTACACAAGGTTCTCCTATGTCTTAGATTTCCAAAAACTACTTTTGCATCGATTTTAACCAAGCACAACTCGAGATGAAAATTGTTAAATTGAAGTAAGTCCAGCGGATCGTTTTTGTGACATATGCTCAATAATCTGATCATAAGTTAAGTTTTACAAAATTTCACAAGAAGTTCAAGTAGGATTTGGAAAACTAACAAAATTTTTGATCTTTTCCCGTTTGTTTAAAGTTCTAATTCGTTCCATAGCCCAAGATATACTCATTTTTAATTGGTCAAGATTCTGGTCAGATTCATCAGATCTACTATGTACTTTTATTTCAGTAACTAAAAATAGCAAATGAACTTCAATTTTCGTGAGGCTTACAGATTATGAAAGTAGACTTCTTATACTTGATTTTAGGCTCAAGAAACATCCATTTTGGTGTTGTAATGATTTTTATAAAATTCGGGGAAGTGGAAATAGAATCTGGACAGGAAGGTTAACTTCCTGTTTTCGAGTTTTAATTTGTGTTTCGACTTATCTTTTGGACATTAGCTAGTTGAATAAGCATATAGACATGTTAATAAGTAGTAACTAAGTAAATCTAAGAAAAGTTTAAGAGTCCTTACAAGGAAAATGGTGAAGAGAGGAAAGAAAGACGTTGTAGGCTCGTCTCCTCGCGAAATCTTGAAAATCGGCTTGGCAGTGTTATGATGGATGGATGGTGGATTATGGTGATGATCTAGGTGGTTGTGAGGGCTGGAAAAGCAGTAGGATTTTCGTGGTGAGGGGGAGGGAGAGAGAGATTGAGGATATGTGTGAAGAATGGTGAAGGAAATGGAAATGGGGGAGGGTGTTGGTTTGATTTGGAAGCAACAAAGGCATGGTATGCCATGCTTCTTGCAGATTTTCTGCATAAAAGGCATGGGTCCCACCCACACATGGTGTTTAAATTGTTTCCCCAATTTGTATTAAGTGGGGTGCTCGTTTACCCGTTCGTTTCGCGTTTTAAATTAATCGTATAACGTTTTATTCAGCGCGTTTCGTTAACGATTTAAAAGACGATATTTTACTTGAAGTATTTTATTAAAATACTTAATAATGTGACATAAGACATACTTTGCCTTTATTTCATCCGTCGGGCGCGTTCCACGCGTTTTCGTTGCGTAAAGTTACGTTTTAATAAAACATATAATCGTATAATATATTAAAGTAAATATATTAAAGTAAATAATGTTTGTTTGGATAAATCCACATTATCTTTGACAGTTTGTCACCAACGTCCATAGTAAATAGTGTCGGACCTCGTCCGGTTCAAGTGTGTATGATTTAAACAAATCATATAACGTGTATGTAATTACACAGAAAGTTACATA
This sequence comes from Pseudognaphalium luteoalbum, assembly GCA_963422505.1. Taxonomy (NCBI): domain Eukaryota; kingdom Viridiplantae; phylum Streptophyta; class Magnoliopsida; order Asterales; family Asteraceae; genus Pseudognaphalium; species Pseudognaphalium luteoalbum. The sequence goes on from OY730195.1 coordinate 108,817,729, forward strand.
TATTTAGATTAATATAATACTAAATACATGTAATTACAAGTAGTTAGGCACTAATTAAAGTCTGTACGCCACTGGACCAATCCTTTCAAGGATTTCGAACGGCCCAATGTACCTGGGATTCAGTTTCCCACGTTTGCCAAAACGAATAACGCCTTTCCAAGGCGACACTTTTAGGAGTACTCGATCCCCAACCTGGAACTCGAGATGTTTGCGTCTCACGTCAGCATAGCTTTTCTGACGATCACGCGCAGCTTTCAGTCGATTTTGTATGCCGACAATCTTTTCAGTTGTTTCATGTATGATTTCCGGACCGGTGAGTTGTGTTTCCCCCACCTCAGTCCAATAGATAGGCGACCGGCACTTACGACCGTACAGTGCCTCGAAGGGTGCAGCTTTGATGCTGGTGTGATAACTGTTGTTTTAGGAAAACTCACACAAAGGTAAGTGATTTTCCCAGTTTTTACCGAAGTCAACTACGCAGGCTCGTAGCATATCCTCCAGTGTTTGTATAGTTCGTTCGTTCTGGCCGTCAGTTTGAGGATGATAAGCTGTACTCATATCTAGACGAATACCAATAGATTTTTGTAGTGACTGCCAGAAGCGAGAAGTAAATCGAGCATCTCGGTCAGAGATAATCGAGATGGGCACACCGTGTCTTGACACGATCTCTTTCAGGTAAATCAGTGTCAAACGTTCCATCTTGTCAGTTTCCCTGATGGCTAGGAAATGAGCAGATTTAGTGAGTCGATCTACAATCACCCAAATGGTATCGCAACCGCTAGAGGTTTTTGGGAGTTTGGTAATGAAATCCATGGTGATTTGCTCCCATTTCCATTCGGGGATTTCCGGTTGGTGTAGTAAACCGGAAGGTTTCTGATGTTCGGCTTTAACCTTAGAACAAGTGAGACACTTGCCAACGTAGGTAGCAATGTCGGCTTTCATATTGGGCCACCAATACAACTCCTTGATGCCATGGTACATTTTGTCGGCGCCAGGGTGTATAGAGTACTTAGACTTGTGAGCTTCATCCATCATCATGTCTCGTAGGTTCCCAAAATTTGGCAACCAGATTCGGTTTGAAAAGTATTTGGCTCCGTTGGATTTGGTTTCAAATTGTTTGTTCATGCCTCGCAAGGCCTCGTGTTTCACGTTTTCAGCTTTGAGTGCTTCGAGTTGAGCGGTAAGAATTTGGGTTATCAAGTCGTTGTGTATAGTCATACTAAGTGCTCGGACCCGAAGGGGTTTCACTCGTTCCTTACGACTTAAGGCATCAGCAACAAAGTTTGCCTTGCCTGGATGGTAACGTATTTCGCAGTCGTAATCAGTAAGTAGTTCGACCCAACGGCGTTGTCTCATGTTTAGGTCTTTTTGGTCGAAGATGTGTTAGAGACTTTTGTGATCGGTGAAAATTGTACACTTGGTACCGTATAAGTAGTGTCTCAAGATTTTTAGGGCGAATACCACTGCCCCCAACTCTAGGTCATGAGTAGTGTAATTCTTTTCGTGGACCTTGAGTTGTCGAGAGGCGTAAGCAATGACTTTGTCTCGTTGCATCAGCACGCAACGGAGACCTTGGTGTGAAGCGTCACAGTATACCACGAAGTCATCGTTGCCTTCGGGTAAAGATAAGATAGGTGCACTGCAGAGTTTTTGTTTGAGCAGCTGGAAGGCTGACTTCTGCTTATCAGTCCAATCGAATTTCTTTTCCTTTTGGGTCAGTGCAGTGAGGGGTTGAGCTATTTTTGAAAAGTTCTCAATGAATCGCCTATAGTATCCGGCGAGTCCTAAGAATTAGCGTACCTCGGTGGGTGTAGTAGGTGCTTGCCAACCCTTGATGGCTTCGATTTTTGAAGGATCAACACGAATTCCTTGACTGTCGATCACGTGTCCAAGGAATTGTACAGTTTGCATCCAGAACTCACACTTGGAGAATTTGGCATATAACTCCTCGTGCTTGAGTAGTTCTAGAACGGTTTTCAGGTGTTGCGCGTGTTCTTGTTCATTGCGTGAGTAAATCAGGATATCGTCAATAAAGACGATGACAAACTTGTCGAGGTAAGGCTTACACACCCGATTCATAAGGTCCATGAATACTGCCGGTGCGTTGGTCAAGCCGAATGGCATCACTTGGAATTCGTAATGCCCGTAGCGAGTTCGGAAAGCTGTTTTAGGAATGTCGGTATCACGAACTCGTAGTTGGTGATAACCTGACCGTAGATCAATCTTTGAGTAAACACTCGACCCTTGGAGTTGGTCAAACAGGTCATCAATGCATGGTAGCGGGTAACGGTTCTTAACGTTTAATTTGTTGAGTTCACGGTAGTCGATGCACATGCGGAAAGAACCGTCTTTCTTTTTCACAAACAGGACCGGGGCTCCCCAAGGCGAGGAACTTGGCCGAATAAATCCTTTATCCAGGAGTTCTTGCTTTGATGCTGGTGTGATAACTGTTGTTTTAGGAAAACTCACACAAAGGTAAGTGATTTTCCCAGTTTTTACCGAAGTCAACTACGCAGGCTCGTAGCATATCCTCCAGTGTTTGTATAGTTCGTTCGTTCTGGCCGTCAGTTTGAGGATGATAAGCTGTACTCATATCTAGACGAATACCAATAGATTTTTGTAGTGACTGCCAGAAGCGAGAAGTAAATCGAGCATCTCGGTCAGAGATAATCGAGATGGGCACACCGTGTCTTGACACGATCTCTTTCAGGTAAATCAGTGTCAAACGTTCCATCTTGTCAGTTTCCCTGATGGCTAGGAAATGAGCAGATTTAGTGAGTCGATCTACAATCACCCAAATGGTATCGCAACCGCTAGAGGTTTTTGGGAGTTTGGTAATGAAATCCATGGTGATTTGCTCCCATTTCCATTCGGGGATTTCCGGTTGGTGTAGTAAACCGGAAGGTTTCTGATGTTCGGCTTTAACCTTAGAACAAGTGAGACACTTGCCAACGTAGGTAGCAATGTCGGCTTTCATATTGGGCCACCAATACAACTCCTTGATGCCATGGTACATTTTGTCGGCGCCAGGGTGTATAGAGTACTTAGACTTGTGAGCTTCATCCATCATCATGTCTCGTAGGTTCCCAAAATTTGGCAACCAGATTCGGTTTGAAAAGTATTTGGCTCCGTTGGATTTGGTTTCAAATTGTTTGTTCATGCCTCGCAAGGCCTCGTGTTTCACGTTTTCAGCTTTGAGTGCTTCGAGTTGAGCGGTAAGAATTTGGGTTATCAAGTCGTTGTGTATAGTCATACTAAGTGCTCGGACCCGAAGGGGTTTCACTCGTTCCTTACGACTTAAGGCATCAGCAACAAAGTTTGCCTTGCCTGGATGGTAACGTATTTCGCAGTCGTAATCAGTAAGTAGTTCGACCCAACGGCGTTGTCTCATGTTTAGGTCTTTTTGGTCGAAGATGTGTTAGAGACTTTTGTGATCGGTGAAAATTGTACACTTGGTACCGTATAAGTAGTGTCTCAAGATTTTTAGGGCGAATACCACTGCCCCCAACTCTAGGTCATGAGTAGTGTAATTCTTTTCGTGGACCTTGAGTTGTCGAGAGGCGTAAGCAATGACTTTGTCTCGTTGCATCAGCACGCAACGGAGACCTTGGTGTGAAGCGTCACAGTATACCACGAAGTCATCGTTGCCTTCGGGTAAAGATAAGATAGGTGCACTGCAGAGTTTTTGTTTGAGCAGCTGGAAGGCTGACTTCTGCTTATCAGTCCAATCGAATTTCTTTTCCTTTTGGGTCAGTGCAGTGAGGGGTTGAGCTATTTTTGAAAAGTTCTCAATGAATCGCCTATAGTATCCGGCGAGTCCTAAGAATTAGCGTACCTCGGTGGGTGTAGTAGGTGCTTGCCAACCCTTGATGGCTTCGATTTTTGAAGGATCAACACGAATTCCTTGACTGTCGATCACGTGTCCAAGGAATTGTACAGTTTGCATCCAGAACTCACACTTGGAGAATTTGGCATATAACTCCTCGTGCTTGAGTAGTTCTAGAACGGTTTTCAGGTGTTGCGCGTGTTCTTGTTCATTGCGTGAGTAAATCAGGATATCGTCAATAAAGACGATGACAAACTTGTCGAGGTAAGGCTTACACACCCGATTCATAAGGTCCATGAATACTGCCGGTGCGTTGGTCAAGCCGAATGGCATCACTTGGAATTCGTAATGCCCGTAGCGAGTTCGGAAAGCTGTTTTAGGAATGTCGGTATCACGAACTCGTAGTTGGTGATAACCTGACCGTAGATCAATCTTTGAGTAAACACTCGACCCTTGGAGTTGGTCAAACAGGTCATCAATGCATGGTAGCGGGTAACGGTTCTTAACGTTTAATTTGTTGAGTTCACGGTAGTCGATGCACATGCGGAAAGAACCGTCTTTCTTTTTCACAAACAGGACCGGGGCTCCCCAAGGCGAGGAACTTGGCCGAATAAATCCTTTATCCAGGAGTTCTTGCTTTGATGCTGGTGTGATAACTGTTGTTTTAGGAAAACTCACACAAAGGTAAGTGATTTTCCCAGTTTTTACCGAAGTCAACTACGCAGGCTCGTAGCATATCCTCCAGTGTTTGTATAGTTCGTTCGTTCTGGCCGTCAGTTTGAGGATGATAAGCTGTACTCATATCTAGACGAATACCAATAGATTTTTGTAGTGACTGCCAGAAGCGAGAAGTAAATCGAGCATCTCGGTCAGAGATAATCGAGATGGGCACACCGTGTCTTGACACGATCTCTTTCAGGTAAATCAGTGTCAAACGTTCCATCTTGTCAGTTTCCCTGATGGCTAGGAAATGAGCAGATTTAGTGAGTCGATCTACAATCACCCAAATGGTATCGCAACCGCTAGAGGTTTTTGGGAGTTTGGTAATGAAATCCATGGTGATTTGCTCCCATTTCCATTCGGGGATTTCCGGTTGGTGTAGTAAACCGGAAGGTTTCTGATGTTCGGCTTTAACCTTAGAACAAGTGAGACACTTGCCAACGTAGGTAGCAATGTCGGCTTTCATATTGGGCCACCAATACAACTCCTTGATGCCATGGTACATTTTGTCGGCGCCAGGGTGTATAGAGTACTTAGACTTGTGAGCTTCATCCATCATCATGTCTCGTAGGTTCCCAAAATTTGGCAACCAGATTCGGTTTGAAAAGTATTTGGCTCCGTTGGATTTGGTTTCAAATTGTTTGTTCATGCCTCGCAAGGCCTCGTGTTTCACGTTTTCAGCTTTGAGTGCTTCGAGTTGAGCGGTAAGAATTTGGGTTATCAAGTCGTTGTGTATAGTCATACTAAGTGCTCGGACCCGAAGGGGTTTCACTCGTTCCTTACGACTTAAGGCATCAGCAACAAAGTTTGCCTTGCCTGGATGGTAACGTATTTCGCAGTCGTAATCAGTAAGTAGTTCGACCCAACGGCGTTGTCTCATGTTTAGGTCTTTTTGGTCGAAGATGTGTTAGAGACTTTTGTGATCGGTGAAAATTGTACACTTGGTACCGTATAAGTAGTGTCTCAAGATTTTTAGGGCGAATACCACTGCCCCCAACTCTAGGTCATGAGTAGTGTAATTCTTTTCGTGGACCTTGAGTTGTCGAGAGGCGTAAGCAATGACTTTGTCTCGTTGCATCAGCACGCAACGGAGACCTTGGTGTGAAGCGTCACAGTATACCACGAAGTCATCGTTGCCTTCGGGTAAAGATAAGATAGGTGCACTGCAGAGTTTTTGTTTGAGCAGCTGGAAGGCTGACTTCTGCTTATCAGTCCAATCGAATTTCTTTTCCTTTTGGGTCAGTGCAGTGAGGGGTTGAGCTATTTTTGAAAAGTTCTCAATGAATCGCCTATAGTATCCGGCGAGTCCTAAGAATTAGCGTACCTCGGTGGGTGTAGTAGGTGCTTGCCAACCCTTGATGGCTTCGATTTTTGAAGGATCAACACGAATTCCTTGACTGTCGATCACGTGTCCAAGGAATTGTACAGTTTGCATCCAGAACTCACACTTGGAGAATTTGGCATATAACTCCTCGTGCTTGAGTAGTTCTAGAACGGTTTTCAGGTGTTGCGCGTGTTCTTGTTCATTGCGTGAGTAAATCAGGATATCGTCAATAAAGACGATGACAAACTTGTCGAGGTAAGGCTTACACACCCGATTCATAAGGTCCATGAATACTGCCGGTGCGTTGGTCAAGCCGAATGGCATCACTTGGAATTCGTAATGCCCGTAGCGAGTTCGGAAAGCTGTTTTAGGAATGTCGGTATCACGAACTCGTAGTTGGTGATAACCTGACCGTAGATCAATCTTTGAGTAAACACTCGACCCTTGGAGTTGGTCAAACAGGTCATCAATGCATGGTAGCGGGTAACGGTTCTTAACGTTTAATTTGTTGAGTTCACGGTAGTCGATGCACATGCGGAAAGAACCGTCTTTCTTTTTCACAAACAGGACCGGGGCTCCCCAAGGCGAGGAACTTGGCCGAATAAATCCTTTATCCAGGAGTTCTTGCAGTTGAGTAGACAACTCCTGAAGTTCAGAGGGGGCTAAACGGTACGGTGCTCGTGCCACGGGTGCTGCGCCGGGCACAAGGTCAATAGAAAATTCGACTTGTCTAGTTGGCGGTAGGCCAGGCAAGTCTTCAGGAAAGACTTCTGGGAAGTCTCGAACAATAGGCACATCCTCAAGTCGCATCTCCTCCGACTGTTTCTCTATAACGTGTGCGAGAATTGCCTGGTACCCTTTTCTCAAGTATTTCCGGGTTTTCATGCAAGAAATAATGTTAAGTCTCGTCCCACCGGTCTCCCCTTGTACGATTAAAGTTCCACCGGTGACGAGAGGAATACGGACAATTTTCTCAAATCAAATAATCTCGGCCCGGTGTTTGGATAACCAATCCATACCGACGATTATGTCAAAGCTGCCGATTTCGACAGGTATAAGGTCAATAGAGAATGGCTCATTTGCTAGGTTTAGGGTGCAATTGCATATTATACTATCGGCCTCAATTAGTTTTCCATTTGTTAATTCTACAATGTACTTAGCATCTAAGGCAGTGGAGGTAGCATTGAGCAGTGGGCTAAATTCACCAGATATGAAACTTTTATCGGCACCAGTATCAAATAAGACTGAAGCGGTTAAGTCGTTGAGAAGAAACATACCCGTAACAACGTTCGGGTCTTGGCGGGCTTCCCCCGAGTTCAACACAAAAGCTCTGCCGCGAGCGTTGGTGTTGTTGTTCCTGTTATTACTTCTCAGCTTTGGACAATCATTCCTGAAATGTCCGGTGTTTCCACACTCAAAGCAGGCCTTTGGTGTGTTAGAGTTTGGGATTGTGGCGTTGGTTCGACAATCTTTAGCTAAGTGCCCGAAACGTTTGCACTTGCTGCAAGGGCAAGAACCATCGTGGTGACGGTTGCATTTGGAGTAATAGGGTTTGCTCCCACCGTATCCTTTCTTTTCATCGGTACCAGCAGCATAGGCCTTTGTAGTATCTGGCCTCTTGTTTTGTTGTTGACCTTGGTTTTGGTTGTGGTTGGGATTCCATTTCCGTTTGTTATCCCCAGATCGGTTTCCAGTATCCTTTCCAGCGGATGTTCCACGACGGACTACCTGAACCATTAAGTTATGTGCCATACGGACGACACTCTAAAAAGTCCCCGGGTTGGACGCAGTTACCATCCCCTGAATCTTGGCTGGGAGTCCCCAGATATACCTTTCGATCCTCTTGTATTCAGGATCGACCATTATTGGGCACAGAAGTGCCAGCTGGTGGAAGCGGGTAGTGTAACCGGTGATATCATCACCTCTCACTGTGAGGTTCCAGAATTCAACCTCAAGCTGTTGTAGCTCTTCTCTCGGACAGTACTCATCTGTCAGCATCTTCTTTAGATCTTCCCAAGGGAGTTGATAAGCGACATCAATCCCCACAGTTTGGGCGTAGGTATTCCACCAGGTAAGGGCACCATCCATAAAGGTGCAGGTAGAGTACTTAACCTTGCAATCCTCGGTGCAGTTGCAGATTCGAAAAACAGATTCCAGTTTCTCAATCCATCTCAGTAAGCCAATGGCTCCTTCAGTTCCCTTGAAGTTTAATGGTTTGCAGTTCAGAAAATCCTTGTATGTGCAAGGTTTGGCAGTTGGTACTGTGTTGGAGGTATTTTCGCTGCCCTGGTTCGGATTTGAACCACTGTTTCGCTGTGCCTCTTGAGCAGCCAGGGCATCGGCTACTCCTTGCGCAACGAACTGGGCAAGTTCAGCAGCGGTGAAAGTCTGTTTCCTTGGCGGCATGTTCCTTTAATAAAAAGTTAGGAGGTATGTGAGATTTTGTACAAGGAGTATGATTATCACGGATGCATATATAAAAGGGGTAATATACAACATCACTATAGGACAATCAATAACATAAGATAGATATATTTGCAACCACTCAAGGTGCGAGTTCAAAAGATTTCAGAATTCTAAGTTCACAAAAGATGTCGGGAATGTTACATCCGGTCGGGTTACAAGAGTTTACATAGCTAGCTAATAGGTTACATGATAACTACTGCACTAATCTTGATGTAGGTCGAGTTGTGCCAACAGAGAAGTGAGGTGGTTAACAGATTCTGCAAGCCTGCTAACCAATCTAAGAGCATCATCGGTTTCCCGTAGACGCGTCTCGCATTCTTGCAGCCTTGCTTGCAGAACAGAGATTTCATTCTGGTTACTGATCACTTGATTGTGAATAGTTCCCATGGTTTCGATAGTTTCTCCCAGTTGGTCGTGAAGTGTGTCCATGTTATCCACAGTGTTCTCGTGGTCTTCGGAGACTTGGTTGATACGTTCAAGAGCTGTGAGTCTCCAGTTCTCACGAGTCTCCTGCAGCTCTAAGTCCATTTCGCGAAATCGTCGCTCATAGTGGTTTAGCCTGGCGGCTAGAGCTGGTACGGATTAGGGGTTAGTTCGAGGCGACATTGTGGTCCATACGGATGAGAGCGTGACGAATTGGGTGATGCGTTTGCCATTCTGAGACAAAGCGTTAAGAAGAATGAGGCCTATATTCATATAATACATGTATAATATAGTCTAAGATATTGAGCGAGAGAGAGGCTTATCTATGTATACATGTATATATATCACATAATAGCCTAAAGTGTCTAATCACAGACATGTTTGAGTCCCGGTTTCTCTCATGGTCAGAGTCAACTAGTGTATCCCTGTTCATCATAACCATTTCAGACCTCACATCATCTTTCTTTAATTGTATATAGTTGATCAGGCTATGTTAAATTAAAGTCGTATGATGTAATTCCTGAACCAGTCATAACTAATAAGGAGATACTGCCTAACGGTCATAGTATAGGCCCACTAAATGCAACCTAGTTCGCTATAACCTTAGGCTCTGATACCAATCTGTAACACCCCCAAATTTAATATTGCGCGGAAGCAAGCTTTGGGTGTTACTAATCAATAATTAAGCACCAAAGTATAGCAAACGACTTCTAAATGAGACGTTTGTAAAATAGTTACATACCATTATAAAATAGGATTTGAAAACATAATGTTTTCGTTACAAAAGTAAGATCCTCTAGAGTCCGCGTACGTAACGGGAGATTCTATTACATAACCATAGTTACAAAAGATAATGCTAAAGAATCTCCGTTAAATGCAGTTTGGAAATCATGCGACTCTAGCTAGTAATCCTGGAGTAATCCTACTCCGTACGTGTACCTGAGAATACATGCTAAAAAGGGTCAACACGAATGTTGGTGAATCTCACAGGTTTGTAAGTAAGTAATAGTTTGAACACAAGATTTTTATCAGTTGTGCCCGCAGGCGTAAATCAAGTATCTGCAACCAAGCAAATAATAAGTAAATATGTATATACCGTTGCCATAAGCTCATAGTCGAAGCTTAACCCGTAAATCAGTGGTACAGCCAAGTACCATATAATGCCCCCGCGAGTGCCCAATCCCAACACTCGTACGAAACAAATAAAAGTCGCCCGTTTATACATAACAGTTCGTGGTAGCGCTACTACCCCGGGCGGGGAGGGCCAGTCCCTAATGGATCCATTAACTAATATTCGCGCTTAAGTCCATAACTAACGAAACTATGATGGAGGGACTTCAGTGGATTAGTAAGTAACTCATGCAAGCCCGTATATGAAAGTAAGTAGTTTCAGCACTTGTGTTCAAGAAAAATGTAAGCAATGTATCTCACCCCGTAAGTAAATCAGTAAAAATGGGGCTGTAAGACTCACCTGAGTCAAGTAAGCAAGCATTTAACTTAATAAACGTAAAGTCTGAAAGCAGTAGTAATCCGTAGGTTCCGCGAACCCGCAACCTTCTAATGCCCTAAGCATATAAGGTTGTATGTATAAGTGAATGTCTCAAAGGATCATTCATGCTAGTTGTCCACTCAACTAGTTATGTCCAAGTGTTTGTTTGTACTTTTGTAATTATTTTGTAAATAAGTGTGGCCCGTTGGTGACGGAAGTGTAATAACAATTCAAATATTATTATGTGTTTTGCGGTGTTGTATACTTATTAATGTATTTGTTGTTGATTGTCCAATTATTATACCTATGTATAAGGATTTTCGGAAATAAAAATTTATGCGACAATGGTATTACGACAATATGTTTTCATGCGACAATCGAAGGGGATAATCATCTGATAATCAATTCCGACAATAAGGTATTCACGGGCACTGTTCATGCGACAATAAGATATTCACGGACTTGGTTGTGTTAGTGATATTCACGGTGTTTATTTATACGACAATATGTATTCACGGAGTTAATTTATACGACAATATGTATTCACGGAGTTTATTTATATGACAATATGTATTCACGGAGTTTATTTATACGACAATATGTATTCACGGAGTTTATTTATTCGATAATAGTATGTATTCATGGAATTTAGTTTTTATGCGACAATACATTCACGGATTATTTGTGATTTTTATCTAAAATAGTAAACTTTATCAAATCCTTCTGAAATTTTTACACAAAGTTCCTACATATGTTATGTACTTTTTGTAATTTTTTTATGATTTTTAGAGGTCGTTTGATGTTTTATAAAAATTCACAAAATGTCAGTGTTCATTTTAATCCGAGATTAGACCACTTCTCACAAATCAAATTTTCTGGAGAAATGAGTGCATTTCTGGAATGAGCCAAAGAAGAACTTTTTGTATATAAAAAAATTACCAAGATTTCCCAAGTGGTCCTCATACGTTTTTGAGGTCTAGAACTCAAGATATGGTCTCAAGAAGAAGGTCATTGTCGGAGGTCATTGTCGGATTTTTACTATTGTCGGACCTATATTTCACCCGTGTTAAAACATCAACTTGGTCAAGTAAAACTTAACGAATCGTTATGAAATTTTTACACAAGGTTCTACTATGTCTTAGCTTTCCAAAACATACTTTTGCATCGATTTTAACCAAGCACAACTCGAGATGAAAATTGTTAAATTGAAGTAAGTCCAGCAGATCGTTTTTGTGACATATGCTCAATAATCTGGTCATAAGTTAAGTTTTACAAAACTTCACAAGAAGTTCCAGTAGGATTTGGAAAACTAACAAAATTTGTGATCTTTTCCCGTTTGTTTCAAGTTCTAATTCGTTCCATATCCCAAGATATACTCATTTTTAATTGGTCAAGATTCTGGTCAGATTCATCAGATCTGCTATGTACTTTTATTTCAGTAACTAAAAATAGCAAATAAACTTCAATTTTCGTGAGGCTTACAGATTATGAAAGTAGACTTCTTATAATTGATTTTAGGCTCAAGAAACATCCATTTTGGTGTTGTAATGATTTTTATAAAATTCGGGGAAGTGGAAATAGAATCTGGACAGGAAGGTTAACTTCCTGTTTTCGAGTTTTAATTTGTGTGTCGACTTATCTTTTGGACATTAGCTAGTTGAATAAGCATATAGACATGTTAATAAGTAGTAACTAAGTAAATCTAAGAAAATTTTAAGAGTCCTTACAAGGAAAATGGTGAAGAGAGGAAAGAAAGACGTTGTAGGCTCGTCTCCTCGCGAAATCTTGAAAATCGGCTTGGCAGTGTTATGATGGATGGATGGTGGATTATGGTGATGATCTAGGTGGTTGTGAGGGCTGGAAAAGTAGTAGGATTTTCGTGGTGAGTGGGAGGGAGAGAGAGATTGAGGATATGTGTGAAGAATGGTGAAGGAAATGGAAATGGGGGAGGGTGTTGGTTTGATTTGGAAGCAACAAAGGCATGGTATGCCATGCTTCTTGCAGATTTTCTGCATAAAAGGCATGGGTCCCACCCACACATGGTGTTTAAATTGTTTCCCCAATTTGTATTAAGTGGGGTGCTCGTTTACCCGTTCGTTTCACGTTTTAAATTAATCGTATAACGTTTTATTCAGCGCGTTTCGTTAACGATTTAAAATACGATATTTTACTTGAAGTATTTTATTAAAATACTTAATAATGTGACATAAGACATACTTTGCCTTTATTTCATCCGTCGGGCGCGTTCCACGCGTTTTCGTTGCGTAAAGTTACGTTTTAATAAAACGTATAATCGTATAATATATTAAAGTAAATATATTAAAGTAAATAATGTTTGTTTGGATAAATCCACATTATCTTTGACAGTTTGTCACCAACGTCCATAGTAAATAGTGTCGGACCTCGTCCGGTTCAAGTGTGTATGATTTAAACAAATCATATAACGTGTATGTAATTACACAGAAAGTTACATATATTTAGATTAATATAATACTAAATACATGTAATTACAAGTAGTTAGGCACTAATTAAAGTCCTAAATTAGCGGGTGTTACAATTCAGGGTTGTCTTGGGGCCGAAAATGGCATTCTTCAGTTTTTAAACATCGTTTTCGGGACTTTCTGATTTAATGTTGGATTGGTTACTATTGATAATTTGATGTTATAACTTTATAGTAAGTTGAATACTTATGAAATGAATTATTTATCATTATACAATATGATTGGTTTGATTTGGTTAAGCTTGCTATTAAACCATGGATATGAGTTGTAGTTTGATAATATGAAATTGGTAGATTTTCCTGTGTGTATCGTTCTATTATCATACATTTATATAAGTATGTGATATGATGATAATATGAGACTTGATAAGGGAGTTAGAAATGGCTTAATTGAATGGTTATAATCGATATTATAACTTAGTAATTATTGTTAACTTGATTATAACCTTGAGTTATAAGGTAATATGTTTGCATTTACAACTCGATAAGTGTTTATTATTGAATATTGTGTATTGAAATATGTTATATGATTATAACCTAAAATTATTTGTATTGAAATGAGTTAATGACTCGTTATTAATTGAATTCTCAGTTATGAAGAAGACTCAGTAATATTAGACTTCTGAATGGAAGACTGAGGTATCGGTGAGTGGATCTGTACCCTCAGTGTGATTTAGTTGTTACTAGTTTGGTTACAGCGGGTAAAAGTATTATTATTGTTTTAGTTTACCTATCTAAGGGTTGGGTAAAAGAATCGGACCAAACGGAAACCGTAAAACATATTTTTGGCTCAAAATCCGTTGAACAAACCTAAGTATCGTATAGGCCAGACCAGTATAGCGTCACTTCGTGCGTCACTTAAGTGCCGCATTAAGTGACGGATAAAACCCTAAATTTGCGTCACTTGTATAAGTGCCGCATAAAACCCCTTTTTCCCGATACTTACATCCGTCACTTGTCCAGTGACGCCCAACACCACTTACCGACACTCCTCACGACATTTGCCTAAGTGTCGCCTACAATTGAACTTTGATTCCATCCGTCACTCGCCTAGTGACGCCTAGAACCCTTACCCGACACTAACACCCGACACTGCCTTAGTGACGCCTCATCATGAGTCACTTCTCTAAGTGACACCTTTAACTCAGATTTTACTATTTCATGCGTCACTTCCTAAGTGACGCCTAAACCCCTAAGTGTCACATCAAGTGATGCTAAAAACAGACTGTTTGCAACTCTTTTTCACACTAAGTAGCGAACTTCTATAACTTCAAACCCTTATACGATACGACTTCTAAAACACATTGGAACATGTTTTCAAGCATAACACTTCGAAATCATAATGATAAGGATAAGATTATTATTACAAACAATCACCAACGAGTCGTACGCATTGTCAAATACTTAAACAAATCAACCAAATCGTAGTAATTTGGACATTCTAGTTGGACAAACAACTACAAGGGTGATCTTTGAGATACCCAATCATGTTTATAACCATCGCGTGTCGTGGACACCCTCAGGTTACGAGTCTTCGGACAAACACTAATCGGCTAATCAACTCACGTTTATTGATTAAATGCTTCAAGACTCATGTGAGTCTCATGGCCCCTCTTTTACAGTTTTTACTAAGGGGTGTGATTCATTGCTCGTTTTTAACATGTGAACGCAAGTACAAACATTTTCAAATACTACATGAGTTTTACACAACTAATCATTTCAAAGTCCTCCGTCAGCATAGTTTGGTAATACGTTGTAGCAGGAATATTAGTATATGATATCATATAGGATTGACCCTCCTTGTTCGGGTTAGCATGCACTAACTGGGTAAACGGATGTACTAATATTTGTTCAGATGAGTGTTGATTAGGCACTCGTGGAGGCACCTCGCTCAGGCACTGATTGTGATCCTGACCCCTCGAGTTAAGCTCAGACTTTGTGCTCATGGCTGTATACATTATCATTATCTTTATTTGCTGGATGCAAATCTGTACTTAAATCTTGCGGTTCATACGATATTATTTGATATTCAAACCTGTGAGCTCACCAGCGTTAGCTGACCCATTTTAGCATGTATCACAGGTACTCAGCAGTAGATTTGGACTGCCCTCAGGATTACCATAGCTCGAGTCAGCATGCAGACAATAGAGATTTCCTTGCATTAATATATTTTGTACAAGTATTTATGTATTAGAATCTCTCATTTAACCGAACACGAGCTATGTACGGATTCAACTATTGTAAACATTTTAATATTAATATATTTTGTTAAAACGATGCATATAGAGTCGTTTGCTATATATCTGTGTGCTATGATTATTGATTAGTAACACCCAAATTATGCTTCTGCCAAACAGTAAATTTGGGGGTGTTACATTCTATCTTTATTGGCAAATAATTATGAATCTTTGAAGTGGGAAGGCGATCTTAAGAGTATGCAACAAACATTTATGTTTTCAAGAGGGGGGAGTCCTTTAAACAATAATATTAAAATGTATTATTTATCTACTACTACTCTTGTGCTCGTCGCTTATGTTCTTTTGGCTACTAAATTGTTGACGCTACTAATCTATCTTCAAATGTTGAAGAAAAATTCAGTCAAGACTCGAGGACGAGTCGCTTTTAACCCGAGGAGAATGATGCGGAACTGGTCCCGAGATATAAACAGCCAATTAAAGATCATGAATTAGCTTGGATAACAAACAATTATATGCTATTTCAACAACTAATCACTATTTTAGATAAGATATTTGTGAACCAAAGAACAATTCACAAATTTATTTTTATCTTAATTGTAATTAGTACCATTTTTATGTTTTATTTAATTGTTTGCAACTTTTGATTGATCCGAGACTTTTAATCTTCAAGAGTTATTAGTTTCTTAATTTTTTAGTCTTTATAAGGTTCTAAGTTGTAATAGAAGTAGTTTTAGTTGTGCTTATGATGAAATCAAAGTTTCTCTCAATTTTGTGTTAACAATTGAGTTGAATTTATCCTCCCCGCGGTATTCTTATGAATCAAAGTGTGTTGAAAAATCTTAACCGCGGTATTCTTTGTGAATCAACGCTTATTATAAGATATTATTTTTGGGTATTCTTAGAATTAACAACCTTAATTTTTGTTAACTTATATTCACGCTACATCATATATGGTTTGAAAATTGTGTGACTTTCTATATATAATATGAAATGGATGTTTTGGACTTACGCTTCCAATGTAAAATATATTTAATGTCCCAAAAAATTTGGGGTGTTGTAGAGTTATTTTAGATCACTTCAATAGCACTTCGTAATCATATAACTATAAATGAGGTTTAATTTGAAAGTTCTAAAATGCTCAACTATGAGTCTTTTTTTTTTAAAGAAAGGAAAATCAAAAGCCTTTTAAAGAAGATTAAAGTATTTATAATTTATTTATAATATATACTTAAAGTAAAATAGCTTGAAGCAATTTGGATCATAGATTAGGTTTCATGATCCTACATCTAAAATTATTTCATACATTTATTTAGATTTTTTCAAAAGGTTTACCCATAATTATTAAGAATCAATACTTTTAATACTTTCTTAATTTTTTTCCAGTCCTTATGATTTAAGTATTATGACATTTTAACATTTAGCCAATAATTTATAAATAAACCCTTAATATTTGAAAGATTTACCTATATTGATTATTAACATGATTTATTTTTATCAAAAGTATGACAATAAAAATTGATCGTCCATATTGCTATACAACCTTAATATATGATGAATACCTTAATGTAGTAACTAAAATAGTTTATGCTTTGTAATTAATATTATAATCTTTTAGTTAATACTTAATATACATTGAGCTAAACAATACACAAACATATATGATAATCAACCATATTAACATCGTTTATTTTTTTTTTTATTATTTTTTTATGATCCATGGATGTTAATTTTATAAATTTGTATCATTGCTAAAAACAACTTTAGTTTTGAAATAAAACTGATTTCTTATCCTACAACTAACTATTTAAACTTTCAAGTCAATGATCATGTATATTAATTCTTTATTTAATTTTATAGTTGTAAATTTTCATCAACATTAATATATCTAATAGCAAAACAACGTGATGATCTAACGTTTCACAACAAGTCTCTTTGCATCGATTAGTCTATTTCTTTTTTCTCATATAACATTTTCTACATTATATTTCTTTTAGATTTAATTTTTAACTCTTTAAACTCAAATGTATTAACCCGTGTTATCGCGGGTCATTACCATAGTACTCATATCATATAAAGAGTATGCACTTAAAAATAAACACAATCTACATAACTTTAACTATTAAGCAGATAAACGATTACAAATAAGCAACCCAAACACTCTATAAAACAAATATTAAGATTGCTAAAAAACCTATTGCTGTGTCGCACTTATCAATTGGCAAGCGTTCATCTATCAATAATGTTTCGGTTAGGACCGCAAACAACACAAACGCCTCTATCCACTTATTATTTCAAGTAAGATTTAGACTCATAATCTTTTAATTTTTGAGTTACCGGTACCAGTAATTAACCTTTGGAATTACCGGTACCGTTAAGCTCTACAAACCGAGGATTTTTTTTATCCCATATGTTTTTCTATCGAAACAGAATATTAATGAGTAAGCTTTAGCTAGTAAAATATTATAATATATACATCATACTTGCTAGAAAATAACATCAAATCAATTCAATCATCTTACACGTACATGATCCTTGATAATAACACAAACATGTCATGTTTTTTCTTTTTCAATTTTTATATTAAGGACACGTGAAACAATAGAATCACGGTGCCATGACGGTTTTCATGGCATCATTCTCGTTAAGATCACGAGGCTTAGAATCCGAATTGATACTTTTGGTACGTTGAATGCCACTTGGGGTACGATGGAGCCTGCAACGGAATGACCCAGTGTGTGTTGTGGGAGAACATAAGCAATTATTTTTCGTTACACTACCTTGCCTTGCTAGACCTCCCGATGGTGGTGATGTCACTTGAACGTGGTCCAATTCGACCTTAAAGTCCTCGTTGGCCGCCATATTTAGTTACCTGTCACACATGAAACCAAATCAATCGCTACGAAAAACATCATTCCAAAAGTATGTTTAATTTGTTACAGAAATATTCATGATCGCTAGTCGGATCCATGTAACAACTTGTTGGACTCGACATATTGTGATGCTATAACACGATTTCGAGTAAATCATACCGTATGATCGAAAATTTTGAAATGAATGAGAGATTGTTACCTTGAAGAAGATGTGAGATTTTAATGAAGCTAAATGGCAATGGTGGTAAAGTTATAAAGAAAGTGGGGGAAGATGAGTAGATAAGAGAAATAAAGTGATCCCTATATATTGAATCATGTGTCATATACCCATAATATTATCATATCATCTCAATCTCAATAAATGATTATAGTAAATAAAGATAATGGTATACAATATCTTCTCATTATAAAAAACACTAATAACAAGGTGTTTGGATGTAGACGTTTTGAAAGTTAGTGTATAATTTGTTATAATTGGAATAAGTAATCAACGGTTCATGCATCATGCATGTATATAGTTATAGATAATAATGTTTAGGTGAATTCTAGTGATTGGTCTCCATCGTTTACAAAAGTAGTCAATAATAGTTATACTAAATAAAAGATAACAACCTCAATTTCGGTAAATATTTTAAGGTATATGTACGACTGTTTATATCTTATTACCTTACTCTATCATTTGATTGTGAGTTTATATCTTGTTACCTTCGTACTCTATCATTATATGTACGACTGTTTATATCTTACTACCTTACTCTATCATTTGATTGTGAGTTTATATCTTGTTACCTTTGTACTCTATCATTTGATTGTGAGTTACCTTATGTCATTTTGTGAAATGAATGTAAATATTTAGGATTATGTTTTAGAAAATCTTATAAAAACTAATATGACTTGCGAAATCAAGGACTTGATGAGAAAATTTTGTTTATTAAATCAATCAAACTAATGTATAAATGCAAAAACTAAAAACTACCAATACATACCAACAATCTAATTCGTTACTAAATGCCCAAAAATCATTGTTATTCACTCCTAAATTAAACATGGAGCACTAATGCTGGTGCTACAAAGGGCAGGGTTGTTCACAGTTTGGATAAAACCGGATTATCCAATTGGATTATTCGGATTGGACCATATGGTTTGGATAATTGGATTTTTGGATCGGTTTGGATCAAAACCAAACTTATTATTTTGGATCACGGATTGGTTTTGGTTAGTAAATTACAAAGCGGATTATCCATAAAAACCAAATAACAAATAAATACTTATTTTTCATTCATCATATATATACATGCACAGACAAAATAGTTTACTAACTTATTAATATTTTATAAATATCCAAATATAATAGTTAGTTTATAGTTTACATAATTGTTTACTTATATATGTAATTAATTTATAGTTTCATTTTGCGTTTTACTATTATATTACACGCACATGTATATGTACTGTGAGGTTCAAATGGGAATCATCCATTCTGTATAAGTTTATTATAATATCTAACATATTTTTAGTAGATATAATAAATATCTATATATGTGTATGGATATCCAAAAACCAAACCGATCCATCCAAATAGTACTTCGGACGGATTGGTTCGGTTTTTGAATTTGTTTGGACGGATCGGATTCATATTTTCGAAACCACAATCCATTTGGATTCATGTATACGGATCAGTTTTGAACCGATCCATCCATTTGAACACCCCTAACAAAGGGAGTAGATGGCCATGAATTTTCTTTTTTAATTTCTTATGTATAAGAAATGTAACAACTATGAAAGGAATGTATAAAAAATTATAATAAAATTTCCATATGTAACACGTACCATGTATACTATTATAGCATAATTCACATCCACTTTTAAAAAAATCGAAAATTAATTGTTGTCAACCAATCAAAATGTGTCATATATATCTTAAAAAAAGCTAGAACTATACAAATTTTACAAAGAAAAGTATAAATTTAATGTGGATCATAAAATCAAATGTGGATCATGAGATGATCGAATTAGATTTAAGTTTTGTTTCCATTTCATGCTTTCTCTTTTTATATGTTATTCGTTCACGTCATTTTATATACTTCTTTTTTTTATAAATATGTATATACATATACATGATTCTAGTAATTTTTATAGGGTTAAGTATCTGGAAATGTATCCAACTTGTATCGAATGTCTATTGTATGTATCATACATACGGGAGGTGTATTTAATGCATCCAATTTTCAAAAACGATTTATTGTGTATATTTTGATGACATGTCATCTTCTAAGGATGTTGTGGCATTTTAAACATACGACACATCATCAAAATGCGCACAATAAACCGCTTTTGAAAGTTGAAAGCATTAAATACATCTCCCGTAAGTATGATACATACAATAGACATTCAGGACAAGTTGAATGCATTTCCAGATACTTAACCATTTTTTATATGTTTGACTCATAGGTAGTTTCAGGGGTGATTCTATTGGGGTAGGGTGGGCAGGAGTCAAGAAATTTTTTGCAGGTTTTGGTATAATATGTATGTAGATTGCCCCATGTACAAAATTTTTTGAAAAAGTTATTATATGTATATGTAGCCTAGTCGTGGTGGAGTTGGTTTTATGTTTAAAAGATGTTCAAAGTTCAATCCCCCTTTTTGCATCAGCTCAATATTTTTATCCTTGTTTTCCGTTGTTTCTTGTAGACTACTTTTTTCATTGTATATAATATAACTAATGTCATACGGAGTATTTAATTTTTCCTTTCTATTTCCTTCATATTTTTTTACAATTATATATACTTATTTTAAAACAACATAGTTGTTAATTAAACCATATATTATACTGAGTACAAATTTTCCTTTTCCTTCATAATTTTTTTGAAAGGCAAACATGAATATCATTACCGGAGATGACTACAAAAATTTTCATTTCTTTTTGTAATCTACATATAATAATATTTTACGATATAAATATGTTAAACATAAGTTATTACAAATTTAAATTTGTAAAAACTTCGAAAAAAAGTTGCTAACTTGTAAGTATATTGTCCGTTGCTAAATATATGAGTATATGTTTTATTTTGTCCATGATATTAGGAATTTGAATTTGAATATTTTTTTTGGTAGTTTCTTCTTTTTATTGATAAATTGATCAAAGATATTCCAGATTTTTCAGGTATGTGTTAAATCAAAACGTTGAATAAAGAGGGCTACGTGTCCAAATATTTCACCCACTCACGGGCAGAAATAATTGTAATGGAGAGACATGCCACTTGCATACGTCCACTTTATATATGATGCAATAATTACTACTTAGATAGAGACAATATACAAAATAACCTCTATAAATTTATAATGTTGGGATCGAGATATTTAATTAATTTAGCGAAATATTATTATATCGATAAATTAATAAATTAATAATTTAAAGAGCTGATTTATATTTCACAACTTTTTGTTGCAATACGAAAATACAATGCATCAATTCTTAACTGCAATGATAAGATTTAAAGATGAACTCAATATCAATTTAAAGTTCACAAAAAAACAAGTGACTATAGATTC
This sequence comes from Pseudognaphalium luteoalbum, assembly GCA_963422505.1. Lineage (NCBI taxonomy): Eukaryota > Viridiplantae > Streptophyta > Magnoliopsida > Asterales > Asteraceae > Pseudognaphalium > Pseudognaphalium luteoalbum. The sequence goes on from OY730195.1 coordinate 108,839,097, forward strand.
ATTTTTACTAGACAATCTTAGATAATAATTATTAATTTATAATTTCGCTGGGACGAATATATTTACATTGTTATTTCAAAAAAAATATTACTTTATAATTTTATCGATTAGGGTCCAATTTTGTACTGGTCCCAAGTTGAAACCGAACAAATTATTAATTTTTTCGAGGTTATTAATTTATAGAGGTTCTACTGTATCTATAATAATATCTCATTCCTCAAATGAATTAAAATGTTTATCATTGTGCTTTGTATGGGTATGATAATTATTGACTATAAACAGGCTCGAAGCTCGAAATTGGGTGGCCTTGTACCAGACAAAAAAATGCCCTTTTACATACATTTTTTTATATATACATGACATAAAAGGCTCATCACTAATAAGATCACTAATAAGATGATAGACTCAACTTCTTGAATATAAAGTTCATATTTTAATTTTGGGCATTTTTATGTGATCAAACAAATTAAAAAAATGTCATAGCTAATATGATAGACCCAATTTTTTAGATTTGCATTGCTAAGAAATATGGGCTTGAAAATGAACCAACATACATGAACTATACTTAATATTTGGAAGCCCAATAGAAATAGAGATCATGTCTGATTGCCCATACGGTACTCCCTTATCTCTGGGCCTGACTATAAACATGTTTTTATGGCAAATAAATTTAGTAAAAACTACTAACCAAAAGTTAGAAAATACAAAACGTCTCCATAAACGTGTGAGCTACATCGACTAACACTCACTAAAAACTCAGATTAATTAGACACGCTTGTGCTTTTGTGCTTTTTTTTTTCCCTTAAAAACAAGGCAAATACTCATACTCACTAGTCACTACCACGAATATATACAAATTGTTTCATTTTCACAATTTGAATTCCAACATCATTGTTAAAAAGGTCACCACGATATACACGGAGCTCGTTACCTTTTATTTTATTTTCTTGCAAATAAGTGCAATAATAATACAAATAATAAATTAAAAGTGGCCAACAATAAACCAAAAGATGGATTGGGTTTAACTTTATCATGATCATGATGATGAGAATCATGGGAGCAAACATGCCAAATCCAAAAAGCTAAGAATTCAAGGGTCCAATATTAAATTATTATATTAAAGGATACAAAAAAGAAAACAGGAAAATAAAAATATGGTAGACATTCTTGTGGCTGTCAATTTCAGATGTTATCCCCATCTTTAGTTTGATTAAAAGGTGCATTAATTGAAGATGGTTATATGTGGTTAGACCAACTCCTCCGATTTGTCCCAACCCCATCACCTACTATTTTTATGATTTATTGTTGTGTTTTTTTAGAATAATATATAGTTTTAATATCCATAAATTATTAATGATTTATCTTAATTGCACATTCTTCTTCACTTTAATTTCATAATATCCAAAACTCATTGTCATCCGGTTTGAGATGATATACTTTAGGGATCCTTTCGATCATATCTGTTGCATCTAACGGCTATCAAGAAGTCGACCATTTGCTTTCAGACTTCGACTTCTAGTTAGGTCTCAACATGGATTATAAGTTAACGAGACACGGTATGTTAATGTAAGAAGTGTAAGGGTGTGTTTGGTAACAACGGGCTGGAGCTTGTGGTTGGAGCTGGGGCTGGAGCTGGGGCTTGAGCTTCTTTTTACAAGCCACTTCAAAAAGCTTCTTGTTTAGGGGCTTCTGGGGGCTTATTTTTTCTAGAAACCTCACTTTTTTTATGTTGTCAAACAAGACTTATAGTTGGGGCTTATAAAAAATAGAAGCTCAAACCCTCAAAAGCCCCTAGAAGCCCGTCATCCAAACATGAGTATTAAATAAGGAAGGGGAAAATGTACTCTACATTTCACTTATTTCAATTTAAGGTACACAACTTTAAATTCTGTAATTTAAGGTAACGGCTTTCAATTTTTACCCAATCATTTTCTAAAAATACAAAGTAAAAAGAGAGAATTACAGTTGTTATTTTCAATTTTTAGTCTAGTTAAGAATGTGTTTTACGTGAAATTGCAAAAAATGATGAGTTGTCATTAAATTCCTTCTTCATAAGTAACATATCTACTTAGACCTCTCCCAATGGTGACGGAAAGTGACAGAAACCGACGCGTCACATCAGCGTCACGTCAGCTTTTTCACCCAACTGACAGAAACTGACAGGCCCCTCCCAACAGTCATCCGTCAGTTTCCCGTCAGTTTCATATTCCATGGACCCACACCAATAAACTTAATTAAATAATACTCAATAATTAAAATAAAAACACATTTCATTAAAATTAAAAACATTACAATCCTAAAAAATAAAAACATTACAATCCTAAAAAATAAAAACATTAAACTCCTAAAAATAAAAACGTTACACTAAAAATAAAAGTACATTTATTTAAATTTAAACTAATCCGAGCTCGATTCTTCGTCTTGGTCCGCGGCCTCATTCTCGTTCTCGTCTTCACCTTCATCTTCATTTGTCGTTTTGTAGACATTTCCAAATTCTTCAACGACTTCTTTGCGTGCCAACTTAATAATTTGTAATTCCTTTTTAGAGGCCCGTTTCGGAAGACTTTTGCAAAGAAAACTCAAAGCCTTAAACGCCGCCTTTTTGATGTTGTTTTTCTTAATCGTTTCAAGTGTGTCCGCAGATTTTAGGGCTTGTGATTTAACCGCTTCGATGGCTTCGAGTTTTTCGGACACAACACTGCTTCGTGACGAAGAACCGGCATCCGAAGATTGAGAATGTAACACCCGACAAATTAGGACTATAATTAGTGCCTAATCATAAGTGTAAATATATGTAATTAGGATTAATTATGTGTGTCATTATGTGTATTGATATATTTTAATATATGTACACACGTACACGATTTGATTAAATCGTGCGATTCGGATGAAATCCAAATCACCTCAAATATGGACGTTGGTAAACAAAATATTTAAATCATTTAAATATTTCTTAATAAATCAAAACTTATAAATATTATGATAATAACATGCAATAAACAAATACGATTCTATAAAACGTCATAAACACGACAAAAACGCACAAATTAACTTTAACCGACAAATAAACGTAACCCGAACTCGAGGGACAAGACCCGAGCCCAACCCACACTTGGATCAGACCCAATTTGGCCCAGAGAAGGACCGAGCCCATCCCATGGGTCGGCCCAAGCCCTTTCCCCCTTGAATACCCTAACCCCCTTCTCATTTCTTTCACTCTCACTTCACTTTCACACAAATCTTTTTCTTTCTCTGCCCTCTCTCTGGAAAACGACCAAACCGCAACCACAACACTTTCATCCACCTCTTTCAAGGAAATCTAGCAACCACCATCACCCTCCATCACCCTCCTTCATCGGTTTTGCAAGGAGAAGTCAGAATAACGCGCTGCAGCTACACATCTCCACATTTCGATTCTAACTCAGCTTTGGCTTGGTATAAATCCTTCCTTTTTTCCTTGATTTACTTGGATTAAGTTTATAAACATGTTGGTGCTTCGTATCCACTGATTTATGTCCAAAACATGCTTAAAAATCGGACGAACATGCTAAGGACCACTGGATAATAGCTTTACCCACTGGACAATAAAATAGATCGGTTTAGATCGAACATAACGAGACCATTTCTTAACGAAATCTCACATTTCTTGGCTCTAAAATGAAGTTCTTCGAGTCTAGTTTCCAAATCCGTAAGTCTCATAATTTTCTGAGATATTTAGCTATTTTAAAGTTTAATTAAGAAAGTACATATAAAGCCTGTTAAACCTGACCAGAAATTCAGTCAACTTGTAAGGGGAACATCTCGTAAATTACTAAACAAAAATAGATGAAACCACTTGGAAAAGATCACAAATTTTGTTAGCTTTAATTTCCCTACTCATACATTCTGTGAAGTTTCATAAAACTTAAGTTATGAATTTTCAAATGAATGCATGTCACTGAACTTACTTGTTTGACACCCAACACTTTCTAAATTTTTATCTCGAGTTCTGTTTATCCAGTTCACATGTAAAAATATGATTTAGAAAACTAAGACATAGGGGAACGTCATATAAAAATTTCATGAATTTTAGCTAAATTTTACTTGGTCAAATAATTAATTGAAGTCGGATGAAAAATATAACTGGACTTCGACATTCTGTCCGTGAATCCCATTATCCGACAATGCCTATTGTCGGATAATGCATTCCGTGAATATCATTATCTCATAAAAAAAATCCGTGAATAATCATTCACGCATAAACAAAAACCCGTGAATCTCATTAACATATAAACAAGATCCGTGAATATCATTCACGCATGAACAGTGCCCGTGAATTTCCATTCTCGCATGAACAGTGTTCGAGAATCCTATCGACGCATTGCCCTATTATCGCATATTATTATTGTCGGAGTTAATCACGGAAGAATTTAAACCCTTAATGTCGAAATAGTAATTGTCGGATAAATTACTATATTGTCGAAATGCATATTGTCGGATACTATTATTATCATATTGTCGGATAAATTACTGGATTGTCGAAATGTTATTATCGTATATTATTATTTCCGTGAATACCATATTGTCGTAAGAAATCAAAAAGACGAATGAACTCATAATTGTCGGATAAATATAATTACATAAATATATGTCTCTATTGTCGCATACGGTATTCTTGAAACAATATATATTTATATACCTACAAGTACACCAGCACAGGAACTATACGAGGAAGTAATAAAATAAAACGAAACATAATAATAATAACTTCAGAAACTATTATTACGTACCTAAACAATCACCAACGGGCCACACATGCTACTAAACGCAACGATAACGAAACATTGGACATAACTAGTGGAATGAACACTAGCATGGATGGTCTTACGGGACATCTACTTATATAACCTTATATGTCTAGGACATTAGAAGTTTACAGGTTCGGAAAACCTACCAGCTGTTTAGCACTCTACTTACGTTTATAGATATAAACGCGAAGACTCAGGTGAGTCTCATAGCCCCTCTTTACTGCTTTTACCCAGGGGTGGGATTACATGCTCGATTTTGTTTTACATATGAACACAAGTACAAAACCTCGATATATTGATTGCATGAGTTGTTTTATCTAATCATGAAGTCCCTCACAACATAGTTTGTTTATATTGCGATAGCGTGAATGTTAGTGTATGGTACCATATGGGATTGACAATCCCCGTCCGGGGTAGTCGCTCTACCACGACTGCGGTCGAACGGACGCATTTTCATTTGTTCATACATGTGTAGATTAGGCACATGCCGGGGGTAAACTCGATCAGGTCCTTGAATGTGGATCCTGGCACACTCAGTTAAGCTCAAACTATGTGCTCATGGCAATAATATACACTCATATTTTATTTGCATGTTTGCAAATCACTAAACTAAATCTTGTGATTCATAACTTGGATTTCATCGATTTACACCTGTGAGCTCACCAGCTTTCTAGCTGACCTTTTAGCATGTATTTTCAGGTGCCCAGCAGAAGTAGATCTGCTCAGGATATTTTAGCTCGAGTCGCATTCAGATTACAGAAGATTCACATGCATTTCTACATTTTGTACAATTAGATATGCCTTAGAATCTTTTACATTTAGCTGAGAGCTTTTGTAACAAGAACAACAATGTAAAAATTTTATATTGTCTATGCAATGGTTTTAAATGACGCATTTAGAGTCGTTCGCTTTATCTTATGTGCTTTGTTATTGATTAGTAACACCCAAATCTTGCTTCCGCTAAATAATAAATTTGGGGGTGTTACAGATTGGTATCAGAGCCTAAGGTTATAGTGAACTAGGTTGCATTTAGTGAGCCTAGACTATGACCATTAGGCAGTGTTCCTTATTAGGTATGATAAGGTTCAGAGGTTACATGATATTGGGTTAATTCTACATAGCCTGATCAACTACGTATAATTAAAAGAATATGATGTGGGATCTGAAAGGAATCATGACCGAACTGGACTCATTAGTAGACTCTGACCACGAGAGAAATCGGGACTTAAACTTGTACGTGTTAGACACCCTAGGCTATTATGTGATATACTTATATATACAGAGATAGGCCTCACTCTTTCTATGACTTGTCTCAGAATGGCAAACTCATCACACAATTCATCACACACTCAATCTGGGTCGCAGAACCCGAGGGTAGCTAGGAGGAACAACGGGTTGCCTCGAGCTGGCCCGTATCCAAACAACCTCACTCTGCCGGCCTTGGCCGCTAGGCTAGACCGTCAAGAACAACAACTCCGCACCATGGATATCACCTTGCAGGAAACTAACGAAAACTGGAGACTCACAGCACTCGAACGAATCAACCAAGTCGCCGAGGATCACGAGAACACTGTTAACAATACGAACGTACTCTACAACCAAGTAGTGGAATCAAGGGTGGAAAACAGACTCTTACGGCACAGAGTAGAGCAATGTGAACAACGCTTGTAAGAATCCGAAGAATACTCAAGGATGCTGGTACAACGTTTGACCCTAGCAGAAGACAACGCTCGACAAACCAGCAGACTTGCCACCATTGTGGACCGACTTGTCACTCTAATGGAAAGGATAGACCTGCGTTAGAACTAGGGTGACCATCATCTTGTGATCTATATCTATCTATGTAAAACTTCTTAATATTGATTCCCGAGACTCTAATTAGAGATTTTCTATAATCGTTCAACTTCGTGTTATGTATTGACAGTTTCTTTCACTGTTTCTGCTTTATGATTATTTCTTACAATGTTGCACATTACCGCTTAAATATGTGTACATCTATCGAGCTATTATTTTGGTACTATTTCTCATGTACCTTTAATTTATCTTTTGAAGAACTATGCCACCAAAGAAGAAGAGTTATAGTGATGCTGAGCTTGCTGCCATAGTTTCCCGAGCTGTGGCCGAAGCCTTAGCTACTAGAGACTCCCCTCAAAACTCAAGCAGGAATACTGATGCACCGGAAGTCACACCGGTTGTCAAGCCTTGTTCTTACAAGGACTTTCTTAGCTGCAAACCCCTGAACTTCAAGGGCACGGAAGGTGTCATCGGTCTAATCAAATGGATTGAAAGGACCGAGTCTGTCTTTGGCTTGTGCAACTGCACGGAGGACAACAAGGTCAACCCAGTGTTCCTCCTAGCTACACTTAAGTTTCGTGATCCATATGGATGAGAGCGAGACGAATTGGGTGATGTGTTTGCCATTTTTGAGACAAAGCGTTAGAAAGAATGAGATCTATATTCGTATATAATATAGCCTAAGATTTGTAGAGAGGTATATCTATGTATATATATATATGTATATCATATAATAGCCTATTGAGTGTCTAGCACAAACATGTTTGATTCACGGTTCTCTCGAGGTCAGAGTCAACTAGTGTATCCTGTTCAACCACAACCCCTTCCAGATCTCACATCATATTCATTTAATTGTACGTAGTTGATCAGGCTATGTTAAATTAAACTAGTATGATGTAATCACTGAACCAGTCATACCTAATAAGGAATACTGCCTAACGGTCATAGTCTAGGCCCACTAAATGCAACCTAGTTCACGATAACCTTAGGCTCTGATACCAATCTGTTGCACCCCCAATTTCGGGTTGCGGAAGCGAATTGGGTCGGGACGCAACTAATCAATAATCAAAGCACACAAGGTATATAATGAACGACCACTACATGCGTCATTTTACAATCGTATTGATTTAAACCAAAATTTACATCAAAAGTTTAGTTTACATTAGCTCAGTTTACAATCGTATGGATAATTACTTAACTAAAAATTATAAATAAAGTAAATATGCAAGTGAGTAAAGAATTTATATACATTAATCCACTCCCCGATTAAAGGATATCGGGATTTATCCATTATACGTTCGAAATTTTCACCATATGAATACCATTCAAATATCGTTTCCTCTTCTTTAAGAACATAGCTCTAATCTTCTTTTAACTAAAATAAGATAATTTAACGGAACTTATCAAACTTCTACAATAAGAAGCCTATATACGAATTCTAAAATACTTCCACTTTCAATATTGAAGAAATTTATCACCCAATGTCTTTCCTAATAAGTGAAAGACAACTAATCACCAAATGATCTTCTAACTCAACTTGAAGAGATTACGGCACCAAATTCTTCTTCTTCTAATTATCTTTAGAAAGTAAACACACTCTTCTTCGTCGTCTTCTCTTCAAAAGAAAAAGAAAAAGAAAAAAAAAAAAACCTTTGTCTTAGGAAGTTTAAGGGCAAAGTGCACCTTGAATTGAACTTAACGAATTACGTTTTGTCAGAGATGTTTTCTTACAATGATTCTCCATTAGTAATTACAAAATTGAAATACTATAAATCTACACTCGGATGGTACCAATAAGAATGAAACTGTGACAATGATTCATTTATTAAGAGATGATTGTGACAATGATTCAGAGCATCTCTAATGTGTACTGTTTAGTGCAAATTTGCAAAAAATAAAAAAATGCACTTCAATGTTATCACTAAATATTGTACTATTTTAGTGTAGTAAAAAGTCAAAGTCAAAATGTATTATTTTGGTATGATACTAAACATAACACGAAACACTATTCACGTGACATAATATACACTATTCAACGACAAACCTCATTAAATCCGTATTTTTTTGTATTAACCAAATTAAGTTAATTACAAACAATTCAAATCCAAACAATACTTATACGTAAAAACCCTTGTTAGTTGTTATTTGTGATTAACATAGTAAGCTCGCAGTATGAAATTAAGAGCAACATATACTTCGCCACTATGGGCCTAATATGTCTGGCCGAATTATTTTTATTCATTGGACTATAGGATATGTACCTCCATTTACCCGAGACTTAGTCCAATGCACCATTTAAATAAATGATTGATGGGCCTAATGCGTTACTAACTATAAACGTTCGAACAAGGGTCTTATTATCTAAAGTACCCAACGCAAACCCGACATCGGTTGGTGACGAGACTTTGTGTCAAATGGGTTAAATAAAAGAGTTACCTTTTGATTGGTGAACCCGATCTCAACCCACAAAAAAGAAAAACAGGTTGGCAGGTTTCGAGTTACTATCAGTTGGTTGGTTGCTTTCGCGCTAGACGGGTCAAATTTTGTGGGTTACCTTTGGATTGACAAGTTGACCCGTTAACCCGAACTTTGACCCTAGTGTAACCCGAAAAATGATGCGGGTTGGTGATTTTCGAGTTAATATCGGTTGGTGAGTTGTGCTTGCATTAAAAATGTCAAATTTCATTGTAACTTTTGAGCTGACCGTAGTGACCAGACCCAAAAAATTTAATGAGTTGGTGGGTTTCAAGTTAATATAGTTAATATCTATTGGTTTAGCGTTAAACGGGTCAAATTCATGAGTACTTTTAGGTTGGCGGTTAAATCATTAACCCGAACTATGATTTGAGTGCAACCCAAAATATTACATGGGTCGACGGGTTTTTTGCTTTATATGGTTAACGAGTTGAGATAAATATATAGATGTTATATATACGGATCATAATAAGTAATGATATCCATTACCCACTAGTTAGTAATCAAACATTTATATTACGGAATATAAAATAAATCTTGATGAAGTTAATACAAACTTCATCAAGATTTATTTTCCCTATGTTGCACGAACATTGGCAATTCTAACGTTAGGAGCAATGAAGTGTTGCTCGTTTTGCTGTTAATGAGTCAACTAGGTTTGTACTTTGTATTTTGTTGAAATTAAACAGTTCAACTTGAAAATGTAGACATGACAATCAGTTGATCAAAATCTATACAGGGAATAAGTCAATTCGGTTTGATTTAAAGGGAGAAATGAGTGAGAAAATAGTCTATTTATAACTCTCTTATCTTCAATATCAATATCAATATCAATTCAATATTCAATATATAATATAAAAGAACGGTTGATTATCTCATAATAATCAATTGATTAATGGGATTGTTTGATTTTCTTAAAAGTAGCTAAAAAAAAAAAAAGGTGACAACCTAAATCTTGATTTTGAAGTTCACATAAATATTGTGGTTATCTTTAAGCAAAATATAAAATTATTTAATTCCAAATCCATATCTAAATCTCCGAATTTTAAACTGTTGCTAACTATATATAATATATAATACTGTATTAAAGTACAACACGTTTATTTTATTTTTCTATTATGTGAATAAAGTCCCGAATGCTATCATATATGTATTCCGACTCCAATTTAGGTTAGGATTACGTACTATAACGATATTTGAATGTTGAATATACATCATAGATCAAAATTTGAATGTTGAATATACATCATAGATCAAAATGAAGTTAGATAAACAATATAGAGTTTCAGTTAAATTTAAGCGAATTTACACGCACTAAATTCTTTACAAAATATTCGAAATATATTATAATTTCATATTAACATTATTCGAATAATGTGTATACACAGATTGATAGCTAGTAACTCTATAAACTATATTCATTTTTGGTTAAATATGCGATATAATGTAGTATTCGATCAAATCAAATGATGTGGATCGTCTTATCTGCCTAATCAACTTCCAAGCATGACATCACTCCATATTAGAGTTTAGACAAATCCAATACTTCTATTTCTCCAATCCTATCTTCAATTACATCACCACTAAATCGCATGTAGCCAAATGGCTTAGATTGTTGCATAAAACATTTCTTATCATCGATTTTTAATTTTCTATGGTAGTGGTATTAAATTATTTATTGATATATAATAAACGATTCTGTGCATTTAAATATTGAACGTTCTAAACTTCATGATCATATCCCATATATGTCATACATCCCATATATACCTATTTACCTACCTTTTCATTGATCGCTATTAAAAAATACATGTAGGTACTAATACTTATTTTGTATACCTCCATTTCATTGATTACTATTGAAAAATACGTGTATTTACTTATATATTTTTAATGACAGTTCTACAGTAACGTGCATAAACTAGTTATACTTCTATTGATATTTATGAGGGTCAACTTCAATCCAGGATTTCAGAGGGTCATAAATTTTATTATAGTATGAGTACATGTATTAATGTGTATTTTAAATTCTTATTGACAACCCTTATGACTATCGTTATAACTTTCCATATCTTTCTCAATTTTGTATTTTCTTTGATGTTGGCCAAAGGTCACTTAAAGCAGTCTCATTGTTCTCGAGTAGGGTTACGATAGTTTTCACCCCAACTCTCTTTACGACCGTTCTCGAGTAGGATTTTATTTTACCCCACTCTTACTGAGTATTGTTATTCTCGTTCTAAACTTCATGAAAAAAAAAAAATAGAAACCGACTGACAAACTTTCATTTACTTCCTTACAAAATTCATTAGTTCAACAAAATTGCATATTATTTCTACCAAACATGTTATTGTTGCAATTTATAAGATCTGCACCTAATAAATTTCAACTTGCAAAATTAATTCAATCTGATTTCAACTTTAGAATACATTTCTATATACTCGATGGTTGATATAAGTAACTTGCCATTAATAGCATGGACTGTTTTCTCCGCACAACATTCATTCTTTTCACGTCACTTACAATCATCCCTGATTGTAATTAGTTTTTTTTCCCATCTTTAATTTGACACTATTGTTAATTGCACATTCTTCATGTGATAATAGTGTATAATACGGGCATTTTTCGCCCAAATAGCTACATGACATGCTATCGATTGTTAGCATATAGACGAACCGACCAACTTTGAATCGAAACAATGACTTGGTTATCACCAGCTAGCAATCCTTTTCTTCATCAACTTGCAGATAGGGAAAAAGGTTATCTACAAAATTCTTGGGCCATACTTTTGGTCTTTAGTATAACAAAATGGCTGACCAACCAAAACATACTAATCGAATCAAATGAAATGTATATATATGTACAACAACGGTCGTGCCACGCCTTCAGACTGCCACCACTTAATCGTGGGTCGACTCCAAAAGTCCAAACTACAAAAGCCACCATACAAAACTTGGCGATCGGAATCAAGTCATCCGTATTCAATCCGAATCAAATGACCCACCAAAATATCATCTCTTTTACAAGTAACACCTACCCCAATGGTCCTGCTGAGCCAACTGAATTTTTCCTCACATATCATGATTTTTTATTTTTATTTTGGGTACAAAGCTACCAAAAAAAGGGAATAAAAAAACAATCAATTAACAATCAAGACGAATTATCTTTTCATCTTTACTCCTATCCCGTGCATTTGATAAACAGCATTTAGATACACTTCTACACTAAAAAAGAGATCTCTTTTTAAATAAACTTATTCTATTCTATAAGAAATAATTCAATATTGTAGAAATAACTTAGTTTGGTGCAAATTCACCACACTCTGATGATTGGATGACATGACAAGTGACATGTCATTCCAAGTTTGACCATGTCAACATTTTGATAATATGTGGCATAACACCGGTTAAGTTAGGTAAACTTCAGAAATTTGGTGTGTGTTTTTGGCATAAAATATGTTGGTACTTAAATTGCAATAATTTGCAATTGCAATACAAACTTGTGCAAACACTTACTATTTCGATCTTCATCATCCTGCACTCTTGACACAGAATAACCGTATCAATAAAACAGAGTTCACACTAGCATTCTAGGCAATGACCTATATACCTGGAAGCAGAAACTTGTTGTACATGTAAATTCTCCAAAGAATCGCAAGCGAATGCGAATATATTCACAACCTTCAATACCTGCTCTAAACAGTTAAAATAAATTAATAACACGTAACAGAACCTGGATGTAAAATAACAATAAAAGAGACCAGTAACCTGATTATGAAAAAAAAAAGACCAATGAAAACAGGGACGATCGTGAACCATGAATATACACAATACGTACGTATACATATGTCGAGATGAGGCAACGGTGACAGACAATAACGAAACACAATCTGATCATGAACGACGAAAATGATCAGATTTTAACGAGTTTGTGAAATCCACAACGAACAGATAAACCACGTCAGATCAGATGATGTTATGAAAGTGACGAATAACGGGAATTCATTCAACTCTAACAAAGTTAATCGACGACGAAGATGTGTATTCGAAAAATTCGATACAACAAACCAAACTGACGATGAATTCAAATTTGGACCGAACAGTTGAGATTTGGTTCGGTTCTTTCCAATTCATTGATCAAAATCTCAAAATATATTTACAGTCCAAATCAAACATCACAGATATCTCATATCGTCCTCAACATCATTTCCATTTCATTAAAGTTTGTCCTCCTTAGATTACGGTTTTCATTACTCTAACATCTAATTTCGCCTCTATCGTATCTATGTGAATATTCATTCAGTACGTTTGTTTATATATGTATATATAGAATTATATCATCATCATCATCAAAGTCCCTGCGATGTTATTGCCAATTATTTCCATTCGGAACGACACAAAACCGGTTGTTATAATTCCGGTACGGATAACACGGAACCTTTCCTGCATTTTGTTTAAAACCAAACGGAAGCTTCACAGTCGGCGGTTTCGAAGATGTGTACATACACCTGTTCGCAACGGAAACCGGAAATCTCGTCACAGGTGAAGTCGGTGATCCGGCCTTTGGTGACGTGGCCTGTGTATCGGTGGATGAGCTAGACGCAGAGGCGGTGGAAACAGTCGGAGTCGGTGACGGAGAGCATTTCTTCGGAAGTGAAAGAAACGCTCGGATTTTGAGCGATGATGACTGCGCGCAAGGTGTTCGATCATATTCCTCAATGAGATTTGCTAACTCTTCATCGGATGTTATTGTTACCAGTGCGTCTAAATCTTCCGTCGGTAATTGGCACCGTAAACTCACTGTCTTCCCGCACAATTCACCGAGTTTCACCATCAACTCTGTAAATTTACAACAATTCACAAATAATTAATTCTGTAGTCATAATTCACACGGATATATAAATTCTATTAATCAAAAATTAATCCAATGGAACGGATGAAATTGAGTAATTACCGGAGAAAGAGATGGAACGAGCAACGGCGAGGACGCGTGTATGACCGCCGTGGTACCGGAGCTTGCCGTCGGGGTACCGCGGGAGAATCCGGCCGCCGTAACTACACAGAAACTTGATCGGAGGTTTAGGAGAGTTAAGTGAAGGTCCTACCATTGTTTTATACAGAATGAAGAAGAAGGTTTTGAAGAGTTGTTTGCTTCTTCAAGCCTAAGCATGGTGCAAACTGAATTGTATTTATAGATAGAATTGTTGGGGGGTTTGCGTATGGGTAGGGGAAATGGAATCATTTTAGGGTTTTGGGTCAGTTAAGATCCCCATGCCATCTTGTAGGGTCATTAATTTATTATGGTTATGAGTTTGTTATTTTTCGGATTTTGTATTTTAGCAGAAAAGTGGTTAGATTCGGATGTACGATTGTGTTTTTGTTGTAAGCTGTGGAGGAACAGTTGTACGTAGGGATGTTTGAAGGATTTCGGATTGTGTAAATGGGTCATGGACTCATGGAGTGTGGGTGAACAACAAAATACTACACTAGTAGCTGATAAAAGGTAACTTACCTTTTTCACTTTTGTTTAACTGAATTTAACTTTCTTTGAAACTTCTTCCAGCCGATTTTTCCAAACGTTGTGGTAGTCAACAGTTATTGGAAAAGAATTGTGATAGGAAAAACCGAAAAAGATGGTGGGGAATAAAGAGATCTAAATTTTTAACATATAATAAACTAGTACTTTATTTTTATAGGTATGGTTAATGATAGCCTTTAAGGGTTCTCAATAACGTTCATCAATTGATTGTATTCAATGGATACTTATGAAGGGTCAACTAAAATTCAGACGATCAGATGTTTTATTATGATATGAGTACAAATGTTAATACATGTTCTAAATTCTTATTGAGAGCCCTAAAGGCTGTCGTTATCATTTTCCTATTTTTATTTAGTTGGTAATTTCTAATTGGGTTTCAGACGTACCTAAAAGATTTGTACATTTATTAAAATTTAACGGATAAAAATAAACTCAAAAGTGGACAAAAAGTTGATTACAATTATAGTACAATATTTTATGCATGCATGAAGCTTTTAACAAAATAACCTATGAACTTTCGTTATCCAAACCCTTTGTGATTTACCACAATTTTATTCATATTAAGGCCACCTTGTCATTTTTATTCATTTATTATTCTTCTCTATTTTATACACCTTTCATCCCGAAATAACTGTCACATTTCATTTATAATAATATTTTATCTAAAATTAATGTTCATTTCTGAGAATGGATAATCAACCATACAAATATACCTTTTACCAGTGTTTTAAGCCTCAGTTCGACCGGTCCGGTCGGATCGTATTTTTAGGGAATTCCGGCTCAAAAAACCTTGGTTTTTCGATACTTTGACTAGTCAATGACCCGGTTGACCCGGGAATTGGACCGGCGCATTGACCCGGTTTCAATTTTTTTTTTAACAATTTCTATGTACATTTAATCATTTATAAATAGGGAATGTTGACTGATTCTGTATTTCAAGAATAATGAGGTTAATGAGGGAGTCTTTGACTGATATGTCATCACCATTTATGACTCTACAAATTATATAATTATTATGTTGATGTGTATTCCAAAAATAACGAGAGAATTGATGTGTCATCACCCTTTATTACTCTATGGATTATAACTATTATACATGATCTAATTAATAATTATAATTATAATTATAAAAAATAAAAAAAATCACTAAATACTACTACTGTATACTATTATTAACTCCGGTCCGACCTTCCGGCCCAACCAGTGTGACCAGAAATTAATATTTTTCTGGGTCGACTAAAAACCCGAGTTTTAAAACACTGCCTTTTACTTACAGTTTGTCAGGAAAAAAATATATGTATAAGGTCCTGTTGAGTCACTGATCGCTTGACTCAAGATGGTCACTGATTACAAGAATTAAGGGGGAGATCATAAGGATATATTACGGGAGATTGCTGAAGTCATTAATCGCTGATAATGTGAAGTCACTGATCATGTCTTATATCCACAGTCTCTGTCCTACTCAATAAAGAGCTCTTCATGAAGAAAATGATTCAAGTCAAGCTCTTGTTGCTGAAGTTTATGATCGCTGATCCTATCTCCTCAACCAGTAGATGAAGATCCTATCAAGATAAAAGACTCAACTTTGTGTGTCGCTGATGCTCATCTATCAGCGAGAGTCTTCAAGTCTTTTCAAGTTCTTTCTTCTGCTGAATAAAAGAAGTCACCGAAGATTAGCTTTTCAAGTCATTCTTTAGGGCATGTTAGCTCGCACCGAGAATGAGAAGAATTGATGTTTCTATCAGTGACTGCAGCATTAAATGCAGCATTAAATAAGAAGTTGACATTCGGCGTTAATTACGGCGCAGCACGTGTTCCTCGTAACTTGAAAAGAGTAACGTGGAAGCATCTAATTGGTTTATGGTACTAGGTGATATTTCCCAAGACAGAATGTCGAACCATGATGTATCACATCTCAACTACCTCACCAATCAAGTAGCGACACGTGTCCTTCCAGATCCGGAAATTAAGGATTTCAGCGTCTATAAATAGCGTAGTATGTTGTACTTCATTTGTGTGTCGATTGTTTGTATTGTTACTTGTTTGTCAGTAACTAGTTTGTCTAAAATACAAACACCAGCGAGTGAACTAGTAGCGTGTTTGTCCACTATTAGTCCACCTCAACGAGTGAGCAAGTTAGCGTGTTTGTCCACTACTGCTCATCTCCTTTTGTAAGAGCTGTATTGTTTGATTTAGATTAGCTTTGGCTAATCTATTCCGCAATCAACAATAGATAAAGTTTATCAATAATAGAATTTATCTTTCAGCTAGTATTGCATCAGCAACTGAACTACTTGTCATACTTATATATTTGTATTCATATTGCTGTTATTTAAATACGGTTAAAAACTTGCTAAATAAGTTAACACATCAAAAGCAGAAAGAAAAGTTTTTAATTGTATTCAACCCCCCCCCCCTTCTACAATTAACTCATTGTTAACGATTCATAATCACTAACATAATTGTGATTAGGGACTCACAGGTCCTACTAATCATACCCTCATTTATCCCTTTTTCCCATCTCATACCCCCTCTTACTCATCTAATATATATATATATTATATGCTCTCTCTTTTTTTCACTTTCTGGATTTACCCCCTTATTTTTTAATCCCTACCCCTGATTAGTCTAAAACTGAAATTGATTTTGAACAAAACTGAAAATATCTTAGATAAAACTGGACTGTAAAAGTTTTGGACTGGCACTGGGCCCGGGTGATGCAGCGTGGGTGATAACAAAACTCACTAATTCGTTGATTCCAAGGAATACCGAAAAGGAGCAGTAAATCGAAAGAATTTCAAATATTATTAATCAAAAATCAAAGTCTCCCACAAACGTATCTTGACCAGAAAATTTAAATAAAACTAAAATGAAACAAAAATCATATCAAATCACTTATAAACTGAAAGTAAATAAAAGAAAATCGAAACCAAAACTAATGAAAATGTCTATTTTTTGACCGACACTGAGCTGTTGACTTTTTCTGGTCCTTTGGATGCTCCATACGGGTCATAACCCGGGTTTCATAATGGTCTGCATCATCCTCCCCATGCAAGAGAAGATTCACCCTCGAATCGCTAGTGGCTTCATCATCAGATAGATTATCACCGGTGTAGGGAATAAGATGTTTAACATTGAACACATCAGAAGTACGAATGTGACTTGGAAGCTGAAGGCGGTAAGCATTAGCATTAATCTTTTCAATGATCTCAAGAGGGCCAATTTTCTGTGCAGCAAGCTTATTGTATTCATGGGAGGGAAAACAATCCTTAGTTAGGATCGCCCAAACATAGTCGCCCACAGAGAATTCTACAGCTCGTCGTTTCTGCTCAGCACAGGATTTATAGTGAGCAGTAGCAGCCACCAAATGGGCATGGGTATTCTGATGAATAAGTTGTACTTCATGCATTAGGTCTTTGATATCGCTCATTTGGCTATATAAAATCTATCGCGATATCATTGTTTTGCATTTACATTTGAGTAGATTTCGGGAACTTTTGGTACTTATTTCATTCGGAAATTCATCTCAGGTTGAAAAGCTGGATATGCATGCTATTTGGCGAAAGTGGTCAAATTCTGGCTGGAATTTGCACGATAGCCGTTCGGCTAAAGCTCACCAGCCGATCGTCTAGAACTTCTTAGATGATCGGCTAAAATTAGCTGATCGGCTGCTTTAGTTCAAAATCATCTCAGCAACTGACCGGTGTTCGAGCTGAAGATTAAACCAAAGATTTTTCATCATAGCCGTTCGGTTAAGGCTCACCAGCCGTTCGGCTATAGCTAACCATCCGTTCGGCTAAGGCTAATGAGCCGATCGGCTACACTTATTCAGCCGATCGGCTAGTTTGGCGGACCACTATAAAACTTGGGTGTCTGGGGAATAATGTAGTGTTGTGTGAAAATGAGAGTTTGGGCTGGGTTGGCTAGCAGGTTTTGGGTCCCAAAATGGCAAAAGAAACCCATGGAAAAAGTTTTTTGGAAAATTTTTGGAGAGATACAAAAACCCTAACACCACCCAATTCAAGATATACCACTTACCATTTTCTTGAGTTTTTCTCTCAAGAACAAAACCCTAAGTTTACCCATATTTACTTACAAAAACCTTCACATTCACTTGAAGATTGTGCGAAGAACATCAAGCTAGCAACCATTTCACCAAGAACAATTACTTGATTTGTGTAATCATTTGGGTACAATTTCCATTCTAATTAGTTTGAAGTAATCTATGTTCCCTTTGATTTCTCTCATTACATGTTTTTATCTTGTTGTTATGATGATTAGTGGCTAGACTATAATGCTTGCTTGGATGAACTAACTAGTCGATTAGGGGTGTATAATTTGGTGTTTAATTTATGCTTTGAGTTTGTAAATCATCCATGAATTTGTATGTATTTAGCTTGTTGTTGTTATTAAACTTGTGGCATTTTTAGCTAAGCGATTATAGCGAATGTTTATTGCTTATTGAAAAATACCTAGTAAGTTGTTTATCATTGTGGAAGAAAACTTTGGTGATTGTAACACTAATGAGATAAGTATACATACGTTAGCGATTATAACGAATGTTTTTTTGTGTGGATGAATCATAAACTCATTGAACTTCAACTTATGTTTAATCAAAGAACCTTATGTGTTTGAAGCTTGATCCCAAGGATTTGACTTATTTGGTAATCTACTACTTGATATAGCGAACATTTTCAACCTAGTAAATTGCTATTGATTATTTGTCTATAAATGATTGAACAAAATTGCGAATGTAGTTTTGGAACGTGTCGAATGATTTAAGCTAAATTGTGCAAGTTTGTAACCATGGCGAACGTCCGTTACTAGGTTAAATCATAGGTTTGTTAATTGAAGTTGAACATTTGGTCTTAGCGAACGTTGAGCTTATGTTTGAGAAATATTACTTTGGCATATATTTAACCAGTTCTAACTTCACACCCCGAATTCACTAGTGAAATAGTCCAAGCAAGTATTGTTTTTAATATTTGAAAGTTTCAAACAAATTACTTTGACTCTTAAGAGTTCCACTTGCCTAGTTTAACAATTCGGTCACACAAAACCAACTTTTATTTTCACTTTCTAAATTGCTCACACTTATCTTGATTACTTAAACTTAAGTTCCCTGTGTTCTAACCCGAACTTACCAAACTATACTACTACCCGACAGGGTCTACTGTCCGGTTGTGTTTTGGTCTAGCTCGGTACTTTCTTGGCTACTTTTCAACGATAAGTTTTATAACTAGATTTAGCACATCAGTCTTCAGCTGTAGAGTGTTGGCGAACAGGACTAGGCAGAGTCATTAGATCAAGAGGACCACGAGGAGCAATACCATAAACAATCTGAAAAGGACTGTAACTGGTGCTGCGATTAATGGTGTTATTATGTGTGAATTTAGCCCGACTCAGTTTAATGTCCCAAGATTTGACATTGTCACCCACTAAGCTTCGTAGTAAATTACCAAGAGAACGATTAACCACTTCAGTTTGACCGTCAGTCTGGGGGTGGTAGGCACTGCTGAAGCTAAGAGTAGTATTAACTGCACGCCATAAGCTACGCCAGAAGTGACTAACAAAGCGGGTGTCTCGATCAGAGACGATAGAAGTTGGTAGACCATGTAGGCGATAGATTTCCTTAAAGAACAATTGAGCAACATTAACAGCATCAGTAGTGCGCGTACAAGCAATGAAATGACCCATTTTAGAGAACCTATCAACCACCACAAAAATAGAATCGCACCCATGACAAAGTCCATACTAATATCAGACCATGGTTGTATTGGAATTGGTAATGGTAAATATAACCCAGCGTTTGTAGAAGTCCCTTTTGCCCTGTGACATATACGACAACGAGAAACAAAACGTTCCACTTCTTTGCGTAAAGTAGGCCAATAATACGATGCTGAAACCAATTGTAGTGTGCGATCACGCCCAACATGCCCTTCGTTGTGTAATTCTTGGATGATTTTCATGTGCAAACTACAATCGGGAATGCAAAGTTAGAGACCACGAAAAAGAAAACCATCATGATGCAGAAAACCAGTATCCTCGCCCAAGTTAATACGTTCAAGTACCCTTGAAAAAAATTGATCAGTAGCATAGAGCTTAATTAACGAGTCAAAACCTGGGACAGAAACCCGCATTGTTCTTAAAAGGGTATGGCGACGACTAAGTGCATCGGCGTCCTGGTTAGAGATGCCTGCTTTATGCTTGATAACAAAAGTAAACAGCTGAAGATAAGCTTGCCAAGAAGCATGTCGAGCAGATATTTTATCTTGGCTTGATCAATGGTGAAGGGAGTCGTGATCAGTAAACAAAACAAATTCATGATAAAAAAGGTAGTGTCGCCAATGTTTCACTGCTTGAACTATTGCATAAAACTCGACATCATTGGTTGTCAAACGAAGCTTTGAACCTGAAAGTTTTTTGCTGAAGTAGGCAACGGGTCTAGAGTTCTGGCTAAGGACAACCCCGATTCCTGTTTTGGATGCATCACAATGTAACTCGAAGGGTAAGGAAAAATCAGGGAGAACCAACAAGGGAGCGGATGTTAGTTTCTGTTTAATCTCAACAAATGCATCGTCGGCATTAGTGGTCCAAGTGAACTTTGTACCTTTCATGCAGTCAGTAATGGGTGCCATGATACTGCTGAAATGGGGAATGAAGCAACGATAAAAGGATGCGAGGCCATGAAAACTACGTACCTCCGTGATAGAACGAGGTTGTGGCCAGTTTTGTATTGCTTCAATTTTTCCTCTATCTACTGCTAGCCCATCTTTAGAGACCACATAACCCAAGAATAAAACTGTATCAGTCATGAAGGAGCACTTAGCAAGAGCTGCATAAAATTTCACGGCGTAACACCAATAGAACATCCCGAAGATGTGAAAGATGTGCTTCAGAAGTTGAGCTGTAAATCAGGATGTCATCAAAGTAGACTACCACAAAATTTCCAATGAAAGGTCGAAGGGCCTGATTCATAACGCGCATGAATGTACTAGGCGCATTAGACAACCCAAAGGGCATAACAAGCCACTCATAGAGACCCTCACGAGTTTTAAAAGATGTTTTCCATTCGTCACCATCACGGATACGGATCTAGTGATACCCACTTTTCAAATCCAATTTACTAAAAATAGTATCTCCACCCAATTGATCTAGCAGATCATCAAGACGAGGTATTGGGAAACGGTAACGTACCGTGATTTTATTTATGGCATGACTATCAACACACATACGCCACGTGCCATCCTTTTTGGGTGTTAACAGAGCTTGTACTGCACAAGGACTAAGGCTTTCACGAATATGACCTTTGGCAAGCAGATCTTCTACCTGGTGTCTTTGTTCCCCATGTTCTTTGGGGCTCATCTGATAATGTGGTCGGTTTGGTAATGTAGCCCCCGGAACCAAATCAATATGATGTTGAATATCACAAAGAGGAGGTAAGCAAGATGGCAACTCATGAGGAAATATATCACCAAATTCTTGCAAAAGAGTTTGAACTATAGCCGGTGTGTTAGCATTGATGGAGGTCGCAACTAAAGATGAAAACAACACATGAACGATACCCGAGTCAGCCATGGCAGCCTCAAAATGTGATCTATTCAAGAGTGTTATTGTTTCTTCAGATTGCAATGGTTTAGCAGGAAGTAACACAATTCTTTTCCCCTGAAATTGGAACGAGTAGGTGTTATCTCAACCATTGTGGATGGTTTTCCGGTCAAACTGCCATGGACGACCAAGAAGAAGATGACACGCA